>OX638130.1:94633289-95833289 GCA_951804985.1 Dryomyza anilis | reverse complement strand
GCTGCGGATACTGCTGCGGATGCTGCTACTGATCAAAGTTATCTGGCAGTCACTGCACATTTGCGGTCCGTAGTTAATCAGAAATGGATGCATATGTGTTGTGTTTGTCAGTTCCTTTGTGTCTGTGTCTGTCTTTGTACTGTACTGTGTAGGCACTTCCGTTCTTGATAAATTCACAAACGTAATTGAAATTGTAATGTGGTTTATTTGTGGTTTAGTTACTTCTCTATATTATGTTTTATGTAATTTAATATATTATAATTTATATAGTACGAAATATGTATGTATTTAAGATGAGATAAATACAATTTGTTGCTAAAGAAAATTGTCTTTAAATCGTATGTGTCAATTAGTGAAATTATTATAGTTTACATGAAAATTATATCAACTAAGCCAGTTTATAAAGTTAAAATAGTTCAATAAATTACTATAAAATATGCAATTTATGCAATGTACTGAATTCCGACAGTTCAAGATTTTATTGTTGGTGGAAAGATACAGCAATGGATGTCTGTTTTGAATTAAGGCGTCCGAAATATATTTATCTTATAATTCCTTTAAATGCTTAAATTCTATTATCTGAAATAAAAATGTTTTTAATTTAAATTTACCATATTCAGAAGAAAATGTGCCATTTAGTAGATAATACTAAGATCATTGATTTATGTTTCATTAATCATTTTTTCATATTGATTCTAAAGTTTTCTAATGAATTTTATAGTATTTGAAAAATTCAGTTCCCACCATTTAATAACTTCAATATTATTGAATATTACGGTATAAATACTATTGGTTTAATGTTTTTTCTCCCATAATAAATATTTCACTATGTGACATATAAAAAAATTGTTTTAAATGTTTTTTTAATGAATTTGATAGTATTAGAAAAATTCAGTTCCTACCATTTAATAATTTCAATATTTTTGAATATAATAGTATACAAAATATTGTTATAATGTTATTTTCTCCTATAATAATAAACGTTTCACTATGTGACATATAAAAACATATATTTAATAATTTTCTTATGAATTTGATAGTATTAGCAAATTAATTACGATTATTTTAATAATTTCAATATTATTGAATATAATAGTATACAAACTATTATTATAATGTTTTTTTCTCCTATAATAATAAACGTTTCACTATGTGACATATAAAAACATATATTTAATAACTTTCTTATGAATTTGATAGTATTAGCAAATTAATTACGATTATTTTAATAATTTCAATATTATTGAACATAATAGTATACAAACTATTGTTATAATGTTTTTTTCTCCTATAATAATAAACGTTTCACTATGTGACATATAAAAACATATATTTAATAACTTTCTTATGAATTTGATAGTATTAGCAAATTAATTACGATTATTTTAATAATTTCAATATTATTGAATATAATAGTATACAAACTATTATTATAATGTTTTTTTCTCCTATAATAATAAACGTTTCACTATGTGACATATAAAAACATATATTTAATAACTTTCTTATGAATTTGATAGTATTAGCAAATTAATTACGATTATTTTAATAATTTCAATATTATTAAATATAATGGTATACAAACTATTGTTATAATGTTTTTTTTCCCATAATAATAAACGTTTCACTATGTGACATATAAAAAACCATTGATTCAAATGTTGTCTAATGAATTTGATAGTACTAGAAAGATTCAGTACCTACCATTTAATAATTTCAATATTATTAAATACTTATATATTGTTTTAATGTTTTTTCTCTTATAATAATAAACATTTCACTATGTGACATATAAAAACATATTATTCAAAAGTTTTCTAAATACTAAATGCTATAATTGTTTTAATGTTTTTGCTCCTATAATAAAATTTTCACTATGGGACATACATAAACATAAACACAAATAGAAACATGTTCGCTATTTGCATCATTCTGAGAGTTTAAACAAAATGGTCTCATGAATTTTTGTGATAATTCGCATTATTAAACGCGTCATTGATAAGGACTTAATGTAATTAATGTAAATTCATTATATAGAACTTTTTTATATATTTATTAAAGAAAGTAAATTATAATTCCAAACTCTTAAATGGCAACGGATTCAAAAACAAAATATTACAATAAATTATTGAACACTGAAGCGAACATTAAATGTGTTATAACCAGAATTCGGATTTTGATGATAATTTCATAATATAATATCATATTTTTAAGTAATGATGCAGATCGATAGGTGCTTTGAAAACAAACAATAAATGCCTTTACACTACTATTTTATCTCGTATCAATAAAAAGTTATGACGAAAAAACGAAAAGATTGGCATGGCAAGATTTAAAATTTTTCTTATTTCTTTGTTTTTTTTGCAATAACTTTTTAATGGTGCAAGATAAAATAGTAGTGTAAAGGTATTAATTGTTTATTTTAAAAGCACCTATCTATTTGCATCATTATTTAAAATTTTGCCAAACATTTTTTCTGCAAAAAAACAAATGTCAAATTAATGTTTGAAAAAATATGTTTAAATAATGATGCCAATAGATAGGTTCATTAAAAACAAACATTTAATGCCTTTACATTACTATTTTATCTTGCGCCAATAAAAAGTTATAGCATAAAAAACAAAAATTATTGCGTTTTGTACAGGATATAGCCTCACAAAATACGTATTTAAAATTCAGAAAGTTATCCAAAACCAAAGATATTTTATAAACGTAATAATAATTGATAAATAAACCAAAATAACAGAAAAATCTAAATTTTTCTAATTTTTAAAGCACTTCAGACATGCACATTCGCCCCCCTTTGGCATTATTTGTGGAATTTCGTAGATTTTTCATGATAAGTATTAATCAATACTGTAGTAGATTTGAAACAAAAATTTGGCATCTTTGGTCTATTTTTGTAGTATTTTTTTTTGTCTTTATTACTTGCAACTCTGCAGTGAAGTTGAAACCAAAAATATGGCGTCGCAGTTTAATAAATTTATGAATAGCTGTTATTTTAGTACATTCGATTAATGTGAAATTAAGAAATAAAATCGGTTCTAAAGATTTGGATACGCGTCTCTCGTCAGTGTCGGCATAGAACGAAATACATACCACATACTATATTTACATCAAGCTGAAGTTAAAATATAACTACATATTCATTTAATTTTACTACATTCTGCATTTATTTAAAAATCGAAAATATTAATATTTCAAAAAAGATTGTTTTTATTTATTAAACTTTAAGCTAAATAATAAAAATTTACCACATATGCAGTAATTTTTACTACATACTGTATTTATTTTAAATATAAAGTAAAATTAGAGAAGGTTCTTCGTTATCTATACCAATGCAATTGAATAAATTAAATTATTGAAACATTGGTTAATATTTGAAATACTTGAAGTCTACTTTTTACAATGTACATATTGACACATTGAATACAGAAAAAATTCCTACGGTTCGCTCTCAAGGGTTTTAATTTGGTATTTTCCATATGAAGATCGTCTGAAACTACTAAATTTAAAGTCTCTTCGCGAACGTACATCATTTAATAACGTACATCATTTAATAACGGGTGCATCACCTTTCAATAGAATGTGTAATTTATGTAACAACTGATCACAGTATATAAACTGTATTAGCTAAAACTCGGTTGTTTTAGCTTTTGTAAAAATAATTTTTAGGTCATTTTTTAAGTCATTTTTTGTGGTTTTTAGGGTCATTTTAATGGTCATTTTTAACGTATTTTTAACGTAATTTTAGGTAATCAAAATACGAGCCCTCCTTTTGCAACGGAAAAGTGTCTTTTTATATGTGTGCGATTTTTTTTGATATCAATTCCAATTTCGTCTTTTAAATTAAATAAATTATACAATAAAGTAACGTAAAGTCCATTTTTATTTTAATAAAATTATTAGGAATATACAATTCGACTATGCCATAAAATTAATAATATGCATCATTTAATATTTATAGGTTTTGCTATTGTAATTAAAAGATTAAATTACAAAATTTATGATACAAAAACGTATTGTATTAACAGTTTAAATATTATTGAATTAAGAGTATGCATCATATCAAACAATTTTGTTAGTATAAAAAATAGGTTTCCTATTGAAAATCTATTAAATTACTAGGTTTTTTTCTGGATGCATTTATTCTTTTATTAATATACACATTTGTGTTCACTATGTGCTTTAAAATAGATTTAAAAATGCACGTATTTAAAAATTGAATTCATATTTCAATTGGTTTTCACATGTTTGCATTTAATAATGCAAATAAAACATTTATTCTGATAAAACACCGATACATAAAAACTGAAACATGAAAAACTGCGTAAATTGAAAAACACGCAGAAACACATAAAATATTTTTATTGATTTAAATGTAGTTGTTAAACCTTTATGACGAAAAGGAAATAAAAAATGCATAAAATATTTCATATGAATAAATTAAACTATAAAACCTAGGTCTATTAAAATATTAAAATATTAAAATATTAAAATATTAAAATATTAAAATATTAAAATATTAAAATATTAAAATATTAAAATATTAAAATATTAAAATATTAAAATATTAAAATATTAAAATATTAAAATATTAAAATATTAAAATATTAAAATATTAAAATATTAAAATATTAAAATATTAAAATATTAAAATATTAAAATATTAAAATATTAAAATATTAAAATATTAAAATATTAAAATATTAAAATATTAAAATATTAAAATATTAAAATATTAAAATATTAAAATATTAAAATATTAAAATATTAAAATATTAAAATATTAAAATATTAAAATATTAAAATATTAAAATATTAAAATATTAAAATATTAAAATATTAAAATATTAAAATATTAAAATATTAAAATATTAAAATATTAAAATATTAAAATATTAAAATATTAAAATATTAAAATATTAAAATATTAAAATATTAAAATATTAAAATATTAAAATATTAAAATATTAAATTTTAAAATATTAAAATATTAAAATATTAAAATATTAAAATATTAAAATATTAAAATATTAAAATATTAAAATATTAAAATATTAAAATATTAAAATATTAAAATATTAAAATATTAAAATATTAAAATATTAAAATATTAAAATATTAAAATATTAAAATATTAAAATATTAAAATATTAAAATATTAAAATATTAAAATATTAAAATATTAAAATATTAAAATATTAAAATATTAAAATATTAAAATATTAAAATATTAAAATATTAAAATATTAAAATATTAAAATATTAAAATATTAAAATATTAAAATATTAAAATATTAAAATATTAAAATATTAAAATATTAAAATATTAAAATATTAAAATATTAAAATATTAAAATATTAAAATATTAAAATATTAAAATATTAAAATATTAAAATATTAAAATATTAAAATATTAAAATATTAAAATATTAAAATATTAAAATATTAAAATATTAAAATATTAAAATATTAAAATATTAAAATATTAAAATATTAAAATATTAAAATATTAAAATATTAAATTTTAAAATATTAAAATATTAAAATATTAAAATATTAAAATATTAAAATATTAAAATATTAAAATATTAAAATATTAAAATATTAAAATATTAAAATATTAAAATATTAAAATATTAAAATATTAAAATATTAAAATATTAAAATATTAAAATATTAAAATATTAAAATATTAAAATATTAAAATATTAAAATATTAAAATATTAAAATATTAAAATATTAAAATATTAAAATATTAAAATATTAAAATATTAAAATATTAAAATATTAAAATATTAAAATATTAAAATATTAAAATATTAAAATATTAAAATATTAAAATATTAAAATATTAAAATATTAAAATATTAAAATATTAAAATATTAAAATATTAAAATATTAAAATATTAAAATATTAAAATATTAAAATATTAAAATATTAAAATATTAAAATATTAAAATATTAAAATATTAAAATATTAAAATATTAAAATATTAAAATATTAAAATATTAAAATATTAAAATATTAAAATATTAAAATATTAAAATATTAAAATATTAAAATATTAAAATATTAAAATATTAAAATATTAAAATATTAAAATATTAAAATATTAAAATATTAAAATATTAAAATATTAAAATATTAAAATATTAAAATATTAAAATATTAAAATATTAAAATATTAAAATATTAAAATATTAAAATATTAAAATATTAAAAGATTAAAATATTAAAATATTAAAATATTGAAATATTAAAATATTAAAATATTAAAATATTAAAATATTAAAATATTAAAATATTAAAATATTAAAATATTAAAATATTAAAATATTAAAATATTAAAATATTAAAATATTAAAATATTAAAATATTAAAATATTAAAATATTAAAATATTAAAATATTAAAATATTAAAATATTAAAATATTAAAATATTAAAATATTAAAATATTAAAATATTAAAATATTAAAATATTAAAATATTAAAATATTAAAATATTAAAATATTAAAATATTAAAATATTAAAATATTAAAATATTAAAATATTAAAATATTAAAATATTAAAATATTAAAATATTAAAATATTAAAATATTAAAATATTAAAATATTAAAATATTAAAATATTAAAATATTAAAATATTAAAATATTAAAATATTAAAATATTAAAATATTAAAATATTAAAATATTAAAATATTAAAATATTAAAATATTAAAATATTAAAATATTAAAATATTAAAATATTAAAATATTAAAATATTAAAATATTAAAATATTAAAATATTAAAATATTAAAATATTAAAATATTAAAATATTAAAATATTAAAATATTAAAATATTAAAATATTAAAATATTAAAATATTAAAATATTAAAATATTAAAATATTAAAATATTAAAATATTAAAATATTAAAATATTAAATCACGAATTGTAAGCACGAATTGCTTCTTTCTTTTAGTTTTTCTGATTATGACGCTTAATGCAATTTTATCTCAATTATTTGCTGCTCTAATTAGCAACGAAGTTACAAAAATATTATTTTTAATTGCAAAGTTTTTAATTTTGTTTGGCTTTAGTTTTTCTTTTTTCAATTTTTCTTAACTTTACTTTAGTCACTACTGCACAAATTTAAAATGTTTAATCAACATGCGTTTCATGCTGTTTTATTGGTTTTTTATATTTGCTCTTTTTTCTATTTTTATTTGCTTTTTTTATTTTATTTTTTCATTTCTCTTTTTGCAGCAGTCACATTCAATTGGCCGGGCGAAGTTATGCGGAAAACTAAAGTGTGTTGCATACTTTTAGGTCATTTGTATGAAATGTGCTTCGCATGAGCAAACATTGAAAGGCTTGTTGAAATAAAAAATATATATATATTATACAAAAAATATACAGCAAAAAGGCAGACATTGCTTTGTTGCTATTTTTGTTTTTGTTTTTGCTACCTACTACTGTTACATATGACAAGTGCCACTTACAAAATTCTGTGAAATATGTCGAGTATTTTGTGTGAAGTGGTTCGTTCTCAAAAAATTGTATATATAAATGGAGCAACATCTGCGTTTTGTGCCATTTGCTGCAACAAATGGGTCAAATAGCAAATGCACTGAAAAGGGGTATTTCTTACTCTGTGTCTATTTGTCTGTCTGTCTGTTCGTCCAACTGCTAGAAGTCGTTTATAGAAGCTGTTTGTTTGCTCTATCATTTTGACATTTTTTTGTTTTATGCAAATTTATATTTGTGTTTTGTTAATTTAATAAAGCTTTTAATGTGATTTTGATATTAGCAGCTTTAAAGCTTTGTCTGTGTTTGTGCCTATTTGTGCATTAAATTGAATTTTTATTAAAACAAAATAATGAATGGATACAAAAGGATGTAGACTCATCAACGATTTATATTTTGGTCAAAATTTAAATATTTTATAAATGCGAAATATAAAGAGTTTTATTAAGCTTTTTACTTTAATTTACCTATAATGACAGCTTTTCTACCTATAATGACAGCTATTTTTACAAAAGATAATTTTGTTTAACCTTTATTTATTATTTATTTATTTTTTTTTATATATTTTTTTTTTATATATATTTTTTTTTATATATTTTTTTATTTATTATACTTGGATGAAATCACTCGGCTGAGTGCTAATATAAAATATTGACTGGATAAATAAAATAAGTAGGCATTTGATTGATTGTATATATTTTCTAAGAAAAATTACAAATCAATATTTAATTTAGAAAAAGGCATCTGGCGAGCGAGATCGTCACGTTTTATAGTTAAATATGAATACTGAAATCGATCGTCCTTTTTCACCAAACGATTGCCCTGTTTCTCCGACATATATATATATATATATATATATATATATATATATATATATATATATATATATATATATATACATATATATATCCCTTAAGTATACCTATATTAAAGCTTTTAATTTATATTTTTTGCATACTCTATTTTTTATTTTTATACCCTACACCTATGAGGTACAGGGTATATTAACTTTGTGCATATATTGTAACGCCCCTTAGGAGGCGTGTCCGGTATGGAAAAGTATATATATTCTTGATCAGCATCACTACCCGAGTCCGTTTAGCCATGTCCGTCTGTCTGTCTGTCCGTCTTGCTGTCTTGCTGTCCGAATACAGAAAATCTTGAGAAATACTGATCAGAATACAATGAAATTTCGTCTCAATATATTTTAGCCAAAAGTAGGAACTAAGTTTGAAAATGAGCCAAATCGGTCAACGGACACGCCCACCTCCCATACAAGTCACTTTTACATAACTCTTTAGGAACTAATAACTCGAAAAGTATTCAAAATATAGTTATAAAATTTAAAACATATTGTTATAATTCACCTAAAAATATGTGGTCCAAAAATGGGCGTGATCCGCCCACTTTTTTTTTCATTATTTCCCGGGTTTTCATAGTGGAAGTTTGATCCGTAAATTATTAAAATCAAATCTGTGAAATATTTGCCTTACAAAATATTAAATATAGGCATGGTCCGCCCACTTTTATTTTTAAAAATTTTTTATTAGATATTTTATACTTTTATATCAATTTTTTAAATTATATGGGACGTAAATTTCTGATATGTGAATAATATTATGAGGTATACAATTAAATATCTCACATTAAGGTGTAGGGTATTCCATAGTCGGGCCCGATCGACTATAACAGTCCGTCCCATATGACCGAACTTACCCATGTGACCTAACTTTCCCAACTCGTTTTTTTTATTTTATTACAAAAGCTCTTTACTTTAATACATATATTAAAAGCTTTTGAGGTATTTTTACAAAAGGTATTTTTATTTATTTTTTTTAAAGTTTTTACAAATGCTCTATACTGTACCTATATTGATAAATACCTTTTGTAAAAAAAAACTCAAAAGCTTTTAATATATGTATTGAAGTAAGAGCTTTTGTAAAGTAAAGTTATATTTATACAAATTAATTTTTTTTTTAAATATTTATTTTTTATTTTTACTGCTTCAAACAAGCTTAAAAACCTTTAGATTTATATTTTTACACTAGCTGGACCCGTGCACGACTCGTGCCAAGATTTTCTGAATTCAAAGATATGGAGAGATTTTATTAATATAAAAAAACATTTTATTATTTATATGACGGGATCGTGCTTAGCTGTTGAAATTTTTTTATTGGTTTTATAAATGTGGTAACTAAATAATTCTCCGCCAAAACAACTTTTCTCAAAGACAATTTTTTCTCAGACTGCGCTTCTCCGCAGAATTATTCCCAGTAGAAATCTTTCCCGTAAAATCCACATAGAAAGCTTTCCCGTAGAATTCTCAACGTAGAATTCAACCCGGTAGAATTGTTCCCGGTAGAATTGTTCCCGGTAGAATTCATTCCCGTAGAATTCTTCCCCGTATAATTCTTCCCCGTAGAGTTTTTCCCAGTAGAAGTTTTAGTGTGATGGGTTTTAATGTAGTAAGTTTCGGTGTGGTGAGTTTAGATGTGGTGAATTTTGGAGTGGTGAGTTTAATTGTGGTTAGTTTTGGTGTGGTGAGTTTTAGTGTGGTCAATTATAGTGTGGTGGGTTTTAGTGTGGTGAATTTTAATGTGGCGTGTTTTAGTGTGGCATGTTTTAGTGTAGCGAGTTTGAGTGTGGTGAATTTTATTGTGGTGAGTTTTCGTGTGATGAATTTTAATGTGATGAATATTATTCTGGTGAGTTTTAGTGTAGTGAATTTTAGGGTGGTGAGTTTTAGTGTGGTTAATTATAGTGTGGTGGGTTTTAGTGAGGTGAATTTTAGTGCGGTGAGTTTTAGTGTGGTGAGTTTTAGTGTATCGAAATTTGAGTGTAGTGAGTTTTAATGTGGTGAGTTTAAGAGTGGTGAATTTTAATGTGGTGAAATTTAAGTGTAGTGATTTTTAGTGTGGTGAGTTTTAGTGTGGTGAAATTTTAGTGTGGTGAGTTTAAGTGTGGTGAATTTTAGTGTGTTGAATTTTTGTGTGGTGAGTTTTAGTGTGGTGAGTTTTAGTGTGGTGAGTTTTAGTGTGGTGAGTTTAAGTGTGGTGAGTTTTAGTGTGGTGAGTTTTAGTGTGGTGAGTTTTAGTGTGGTGAGTTTTTGTGTGGTGAGTTTTAGTGTGGTGAGTTTTAGTGTGGTGAGTTTTAGTGTGGTGAGTTTTGGTGTGGTGAGTTTTAGTGTGTTGAATTTTTGTGTGGTGAGTTTAAGTGTGGTGAGTTTTAGTGTGGTCAGTTTTCGTGTGGTGAGTTTAAGTGTGATGAGTTTTAGTGTGGTGAGTTTTAGTGTGGTGAGTTTTTGTGTGGTGAGTTTTAGTGTGGTGAGTTATAGTGTGGTGAGTTTTAGTGTGGTGAGTTTTTGTGTGGTGAGTTTTAGAGTGGTGAGTTTTAGTGTGGTGAGTTTTTGTGTGGTGAGTTTTAGAGTGGTGAGTTTTAGTGTGGTGAGTTTTATTGTGGTGAATTTTAGTGTGGTGAGTTTAAGTGTGGTGAGTTTTAGTGTGGTGAGTTTTAGTGTGGTGAATTTTAGTGTGGTGAGTTTTAGTGTGGTGAATTATAGTGTGGTGGGTTTTAGTGTGGTTAATTTAAGGGTGAATTTTAGTGTGGTGAGTTTTAGTTTGGTTAGTTTTAGTGTGGTGAGTTTGTTTTTCTTTTTCTTTCCTTTTTATGTTTTTCATTTAGTTTGGATTGTGGTTTTATGTGATTGGTTTTGTTTTTGTATTTTTGCTTTTGTTTTGTGTTGTGCTTTTTTGTTTTTAATTTTTTTTTGTATTTGAGTTTTTTGTTTCATGTTCATTGCTGGTGAAAGTGCCGAGTTATATCGTATTGAAAGTTTAGGTTGTATGGGAGGTGCCACGCCTCTTTGTCCAATCTTGCCCATATATAGCCTATCATTCCTTCCAGACCATACCGCATCTGTGGTAAAAATTTCAAGAAAATCGGATCAGCCGTTTAGACGGAGAAGCGGAACAAACGTACAAACATACAAACGTACAAGCGTACAAACGAACAAACAGATTTATTATATTAATAGGATTAGCTTATTTCATTTTTTTTAATTTTTTACAAAAGCTTTTGAGTTATTTTTTCAAAAGCTATTTTTAATTATATTTTTTATTTTTTTACAAAAGATCTTTACTTTAATTTAGCTATACTAAAAGCTTTTAATTTACCTATATTTATACAAAAGTTGATTTAATTTCTTTTTATATTTATATTTTTTATTTTTATATTTTAAAATTGTTTACAGCTTCAGTTTACCTATATCAAAAGCTTTTAATTTATATTTTTATAAAATCTAATATAATTTTTATATTTCTTTTTTTTTACTAAAGTTCTTTTCAATTTATCTATATTTTTAATTTACCTGTATTAAAAGCTTTTGAGTTTTTTTACATAAGCTATTTTTATATTTTTCAATTTTTTACAAAAGTTCTATACTCTTATTTAGCTAAATAAAAAGCTTTTCAGTTATATTTATACAAAAGTTGATTTACTTATTTTTTTATATATTTATTTAAATTTTTTGTATATCTAATTTTTTTACAGGTTCAATTTACCAATATTAAAAGCTTTTAAGTTTTAGTTTTACAAAAGCTACATTTTTATTTATTGTTTTTTTTTTGCAAAAGCTCTTTACTTAAATTTTACAAAAGCTGAAGCTTTATTGCAAAAGTTATATTTTCATTTTACCTATATTAAAAGCTTTTAAGTTATATTATTCAAAATTTTCTTTATATACCAAATTTATATATTTTGATTTATAAAAGAGCTTTTATATTTTTTAATAATTTTCTAAGCAGACAGACACAATTTTTAAAAGATTATTTTGAATAGCTGTTTTAAAAGTTTTAGCGATTGCTTTTTGCTAGACAAAGCGCAAAATATGTTAAAGATATTTTTTTTCTAAGATTTTCTCAAAAGAGCTTTTTTATATATTTTTTATAAAACTAAATATATTAAAGATTTTTGAAAAGCTTTTTTTTAACATCAGAATAAACAAAAATATCAGATAGGTCTTAAAAAATTAGCTTTTTTAATAAATAAATTTGATAGATTGATTAAAAAGCTTAAGTGAAAGACAACGCGCTTTTTAGTTTTTTGAAAACATTTCCAAAAAAATGTACATCAAAAACATACAAAAAAATTAAAAAGATTTTCTTTTAATATTGCTTTTAACCAGTTTTTAAACTAGATTTTATGCTTAGTTAAATTTTTCTTTCAAAAAATTTAAATAATTTTCTAATGATCTAAGACCTATTAAAAGCTTTTAACTAAATATAACTTTAATATTATAAAACAATAAACATTGCTTGCTAAAAAAAAGAGATATTAATTGAAAATGAAATTAATTGGTTTATTTCTATTGTAAATATTCATTAGCGCATGTGTGTGAATTATCTAAAATAAATTGGTATCAAATGCAATTAAAATGGTATTAAACATAGTGCCACCAGTCAATATATTGACATTTTTAATTAAAATTTATTGCAATTTAATGAATGTAATTGCTGCTTAATTAGTGTGCAAAACCAAATGTTTTGATTTATGTCTGTGATAATGTGATAAAAAATACTAAACCGCAAAACAATCAGTTTAAAATGTAATTATTACACTATACAACAAAACGTGAAATATACAACAAAACGTGATATATATATATATATATATATATATATATATATATATATATATATATATATATATATATATATATATATATCAACATTCTATATAACCTATTTTAAAAAGTAGAAAATATATTACAAAGGTACGGGTTTTGAGCGTTAGTTAGTACTTTGTTCTAGAAATTAAATGTATATTTTTTTTGTTCATTAATTTTAAATACTAAAAAATATCAACTAAAAAAAATATTAGTTTCAAAAAATTAAAAATTTTGGAGTTTAGATTAAAATATTTCGAAATATAATTCCAATAAGGAAATGTTTTTTATTATATTAAAATTGGAGAATTTAGAGTACATTTAAGTTATTAGTTTTTTGAAAACTTATTTTTCTAAACTTCAGCATTTTTTTTATACTAAGGACTGCGTCGAATAAAATTGTCCGCTACAAAAATGAAAAAATCTAGAAATCTAGTAATCGAATTTTTATAGAATAAAATATTTTATTTTGCAAATTATTTTTAGATTTAAAAAAATATTTTAAAAACCAGAAATTAATATTTTTTAATAAAAAGTTTTAATTTTTCCTGAACCCCTTCCATTAATGTTGTAATGGTAGTGTCCGACACCCTCACAGCTGCTGAAGACTACTTTCTTTTAAAGTCTTGAAGGTCTTTGGACACTTTTTTTGTTGTCTTCATCTCCCTTTTTACTAAAACCCAGTATCTCTCAATCGGCCTGAGTTCTGGACAGTTTGGTGGATTGGCTTCTCTGGGCACCAAAATCACTGCATTTTGTTGGATCCACTCTAAGGCCGTTTTGCTGTAGTGACATGAAGCGAGGTCAGGCCAAAAAAATGTGGACACTTCATGTTGGCGTAAAAATGGAAGCAATCTCTTTTGCAAGCATTCCTTCACATATATTTCGCTATTAATTGTACCCGATGTCACGAATGAGCTGCTCCTTTTTCCACAACTGCAAATTGCCTGCCAAACAAGGAATTTCTGTCATTTTTTTGATTTGAATTTTTCAGCGACATTTCCTCGAGAATCGGCTGTATAAAATTCCTGCCCAGGTAGCTGAGAAAAGTCCGCTAAAACATAAGTTTCGTCGTCAATTATGTAGCAATCGAATTTTAAAAAAAAACCTTGGTTCAGCTTTTTAGCTCGTTGTTTTGCGGTTTCATTCTTAACGGCATTTCTATCCGGAACTTTTTGGACCTTGTACGTCTTCAGCCCAGCTTCTTTCTTAGTCCTGCGCACGAAAGATTCTGAGCAATCCGCCTTTCTCGCCAATTTCCTTCCGGATATGCTTGGATCTTTCTTTAAAATATTCACAATCTTCTTCGACTTTTCACGATCATGTGGGCCTTTTTTTTTACCAGAACCTTTCTTCCGATCAATACTCAGGTCTTCCTTAAAGCGGTTGATAACGCGAGAAATGGTCTTAGGGTTAGCCCCTAACTCCTTGGCAATTTTTTTAAAAGACCAACTAGGTTGTTTTTGAAAAATTTTAATTATATTTTCTCGCACTTCCACTTCGTTTGCCATTTTCGCGTTAAATAAATTTTGTATTGACTATAACTGACACAAATTATTTTCTGCCATTTAATTCAGAGCTCCTATGATAATTTTTTTTTTAATTTGAATCTTGCAATAGCACATTATGGGAAGATATGTAACGGACAATTTTATTCGACGCAGTCCTTAAAAATTGTCTGATAGGTTTCGCAATTACATTTACAATTTTCTCATAAAAACGGTATGTGTTAAAAAAAAACCTACTATGCAGTCTAAATCAACATATTAGATTTATATAATAATATATGGTATTAATATAGAAGAATATTTTTTTTTGTTTTCTTGCTTAATGTAATTCACAAACTAGTTCCAATATTGCCATTTGTTTTTATATTAAAATTTTAATGGCCAATTTGGAGAAAAACTACATTAACATTTTTTAAAAATTACTATTATAATATTCTGCATTTTTTTTTATTAATAAAAGCGACTGAAATGGGGCTTAAATTCCATTTGCAAGTTTATCTTAAAAATGGTATGTGTTAGGAAAAAACTAAGTATGCAGTCTAAATCAGCATACTTGATTTATATAGAAATGATGTATGGGATAAACAAAGAGGTATATTTTTTCGTTTTTTTGAGTAGTGTAAATTACAATATTTTCATAGTTCACTGTAGTGCCCAATATCATTCTACATTAAAACTAATTCAAATATTGTTATTGATTTTTATATTAAAATTTGAATTAACAATTTGGAGAAAAATTACTTTAAATTTTTTTTCGAAAACTTGTTTTCAAAAGTTATGCAATTTTTTAATTTAAAAAAGTGGTTTGAAAGGGTCTAAAATTACATTTGCCATTTTCGCTTAAAAATGGTATGTGTTAGACGGAAATTGAGTATGCAGTCTAAAACATCATACTAGATGAATCGAATTAATATAGAAGAAAATTATTTTTTGTTTTCTTGCGTAATGCAATGCACAATATTTTCAAAATTATCTACCATACCCAATACCATTCTATATTAAAACTAATTACAATATTTTTATATTAAAATTTTAATGGACAATTTAGAGAAAAACTACATTAAATTTTTTTAAAAATTACTTTTATAATATTCTGCATTTTTTTTTTTTATTAATAAAATTGACTGAAATGGGGCTTAAATTACATTTGTAATTTTATCTTAAAAATGGTATGTGTTAGGAAAAAACTAAGTATGCAGTTTAAATCAGCATACTTGATTTATATAGAAATGATGTATGGGATAAACAAAGAGGTATATTTTTTCGTCTATTTGAGTAGTGTAAATTACAATATTTTCATAGTTCACTGTAGTGCCCAATATCATTCTACATTAAAACTAATTCAAATATTGTTATTCATTTTTATATTCAAATTTGAATTAACAATTTGGAGAAAAATTACTTTAAATTTTTTTCGAAAACTTGTTTTCAAAAGTTATGCAATTTTTTTATTCAAAAAAGTGGTTTGAAAGGGTCTAAAATTACATTTGCAATTTTCGCTTAAAAATGGTATGTGTTAGACGGAAATTGAGTATGCAGTCTAAAACAACATACTCGATATATATAAAAATGATGAATCGAATTAATATAGAAGAAAATTATTTTTTCTTTTCTTGCGTAATGCAATGCACAATATTTTCAAAATTATCTACCATACCCAATACCATGCTATATTAAAACTAATTACAATATTACCATTTATTTTTATATTAAAATTTGAATGGACAATTTAGAAAAGAACTACATTAAATTTTTTTAAAAATTACTCTTATAATATTATGCAATTTTTTTTTTTATTAATAAAAGTGACTGAAATGGGGCTTACATTACATTTGCAATTTTATCTTAAAAATGGTATGTGTTAGGAAAAAACTAAGTATGCAGTCTAAAACAGCATACTTGATTTATATACAAATAATGTATGGGATTAACAAAACGTTAACATTTTTCGTTTTTTTTTATTAGTGTAATTTACAATATTTTTATAATTCTATGTAGTGCTCAAAAACATTATGCATTAAAATTAATTTCTTTATTGCATTTTATATTATTTTATATTAAAATTTGAAATGATAATTTATGGTAAAATAGCGTTAACATTTTTTTAGAAAACTAGTTTTTAAAAGTTCGGTAATTTTTTATTCGAAAAAGTGTCTTCAAAGGGTCTGAAGTTACATTTGAAATTTTCTCTTATAAATGGTATGTGTTGAAATAAAACTGAGTATGCAGTCTAAATTGGCATACTCAATTTATATAGAAATTATCTTTGAGAGATATATTTTTTCGTAATCTTGAGTACTGTAAATCACACTATTTTCACAATTAGTTCAATATCATTCTATATTAAAGCTAAATCCATGCTGCTGTTTATTTTTATATTAAAATTAGAATTCATAATTTAAAGAAATATAGCGGTAATTTTTTTTCGAAAACTGGTTTTCAAATGATCGGTAACTTTTTTTATTCGAAAAAGTGGTTTGAAAGGGTCTGAAATTAAAAGTGCAATTTACTCTTATAAATCCTATGCATTAGAAAAAAAACTGAGTATGCAGTCTAAATCAGCATAGTCAATTTATATAGAAATGATTTATGCGATGTGTATAGGAAAAATCATGTTGTGTAGTGTAATAAATGTGATTGAAAAATTAGAAAATATCACTAATGAATAAAATGAAAATAAATAATAAATAATTAATTATAAAATAAATAAATACAAAATAAATAAATAAATACAAAATAAATAAATACAAAATAAATAAATACAAAATAAATAAATAAAAAATAAATATAAAATATATACAAAATAAATAAAAACCAAATAGATTAACATGAAATAAAAATAAAATAAGTACCAATCAAATAAAACAAATTAAATAATGCCCAAATAAATAAAACAACATTTAAAACAAACCACAGAAAAAGTGATAAATTGAACAGATTACGATTTTATTGTTATTTATTTGAGCAGCTATAAATACAGGCAGGTTGTTTATTTATTTATTGTTTTTTTTTAATTTTTTTCATTTGTGTTTTTTTAAAAAAGCAAGCAATATTTGCATTTTGCCAAATAGACAATGAAAGCAAGATTTTATTCACAGAAAAACGCACAAAAAAGCACTATATTTTTTTTTTGATATCAACGGTTGATACTAGAATCGTGTTTTTCTGACTGAAATAAGAAAGAACAAAAAAATGAAAAAGGATCGAAAAAGGATTTTCCAGCAATACTTTGTGTTTTTGTCACTTCGAGGTGCATAAAAGAAAGGATTCAGTGGAGAGGAGTCAATGGAGAGGAGTCAATGGAGTAGAGTCCTTGGAGAAGAATCAATGAATGAGATTCAGTCATTCACTTGATAGAGTTATTTTTTTTTGCAGTGAGAGATACTCTTTGTTGGATGCTTTTAATATAGCAACCTTTTGTGTTTTATTAGACATTTCTTTTCGAGTAGTAAAAAGGGCCTAAAGTTTCAAGTAAGGATACCCCCAAACATATGCCACATTGACGCAGATAAATCGAATTTCAACTGCTTTTGTAGGGTCTCCTGTTTTGTGTACTCTTTTGGTAAACTAAAGGATTTCACATAAATTATATTTTTTATTTCACTCAAACATACACAGACGGCATTTCATTTGCCAAATAAAATTAATTCTTTTTTTTTTATTGTTGTTCACTGTCTGTCTGTCAAACCCATGATTTGTAGTCTCGACCAAAAAGCGCCTGCCTGATTAAAAGTCAATTGTCGGAATTTTTAAAATGGTTCTGTTTCTGTTTCGGGGTTCAATTGCAAAGTTCAATTTATAGATTTGTTTTGTTTGCATTTAAACGGTTTTGTTTGTTTTCGATTTAGCCATTTTGATTGTATTTGCTCTGGGGTCCAACTGTGTTGAAGGCCGGCTCAAGTGTTTGTCATGTAGTCCATATTCATATTGCCTACTTGAAATTGTGTGTTTTCTTTCGAAATTAATTGGTAGCCAAAGAAGAAAAATAACTTTGGTTTAGCTTTTCGATATATGTTTTGAAAAACTGACAGTTTATGTGCTACGCTGCCAGTCAATCAATCTATCAATCAATGCCATGGAGCTTTCACATTTTCAACTGACATTTAAAACATATGGTTTTTTATATTATAGGGGAGGGTCTAAATATTAAGAGTTTCAGTGCTGATTGATCTATACTTATATTGCAGTATTTATTTTAAACAATAACATTAATCAAGACAATTGGATAAATAAAATATCTACTTAAAAATGTCTCTTCTTTTTTTTCAAATAGTATTTTTCAAATGTATTTTCAAATAAATAATACATAAACTGTTTTTCCTATGAGAACACTATACATCATATTAGATTATAAGATGCTGATTTTAACTGCATACTCCGTTTTGGATAATCACCCAATGTCGAATACAAAAAAAACAAATTTTAAACATATTATCGAAATTTTAAAAAAATATTTAGTGATATTGACTTCTACAATTTGAAAAGTTTGAAAATCTAAGTATATAAAAAAAAAAATCTATTGAGTTTTTTATGTTCCAAAACAGAAAATTTATTTTTGAAAAAAAAAAATTTCGAAAAAAAAATTATTCGAAAAAAAAAATTTTTTGAAAAAAAAAAATATCTTCGAAAAAAAATATTTCAAAAAAAATTTTTTTTCGAAAAAAAAAATTTTTTTTTTCCAAAATATATTTTTTATAAATATAACTATTTATTAATAAAAATATAAATATAACTATTTATTAATTATAATAAATATATTATAAAACATTTTACTAATTTATGCATGTCGAGCAAGCAATATTTAAGAAATAACATACAAGAACTACTTGAGAACTGAGAAGTACGGCAAAAAATGAACGAAAAAAAATATTTTGATAGAAATTTAGTTTAATGAACAGCATTCTTCAATATGAAGAACATACATCTTGTATTTTATATTTTGGTTCATTAATATGATGAAACGTATTTTTCACAAGCAGTTCATCATATTGAAGAACACTTTTTCGACAGTTACCAAGCGTTCTTCATATTTATGATAGCATTCATAACATTGATGGCGTTAGTCATTAATATTATGAATGGGTCTTCAATACAATGAATCATGGTTTGAAGAACGGAATTCATCAATATGATGTAAATTTTTTTTTCTGTGTAGAGTAATGCTAACCTCATGGATTTTGATTGAGGTTCAAGTACATTTGCCGAAAAGTAATTTGCTCGAAAGGCATTTGCCAGATGCCGGTTGCCCGAAAGCCATATTAACAAAATGTACGATTGCATGAATTGCACGTTTGTCAGAATGAACGCTAGACCGAATGGACGTTTGCCCGAATGAACGATAGCCCGAAAAGACGTTTGCTCCAAAGCCATTTTGCCCGGAAGCCATTTTCTCGTATGAACTTTTGCCCGATTGGACGTTTGCCCGAATGGACGCTTGACCGAAAGCTATTTGCCCGAATGGACATTTGGCGGAATGGTCGAAATGGAAGACAACCCGAATGGCCCGAATGAATAGCCCGATAGCCCGAATGAACGATTGCCCGAATGGACATTTGCCGGAATGAACGATTACCCGAATGGACATTTGCCGGAATGGCCGATAGCCCAAATATTCGTTTGATCGAATGGACCTTAGCCCGAAAGCCATTTGCCCGAATGGACGTTTTTCGGAAAGGTGTTCAATAGTGAGCATAAAGTAAAAAAAATACCGTAATAATTGCGGTAATCTATAGCGGCCTTCTTTGTAGGTGTAATGTTATTATTTGGTCATAGTCCAATTCAAATGATAACATAGATAATTCCTGATTATTCCTTCACTCGATGTATATCGAGTTGGGCCATGGTCGTTCTATATGAGTTGCGATGGATAGTGTTCTATCTGAACAAAATTCCATTCATTCTGGTGTTGCGCAGGGTTCAGTTCTATCTCCGTCACTATTTTTGAATTTTATCAATATATGTTATTGGACCTGAATCCAATCCATTTATTTTCAGATGACAGTAACATTTGTCATGCATATTCGTTTAACAAGCATTTCATACAAATTTCTGTCAAAAAGTTGATCTTTGGTGCAGGGCCGTCAAAACAAACGTCGAAGTTTTCAGTTAAAATCTCTATATAAATACATACTCTCTGTTGCAACGAACATAAATTGAATGTCTCAAAAGTAGCGTCAAGTGCCTCGGTTTTTAATACAGTGTAAGACAACCTCAATGCTGTTGATTTACGTACAGTCTACACCACTTATATTCGGCCTAAGATGGAATACAATTAACACATTTAAGCAGGGATTTTAAAATATTTTCTAGAGTTGCTGGACCGAATTCAACAATGTGCGATATACATTTCTATGAAAATATTTTATCCTCTATTGGTTCTTGTTCAGCAATGTAGGATCTTTGGTTGTGTAAGCTTGTTTTATAGGTACTACAACAATAAATATGAAATACCTGGTCTGATTTCAAAATGTTCTAAACGGTTAAATGTTCTACTCGGGCCTGATCTCAAAATATTCTACACGGGTATCGAACTAAGCCTACCCCATCGTAATACATACACTCGACACTCAACTGTACCTTGCTGTATAAAGAGAGAATTCGTTTTTCAGTAGCACAATACGTTTGTGGAACAATCTCATTCAGTTTGGTACGCTATTTGTAACATCCAGAAGGAAGCATATCCGGTATGGAAAAGTTTATATATTTCTTTATCAGTATGAGCTCCTGAGTCGATTTAGCGTTATCCGTATGTACGGACAGACATACGGATATCGCTTGTAGAAATCATGATTACAAAAAAAAACAGAGGAGGTATATAAATTAAATTTCTAATTTAGAGTACTACTGAATATACGGTAACTTTCAATGAATATGGGCATGTGACCTGTAAACCGACCACTTATGTTCAAATACATCATATATAACTTACATCTTAAGGTGAATTTTACTTTATACCGGCTTAAGAGAACTTTTTTGATCTAATAATTGACTCAAATATATAATAATAATGTTTTCCCGCGGAGCGATTTGTGGTTCCCGAAAAACCAAATTCCAAATTCGGTACACCTACCCATTTGCACATATGGGTTCTCAAATGAAAGGAAATTATTTCAAGATTGCAGGTTTGTAGTTATTTTCAAGATTCGTATACCCTGGTTTAGACCGACTATAACTTTCAGTATTTTCGGAAGAATTATGATTCTTACTAACTTCCACCAACTATCACAATTTCTCTACTTCAAAATTTAGCATTTGACCTAACCGGTTTTATTGTTTTATTTCACACACACGACGAACGACTACGAGAGATGTAAAATATTAACCCAATCAGACCTAAGCATCTAACCCAAACGAGTTCATGAGAGAAGACACCTAGTGATGCCAACTAATTGAGTTTCACGCTAAATATTTTTCTGTGAGAAGAGTGCTAGAGCAAGATTATCACTTCTGTCATTGCAAATGATCTTCACCACAACAGATAGATTTCAGGTTTGATAAGATCTAGTTTAGTGAAACGTATACATGCGAAATCTATACTTTCTGATGAAATATTCTAAAATTTAAAATTTTAAATTACAAATTTAAAAAATATGATCGTTCTAAAGAGAAAAAAAAATTGATCATTTTACTGGATTTTTTTTGTTGGTTTTTCAATGCATATTTCCGTCATATTTTGCGATCTGGCAAACATAACTTTTGGAATTTTTCTAGAATAGTATGTGGAATTTTAAATGCATAGACCCAACAAAATTTGGGATCTGATACAAAGTCCGTCTTTGTATGCTTAAAATTTTTTTATGCTTGATTTTTTCTAAACTGCCTTGAACTGTCTTAAACTTTTGCCTCGGGTAAATGCTTTAAAATTTCGCAACTAATGATGATAGACATCAAATAATACTAGGGCTTGCTGCCAAAAACATGTCTGCCTTGTTTTTAAAAAGTTCCAACTGCATAAAAACCCATTTAAATTTTCTTAAGGGTCCTATTAATGCAAGATAACTAAATAAATACAACAAAATAAATGAAAAAAGCAGCCAAAAAGTCAAGGTTATTCAAACAAAATTGCTTTTAATCAAAGTCAAGACTTGAGAAATCCTAAGGGTCATTTTACTTATATTTGCACCACATACATGCCACATGTTTTTTTTTGTATTTGGTTCAGCAACCTATTAATCGTTGCCGCAAAAGCTTTCACAGCCAAAAAAAAAAAAACTTTCTCAGTGTGGTATTTTTTGTTTTTGTAATTTATATTAAGAGATTGTTTTAACATAAGCTCTAGAAATAAAAAACCCCAAAAAAGTAACAGTGCTTTATTGTCAATTTTAAATATAAATATTTAATGATATTAACAAAATACACATTCGCAAGATTCTCATGCGTCATGAGTCGAATGTGGGGCCCTTAAGACGCAACATATTTTAATACATTTGAATGTTTTGACTGTTGCTGCCAACTTTACCCTCGATAATTGTACAAAACAAAAAAAATATTTTAGTCCTCGTACTTTTTTTAATGTTTATATATTTGAAATAAAAATAAAATTGTTGACTTTTAAGCAAACGACATAATATCGAAGAGGAATATGGCTCAAAAGCTATTTAGTCAAACGAGCGACAGTCACCGCAAATTGTATGAAGCACATGAAAAAAGGAAAAAAAAAACAAAAAAAAAGGAAAACAAAAAAACGAAGAAATAAAACAAAAATAAAAGAAATATAAATAATATGAACTTTTGGAAAAAGTGCCTTGGGGTTCGTTCAGTTTGTCTCAATGTCGCAGTTTTTATTTTTTTATTTATTTTCACTTTTAATAAAAAAAAATATCCACGTTTTCTACTACTTGGTGGTTTGTTGTTGTGTTCTTGTTGTTGCAAAGCAGCAACAATTGCTGCTGTTACCAAACAATTGAGTGTGAACCATGTTTAACCTTATACGGTGTAGTGGTTCTGATCGCCTCATTCTGTTGTTCCTTTGTATCACGAAGCCTTTGCTGCCTCCAGCAGCACATTCGCAGACTACTAAAGAAATGAAAAAAAATAAATAAACCTTGTTAATATAATTTATTTCATTAGTAATTCGTTCGCGCGCATTTGTGATGAATTTCGATGAAGCGCAACTGCGTCATGCGGTAAGTTGACGGTACTTGGCGATATTGTGCAATTAATTCGCGAGTGTATTATGTAGAATTCTTTGATAAAAAAAGCAGAACAATTTTTAAATTTAAAACTTGCACAAATTTAATGAGAAACTTTTTTAGCTTTAGTAATTAATAGCTTTTTGAATGTAATGCTGTGTAGGAATTTATTTTAAAAAGCTTTCAGAGCTCAAATAAATGATAGCGCTCAAAGCTCTACTAAATTAAAGTTTTTATAATTAAAAGTATATAATTCTTTTAAAGCTTTTTATAATACAAAGCTTTTAATGTTTTTATAAAGCTTTTAAAGTTTTTATAAAGCTTTTAAAGTTTTTATAAAGCTTTTAAAGTTTTAGTATAATCAAGCTTTTAATGCATTTTTGTATGAAGTTTTTTTTTAGAATATAAAGCTTTGCTAATATAAAGTTTTGAAAGCTTTTATAATATAAAACTTAGAAAGCTTTCATATTAAAAAGATTTGAAAGGTTTCATAATATAAAGCCTTTATAAAATAATGCTTTTAAAGCTTTTATAGTATTAAGCTTTCATAATATAAAGCTTTTTATGATATGAAGCTTTTGTAGCTTTTTATAATATTAAGCTTATAAAGCTTTTTATAATATAAAGCTTTTAAAGCTTTTATAGTATAAAGCTTTTAAAGATTTTATAATATAAAGCTTTTAAAGCTTTTTATATTACAAAGCCTTTAAAAGTTTCATAATATAAAGCTTTTAAAGATTTTATAAAATAAAGCTCTATGAACTTGAAAATTTCAGTTCTTTACAGGAATGGCGCTACAGTCCTGTGAAGAACTTAGGCCGCGTTCTCTCGCAGTTTGAGCTGTGCGTGTCTCTTAAAATATTAGTAATTTAAAATTTCAAAGCTTAAATAATTTATGGATTTCAAAGTTTTCATAATTTAAATTGTTTAAAGCTTTAAAAGCTTTGAAAATTTATAAATTTAAATCTAACACAGCTTTATTAAGTAAAATCTGCAAAGTTTTATATATAACACTTTAATAATGAAAAGTCTTGAAAACTTTAACACGTTTATGATAAATACTTTTATGTTGTACTAAAAAAGAACGAAATTGTATCTTATTGTACTAATTATATCTTAAATAAATACGAAATACGAAAGCATTCGAAGTTATAATAATTTGAAGCTTTAGATAATAATTTGAAGTTTTTAAATGTGAACTTTTAAAGTTTTGATAGTTAAAAAAGCTTTAAAGCTTTGAATGAAAAAAAAATCTAAGACATAAAATAAAACTTTCGGAGCTTTTGTAATTAAAAGCTTTCAAAGCTGTACTAAGTATAATAATTTAAAGCTTTCATAATTTAAAGCATTCAAAGTTTTAATAATTAAAAGCATTTATTGTTTTAATAATTAAAAAAAGTGCTAAGCATTTATATTTATAATTTTATTAATTTTAATCTTCCAGAGCTTTAATATTTTAATACTGTCAAAATCTTAATAATTTAATGCTTTTAATTTTTTAATAATCTAAAGCTTTCGAATCTTTTTCAATGTAAAACTTTCCAAGTTTTTATAGAATAAACATTTCAAATTTTTCAAAGCGTTAGTAATTTAAAACTCTCATTAATTTTATAATGTGCTTTTTCCGTGTTACGTACGGAAATTTGAGTTCGTGCGTGCAAGTGGTCGAACCTGCTAGTTGCTGGCATGTCCGTGTCCAAAAAATTCATCAAGCAATAAAGATTTTTTTTTTACTTCAATTAACAAAAGCTTTTACTTCCAGCACCTGATAATGAAAATTTCGTGGTAAGTTAATTTTGTCTTAAAAATGTATTGTTTCAGTTTTAATTATGCATTTAAAAGAATAAAGTGGTACCAAACTTAGTTTTAGAATTTATTATTATTTACACTACATGTAAAGTGTTTATAATTCACAGCATGTTCTGAAAATGTTCTTGCCACCCATACAGTTAGCTCTCATGCTCTCTCGTGTGCAATGTGTGCAGTGTTTGTTTGTGCGTGGAGTTCTATTAAGAATGCAAATATTTACTCAAAGCGCATGGAACCAACTGAGAATTAAGTGTGAGATGAGGCAGAGGTTAGCACGTAGTTGTCGAAGAATGACTGAGTTGGCACTCATATTATTTGGTCTGCCAACGACAGCAGGCACCACAAGCACCACGCTCTCACTCTATTTAAATTGCTTTCATACCCCTACCCTCTCCTACTATATCTCTCTCTGAATGCTGTCTTCAGCAGAAGCATCAGGTTAATATTTAACATGAAAATTTCGTCAACTTGAGAAGATATTTTTGAGGATTAAAATTCAATTTGTGCTGAAAATTTCACTTTGTCACGCAGTCTATGTCTTAGAGCCTATAGCTATGTGTATATTTATCGGGGAGTTTGTTTTGTGTGTGCGTTTGTAACGATATATATTGGTAGTATAGGTTGGTAGGTAGTTGTGTCTGTATTTTGGTTTCTTTGTTTTGCAATAACGAGCGCTATTTAATTATTTAAGTTTTGCGTATTTGAGTTTTCATTAAAGTAACGCAGTATACACACAGATTTTGAGACGAGGCAGACAACAAACATTGTACAGAAATTTGAAATTTCAATTAACTTGTAGAGGAAACAAAATCTCGCGAATTTCCAAGTTTATTTGGAATTTTAAATGACTAGGTACCTATTCTACTCAAATCAAAGCAACAGGTTCAACTTTGCACTTAATATCAACATTTAGATTTGTTTACAACGTTGCCATTACGAAAATTAAGTACAATTCAAATAAGCATAATTGACATTTACAATTGAGTTGTTGAATTTTTAAATTGCTTTGAGAATGCGTTCATTATACTGATGGATATGGAATTTTCATTATTTTTTGTGTTTATAATAAAAATACAGATAATACAAATAAAATAAATTTGTGCTTGGGAAATTATATAATAACTAAAATCATTATATATATTGATACGAAAAATCAGTCTACGGAAAATTGTTCTACAAGTTCGTATCTCTGGATTGTGTACAAAATAAAAACGCTCTTATGTTTGGTTTAAATTATAACAATTAACTTTATTAATTCACTTTAATAAACAACTTTACTAATAACAAATTCTAACTACTGCTGCATGTTCACAATTTAACTTGACATTTATCACACGAGATGCACTCGGCCACTTTACAATCACTACTGAAGTGCTGTACCTCAGATGCGGCTCCCTTTTATACTGCATGATCAGTTTGACGCATGCTATTGGCATCTCATTCGCACTCATGTGTTTTAATGTGCTGATCTTCCATCTCTTTCTCGCTCAATGCTCAGTACGCTGAATGATCTTCCGTCTCTTTCTAACACTATGCTTAGTGCGCTGAATTGTCTTGCGTCTCATTTATTATTGTTGAATGCTTGCACAGTGGGGCAAATTACCTCTTTTCGTAACAACATATTAAAAAATAAATTAATCAACATAAACTAAACGGCCGAATCCAAACGACGCACTATGGATCAGAAACCGCATTTGAGTCTCATAAATACTTCAGGTCAAAAATCATCGGAAATGAATAAAATGAACGGTTTTAGAAAGATACATTTTTGAATTCTCATAATCAAAAACATTTTCTGCATTGTTTCTATTTTAAATATACGAAACACATACTCAAACTTTAAAAAAAAACTATAATTAGTTTAAAGTTATTTTGATGGGACTTAAAAACCCCTTTTGCTAAATGTTTCGCAGCAATAATATATAGATGTGATACAATTTTCGAAAGGTATGATATTCATCCTTCAAAAGGCATTTTTAAAATTATTATTATTATATGTTTGTGTGAACTATTAAAAATTAAAGAGTAGGTGCATATTTTGAATTCTATAATTTCGAATTTGGTTAAAGTTTTAACTATCACGCTGTTCTTTGCCGAAAAAATGTTAATGAATTTGTATATATAATTGAATTGTTATTCATAAAAAATGATGCAGGAAGTGCGCATATTTGCGCTAAATATGCCAGAGCGCAAAATGTAACACGGCTCCAAAAACAAATATTTGATTTTTGACAAAATAAAATATTTCGAACAAAAAAAGGGCTAATAAAATATAATTTATAATACTACTTATGTTTTGGCAAATATTTTAATGCATATTTCATAGGGATTGGCTGTACCGTTCAGAATCTATAGAAATTTCTGTCATGAAAATAATTAAAAATAATATATATTTTATAGTATCAATATCTAACTAAATTCAAAAATTCATTTATTTATCTCGCCAGAAACAATAGTTACAGATAAATATGTGATAAAAATTCACATTTTTCCAATAATGTTAAACTTTAATATAGGAAAAGTGCCACTCCCTGAATTCTAATTTCACCCATTCTTCTAATAGATAATGGTGAAATCATAAACTAATTTAATCCAAAATTTTAACTGTTTATCTCTTAAAAGAAAAAAGTTACAGTCAACGAAAAGTGACACTAACCTCTTTCATATTTTCCCCATAGTTTCCACAGCAAGAAAAGTATAACTTACTATCACAAGATACAAACATAGAGTAAATAAATCCAAAGTTTCATCCATTTATTTCTTAAAATATAGAAAATATTGAAAAATATATACATAGTGTTTTGTTCATCGATTTCAATAATTCAGAGAAAGAAATTGAAGAAATAAGAAAATGTAAAAAAAAATGTCGAAAATAAAAATGCCGAAATATCAAAATGTTGAAATATAAATTTCATATCGTATATGAGCCATTTCATACCAAACTTGCAACTCACCATTTCGATTTCAATGAAATTTTGGAAACTGATAAAGGTCATCGAGATCATCATTGATCATTTTTTATATTGTTTCGATTGATTTCGAAATTATCTATCATTTTTCGGCACAAAAAAAAAACTATTTCGTTGTATTAAATTTAGATATTTTTAGTTTTCGACATTTTTAAGGTTTCGGCATTATTATCTACATTTTTGTCCTCGGTATTTTTAGTTTCGATATTTTAAATTTCCACTTAACGTACCAGACCCGTTTAGGAAATGCGTATTACCAGATTATATTTTATATTAGTTATAAAATATAATCTGTGAATAAATGAATATCAATTTTTAACTTAACTTTTAGACAATTAAATTACCTTTCTAATGGTATATTACATCACTCCGTGATTTTTACCTTTTTTAAAAGGTACGTAAAGTGGAAATTTATAAAAATAAAATTACAAATTTTGACTTTGTCATTCATTTTCTCAAAATTTCGTTACAGATCACCTCAGTTTTTTAATTTATAATGATAGACCAGTTCATTCGCAGTATTTTCTAACCAATTAAAGTGACTTTAAGCTAATAATATCTTACTGCAGAAATAATTAAATAATTAAACAGTGCCTGGTCTTGTGATTTGGTGGTATAAATTTAAAAAAAAAAATCTAAATAATCGAGAAATAATTTTAAACATATCGTCGTTGTAGAACGAAAAGTCACCAACTAAATTTTTATGAATAACTTAATTTTCGAGTTTATTGGTTAATATTATAAAAAGTAATTGATGAATTTTTAAAGAAGAAAACTCAACTAATAGATTTACATTTTCTTATCATGTTGTAAAATAAATTGAGATCATCGATTAAAAATTGACAAATTTATAAAGATTTTTGTAAATGAATATTGAGATTTTGAAAATGTATTTGGTGACTTTTCGTTCTACAACGACGATATATTAAAATTATAATCATTATCATATTACTTCACAGAACATATTTGATTTCATCATATTTCCAAACATAATAATTTTATCTTTTATTTCAACCACCAAATCACAAGACCCGCCACTATTTAATTATTTCTGCATGATTACTTACCAATGTAAAATTCCTGTGATTGGTTAGAAAATACTGGGAATGAACTGGTATATCATTATAAGTTTTAAAAAATGGTGAAATTTTGAGAAAATCAATGACAAAGGCAAAATTTGTATTTTTCTTTTTGTAAATTTCAACTCTACGTGCATTTTAGAAAACCAAGAAATCATGGGGTTCAAAGATGTGATATACCTTTGGAAACGTAATTTAATTTTCTAAAATATGAGTGAAATGTTGATATTCATTTATGAGCAGATTATACTTTATAACAAATTTTCTTTACTAGCTTATGTCAGTAATATGCATTTCTTAAACACCCTGTATTTTAAACTGGGTGCAAAATTAGATATTTTTTATTTAACATTTTCTTATTTGTTTGTGTCATAGAATGACCCTATGAATTATTGACATCGATGAACCAAACATCCTGTATAAAATCATTGAAATTTCATTAGTAAAAAGTTCCACTCCCCTTATTCCAAGTCCGCCCATTTTTGGGCAAGGTACTTCTATCGGCAGCATTCAAAATTTTGTCCATTTATCTCTTGTACAACAAAAGTTACAGATTTATAAGACGAAAAGGTGCTTTCAGATCCATAGGCAGAATGAGAGCTTTTCATAAGCAATGTTTTTCTCTCGTAGGTTTGCCATGGACTGCCGAGAGGCAGCGTCGCGTGGAAAAATATTTTCTATGAAAATTATGTTCACAGTCGAAGGGATCGAACTCGGGACCGGATCCAATGCACAAATTAATCAAGCCACATCAGTTTAGATCACTTTATTGTGATTTAGATCAGAATTACTTGTAAAAAATGGATCAGGTTATCATACATAAATATAAAAATATCCTACTCGACGCTGATCAGTATTATGTCTGGTGTCCTTGGTTTTTGATTCGTGACGTATACAAATAAACCGAATTTCCACATAGTGAGCATATCGTCACTATCATGACATTCGCCCCACTATCATGGGGCGAATGTATAATTTTTGACATTTTTGAATGTAGTTTTTCCTCAAGTATACTGTGTCAAAATCGTGTGTCGTTTTGTTGGATATTTCTAGCCACAAAAGACAAAACCAAAAGGGCGTTTTTGAAATATTGAAAATTTTGTCATGCCAAAAGGGGCGAATCTTTTCGTTTTTTCGCCATAACTTTTAATTGGAACAAGATAAAATAGTGGTATAAAGGCATTTATTTTTTGTTTTTAAAGCACCCACCCGATCTGCATCATTAATTAAAAATATTTTCTTGCAAATAGCAAAAATTCGAAAAATTGAAAATCTTGTCATGACAAAAAGACGAATCTTACTAATTTTTAAAGCACTTCAAACTTTTAAATTTGATTTCCCAATATTTTTAAAAATGCACATTCGCCCCTTTGGCATGACATTGAAATGTCATCTCAAGTGTACCAAAAAAAAAAATATATTTCCAATTTTCTTCAAAGTTTGCTGAAGTGTAGTGATAGTATTCTGTGGACATTTTTTTTCTTGTTTTTTTGTCAATTATTTTCAGAGGAACAGGACAATTTTAGTGTTTTGTACGGATAGTATTTACTTCAAAGATTTTACACAGTTTCGGTAGGAGGAATACAACATTTTTAATCCAAAGGCGTAAGTTATTAACATTAAGATCAGATTACGATAATACGATTTCCAATCAGGTTTTTCAAAAGTGTAGGATCAGCTTACTATTGAGTGAGCTTTAGAACAGGATTCTTCGTAAAGAGTGAACTAGGTTGTCTTACATGAATTTGAAACTAGGCTTAACCTAGTCGACGCTGATCAGTATTATGTCAGGTGGCCTATGGTATGGATGCCCTTTCATATGCTGATAAGGAAAGAATGTGAAATAAGGTTAAACTTAACAAATTTCCACTTCGATATTTATTTAAAGTTATCTTTTTATTCAAAAATGTGACTAAAAAAAGGTCTAAAGTTATAATTTACATATTTTTAAATGATACATAATAGGTAAAAACGTCGTAAATATAGCTACCGATATTAATTGCATTCATTAATCAATCCAGTAATGAAATTCAGTATTTTAATAAAAAGATTCGTTAAATCAGCAATTCCGTTTGCTAATATGAATATTTGTATGTCACTGCAGCAAATTAATTAGCAAACGGAATTGCAGATTTAACGAAGAATAGCAAATGTTTTCATAAAATTAGTGAATTTAATTGCTGTATTGATTAATGAATGCAATTAATATCAGTTGCTATATTTACGTCGATTATTTTATTCTGTGTATACAGTCTAAATCAGCACACTTGATATATATTTAAAGTAATGAACCGATATCCGTTGTAAACCTTTCAGTTTTTTAACCCCAAACGTAGCAACAAAATAAACAAAAACTAAAATCGAAACCATAACTTGGATTCGATATATCAAAACCATTTCATTATAAGAATGAAAACCGAAACCGAAATCAAAACTGTTTTTTTCTGTTAGTTCCAATTCTTTGAATGAACGTAGCAGAAAATACAATATTTACACAAGTCCCTATCATATCAAAACTATACCCATAAAATTCCACAAATTTAATAATAAAATTAAATTTTGCAAACTCACTAAAAGTTTTCTAACACGTTACATTCTTGTGTGACAAATTATTTCGAAAATAAAACAAAAAAAAGCAAAAAAAAAGTCGTACCAAAATAATCATCACACCCACAATAATAATGTAAAACTTTCAAGTTTTCAAATTCAATTTTAACACCTGCCAATTTTAGGCAGCAATAGAGAAGGTACATGAAAAAAAACATCCAATGGATGCAGACAGTTTTCAGAGTGCAAAAGTTCAGATAAGAATATTTAATTGCAGCAGCAACATGATTTGTGTCTAGGTTCTTTGTTTTTTTCTTGTCTTCTTTTTGTAATTTATAATAGACATTGATTAAATGAAACAACAACAATGTGTAATTAATGCTAATCATATTTCTACGTCAGATAGATTCTCCTACGTAATAGGTACTACTGAAAAAGCAGACTGTACTGGACAAAAAAAGAACTAAAGAAAACTTTGTATGCAAATTAAAGTCAACTGACACGGAAAAATTGAGATTTCTGTGCTACGCATAGACGGTGGAAGGAGATAAATGTAAAGTGATATAATTTATTTGTGTAGTAGGGATCAAGAAAATAAATAATGGTGCAAACTGTTGACAAAATTCATTTAAATAAAGAAAACCAGAATATCGTAAAATATGGAAATATTATAAATGTGCCAAGGAATAAGTTAAAAACTAAACGAAATTGAAACTGATTCATTACAAATTAAAATTTAATTATGATAGAGGTTTTAGAGGTTTGTGTCTCTTTAGCTTGTACATTCCTGAGTATTTTATTTTATAACACATTTATTTCTCAAGTATTTTAATCTGCAGAGATGCTTTATTTAAAAAAAAAAATATTATTTTCAAGAACATTTTTTCTTATATAGTCATTATCATGCCCAAAGGGTGAAGTGTAATTTTAGAAATTTGCGTTTTTTTTTACATTCTTGAATGTATACTGTGCCAAAATCGTGTACGGATTGTTGGAAATTTCTAGCTACAAAAGACAAAACCAAAAAAATTGAAAATCTTGTCATGCCTAAAAGGAGAATTTGAAAAATTGAAAATCTTGTCATGCCTAAAAGGCGAATCTTTTCGTTATTTTGCCATAACTTTTTACTGGTACAAGATAAAATAGTGGTGTAGTGGCATGAATTGTTTGTTTTTAAAGCACCTATCGATTGGCATTATACATTCAAAGATTTGAAAAATTATTTTTAAATAATGATGCCAAACGGTAGATACTTTTAAAACAAACAATCAATTGCCTCACACCACTATTTTAACTTGTACCAATAAAAAGTTATGGCAAAAATACGAAAGGATTGGCCCTTTTGACATGGCAAGATTTTCATTTATTGTTTGCAAGCGATAACTTATACAATATAAAATAGTTATGTGGAGACATTATTTGTTTGTTTTTAACGCACCTATCGTTTGGCATCATTATTTTAAAATATTTTTTTAATTTTTTGTTATTTGCAAAAACATTTTTTTGCACATTATTTTCAAATAATGATGCCAATCGATAGGTGCTTTAAAAACAAACAATCAATTGCTTCACACCACTATAATATGTTGACCAATAAAAAGTTATGGCAAAAAAACGAAAAGATTCGCCCTTTTGGCATGAGAAGATTTTCAAATTGCTATCTGCATGCGATAACTTTTTCTTGAAACAATATAAAATAGTTATGTAGAGGCATTATTTGCTTGCTATTAACGCACCTATCGATTGGCATCATTATTTTAAAATATTTTTTTTTTGAATTTTTGTTTTTTGCAGAAACATTTTTTGGAAAATTATTTTCAAATAATGATGCCAATCGATAGGTGCTTTAAAAACAAACAATTAATGCTGTTACATCACTATTTGATCTTGTACCAATAAAAAGTTATGGCAAAAAAACGAAAAGATTCGCCCTTTTGACATGAAAAGATTTTCAAATTGCTATTTGCATGCGATAACTTTTTTGAAACAATATTAAATAGTTATGTAGAGTTGTGTTAAAGTTTGTTTTCAAACCACGTATCGATTGGCAACATCATTTTAAAATATTTTTTTAATTTTTTGTTATTTACAGAAGCATTTTTTGGCAAATTATTTTCAAATAAAGATGCCAATAGATAGGTGTTTCAAAAACAAACAGTTAATGCCTTTACATCACTATTTGATCTTGTACCCATGAAAAGTTATGGTAAAAAAACAAAAATATTTGAGTTTTGGTCAGGATATAGTCACACAAAAAATGTATTTATAATTTAGTTAGTTGTTTAAATCAAAATATATTTTATATACGTTGTGCTAATTGACGAATAAACCAAAATAACAAAAAAAAATAATTTAAAAATATAATTTTAACTAATTTTTAAAGCAATTCAAACTTTACATTTTGATTTCCCAACATTTTTCAAAATGCACATTCGCCCTTTTCGCATGTCAGTGACAAGATATGTTACTTTAATTTTACTTGAACTGGAATAAATCTAATTGTAGCTGCGGTAGCTCAGTGGTTAGTGCGTTGGACTGCGAGCCGAAAGGTCCCCGGTTCAAGCCTGGACTGGGGATAACAACATCTTTTCATAGAAACATTTTTCTATACCGCGCTACCTCTCGGCAGTAAATGGCAAACCTCCGAGAGTAAAAACATTGCCTATAAAAAGCTCTCACCCGCCGTTCGGATTCGGCAATAAACTGTAGGTTCCACCACTTTGAGTACAAATATAACACGCACAGCTCAGAATGGTGAGAGAGCTCGGCCTAAGTTCTTATAGAACTGTAGTGCCAAACTATTATTATAATAAAACTAAAACTATAATTGCACTATTGAAATAAATTTAAAAACTTTTATTTAGAAACCATTGATTTTTGACAGTAATAACAAAATGTGATAATAAATTATGTTTAAAATAGAACCATTTGTGCAGAGAAATAAATGTCTCTTAATAACTTTTATAACTATAAAATTAAATATTACGATAAATAGTTTATAAATGAATTTCTTCCAGCTGGTGCTGGTGCTGCTGGTACTGCTCAAATGAAATTTATTTCTATTTAATTTTATAGTGTGCAAAGTACAGACACAAATTAAGACAAACGACTCGAAAACCAACTGAACTGTGATACGAGTTTTGCTGCCAAAAACAAGTGGGCGGCCAGATAATATTTGGGGCGTTTATTGCTAGATTTTAGTAGAACTTGAACATGATGCTGCAAAACTTTAAACTTTTTGACTGTGGCAACAACGATGGAAAAGACAGCGACAAGCACAACAAGGCGTTGCCAGCAGTTAACGTTAATTTGAATCTATTGTTATTTCATATTTCATTTATGTAAATCGTAGTCGCACTCTCTCTCTCTCTCTTTCTCTCTTGTAAATGTAGCAGCTGAGTGCGTAAATATACCATCATTTTTTGCAGTTGAGCAATATTTAATGGGAAAATTAGGTTGCTTGAAATAAATAAAAAAATAAATTTACGTTACGATTAAAATTATCGAAAATTTAAATGGATGATAATTATTTATAAAAACCTATACTATTTTACAAAACGAGAAAAAAGTTGCTATGTATCATCATTTCAACGCAGAAAAAAAAATCATCAATATGATGAATTTATTCATAAGTGGTTAGTGCGTTGGACTGCGAGCCGAAAGGTCCCCGGTTCAAGCCTGTACTGGGGCTAACAACATCTTTTCATAGAAACATTTTTCTAAACCGCGCTACCTCTCGGCAGTAAATGGCAAACCTACGAGAGTAAAACATTGCCTATGAAAAGCTCTCACCCGTAGTTCGGATTCGGCTATAAACTGTAGGTCCCACCACTTTGAGTACAAATATAACACGCACAGCTCAAAATGGTGAGAGAGCTCACAACAAAGCTCAGAGAGCTCAGAACAAAATATTCAACACAATGAATTTAAATCGTCATATTGATGTATTTGTTCATAATATTTATTAATATATTTTTTTTTAAATTTTTGTATTTAAAACATCTGTCAAAAGAAAAACGTTTACCAAGAAAAGAAAAAATTTTACAAAAAAAAAAATGTTTTATGGAAATAAAAGTTCGAAATTTTTTTTTTTTTCAAAAAGTAAATTTTAAAAAAATATCAAACATATTTTTTTTTTAACTATAATTTTCATTAATAAAAAGTAGTATTTATAAATTAGTATATAATAAAAAATTTTACTAATATATGCATGTCGAGCAAGCCGTATATAAGAAATAACATACAAGAACTACTTGAGAACTGAGAAGTATGGCAAACAATGAACGAAAAACAAATATTTTGATTGAAATTTAGTTTGCTGAACAGCATTTTTTTTATTGTTACCAAGCGTGCATCATATTTATGATTGCATTCATAACATTGATGTCGTTAATCATTAATATTATGAATGGTTCTTCAATACAATGTATCATGGTTTGAAGAACGGAATTCATGAATATAATGAACATTTTTTTTTTCTGTTTCCATTGAGTGCTAAATTTCACTACATACTCAGTTTTTTCATATTAAGTATAAAGTTTTTTCACATTAAAGAAAAATGCAATCGAAATTTTTGTCCCTATTCAGAGACTTCTTTGAATAAATAAAATACAGAACATCACAAAGCAAATTTTTCCGAAAACTTTAAACGCTAATATTCTGGACTAATTTTAATATTTGCATGAATTCAAATAGTTCGACACGTATTTAAGATATTTGACTCTCAGCACGATTTATAGTTTTTATACACTATTTTTGAAATATTTTTTTAACATTTAGAATCCATGATAAACAAGAAAATGCTCTTCGACTATTTAGAACATAATCCAAACTAACGTTAAAAATTACCAACTTTTTTCCATCCATTTTAAATTAATTATCTATAGGGTATCCGTAGGAAAATCTTGGTAATAATTAGGTAATTGGTTTATGTTCTTATGTTAATACAATTTTAAGGTGTTTTTATTCGAAATATTAAAAATATGAAGAAAAAGTAATCCTAACACAAAAAAAAAACAGAAATCGAAAACAAAACTAGAAACCAAAACCGTTTTGTTTTAAATAACTCAACACCAAAAATTGCAGCTATAGAGAAATCCGAAATTAAAACCTTCATTAAATAAATTTACAGATTTAATAAAATTCAACACTGAAGATGTTGAAATAAACCAACGAAATTTCGTGAAAGGAAATGAGATAAAGTTTTATTATATTTATTTAATTTATTTATTTATTTATTTAAAAATAACAGACCAAAAGAGGCCAGAAACACAAAATTAAAAAAACCTTTATCCGTTTTTGTTTTTTATACCCTACACCTATGAGGTACAGGGTATATTAACTTTGTGCATATGGCGGATTTTTATAGTCGGTCCGGCCCGACTATGAAATACCCTACACCTTTGGTGGGGATATTAATGTGGGATATTTAATTGCATACCTTAATTTTAAAGTTTTTATACCCTACACCTATGAGGTACAGGGTATATTAAGTTTGTGCAAATATTGTAACGCCCCTTAGGAGGCGTGTCCGGTATGGAAAAGTATATATATTCTTGATCAGCATCACTACCCGAGTCCGTTTAGCCGTGTCCGTCTGTTTGTCTGTCCGTCTTGCTGTCTTGCTGTCCGAATACAGAATAACTTGAGAAATACTGATCAGAATGCGATGAAATTTCGTCTCAATATATTTCAGCCAAAAGTAGGAATCGAGTTTGAAAATGAGCCAAATCGGTCAACGGACACGCCCACCTCCCATACAAGTCAATTTTATATAACTCTTTCGGGACTAATAACTCGAAAAGTATTCAATGTATAGTTATAAAATTTAAAACGTGTTGTTAGAATTCACCTAAAAATATGTGGCCCAAAAATGGGTGTGATCTGCCCACATTTTTTTTTCATTATTTCCCGGGTTTTCATAGTGGAAATTTGATCCGTAAAATTTTAAAATTAAATCTATTAAATATTTGCCTTTCAAAATTTTAAATATAGGCGTTGTCCGCCCAATTACATTTTTAATTTTTTTTTTTGTTTTTATACTTTATATAATTTTTTAATTTATGGGGATATAAGACGTAAATTTCTGGTATATGAATGATATTCTGAGGGTTAATATCCCCACCAAAGGTGTAGGGTATTCCATAGTCGGGCCCGACCGACTATAAAAATCCGCCCCATGTGACCGAACTTACCCATGTGACCTAACTTTCCCAACTCGTTAATTATGCTGAACCTCCCCACCCTCAGAATATTATTCACATATCAGAAATTTACGTCTTATTGATATAAAAGTATAAAAAACTAAAAAAAAAATTAGAAAAATATAATTGGGCGGACCACGCCTATATTTAAAAGTTTGTAAGGCTAATATTTCATTAATTTGATTTAATAATTAACGAATCAAATTTCCACTATGAAAATCCGGGAAATAATGAAAAAAAAAAATGTGGGCGGATCACGCCCATTTTTGGACCACAAATTTTTATTTGAATTATAACAATATGTTTTAAATATTTAACTATATCTTGAATACTTTTCGAGTTATTAGTTCCTAAAGAGTTATATAAAAGTGACTTGTATGGAAGGTGGGCGTGTCCGTTGACCGATTTGGCTCATTTTCAAACTCAGTTCCTACTTTTGGCTATAATATATTGAGACGAAATTTCATCGCATTCTGATCAGTATTTCTCAAGTTATTTTGTATTCGGACAGCAAGACGGACAGACGGACATGGCTAAACGGACTCGGGTTGTGATGCTGACCAAGAATATATATACTTTTCCATACACGACACGCCTCCGTTACAATTATCCGTTTTTGTTTTAAATTATTGAATAAAATTTTTAAATTTAAATGCAAAACACAATTAATTTATGCAATATTGCCGCCGCCTCATGTATTTCAATCAATCAACAAACAGCTTAATGCTGCCTGTGCCATTTCAATTAAAATGTAAAATTAAATACAAAATGTTGGTATTTCAAATAAATCTGTAGGGCACTCATTGAACTTTGAACTCGTAAAATCCATGTTACATCGTTATTGTTGTCAGCATTCAATCTATAGTCTGTCTGGATTTTTGTGTATGTCTGTCAGTCTGGCCAACAGTGTTTGTTAATATATAAATATTTTTTTATTATTTTCAGTTGATTGTTATTTTTTATTGTATATTATTTTGTAGTATTTTCAATTTAAAACTGATTTTAAATGGTATCTTGTATGTCATTTAATTATTTCTTGTAAATTTAAATATTTAAATTGTTTTTTTATTATTTGATTTGTTACTCTTTGCTTATAATAAATTTCAAAAAATACCATTTCTTTAAGTATGCGATTCAATTTGTTTACCAACACTATTATTCTCATACATTTCTTTGTCTAGCACTTGAAGGCGTTGCCAATGTGTCAGAAAAACTATTAAATTACTCGACAGTATTGCTCGTAAAAAGTGTATTGCAATAATAAAGTAGAATGCAAGAAATTTATGTGTCTGCTGCGAAGTTGGTAGATACAAAGTAGCTTGACATTAAGTTTGCATTATCATTAAATAGTTGTAGAGTCAAATAGAAACAACAAAAAAAACATGCTTAATTCGTGAATTAAACTTTTCTTTCTTGTATAAAATATACCCTTTAAAACTCTTATAGTTCCACACTCAAAAAGTCAAATCAAAGCGTCTTTAATAAAAATATAAAGATGGTTGTTTTACTTTCAAGGGCAAATAAAGCTTTACAGTTTCTGTTCTTAAAATGAAATAGATATCGGTTTTGGTTACAGAGATTGGAACATTTTTGTAATATAAAAAAATATATAAATGTTTAAAAAAAAATAGAAATTCTTTCAAACAAAAGGTTTTTTTCCAGAGAAAATTTATTCCCGGACAATACTTTACCAATAGAAATTCTCTAGAGATAATTCTTCTCAGACAATTCTTTTACGGTCAATTCTATACCCAGATACAATTCTTTCCCTGAAAATTCTTTCTCACACAATTTTTCCACGGATAATTATTTCTCGAGACAATTTTCACCTTTCCACTTGATCCGTTTAAGTTTTCCGGAAAATTCTTCACCGAAAGAATTTTTTCGAAAGACAACACGGATAGTTATTTCACGAGAAAATTCTCGGACATTTCTTTCCCGCCCCATTCTTTCGCTGACAATTCTAACACGGAGAATTATGTTCCTAGACATTTCTCAAAAAAAAAAAAAAAATAATATTTTAGCAAAGACAATTCATTCTCGGAAAGCATTCTTTACTGAGACAATTCTGTCACGGACAATTCTACTACGGATAGTTATTTCACGAGAAAATTCTCAAACAAAATTCTCAAACAAAATTTTCCGCACAGATTTTTTTTCCAGAGACAATTCTTTTCGCACCATTCTTCTCCGAATAGTTATGCTCCAAGATAAAAAGCATTCTTTACCGAGACAATTCTGTCACGGACAATTCTACTACGGATAGTTATTTCACGAGAAAATTCTCAAACAAAATTAAATTTTTTCAAAAGACAATTCATCTCCGGACAATTCTTCCACGAACAAATTTTTCCAAGAGACAATTCTTCCCAGAGACATTTCTTTACATACATAGAAATTATTTCCCAGACATTTCTCAAACAATTCTTCCAGAGATAATTATTTACCGAGACAATTTTTAGCATCCATTTGTTGTTTACAACGAATGTAATTATTTTTCGGAAAATTATTCATCGAAAGAATTTTTCCTAAAGACAATTTTTTCTCCGACAATCTTTCCCAGATTATGTTCCAAGACAATTTTACCAATAAAAGCATTCTTTACCGAGGCAATTCTTTTTCAGACAATTGCTTCACGGATAGTTATTTCACGAAAAAATTCTCGTACATTTCTGTTCCGAATAATTATTTCCCAAGACATTTTTTATCCAGAAAGCATTCTTTACCGAGACAATTTTTTCCCGGACCATACTTTCGCAGACAATTCTAACACGGAGAATTATTTTCCTAGACATTTCCAAAAATAAAAAAAAAATATATTTTATCAAAGACAATTCATCCTCGGACAATTCTTTTCCGAAATCTTCATCACCGAACAATATTTTCCGCACAGGATTTTTTTCCGGAGTCAATTCTTCCTCGTTCCATTCTTCTCCGAATAGTTATGCTCCAAGACCATTTTCCCAGAAAGCATTCTTCATCGAGACTATTCTGTCACGGACAATTCTTTCTTAGATAATTCCACCACGTATAGTTATTTCACGAGAATATTCTCAAACAAAATGAATTTATTTCGAAAGACAATCCCCATCCCCGGACAGTTCTTCCATGTACGAATTTTTCCAAGAGACAATTCTTCCCAGAGAGAATTCTTTACATATAGAGAAAATCTTTCCAGGTAATTTCTTTTTCAAACAATTCTTCCAGAGAAAATTATTTCCCGAGACAATTTTTACCTTTTCATTTGAAGTGCACAGCAGCGAAGGTGTTTTTTTTTGCTCCGTGGAAGTTTTTCGGAAAATAATTCACCAAAAGAAATTTTCCCCAAGACAATTCTTACTCAGAAAATTCATACCTGTATAGTTATCCCCAAGGAAATAATAGCCAGAAAGCATTATATACACGGAGAGAAGAAACTTGTAAAAGCCAGCAGGAGTCAAGAAATATACGGAGTGATACACAACTAAACGGACGAAAAAAATCAATTCCTTCCCGGACATTTCTTTCCCAGACAATTATTCGATGGTTTAATTTTTCTCGAGACAATTCTCAAAGAAAACAATTTTTTATCAAAAACAATTTATGCCCGGACAATACTTTCTGGAAAGAATTTTTCCCGAAGATATGTACTTCTCACAGGAGATAATACTTTCCCGGAAAATTCTATGTCGAACAATTTTTACATTTCCCTCTGAAGAGCACAGGGTTTTTTTTTGCTCCGTAAAAGATTTTGTGTGTTGAATTTCTATGTGGTGAGTTTTTGTGTGGTAATTTTACGAGTGGTGACTTCAGGCGTGGAAAACTCAAAGTCAATATATAATTACGATTTGTGCAAGTTCTAGGCAGTTGAGTCAGATTTTTGTAAATGACACAAATTGAAAATGTTCTAGGTCCTGATCATAATCATTGAATATTTCACTGGTCATAACATAAAAAGTTGCATGATCAACATTATCTGTCCATAATAATATTTACCCTAATATGCAAAATTTCCACTGGGAAATACAAAATATAAAGACATTGTTTTTTTGGTAGTTTAAATTCCTGTGACGTTATCTTTTAAAACTCCAATAAAACGTACATCTTTTTGTCGGCTAATATAGCCGCGGTAGCTCAGTGGTTAGTGCGTTGGACTGCGAGCCGAAAGGTCCCCGGTTCAAGCCTGGACTGGGGCTAACAACATCTTTTCATAGAAACATTTTTCTATACCGCGCTACCTCTCGGCAGTAAATGGCAAACCTACGAGAGTAAAACATTGCCTATGAAAAGCTCTCACCCGCCGTTCGGATTCGGAAATAAACTGTAGGTCCCACCACTTTGAGTACAAATGTAACACGCACAGCTCAAAATGGTGAGAGAGCTCGGCCTAAGTTCTTATAGAACTGTAGTGCCAAACTATTATTATTATTATATATTGAAAATGGTTCGTCGAGTTCCATTATTTTTTTTTAAGTGTCGCACTATTTAATCACACAATAGTATTTCGCAGAAAAATATTATTGCACAATTTCTGCACAAATTCTGCTCTAAGCCAATTCCTTTAAAGACAAACTATTCAACATGGGGACAATTCGTCCCCTGACAATTCGCTGACAAGAAAACTCTTCGCAAATACAAAGAAATACAATCGAAAAAAATAGTTCTGATACGATATATGTAAAACAGCAATGAGGAAAACTTAGTAGGTGCCGTACAAACAGTTGTTCGACAGTCTCGGTTGAAACAATAGTAAATACTCCGAACGGGTAGTCGATGAAATGGTGGTATTCACAAAGCCATAAATAACAAGAACTATGCAAAAATCAAAAACCAACAATGAAAGATAGACCAACCGAATGACATACAGACAGACAGACATACAGACAGACAGAGCAACAGACATAGCAACAGACAGGCAAAAAGACAGACAGATGACTAGTTAGATATAGCGACATATCGAGAGATAGGCAGTTATACATACTGACAACACGATAGATAGACGACTAACCTATAGATAGATGGACAGACAGATAGATCGACTGACTGAGTGACAGACAAACAATCAGACTTATTGACATGAATTTGTGCCATTGTCTGCTGGTGATGAAAGCACTTTCCAAAGAGACTAAAGTGCGGAAAAACGATACTAGTACCTAAAAGAAGACGGACAACAAAACAACAATAACTATGAGACAGGAACCATGCAAATGAAAGCGTTTCGAATGCAATTCAGTTCGAATTAAACTCAGTACTGCAGCATTGCCATTAGAAACCATCGATGGCAATGTCGATGATGATGATGATGATGACGATGAAGTTGATGAAGAGCTCTATACACGATGGTACTCAGCAAATTAATACCATCGATAGATGAAGTTTTCAGTTCCGGACTGGTTTTAATTAAAATTGATTTGAAATGCGATTTGATGTGATGTAAAATGGTGACTTTTGGATATTTTGAATGTCTTTGTTGTCAAACATTAATGTGAAACCAATTAATGTGAATCATTTAGAAATTACTATATTGCGTAGTCAATAAAGTGTTTAGAAGTAAACTTTTCTTTGTTGTATATTTTAGCGTAACGTGGCTGAAAAAAATTAAATACTCGATTGGGAAAGTTTAAGTTTCATGCAGATACAATCCAACGGGAAAACGAACTGGTCCTAGATTAGGCACGTAACGGAGATAGTTAATCGGTCATAGTTCTGGCACTTTTATATGAAACTCACCGGAAATTTTCACATGGCAGGTAGACGAAAAACAGTCTATGAATTATAGACGCATTTTTTTGGCACCACCTAGTACATTTTCTCTTCACTAACGACATGCTTAGCAGGGACTCAATCCGTCTCCTTCTGCAGACCTTTAGACCTATCACAGAACTTAGCTTCAAGATCCTGTCCTTAGTCTGTACCAATGGTACCGGTCGAATTGTCTCCTTCTAGCATTCCCGTGGACTAGAACAGTGACCAGTCAAATGATAGATAACTTTAGAGCAATTGCTACATTTTTCCCGCAAGTCTATCTTCGAACTTCAATCAATTTCGAACGTTTTTTACAATACTAAAGCGTTGAGCACGGACGATTTTTTTCTTCTCCAAAGCAATTCTTCTCCGACTATATTTTACAGGACTATTATTCCTTGGACAGTTCTTTCTCTGCACAATTGTATCTTAAATAATTGTATCTTAAATAATACCCAACGAAAATTATTCTCCGCGACAATTCTTGTCTAAGACAATCATTTCAACAACCGATAATAATTCTCGCTTTACCACATTGAGTACAAATATATCACGCACGCACGTTTCCGGCTCTTTATCCTTGGACAGTTCTTTCGCGTGACAATTGTTTCTCAAATGATTTTTACTCCGCGACAATTCCTGTCCTAGACAACCATTTCAACCGACAATACTTTCCTGCTTTACCACTTTGAGTACAAATATAACACGCACTGCTCAAATGGTAAAAGATTCGGCCAAAGTTCTTCAGGATTGTAACGCCAAACTATTATTATTATACTTTCCCGGACTTTCCCGAAACATTTTTACCCGAAACTCTTGTTAAGACAATTCTTCACCGACAAAATGTTCCGGACGATTATTCCTCACCGAAGATAAGTGAAATTTATGTCCAAGTTTGTTCTTCTTCGAAAAACAATTATTCTCTGACAATATGCTTTTTCTCCTCGAACAATTATTTCACGAGACAATCCATCCCCGAGATAATTCTTTCCCTCTAGACAATTCTACCTAATACACAAGAAATTTCTGTCTTAGATAATTCTTCCCGAAAAGACTTTCTCGGTAATTACTTTCCCCACAATACTTCTAAATAGGGACAACTATTTTCCGAGAGAGAGAAGAGAATTCTTCCTCCCAAAACAGGTAAGACTTCTTCCTACACTTTTCTTTCCCGAGACAATACTTTCTCTGACTATTTTTCCCCGGAAAACAATTCACTCAAAGAGAATTAGTTTTCGATATTTAATCAGACTGCTGTCCGTGTGTCAAATCAGACTTCTGTCCAAGACAATTCTTCCATGAGACAATTTTTTCCCGTATAATTCTATTCAAAGACAGTTCTTCAACCAGACAATTCTACACTACACAAAGGAGACTTCTGTTCAAGACAATTATTCTCGGAGAGAATTCTACCTGACACATGAGAAACTTCTATCCAATACATTTATTCTTCAAGTCAATTCTTCCCCGTCCATATTATATAATAATAATAATAATAATAATAATAATAGTTTGGCGCTACAGTCCTGTATAGAACTTCGGCCGAGCTCTCTCACCATTTTGAGGTGTACGTGTTATATTTGTACTCAAAGTGGTGGGACCTACAGTTTATTGCCGAATCCGAACGGCGGGTGAGAGCTTTTCATAGGCAATGTTTTACTCTCGTAGGTTTGCCATTTACTGACGAGAGGTAGCGCGGTATAGAAAAATGTTTCTATGAAAAGATGTTGTTAGCCCCAGTCCAGGCTTGAACCGGGGACCTTTCGGCTCGCAGTCCAACGCACTAACCACTGAGCTACCGCGGCTACATATTATCCCGGACTATAATTCCCTGGAATTTTCTTTACCGGAATTTTTTTCACAATGACAATTCTTTCATGAGACATTTTTTTCCGGTTCTTTGAGAATTGTCTTTTTTGAGACAGATACAAGAGCAACTTACCAAAATTCTTCCACAATACAATTCTTCTACGAGACATTGCTTCCCTGGATAATTCTATCCAAAGAGAATGCTTACTCGAGACAATGGTACCCGATAAAATACAGACCTCTGGCCAAGACAGTTCTTTCCCAGATAATGCATCAGTGGGACAATTCTTTTTCAGATAATTCTTCTCAGATACTTTTCATCCCGAGATGGGAGAGACTTCTGCTCACACAACATTTCCGGGAGATAATTCTTCCCCGAGACACTTCTTTCTCGGACTACTTTTCGCAGGAAAATTCTTCTGCGAGACAATTGACCCAAAAAGAATTAGTCCCCGAGATAATACTATACGAGATAAGATTTTTCCGGACTATTCTTCTCCGGACCAATCTTCCGCTAGAATATTCTTACTCGAGACAATGGTACCCGAGAAAAGACAGACCTCTAACCAAGTCAGTTCTTTCCCAGATAATTCTAACGTGGGACAAATCTTTTCCACATAATTCTTCTCAGATACATTTCATCCCGAGATGGGAGAGACTTCTGCTCATACAAAATTTCTCGGAGACAATTCTTCTCCGAGACACTACTTTCTCGGACAACTTTTCGCCGAAAAATTCATCTGCGTGACAATTGACCCAAAGAGAATTGGACCCCGAGATAATTCTACACAAGATAAGATAATTCCGGACTATTCTTCTCCGGACCAATCTTCTGCTAGAAAATTCTTCTCCGAGGCAAGGGAGACAGACTTCTTTGTGCAAGTCAATACTTCCTCAACAATATTTTCCAGGACTATACTCCTCAGATTATTATTCTCCTGACATTTATTCCAAGAGACAAAACTTTTCCAGACTATTTTTCTCCAAACCATATTCTTAAATAAGCTAACAAAGACTTCTGTCCAAGACGAGTCTTTCCGAGGCATGGGTCTCTGATACGCTACCACATCATTAATTCGTACTCGAGAAGTAGGCATCGTGGAGTCTTCAAATTTTGCACATTTATTACAAATACCTCATTAATTTCAATAGAGGGTATATTTTTGGTGGATATTTTAGTTTTTTTAGTATACGACTTACTTAAATCTGCTACTTGTTCATTAACTTTACTCCCTTGCCATACTTATTCCCAATTGCAACTCACTATGATATACCCCAACTTCTTTCGTTTGTAATTTTCTCATTAACATAACTGTTATCAGATCATTATTTTATATTTGGCGCTGATTATTATCATGAGCATTCGCATTCATTTCGCAAAACGTGTCGCATTTCACACCTCAACGATCACGAAGGTGGCGGCGCCTAAAAGACAGCACTAATTGCTCCAATCAGGGAGTCGACTTCAGTTAACGTTGTCCTTCGATAAGAGCAGAGCAGAACAGAACAAAAACAAACAGAGCTTTCTACCTAAATAAATATATGTTTATTATTAATAAAAGAAATGGACGAGGCCGAAGAGAGAAGAAAGCCCTACGGAATGACTTTTGCTTCAAGTGCTTTTTGGCATTTAACAATGTATTAAGTTGTGGCATACTTTTGGGCGCGCTAAAACACTGAAGAGAGATGTAGAAGAATTTGAAGAATATATAAAAGAAGTAAAAAAAATTGAAGAAACTGGAAAAATATAAAAAAAGAAAGAACTCATATAAGTGGAAAATGTATTAACGCCTTCTATTAAGAGGCTTTTTGCGCGCCACAAAGTATACAAAGTAATCGTCTGTCCATTATTTCTGTTTCATTATTTCTTTCATCGGTCCGTTCGCCCGTCCGTCCGTCCGTCCGTCCGTCCGCCCGTCGGTCTGCCTGTCTATTTGTATATTCGACTGTCTGTCTATGCGTCTGTCTTCCATTTGTCCTTCCACATGCACGCAATACTTGTGGCAGCCAATTGTGGGCTACGAATAATGCCGCCCAAACGCAATCGGCAACGCCAAAGGATGTGAAAATTACTGTTATTGTTATGTTTAACGGTGCTGTTGTTTTGGTTATTCTTTTTTTTATATTTTCTTCTTATTGTTGTTGTAGTCAACGTCATGATTGTTGTTGTTGTTGTTGCTGTTTCAACGTGACTATGCAAGTGCAATTATTTCGACTTCAATTAGTGTTAAAAGTTTTTTACTTTGTGTACGCGATATTGGTAGTGGCCACGACACACCAGTCACTCAAGTCCACAGGGTACGAACAGAAGAGCAAAAAGCAAAAAGGCACTGAAAAATCTCAATGATTAAAGTAGCGTCCTGTAAATATGTTCGGTCATACTTAAAACAAAAACTTTGGCAGGCTCAAGGCAGTTTAGAAACATTATTTTTTTTAATAATTTGAAATCTTGGGACTTATTTCGTGTAATCATTCAAATAAATAGAAGTTTGTCGGAAATATATGACAGCCTTTGATAAGGTCGACAACGTTGAGATACATTATATTGGAAGATTTTAAGCAGGCAAAGGAAAAGTGATCATGCCGTAAATCTACCATTCAATTTCTAGACAATTTTGATATATATGAAACTTCCCAAACTGAAATTGTCTCGGGAGCTCCCTCGGTAACCTAAGTTATCAAAATTTTAAAGACAGATTCCCAAAATATTTTTGGTATACTCAGAAATTATGCAGCATTTATTATAAACTCCGCCTCTGTCTGCTTGAAATCTTTCCAAGTAATGTTCCTAAAAATTGTGTCCAGGACAATTCCTCAAAATACAATACTTTCCCGAAATATTCTACACGAGACAAGATAATTCTGGAATATTCTTCTCCGGAAACAATCTTCAGCGAAAAAATTCTTCGCCGAGACAAGAAGACTTCTGTCCAAGACAATTCTTCCCCAATAATATTTTCTAGGACTTTACTTCCTCAGACAGAACTTCCTCGTCCTCTCGGGATCTCCAGACAAAAAATTCTGCAGTGTCGAGACAGTTTCAAAACATTTTTTCGACATATTTCAAACAGACATAGGCAGAGTTTATATGACAAGCTGTCTGTTTTCTGCCCATTCTCAAAATATGCCATGCCGTGAATATGCCACAAAGTTGACAACCTCGAATACACTTCCCGAAAATTTCTTTTATCGATGTATTTGCCAAAAACATGCCGGAAATATTTCTAAAAATGGCAGAAATTGTGTAACAGATGGTGGGAAGCTTATAGCATCCCATGATAACATATTTGGCAAGCTCGATGCAGTTTAGAAACATATTTGCGAAATATTTTAGCAGACACACAAGCTGTTTGTTTTCTGCCCGTTCCCAAAATGTGCCGTGAATCTGCGATTAAAACATGCTATGCACTTTCCCAAAAATTCCATTTATCTGCATGTTTGTCGAAAATATATCTCAAATATTGCTTTAAAAATGACAGAATTTTTCTCTTGGAATGTTATCAAATTTTGTGCAATTTTAAAGACATATTCTCAGCTTTTTTACCGCACTGGCATTAAATAAGAAGCTTTTTGTACAAACTTTGCTTTTACCTGTATCAAATTTTTTGAAAATGTACACTGCACTGCCTTGAGTCTTCCAAAAATGTTGTCAGCCTTAGTATATTAGTCGATTTTTTTTTACCAAACCGCAGTTTTCAAACATATTTTTGAAAGATTTTAAGCAGACAAAGGTGGATTTTGTATAAAATCAGTTTTCGTTCCTAAAATATACCGGGAATTTGTCTTTGAAATTCCATAAAATTAGACAATCTGCCATACGCTTTTCACATACTTCCATTTATCTGTGTGTTTTCCGGAAATGTGCCGAAAATATTCCTGAATATGACAGAAATATTTTTTTATCCAGTTTGTTTTATGTAGTCTGTGTTTTCAGCAAAAGTAACAGTCTTCCCACGGCAGATTCTACGCAGTTCATTTTGAATAGCCACTCAGATTTATAAAAAGTTTTTGAATTATATTTGATATTTCATTGAAATTCTATTTTACATTTCATGTATCATCTACCTTACTTCATCCTGACTATCTTCGGCAAGTTTCCGTTTGACTGCCTTTTTGTTCTATGACCTCAAACAGGCAGGTTTAAATACGAACTGCTCCTTTGTCTATAAAAAAACTTTCCAAAATTTATAGATTTCCTGCCTTTTATTTGACTGTATTCTGTCCAAGGAAATGTGATTTCTTTCCAAGGAAATGTGTTCCCAGAATATGTCTTCTAAATACAGAGTGTTTTCCTGAGACAATTCATATTCGAGATAATTTTTATCAAGTAATTTTTTCTCTATTTATCTTCAATTTATCTCCAAATGGAGTGCTTCTACTCGGGCGTCGAACCAAGCCCTTAACAGAAGCATTACAGAGAGCACATCAAAAATACTTCGTTCTACAGTCGCACGATACGTTTGTCGAATAATATCGCCGATTCTATTTTCTCCGCATTTTTGGTAAATTAAAAACAAACATCCACCGACACTATTCCAAGTTTCCGCCCTTTCCATTTCTATAATACATTCCTACAATCAACACTGTACATTGCATGTATAAGTCTATCCCTGAAAGTTTGTTATTTGGTATATTATTTACAATTTTTTCTAAGACAATTCTTCTCCAGACCATTCTTTCCTAATACAAATCTTCCCAAGACATTTCTTCCCAGAGACAATTCTTTCTTGATAAGTTTTTCTCTTGACAGTTCTTTTTGAGATAATTCTTTTGAAGACAAATGTTCTCAACAGTTTTCTTCCCCAGGACGATTCTTTCAAGATACAGAACCATTTTACATGGACCATTTTTTCTCTAGACCATCTTTCAGAGATCATTTTCTCCGAAACAATTCTACGTAGAGACAATTCTTCCATTAAAATATCTTTGTAAAGACCATATTTCTCGAATCAGAGAAAAATGTGCCTGGAAATAAATTAATTCTTTCCGGTAACATCCCTAAGACACATCTTCCTAGGATAATTCTTTCCAATATAAGTCTCATAACAGTTTTTTTGTTTGTACCCCAGGCTATTTTCAGGACAATTTTTGATATTGATAATCATGACAGCGACAAAAATGTTTACCCCGACAATTCAACCCTACACTCAGAGAATTTTGACAGGTAATATATTATCAAGACTTATGTTAAATAAAAAAAATATTTTTTTTACTGAATTGATATCGGTCACATAACATGATTTTGAGGACTAGTTCTGTAATAGGTCTAAAGGTACCTGTCCCAGAACACAATTTTTAAGACCAGTCCTGTGATAGGTCTAAAGGTATGCAGGAGGTGTTAATTGACCCCTCCCTAGCACATTGCCGGGTTAAAGTTACCGGTTGGTTTCATATAAAAGAGCCAGAACTATGTCCGGTTAACTATCTCCGGGGAACCAGTCACGTGCCTAGTCTATAACCGGTTCGTTTTCCCGTACGGTTGTCTTAACTTTACATTTTCAACTATTAAAAGTTAATATTAAGGACTGCGTCGAATAAAATTGTCCGTTACATATATTCCCATAATGTGCTATTGCAAGATTCAAATTAAAAAAATTTGATCATAGTAGCTCTGAATTAAATGGCAGAAAATAATTTGTGACAGTTATAGTCAATACAAAATTTATTTAACGCGAAAATGGCAAACGAAGTGGAAGTGCGAGAAAATATAATTAAAATTTTTCAAAAACAACCAGTTGGTCTTTTAAAAAAATTGCCAAGGAGGTAGGGGCTAATCCTAAGACCATTTCTCGCGTTATCAAACGCTTTAAGGAAGACCTGAGTATTGATCGGAAGAAAGGTTCTGGTAAAAAAAAGGCCCACATGATCGTGAAAAGTCGAAGAAGGTTGTGAATATTTTAAAGAAAGATCCAAGCATATCCGAAAGGAAATTGGCGAGAAAGGCGGATTGCTCAAAATCTTTCGTGCGCAGGACTAAGAAAGAAGCTGGGCTGAAGACGTATAAGGTCCAAAAAGTTCCGGATAGAAATGCCGTCAAGAATGAAATCGCAAAACAACGAGCTAAAAGCTGAACCAAGATTTTTTTAAAAAATTCGATTGATGCATAATGGACGACGAAACATATGTTTTAGCGGACTTTTCTCAGCTACCTGGGCAGGAATTTTATACAGCCGATTCTCGAGGAAATGTCGCTGAAAAATTCAAATCAAAAAAAATGACAAAATTCCCAAAGAAATTCCTTGTTTGGCAGGCAATTTGCAGTTGTGGAAAAAGGAGCAGCTCATTCGTGACATCGGGTACAATTAATAGCGAAAGATATGTGAAGGAATGCTTGCAAATTTTTACGCCAACATGAAGTGTCCACATTTTTTTGGCCTGACCTCGCTTCATGTCACTACAGCAAAACGGCCTTAGAGTGGATCCAACAAAATGCAGTGATTTTGGTGCCTAGAGAAGCCAATCCACCAAACTGTCCAGAACTCAGGCCGATTGAGAGATACTGGGCTTTAGTAAAAAGGGAGATGAAGACAACAAAAAAAGTGGCCAAAGACCTTCAAGACTTTAAAAGAAAGTGGTCTTCAGCAGCTGTGAGGGTGTCGGACACTACCATTACAACATTAATGGAAGGGGTTCCGGAAAAATTAAAACTTTTTATTAAAAAAATGTAATTTCTGGTTTTTTTATATTTTAATTATTGGTTTTTTATTAAATCTAAAAATAATTTGCAAAATAAAATATTTTAAAATTCGATTACTAGATTTCTAGATTTTTTTATTTTTGTAGCGGACAATTTTATTCGACGCAGTCCTTACATAAAATACTTAACATGCTCAATCTGAAAAATAACAACAAGAAAAATGTTTGAATTCCGTTTACATTTACTAAGATAATGATTCTCCAAATAGTAATTCCCAGTTTTCCTTTTAATTTTCGCGTTATTTATTCTCAAAGCCAAAATGATTCAGCCCGAAACTCAATTAGTTGGCATCACTTTGTGTCTTTTCTTATTAACTCGATTCTGTCAGATACTTGGGATTGCTTGTGTTTATTTTTGTACCTCTTTCAAAGTCATTCGTCGTGTGCAAAAAAAAAACAACAAAAAAACCCAGTTGCTGCAATATATATCCAACGTATTTGTTTTTGCCTGCACTAGGAAAGACCTTTCTTAATACGTTTGTCATGTGCGCACATGTATTTCAAATAATTAAAATATAGGGTTTTTCAATAAGAGCGCTACAAAAGTTTTTTTAAAGGGTTTTTCAACAGGGACGCTACAAAAGTAGAGCGATAGGGACAGCAAACGACGCCATATTTCTTGTCGCTCTTTTGACATTTATCTTCAGTAAGGTTTGCCATTTCATAATAGAATATACGAGCCAACAACGAGTCGAAATTTTTAAAATTTACTACCGAAATTCGAATTCGTATATCTTTCCATCATGATATGACAAACCTTACTGAAGAGAAATGTTGATATAAGTAATATTTTCTATATAATTTGATTATCTGACAAATATAAATATTATAGCCAAAATGTAGGGTACAAAATGTACACATCAAAGAAGCGTGATATACGTTAACAACAACAGCAATAACAACAACTACTATAAACTTTGAGTGAAATTGTTTTTGAGTGCATTGCCCTCGTTGTGGCGTAAAACTTGCTGCTCCATTTTTCATTAGTTTTTCTATTTCTATTCTACACTTTAACAATTTTCCCTAAGGTCCAAACATCGAGACTCTGCCAACTGCAAATATGGCAGCATTGGAGGCGTGGGGGTTAGCGGCTTCGTTCCGTCACGTTAGTGGTTTTACGTAGCGCATCTCCGAAGAGGCAACATTGTTTGATATGGCGCCACACCAACTACCAGCCATATACAGTTGACTGATTCGGTTAAGTATTGCAAAAAAGGGACGCGGTAGGTCGTTCGTTCAATGGTCATGTGTATGAATGGCAATAAAATTGATGAAGAACTTTTTGATTTTTTTGAATGTATGCTTTATTTGTTCAAAATGTGGGACGTCTGCACCACCTGTTTTCAAATATATCTATGATTTGCTTGGTAATCGATCCAGGATAATGGTAAAACTTGTGTTTTTTGTATTTGCTTTGGCGCTGTTGCATGTTCTGCAAATGTTTTCTTCAAAGTTTGCTCAATTATGATACTGTCGAATTGCAATTTTTATTGACAGCGACATGACAGCGATATTTCTATTTAGCAGATTGTGTAACTTTTAAACAAATTGATAACTCAATTTACGAGAACATTTGAAATACAGACATTTTTATTTTTAAATTAAATTTTATAAGAAATTGATTTCTTTTAAATTATATTTTATATATTTTTGAAATTTTTAGTCAAATTAAAATTTATTTTTCGTGAGAAAATGAATTTTTAGTGAAAAATTGAATTTTCTAGTAAAAAACTGAATTAGTAGTGAAAAATTGAATTTTTTAGTGAAAAATTGAATTTTTAGTGAAAAATTGAATTTTTTTAGTGAAAATTTTAATTTTTAGTGAAAAACTGAATTTATAGTGAAAATTTAAATTTTTAGTGAAAAATTGAATTTTTAGTGTAAAATTGAATTTTCAGTGAAAAATTTAATTTTTGGTGAAAAATTTAATTTTTAGTGAAAAATTTAATTTTTAGTGAAAAATTGAATTTTTAGTGAAAAATTGAATTTTTAGTGAAAAATTGAATTTTTAGTGAAAAATTGAATTTTTAGTGAAAAATTGAATTTTTAGTGAAAAATTGAATTTTTAGTGAAAAATTGAATTTTTAGTGAAAAATTGAATTTTTAGTGAAAAATTGAATTTTTAGTGAAAAATTGAATTTTTAGTGAAAAATTGAATTTTTAGTGAAAAATTGAATTTTTAGTGAAAAATTGAATTTTTAGTGAAAAATTGAATTTTTAGTGAAAAATTGAATTTTTAGTGAAAAATTGAATTTTTAGTGAAAAATTGAATTTTTAGTGAAAAATTGAATTTTTAGTGAAAAATTGAATTTTTAGTGAAAAATTGAACTTTTATTGAAAATTAAATTTTTATTGAAAAATGAAAATTTTCGTGAAAAATGCAATTTATTTTTATTTGTGCAAAATGTAATCTTTAGTGAAAATTTGAATTTTTAGTGATAGATCCAAACATCTAATATAAACAATGTTGAATTTAAAAGTTCTATGCTTATTTTTAGCCATTTCGCGCTCAATGAAAACTCTTATCAAACTCAATTCCCAGAATATCATTTAAAATTCGGTCTAAAAATAATATCGGAAACTTTTTCAAGTAACTTTTAATGAGTTTAGTCAAATTCTTTGACAAACGAAACGAAAATTACCCATCAAAAGCCTATTTAAATTGTTATCACGCGTAAAATTACTTTGAATGCCACAACAAATTAACTTAAAATGGTCGAAGCGTGAATAGAAAATGGAAAGAAAACTGGAAAAACATCAGACAAATCGTCAAAAATATTAAAATAATTTAATTGTGTACAATTTCTGCACAAATACATTGACAAAAATGTGTGTTTTATGTTATTTTTTTTAAATAGAAAGTAAACATTTTTTTTTTTAATTTGCAGAAATGGAAACAAAATTAGATTCACGGCAGGGACAATTTCCGGCCTCGTTCCCGGATACCTTTAAGAATTTCTTTGCCATGATGAGCGAGGAGGAGGACCACTTGGATCTATTTTCCAATTTGCTAGAGGATAAGGTGAGTAATTTGCGTGTTTAATAAAAGTAAAAAAAAAAACAAACTCGGGCTTAGATTTGAAGTATTTATGTTGACAATAACGTGTTGGATGTGTAGCTTGAAATAGGAATTAAATATTAAAAATCTCTTAAAAGGCGTTCATTATTTGCTAATTTTTAAATAATTCAGTACCATCATAAATAAATAAATAAATAAATAAATAAATAAATAAATAAATAAATAAATAAATATATGAATAAATAAATAAATAAATAAATAAATAAATAAATAAACAATTAAATAAATATAAAAATAAATAAATAAACAATTAAATAAATATAAAAATAAATAATATCTTAAAACATATTTTGTATAAACACATTAGTATTATACATAAATAATTGTCAACTAGTCAAAATTAATATAATTGAAATCTAAAATGAAATTTGGCAACGCTGTACAACTGTTTTTCTTCCTAAATTAGTAAACATCGTAGGCTCATAAATAGTACAATGCAAATATTAATGAAATTTGACAATGCAGCAGAACTGTTTTTTATAAATAATTTTAACGTCGCAGTATCAAACACTACATATTTATTCAAATATTATTAATAACTGTGACCTGTTCTTTTTTTATATTTTTAATAACTGTGGTCAAGCAATATTAAAAATGCATAACTGAAATTTGGCAACCTTGCATATTTATTTAAATGTTTTTAATAACGGTGAGAAAGTGTTGAAAATATAAACAAAATTGAAAAACAAATGACTAAGAGTATATATTCAATTATTGTAGATTTTTATATGAAGTATTTTAACTATATATGGAAGAAATGTTAAGTTTAGTAACAAAAATATAATGTGAATTATAAAAAAATTAAAATCTATGCTGTTCTAAATTGAAATGAGACTTACAGCTTTACCAATAATCAAAATAAAATATAGTCGACTTTTGTGAAAAAACTTACATACAAATTTATGTCAAAAGTCGACTACTTTCTTATTTTGTTTTTATTTTTCTTAAGTTGGAGATTATTTTTTGATTATTGGTAATGCTGTTAATTTTGGTTTTTGTTTTCGTGTGTTTACTTTTCTTACATATATTTTGCTAGTGTTTATGCTCATTATGTGTTTGTTTTTTATTTTGTTTTTATTTTTTATTTTGTTTTTATTTTTGTGTTTATCTTTTGTTTTTGTTTGATTTGGTTTCTGCTCTTATTTATGTATTAGCCTTTTGTGTTTTCCGTTTTTTTTTTTACTTTAGTTTTGACTATTCTTTATTTTGTATTTTTTTTTACTTTTTTGTTTTGTTTTTCTATTCATTTTGTTTTTGAGATTGACTTAGACTTTGACTTTGACTTTGTGTTTTTGTTTTATTTTTTTTGCTTTTGATTTTACCTTTTTGCTTTTTTGTTTATGTGTTTTGTGTTTTTGCTTTTTCTTTAGCTTTTGTGTTTTTCTTTTATTTTTGTGTTTCTACTTTATTTGTGTTTTTGCTTTATTTGTGTTTTTGCTTTATTTGTGTTTCTGCTTTATTTGTGTTTTTACTTTTGTTTTTGGTTCTGTGTTTTTGCTATTATGTTAATTTCAATTTTTATGTGTTTTGCTTTTGTTTTTATGTTTTTGTTTATGTGTTGGTTTATTTTTAAATTATGCTTTTGCTTTGTGTTTTTTTTTATTTCTGTTTTCTGGTTTTACTCTTTTTTTTATGTTTTTGATTTTGTATTTTTGTTTTTATCTTTGTTTTTGCTTTTGTTATTGATTTTGTTTGTGTCTTTTTTATGTAATTTTAAGTTTTGTTTTTTTATTATTTTGTGTTTTTTTTGTTGTTTTTGTTCTGTGATTTTGCGTTTGAGTTTTGCTGTTGTGGTTTTGCATTTGATTTTGTATTTGATTTACTGTATTTGTTGTAGTGTATTTCTGTTTGTGATTTTGCTTTTGTGTTTGATTTAGTATTTATGCTTTTGCTTTGGTGTTTGTGTTTTTCGTGTTTTTGTTTTTGATTTTGTATTTATGCTTTGCTTTGGTATTTATGTTTTCCTTTTGATTTTTTCCTTTATTTGCGTTTTTGATTTTATTATTTTTTTATTTTTTGGTTCTGTGTTTTCGCTATTATGTTAATTTCAATTTTTTTGTGATTTGCTTTTGTTTTTATGTTTATGTTTTTGCTTTTGTGTTTTTGTTTTGGTTTTTTAAACCTATTTTTAAATTATGCTTTTGCTTTGTGTTTTTATTTATTTCTATTTTTGTTTTCTGTTTTTGCTTTTGTTTTTATGTTTTTGACTTGTACTTTTGTTTTTTTGTTTTTATCTCTGTTTTTGCTTTTGTTTGTGTCTTTGCTTTTGTTTGTATGTTTTTATTTCTGTTTTTTTTTTTATTTTGTGTTTATCTGTTGTTTTTGCTTCTGTTTTTTGTGAAATTGCTTTTGTGTTTTGGGTTTTCATTTGATTTAGTGTTTGTTTTAGTGTTTTTGTAGTTGTGTTTTTTTTTATGTTGTGTTTTTGATTTTGCTTTTGTGTTTTCGATTTTGTATTTATGCTTTTGTTTTTGTGTTGTTGCTTTTGTATTTATGTTTTTGTTTTTGATTTATTGCTTTTGTTTGTGCTTTTGTTTGCGTTTGCGTTCGCTCTTGTGTTTTTATTTTTGATTTTGATTTTGATTTTGTGTTTTTGTTTTTGCTTTTGTTTTTGTATTTTTCTTTTGTATTAATGATTTTGTTTTTATGTTATTTTGTTTCTGTGTTTTTGATTTTATGTTTTTGTATGTGTGCTTTTTTTCCTTCTGTTTTCCTTTTTGTTTTTGTATTTGTGTTTTCATTTTGTTTCTGCTTTTGTTATTTGTATTTTCATTTGTGTTTGTTTTTCGATCTCTTATTGCTTTTGTTTTGTGCTTTTGTTTTTGTGTTTTATAATTTTATTGTTTTTATTGTAATTAGTTATTAATTACAATTTATAATAAATTTAAATAGATATTTGACAACACCGCATAACTTATTGTTTAGGCCAACAATCTATTACATTGCACTGCACTGGCAGCGAGTATCTTTAGCACTCGCTGATCCTGCTGTCAGTGCATGTACATATGTAATAGCGAGTTGCCGCCAGTTTTTTAGTCTGAAAATATAAACGACTGCAGCAACACCAGGTCAACACAGCAAAGGACGTATTCCTTATTTAACTAATAAATTATAACGTGAATTAGAAACACATTTGTTTTTATTTCTCTCAGGAACCACGTAAAATCGTATACGAGGTTTACAAATAGTGCACGAATTGCCGGTCTACTACCACCCACTACAGTGCCTGCCAATTACAACTGCACTAAGCAGCAGCTGCGCCACCACCCACTAGATCCTTCAAGGAGACTCAACACTAGGAGTCGAACATTTTCATGGTCCAAACGAACCGGACAGCCGCTGCCGTTTTTTAAAATTGCTGTTTTTTTAAATATTTATCAACTGCATTGGAGAAGCTTTTGTGGGACACTTACCAAAAGCAAAGGTGCGTGGTTTTATAATTTTCCTGGTGTCTCAGTCGCGACGTTATTTACACTACGTGCGTTATTTAGACTACGTGGTAATTCCAACTTGGTGCACTTGTCTCCTGGTCCGTCGACCACAACATAACCTAAAAACATAGATATGAAGCAATAGTGTCATATGCACCAAGACTCACCATTGTAATTAACTAGCCAAAAAACATTCTGCGATCTTTGAATTTGTTTGTTTGTGCACTAAACATATTCGCAACATATTTGCAAATTGTTGCAACAAATTTGCAGCACAAACATCGGGAAAAGCTTTTCTTTTTTTTCTCCGTAAACCACTTAGTGCACAGATTCAACGCAATTCACTACCGACACTTAATTTAGTTAACATATTAGATTAACTTTAAATTAAAATTGTTACGGCACAAAAATTGAAAAACAATATAAAACACAGTAGACAACGAAAATAAACAAACAATTTATAGCTGTCAAAAGCACGGTAGACAACGCGGCGAATTCGAATATAAACAAACAATTGAGAGCTGTCAAATGCAGTAAGGGGTATTCACCACTGTATGTTGTTTTGAGGTTTCACACAATTGCCGTGTACGGGATTTATTATATTTACTCATTTCATCATATGCACTTAAAAAAGTGAATAAATGCATCAATTATAAATATATTAAATAAATATTTGTATAAATATATATATTTTTACCATTTTTTAAAATATTTATATATATTTATTTTCGAATTGAAATAAATATATAAATAAATAATAATTTTGTCTGCGGATTATAACAGGGTTACCAGACCCACTTTTTTAATAGAGTTGCTCCGCAAACTATTTAAATCATCACAGCGTTGCCAGATTGGAAATTTTGGGAGAGTTGCCAGGCCACATTTATTTTACGAAAAGCAGTGGAATAGCGTTGAATATTAAATTATTTTAAAGATTTTTTATATTTTTGCCGTTGATTTAGTTCACAAGAAAGTACTCATGGCATCATTAAATGCTTTCACTCGTCTTACAGACAACTTAATAGAATTTGAGGATGATTTTAATGCTATTCCGCGTAACGAGCATTCAACATTTTCATTAGAAATTCAAAAAGAAGAGTTTAGGTCACAATGGACTCTCGTGAAATCAGCATACGAGTCATATTTGGACATGACGTTAGAACCAGCAGCGGCTGAGGCCGCTCCAGCTGATTTTTCGGTTGTAAAAGTAAAATACCGTCATTGTTACCAATCATACGTGCGTTGCCTCTCAAAAATGGCGGAAATTTCTCACATGTTATCGGCCGCTTTGAAGCCAGTTTGTTCTCATGGCGCAGAAAAGCCTGCCATAGAAGCCATTTCTTCTGAACACCATTTGCGTTTGCCTCCGTGTGATACGGAACTTTTCTATGGCGATTATCTCTCTTGGCCATCCTTTCGCGACCTTTTTACCGCGATATATATTTCAAACGCGCGTCTCACTCCGGTGGAAAAGCTTTTTCACCTAAACCAAAAGACACGCGGTGAGGCCAAAGAGATTGTACAAAAATCTCCTCTTACTCACGAAGGTTTTGAAACAGCATGGCAAAATCTCAGTGACAGGTACGAGAACAAACGTATTCTCGTTAATAGCCAACTGAAAATTCTTTTTAACCTTTCTGCCGTAGGAAATGAATCCGGCCAGGCTATTAAACGGCTTCAGCGGGAAATTAATAATTGTATTACGGCGCTACAAGTCCATAAGATTGACATACAAAATTGGGACGCTATTTTTACCTTTTTGTGTTCCACAAAACTGCCTGAAATTACACTTTCTCTGTGGGAGCAGTCAATTGAAAATAAATCGGAAATTCCCAAATGGATAGATATGGACAAATTCCTAACTAGCCGATTTCAAACCCTCGAAACTGTCTCTGACATCCGAGGAGCCCCACATAAAGGTCAAAAACAATCCAATAATCCTCCACCGCCCAAAAAGATAAACACTTACCAAGCAAATGTAAGTGTTTCTACGTGCAAGCTTTGCAAGTCGCAACAGCATGTGCTGCGCACATGTCCTCGCTTTTTATCCATGAACCCGAGTGAGAGGTCAAAAATTGTACGAAAGCTACAATGTTGTCTGAATTGTTTATCAGGGAATCATCAAGCCCGTAACTGTCGTAGCAATTATAAGTGTGCAACATGCAATAAGCGTCATCACACACTTGTGCACTGGGAGTTTTCACCTCGACCTTCTGGACCACGACTCAGCAATTCCGAAGAAGCGGGACCAAGTCAAAATATACAGTCCACTAACCAAATCAGAGATGTTGCTGGACCATCTTCTGTTTGCCCGCGTCCCGAAAATGTGCAGTCACATTTTGCGTCTATCAATAAAGGGGTTTTATTAGGCACCGCTATGGTCCATGTGCAACATCTTGGCATTAATTATACCGCAAGAGCATTAATTGACTCAGGTTCAGAAGGTACATTCATTTCCGATAGATTACAAAATATGTTAAAGCTCCCCACGCGAAATATTAATGCACAAATTTCAGGATTGAATAATGTGGTATCAGCGCAGGTGCAAAAGGCGTGCACACTTGAATTGGGTTCACCAATTGATCCCACTGTTTTTATGAGAACTTCTGCGCTTGTGTTACCTCAACTCACGGGAAACATCCCCTCATACCCGGTCGATCCCCTACTACGTCAATATTTTCCTGAATTAGTTTTAGCAGATAAACGATTTTATTGCAGTAGCCAAATTGATGTGCTAATAGGCGGTGATTTATATCCGAAAATACTGCTCGATGGAATCAGACGGAATGTTTTAGGGTCTCTAATAGCGCAGCAAACCGTTTTTGGGTGGATTTTGACAGGATCTGTACCAGTTTGTAGTGTATCGTCTTATTCTACAAACGTCTCATATATAAATGAAAATTCACTCGATCAGCAAATAGCGTCATTTTGGGAACTGGAGGAGGTCCCACGAAAAATATGCATAACTCCGTCAGATCGTTTTTGTGAGGAAAATTTTGTGCAAACCACAAAAAGAAATCACGAGGGACGCTATGTGGTGACACTGCCATTTAAGTCAGAATTTCCAAATGAAATCTGCTTGGGGGAATCTCGTCACATAGCAGTAAAACAATTTATTAAAAACGAAGCACGATTGTGTAAAATTCCGGAATCAAAACGTCAATACGACAATGTGGTTCGAGAATATTTGGAATTAGGGCACATGCGGCGGGTTTCAGCATATCGCGATAAGCGACCACCAATACACTATTACTTGCCGCATCATGCGGTTTTGAAGCCCGAAAGTACCACCACGAAAATTCGTGTTGTATTTAATGCATCGAGTGGTACGGCCACTGGAACAAGTTTGAACGATGTTTTGCACCCAGGTCCAGTTTTGCAAACTGATCTTACGCTCCTTATTTTAAAATGGCGTCTTTTTAAATACGTTTTCAATAGTGACATTGAAAAAATGTATCGCCAAATTCTGATTGACCCAAAACAAACTCCATATCAGCGAATTGTTTTTAGAGACAGCCCCCAGGATGAGTTGCAGGAATTTGAATTGCAAACCGTAACCTTCGGAGTCAACTGCGCTCCATTCCTTGCCATTAGGACCCTTTTACAATTGGCTGAAGACGTCAAAACTAGTTTTCCGCTAGCGTCGTCCATCTTGCGTGACCATATGTACGTAGATGATGCACTAGCAGGGGCTCACGATATTTCTACGGCCGTTTTGGCACGAAACGAGCTGATTGCGGCTCTCACCAGCGCAGGTTTTTCGCTAAGGAAATGGACTGCGAACTGTGATGAGATCTTAACGGGGTTACCAAAAGATCATTTATTGCATGAAGAGTTTCTGCAGCTTGAAGATACAAGTAATGCCAAGACCTTGGGTATCCGTTGGAATGCGCGTTCTGACAATTTTTATTTTCATGCTGCGCCTCTCGAACCAGTGGAGCATTATACGAAGCGTAAGGTATTGTCAATGATTGCAAAATTATTTGACCCAGCTGGATGGTTGGCCCCCATCATTATTGTTGCAAAAATGTTAATGCAACAGGTGTGGTTAGACGGAATCGGCTGGGATGATCAGCTGACATCACTGTGTCTCGAACGGTGGATGTTGTTTCTAAACAATTATTCACTTATCAATCAAATTCGAGTAGCACGGTGGGTAGATTTCTGTATTGGGGGAAAGATTGAAATTCACGGGTTCTGCGATGCTTCGGAGAAAGCATATGCGGCAACGGCGTACATAAGAGTCAATAATGGGACTAAAGTTTCCGCCCATTTGTTAACTGCCAAGACAAGGGTAGCGCCGGTAAAAACTGTTTCGTTGCCCAGACTCGAATTGTGTGGTGCATTACTTTTAGCCGAAATGCTTGTATCATTTCTGCCAGAACTTCATATACAAAATGCAGAAACTTATTTATGGACTGACTCGACCATTGTATTAGCTTGGATTCGCAAACCTCCGTGCTCTTGGGCGACCTTTGTGGCGAACCGCGTATCAAAAATTGTTGATAAGGTCGGAAAGGATGGGTGGTCACATGTAGATTCCCTGGATAACCCTGCTGACATGGCAAGTCGCGGTATTCAACCCCATGAGCTTATTGATAATAGCCTCTGGTGGCATGGTCCGTCTTGGTTAGTGCAAGAAAGATCACAGTGGCCGAGCAGGAGTGAAGAGTCTGAATGTACAACAACTTTGGAGGCAAAAAAGGTGCGAGTTTTAGCTACCCGTCTCACGGAAAACTGCGATCTCTTAGAGCGTTTTTCGTCCTTGCCACGTGCATTACGAGTTTTGTCGTATGTATTTCGTTTTCTTCATAGAACTCATCGGGGTCATAGAACCGTTGTTTCACACGATTTGTCGACAGTGTCGACTGAGGAGATTAAAAACACAACGACAAGAATAATTTTATTATGTCAAAAAGTGGCTTTTGAAGCTGAATATAAATGTCTTTTGGCAAAAAAGAATGTAGATCCAAGGAGCACGATTCTGTCACTGAGCCCATTTATCGATGAAAATGGATTGCTCAGAGTCGGCGGGCGTTTAGCGGCCTCTCCAGAATTATCTTATAGAGAACGACATCCAATAATTTTGCCATATGCATGTCAATTTTCGAGGCTAGTGGTCCAATTTACGCATGACATATCCTTGCACGGTGGGAACCAATTAGTGCTTCGACTAATTCGAACACAGTATTGGATTCCTAAAGTTCAAAATATGATAAAGATGATGATCCATAAGTGTAAGACTTGTGTAGTGGAAAAGAAGAAAAGTCGTACGCAATTAATGGCGGCGCTGCCTTCCGAGCGCACAACTTTTTCCCGCCCTTTTGTTTGCACGGGGGTCGATTTCGCTGGCCCATTTGACATAAAAAACTACACCAGTAGAGCTTGTCTAATTACCAAGGGATATGTTTGTGTTTTTGTGTGCTTTTCGACAAAAGCGATTCACTTGGAAGCAACAAGTGATTTAAGTACATCGACATTTTTAGCAGCATTTTCACGTTTTGTGTCTCGAAGAGGTTGTCCCGCAAGCATATATTCGGATAATGGGACCAATTTTGTAGGTGCATCTCGAGCACTTAAATTAGATTTGAAGAACGTGCTGCGAGCGTCACGAGATGAAATTGTGACTAAATATGCACACCAAGAAGTAGCTTGGCATTTTATTCCAGCTAGAGCTCCACATATGGGAGGGTTGTGGGAGGCAGGAGTCAAGAGTTTTAAAACTCACTTAAAAAAGACTGCTTCAAACATGAAATATACGTTTGAAGAATTTTCAACGCTTCTTTATAAAATAGAAGCATGTCTGAACTCGCGGCCATTAAGCCCAATGTCAACCGATTCCTCTGACCTCGCCCCTTTAACTCCCGGACATTTTCTGACCGGTGGACCAATTCTCTCACCACCAGAGCCTGAAATTTCAGAAAGTCCGGAATCCATTATCAATCGCTGGCAAAAGATAAAAGCGTTTAGTCAGGTATTGTGTCAGCGATGGAAAAATGAGTACCTGAAGGAACTCCACAAGAGGTATAAGTGGAAATATCCACAAACGAATTTGGCAATTGACGATTTTGTGGTAGTACGTGAAGATAATCTTCCCGCTAATGAATGGCGATTAGGTAGGATTACAAAGACCTACGCAGGTTCCGACGGACGGGTTCGCGTAGCAGAGTTGCGCACCGAGCGAGGTGTCATCACAAGGCCAATCGTAAAACTCATAGTTTTACCTCCATGTTAGGACTTACGTACTTTCTTCATGTCCTTGTCCGTCCCTTTATGTAGTAATTTAAATCCCAAATGGAAGTTTATTGGAAACATTTAATTTTTAGCAAGATGACCAAATATAATCAACAAAAAAAGAAGAGTAGCATCCAAGCAATCGAGGTGGCACCACAGTGCCGCGTGTGTGACGGTCGCCACGCGCTGCGATATTGCCCGCAGTTTAGAGCGGTCAATCTAGAGGAGAGGTTGCGGCTAGTCCGATTGCATCGCTACTGCTCACGATGCTTGTCACCCCATCACCAATCGAGTGCTTGTTCGAGTCAGTCGCGGTGCAGATATTGTGAAGGACGTCACCATAGTATGGTACATTCTCACGCGCGCCTCCATGAGAGCGTGCAAGTATCAATTCCTACACAAAGTAGGAACGAAAGGAGACGGGAGAACCATTCGCGACGGAATAGTAGCAACCGACCGAGACCTAACTCGTCATTGCATTCTAGCTCTACTGGACCGGGACCTCGCTCGTCTCGGCCAGTTGAGTTGTGGACAGCAGATGCAGCATCCAGAGCATTGGACTCAATTTCATTTAGGCCTCCTCTTCAGTCGTCTGAAGTACGTCGAGATGGACCGGGACCTCGCTCGTCTCGGCCATCGCAGCAGAACAGAAATGGCGCTTCTCGACAAGCAGATAGAGATGGACCGGGACCTCGCTCGTCTCGGCCATCGCAGCAGAACAGACTAGGCTTGGGCGCCTCTCGACAAGCAGACAGAGATGGACCGGGACCTCGCTCGTCTCGGCCATCGCAGCAGAGCCGATATGGTTCGGGCGCGGCTCGATCAGCATATAACGATGGACCGGGACCTCGCTCGTCTCGGCCATCACGTCATCAAAGGAGCCTACAGCGGTACTCGGGTCATGGTGCAACCACGACCATTCTATCGACGCAGCGCGTTATTCCGTTGCCACCCACAGCAGTAGTCCGAGTCAAGGTCAACGATCGATTGTACCTGGTTCGTGCCCTAATAGACTCTTGCGCGCCTATGTCCATTATCTCGGGCACGCTAGCAAAACAATGGGGGCTACAACGCTCTCAGTCGGGGGGCACAGAGATGTGTTTCGTCACGATCCGTGGAACACATGACAACAATACCAGCATTACAACTCAGACGGAGGTAAACTGGAATTTTGCGCGCATTAGCCCCGTCGAATCCATAGACGATAAGGTGCAAGAGCATTTCAGAAATTTGAAACTGGCCGATCCGGAATTTTTTAAATCCGCTCCAATTGGAATGGTCTTGGGGGTCGATGTTTACCCAAAAATTATACTTCCGGGAACAATCAATAAGGGTCCGGGGCTACCTGTCGCGCAAGAAACTATTCTCGGTTATATTTTGTCCGGAACGTGCGGCGTTTAAATTATTATTATACTGAGACACCATTAAAAATGAATAACACCACAAACCTTATTTATTTTCTATTTTTTGAATATTTATGTAAAATGAATTATATTGTATTGAATTATATTAGAGTAAGCAGTCCTTCGTTGCATAGTTATTGCAAGGAGGCCGGGATGTTTAGGCCAACAATCTATTACATTGCACTGCACTGGCAGCGAGTATCTTTAGCACTCGCTGATCCTGCTGTCAGTGCATGTACATATGTAATAGCGAGTTGCCGCCAGTTTTTTAGTCTGAAAATATAAACGACTGCAGCAACACCAGGTCAACACAGCAAAGGACGTATTCCTTATTTAACTAATAAATTATAACGTGAATTAGAAACACATTTGTTTTTATTTCTCTCAGGAACCACGTAAAATCGTATACGAGGTTTACAAATAGTGCACGAATTGCCGGTCTACTACCACCCACTACAGTGCCTGCCAATTACAACTGCACTAAGCAGCAGCTGCGCCACCACCCACTAGATCCTTCAAGGAGACTCAACACTAGGAGTCGAACATTTTCACTTATAATAAACACTTTATATAAATTTAATAGAAATAATATTTTAATAATTAGAATGAGTTAAAATTTAATAAATGCAAGAAATATGGCAACGCTGCACAATAATAAGTAACATTTAACTGTTTCACAATTATATTAAAACCGTAGTTCTATTCTATACCAATTATTATACAAACAAAGTTTAAACCAACACCATTTACGCATAACATTCCCATGTTGTATTTTTAATAAGTTTTCATTAATAAAGCTACCACAAAGTTGCCACCCTCAGATGAGCGCGCATTTACCCGGAAGCCCTATACGCAGTCATACGCGCACTAATTAAGTTCCTTTCTGTCTGTCTGTCTGTCTGTCCCTCTGTCCAACCATCCATCCGTCTGTTCCGTTTATACATACGTCCGTCTATTCGTGCATCCGTCTTCTGCTCCTGCTTTTTCTCTTATGTTAGTTAAACTTTTGTTAGTGGCAACAGTGTTGCCAACTACTACGACTATGTTTGGCCAACAATAACGTCACTAATGAAAATCCTCCAACTGCCATGTGCACTGTAACCCCTCAAATCCCCAACCATATATGTGAAATAACCACATTTATTTCCAACTTTTAATCCTCCTCCTGCTTCTTTGTCTCCCACATATTATTTATTTTATGCATTCGTCTCTATTTTACGTGTCTCGTGCATTCAACTCATGTCGCTTGAATTTAACTACGCGCCATTTTTAGTCGCATGTTTTAAATGGGTTTTTTTCTCGCGGTTTATTTTTATAACGGCTCTTATTGTAACTGTGCCCGCTCGGCAGTCAGCGACCACCATGTATTGCTTTAAGCTGTCGCTTTGTCGCACTTTGCTGTCATCATCACTGTCAGTGTTTGTCACAACACTGGTACTGGCTGTCAATTTGCCAGCAGCCATTTTGTTGGAAATCTCTGGGAAGTCAATTTAATCCCGTGTGTCAGATTTTACATGCATTGTCATGACATTTTTTAATATTTGTATACATATTATTTGTTATGTTTCTGATACAAAATAATAAGTTATTTAATATATATGGGTCATTCCATAGCAAATCAACCAAGTGATTGGCAGCACCATCTCAGAATTTGATGAAATTTGGATGTATAGTGAAACAAAATAAAATGAAGATATTAGAGAATTTTCAACTTCCCAAATGGTGTGGTTTCAGAAATTTGGTGGTTTAAAACTTGAAAAATCTGTATAAAAAATCATAAAGGTGGTGCAAATAAATTGAACGTAACTTTAGCTATAGTGAACCAAAATAAAACACAAAGGTCTCATTTTAAAGATATTAAAATTGCCAAAGAGATATTGATGAATTCCGTTCTTCAAACCAGGATTCATTGTATTGAAGAGCCATTCATAATATTAATGACTAACGCCATCAATGTTATGAATGCCATCATAAATATGAAGAACGCTTGGTAACTGTCGAAAAAGTGTTCTTCAATATGATGAACTGTATGTGAAGAATACGTTTCATCATATTAATGAACCAAAATATAAAATACAACAAATATGTTCTTCATATTGAAGAATGCTGTTCATTAAACCAAATTTTTATCAACATATTTTTTTTTTCGTTCATGTTTTGCCGTACCTCTCAATTCTCAAGTAGTTCTTGTGTGTTATTTCTTATCGACATGCATAAATTAGTAAAATGTTTTATAATATATTTATTATAATTACAAATTTTTGTTAATAAAAAGTTATATTTATAAAAAATATATTTTTTCAAACAATATTTTTTTTTGGAAAAATTTTTTTTTTCGAACAAATTTTTTTTTTCGAAATATTTTTTTTTGAAGAAATTTATTTTTCGAATTTTTTTTTTCGATAGTTTTTTTTACATTTTTTTTTTGGAACAATTTTTTGGTATAATTTTTTTGTAAATTTTGTTACTGTTATTTTTTAAATAAAATTTTTACACTTTTTTTCGAATTATTTTATAAAAAAATTTTTTTTTTGAAAAAATATTATGTACAAATTCAGACAATTCAAATTAATTGTATTGAATATTTTGTTTATATATATAATGAATACATTCATTAATATGTCATTTAATGAACGGTGGTATCAATATGATGAATCTGGTAGTTGGTGAAAAATTCATAATATTTATGAATAAATTCATCATATTGAAGATTTTTTTTTCCGTGCAATATCCATATCATGTTGCTTTAATAGTGGTCAGTTTTAAACAAAGTATATTTTAAAAGAACATTTTTCAAAAAGCAACCTTTTTAAAATTTTTAGATGAATATATGTTGAAGGTTGACTTTTTATCTATTATTTAAGATTAGAACCAGAGTGGTAAAATCACGGGTTCAGAAGTTATGTATAAAAATGTTGTAGAATGTTGAAAATTTTGTATGAAAAATGTTTATTTTTTTTTATTTAAATTTTTTTTTTTGTTATTTTATAAAACACGTGCTCAGTAAAATATTATTCTGACCTACACTTATTTTGGTCTAGTTAAACTTGCAACATGTAATAGATGTATTTTTGTTGCTGATTCTGAAAATGGCATCAATTTTGTCCAATTCAATCCCGTTTTTTGAGATATTGCCCATTTCTAAAATTCTAGAAAAATTGTCCATGTCTCAAAAACTAGAGTACATTTGACAAATCTTTTGCCATTTTCGGAATCAGCGCCTTAAATGTATTTAATAAAGACTACAACTTTAACAATACCAAAATGTTGGTATGGCAGAATCATTTTTTACTGAGCATGTATGTTATAAAATAACAAAAAAAAATTGAAATATAAAAAAAAAACAAATTTTTCATACAAAATTTTCCACATTCTACAACTTTTTATACATAACTTCTGAACCCGTGATATTACCACTCTAGTTCAAATCTTAAATAATAGATAAAAAGTCAACCTTGAATATATCGTCACTATCATGCCAAAAGGGCGAATGTGCAATTTTTGACATTGCCTTTTTTTTACATTTTTGAATGTAGTTTATCCTCAAGTATGCTGTGCCAAAATCGCGTGTCATTTTGTTGGATATTTCTAGCCACAAAAGACCAAACCAAAAGGGCGAATTTGAAAAATTGAAAATCTTGTCATGCCAAAAGGGCGAATCTTTTCGTTTTTACGCCATAACTTTTTATTGGAATAAGACAAAGTAGTGGTGTAAAGGCATTTATTGTTTGTATTCAAAGCACCTATCGTTCTGCATCATTAATTAAAAATATTTTGCCAAACATTAATTTGTCATTTGTTATTTGCAGATAAAATGTTTGGCAAAATATTTTTTAATAATGATGCCAAACGATAGGTGCTTTAAAAACAAACAATTAATACCTTTACACCACTATTTTATCTTGCACAAATTAAAGCAAAAAACGAAGAAATTGAAAAAATTGAAAATCTTGTCGTGCCAAAAGGGCGAATCTTTTCATTTTTTGCTATAACTCTTTAATGGTAAAGTTAACATGGTGATGTAAAAGCAATTAATGTTTGTATTCAAAGCACCTATCGTTCTGCGTCATTAATTAAAAATATTTTGCCAAACACTAATTTGCAATTTGTTATTTGCAGGAAAAAAAACACCATTTATTTCCAAGCACTAATTCTGTTCGAAAATCCGGAATTCTGTAGTTTGTAAAAAACAAACTTAAAAGAAAAACATTAAAAAAACGTTTCTATAGAATTTCACATATGCTCAATTTTTAACTCCGGGTGAACCAACCAAAAATTCGAAAAAATCCTCTAAAATAAAAAATTATATTTATTTCAAACACTTACAATAGCTTCTAGATACTACAGCGATCACGACAATATTTTTTTCAAGTTCGGTTTCGACAAATTTACCACCATAATATTTTTTTGAAAGTACGCAATTTTACAAAAAATAATTTTCTTGACATACAGCCGTCAAATGAAGTTTGTTTTAAACGGGAATCTGCGCAAACGGTGGCGCTTGGATCAATAAACATTTTAAAAGTCGAAGCGCGAAGATTAAATAAAATTCGTTGAACAAAGTTTGGATTTTCATCCGTTGGTTCCTGGCGGAACCAGTGGGCATTTAAGGGTTACGTTACGTTTAATTGATTAGTACCGCCTTTGTGATTTTTATACAGTTTTTTCTAATTTTAAACCACTCAATCTCGGAAACTACATCATCTGGGAAGCTGAAATTTGGACTATTTATTAATTTAATGTTGTTTCACCAGACTTCCATTAAATTCTGAGATGGTACTGCCATAATTAGAAGTTTTTCGGTTCATTTGATTTGGATTGACTTATATTTCTTTGATATTTATTTCGATTTCGATATATTTATTTTCGATATGATTAGCTCAAATATAAGATTTTAATGAATGTTGGCAATATTGCTTATATTTCTAAAAACTTCTACTCAAAAAAGGTAAATTTGGCAACGTCGCAAATATATTTTAAATAGATTAAAAATATTAAAAAAAGCTTGGAAATTCATGGAATTTTAAATTGAATTTAAATTTATAAATTATAATAAATTTGGCAACACATATATATCTCAAATATTTTTGATGCCTAAAATGTTGGCTAATATTACTAAATACATGCAGATCATTTATATAAGAATTTAAAATGGGAATAAAGGAATAGGAAGGAAATGAAAATAGAGAAATTTGGCAACACCGCAAAAACATGTTAAATATTTTTTTAATTATTTTCAATAAAAATTCAATTTTTTACTAAAAATTCAATTTTTTACTAAATATTCAATTTTTTACTAAAAATTCAATTTTTTGATAAAAATTTAGATTTTTTTACTAAAAATTCAATTTTTTACTAAAAATTTAGTTTATTTTTTACTAAAAATTCGATTTTTCAGTAAAAATACATTTTTAACTAAAAATTCAATTTGTCACTAAAAATTTAATTTTTCACTAAAAATTCAATTTAATACTAAAAATTAAATTTTGTACAAAAAATTTATTTTTTCACTAAAAATTCAATTTTTTACTAAAAATTAAATTTTTTACTAAAAATTAAATTTTTTACTAAAAATTAAATTTTTTACTAAAAATTAAATTTTTTACTAAAATTAAATTTTTTACTAAAAATTAAATTTTTTACTAAAAATTAAATTTTTTACTAAAAATTAAATTTTTTACTAAAAATTAAATTTTTTTTACTAAAAATTAAATTTTTTTTACTAAAAATTAAATATTTTACTAAAAATTAAATATTTTACTAAAAATTCAATTTTTTACTAAAAATTAAATTTTTTACTAAATTCAATTTTTTTACTAAAAATTATTTTTTTACTAAAAATTCAATTTTTTACTAAAAATTAAATTTTTTACTAAATTCAATTTTTTACTAAAAATTTTATTTTTCACTAAAAATTCAATTTTCATTTAAAATTAAATTTTTTTTTTTTTTTCACTAAAAAATCAAATGTTAACTAAAAATGTTTTCACAAAAAATTCAATTTTTCATTAAAATTTCAATAAAAATAGAGTTTTTTTATTACTGAAATTAAATAAATGCAGCATCAACAAGAAAATGCTATTTATTTTCTCACAATTGAGATTTATTACTGCAGCACGTAAAATTCCAACTTAATATAATTAACATTATCTTCTTAATCATTATAATGATCAACGGCAACAGAATTATTATCAACAGCAACATTTTCATTATTCTCATCAACGAAATCATCATTGAATCATCATCGAATCATTTCACATAGTTGACAGCATCGATATTATCATCAACACATTCAACATCATCCTCAACATCATTATTATTCGTATCATCATCTGCTGCACATCGCATTGATTTAATCAGTTTTGAACACTTCATTTGTTGCGCATTAAAAGAAACACAATCGTAATTAAAAAGTGAAGAAAAAAAATCAAAAGAATTAAAAGAAATAAAAGAATTTAAAAAAGTAAAAGAAACGTAATAAAAAAATTATTTCAATTCCACGCTATCATTAAATCATGTTGCCGCTGTTGCCCGCCAACTGTTCAACTGTTTCACTCTCTCTCCCGCTCTTCCGCACTCTTTCACAATGACTCAAAAACAAAAGCACACCCAACATGTCGTCTCTTTCTTATCGTTTGCTCTTGTTCTTTTCAGATGATTCCACGCGCGCACAAATTCAATCAACGTCGCTGTGGCGGCAGCCTGCGCTGCACAAGCAGTCACAGCAGCAGCAACGCAGCGTCGGGTGCTGGCGCAGGCGGTGGTAATAGTGGCGGCGGCATTGGTGCTGCTGGCAGCAATCATAACGTCGGTCGCTCCAGCTCCTTTCGGCTGCATCGTACGCGCAACAATTTCGCCGGCAATGCTGCAACAGTAAAGACGAACAGCAGCAACAGTGTCAGTAGCAGCAATAATTTAATGGGCGTGTCTGGAGGAGGCGGCGGCAGTGGTGCTGCCTCGGCATTTTGCAAACACATAAAATACTGTTGCCTGCATCAACAACAGCAGCATCAACAGCAGCATCAACAGCAGCAGCAACAACAACCACACAATGCCAATCAGCAACATTTTCAACAGCAGCAGCCGCAGCAACAACATTATGTGCAACAGAATCTGCACGATTACGGTTGCAGCGGCGCTTTGCGTCTCGGCCCAGATGGCGAGGACAACAGCAGCTGTGGCCAAGGTGCCGCTGACTCATGTAACGGTCTGCAACAACAACAACAGCAGCAGAAGCAGCAGCAACCGAAACCACAGAAGCGTCACTCGATTATACTCGAACGTGCTTTCGACTTTGGTGAGTACCACAAAAAAAAATTAGTACTTGGTGGGTGCGATATCGGTGCTGGGTTGAAGTAGTTTAAAGTGGGTTAAACTCTGTTGCAGTGGGTCGCAGTCAGTGTTGCCGGCAGGTGCAGATGACTACAAAGTTCCGACAAATAATAGCAGCTGCTTATTTGCTTTTGCTTCGTTTTCATTCACAGCGTTTTACAGTGGGACTTACAGCTGTATAAAATCTATAAAATATATTATTTATTATATATATTGATAATAATAAAAACCGGGTAAATAAGTGGCTGACAAATTGCCGTAACTAACTCCTACGACATAACTCTGAGTTGGTTGCCAGCGCCAAACACTCGATTTATTCGGTTCACGCAAATTTTAAATGCGTTTCTAACAACCAAAATTTATGAGTTGCTATTTTAACTATACAAAATTTTAAATAATTTAAGATTCATTATTTTTTACATATTAACCCCCCTATAATGCAATGTACGGAAGACCGGGGCTACGTCGACACTTTTTTTTTCAATGCTAATGTTGACCACCATATCAATGACATAGGACAAATAATAATACAGTTGGATAGATTGATTCATTAGCTAAAAATGCACCATAAGACCACGAAACAAATGAAAATGCGACGCAACCTCAAACCTGATTCGGAAAATAGGCTGGGGTAAACTCGACACTAACCACTTTTTCCGCGAATGCACATTTTCGCTGATATCTTTCAAATTGATTGACTTATATATTCCAAGATAAAACTATTCGTGCTGTTTTATTCTGGTTCCGCGAAATTGTTTGACCATTATTCATATTATTCACATTTTATCTATTTTTTGCAATAACTTTTTAAATGATGTTCAAATGATTGACCAGTCTCCTTATATTGTAAGAATGGACTATTTTGTAAAACTCATAGAACAAAATGTTTCATAAATTGTATTTTCGCGAAATCCACTTTGACCAAACGCTTATGTGTCGACTTTACCCCACGAGACTTTGTCTAATATTATTGGCATAAAAATGCGATTTGAATGAAAAAATAAAATAAAAATCAACACGACTTGATAAGTGAACCCCTTACTACATAAAACTGACAACAAAATATATAAATAATCAAAACTTTAATGGCAAGTACAAGTTTACTGCGTTATCAATATCTAACTGTTGGAGTCAAAACACACATTTTATTACATAAAAACTGAAGTTCAAGCACAAAATTGATTTCTCTTCTTTGGTAACAGTGGCACCTAATGTTACGTGTACAGTATCAATTTGAAGTTGATCTGACATCGCGTTCGCGATTTAAAGCAAATGTTGACTTTGCCCCGAAGTCGACTTAGCTCCGGTCTCCCCTACTGTGTTGATTGTATGAAAGGAATATAGATTATAAGGAGGAAGAAAAGATGGAAAAAATTGTCCAATATCAAAAATGTCAACAAAAAAAACAGGCGCAGCGAGATTGTTCCACAAACGTATCGTGCGAACGAATATTCTCTGTAGTGCGTGGTTCTCTTGGGATTCGAGTGAACAACGAAGGGGTTGGCTTGGTTCGATGCCCGAGCAGAACGTATGTATTTCACTCGAATGTATTTTACACGAACATTTCACTCGAACATTTACCGTTGCAATACCTATAATACATGCTTACATAACCACCGGTTCTACAGTGTTCAAGAGAACCAATAGAGGATGAAATATTCCCTTATTCAAAATTGTTATTGCAATTTTTATCGGTCCAGCAACTCCAAGGAGGATTTTGAAGTCCCTTCTCAAATGTGAAATTTTTATTCCATCTTAGGCGTAAGTCAGTAGGCGTGAAATATGTCTTACACCGTTTGAGAAAACCGAGGTACTTGGTCGCTTCTTTCGGCATATCAAATATCTGATAATTTTAACAGAGGTCACATTGAATTGAAATGTCCAGAACGTCAGGAGCAGCTGACTCCGCTATATTGAGGGGAGGGAGGGATGATTGAATCTATTCGTTTGTGAGATAGCAGACATAATTAGCTGTTACTTGCATTAAAATCAAATCAAAATTTGCAATACCCTACCCGGACGTTTATTTAAGGTCTTTGTTGAGTATGCCATTCATAGTGCATCTTTTACTCTCAATCTCCAAAGAGTTTGGACGCTTCTTGAACGAATATGAATGGCAAATAATGCTGTCATCTGCAAATAAGTGGATTGGGTTCTGGGTCGGTGACAGAAGGTCATTGATAAAGACCAAAAATAGGGACGGGGATATGACGGAACCCTCCGTGACTCCAGAATTGAAGGAATGTTGTTCTGAAAGGATAGCATCCATCGAAACTCGTATATAATGACCATGAAGAAAATTCTATAACCATCGAATTACCGACACCATATGCCATTAGTTTGATTTTGTAAATTAAAATTTTTATTTGACCTCAAAGATAAAAACAAAATGAATACATAAAACAAAAGAGCAGTACATATTCCGTATTTTGTAGCAATCGATTTTTAAATACATTTTCAGTAAACATACATGTAATAAATACAAAATTTTTAAAAAAATGGTGTAATTTATATTCAACCTTTATTAATTATTAATTTTATCTAAAAACATATTTTATAACAATTTCTGTATCTCTAATGTATTCCTATCTACAATATTTTCGCTCATAAGATGCACTAGTACTTTTTCCAATCTCTTCTAAGTAATGCACCTCAGTTGTCGCTCTCATTTAAACAACAGAACCGGATTCTAGAAGTTTCTACTAAATTCTACACTGCACTAGAATCCGATTTGTTCGTTCATCTCTTTTTCACGGATTCTGGAAATTTCAAGAAACTTCTACATTTAACAAAAATCCATGTTGCTTACACGCTATTGCACAGATCTTCGATTTATTCTTGCTCACTGCCTTTGTTCGTTAAACATGGTTTGGAAGCAAAGGAAGCAGGGCACAAACTCTTAATTATTGTTATTGCTTTGTTGTCGAACGGAACGGAACGGAACGGAAGCAAGAGTTAGAAAACATTAGAGAGCGATGCTTCAAAAGACCCGGTAGCTCAGAGGTCGAAATGTTCTATGTTCAAATCTGGGCTGGGGCTAACAACATATTTTTCATAGAAAACATTTTTCTATACCTTGCTACCTCTCGGAAGTTTTTATCAACAATTTAATCAATAAGTTTCTAAGTTGAGATTAGGAACATAAATATTAGAAATTTGACCATTTTAGTTGTTTTCGCTTCTCTATCACAACCTACATAAATTTTATCGAAAATATCGCCAGTCGAAAGTGCTATAACATACTGATTTTCGACAAATTCTCGAACTTCGAAATATGTGACACGAAATATCTTGACACAGACAACATTCGAAAAGGTATTTGTATCGAGGCACCATTCAAAAAGCAAAGAGCAAGAGTTTTGGAATCGGGCTGCATTTCAAAATCAAAGAGTGAGACTTTTAGAATCAAAACAGCATTTAGAAAGTAAAGTACGAGAGTTTTGTAATCGGATCAGCATTTAGAAGGTAAAGAGCGAGCAATTAGACCATGGCGCTGAATAATCTTACGACTTGTTTACATTGCCTCTGTACTAGAGATGGGCGCGTGCCTATTTTTAATGGCACAGACACGCACGGGCTCGCCGATAAATGACACGCACGAGCACGAGCCCGACGACTAAATTTACAGACACGCACAAGAGGCACGATAAAGCAAGGGTTTTAAAAAGACACAAATAAACACGGAAAAGCACGACAATACACGGAAAACACGAAAAAACACGGAAAACATGAAAAATCAGGCAGAACGTGAAAAATAATACCGGAACCATTTAGATTTTAGGAACCGGAATCGATATTAAAAATGTGTGGAAACGGAACTGGAATCGGTACCCATATATTTTTTTCTGGTTTGAATCGGAACCGGTATTTTAAAATCTCGGAACTAGAATCGGTACAAATTTTATAGTCCCTGCCAGGGAACACAAAGAACCGGAATCGTTATTAAAAAATGTATGGAACCGAAATCGAAATCCATTAAATTTTTTGGTTGGAACCGGAAGCACAATTTTAAAAATCTTGAAACCCGAACCAGAACCGATATTCCAAAGGGTTTTAGTCCCTGTAATAAAAAATTCAAAAATTATGTTTGATACTGTTTTATTCTCTTAAATCCATAAGCAAAACTAAAACAACAGATTTAAAAACAGGTTAAAATTTTTTTTCTCAAGCTGGAAGTAGGGATTTTTTTAAAATTGGGTTAGAAACTATGCAAAAAAAATCTTTAATGGGAGGTACGGACACGCACGGGCACGACAACAACTAGCACGCACGGAGATTTGCACGCACGAACTTAAATTTTCGGGCGTGACACGAAAAAAGCACGCCACGCGCCCATCTCTTCTCTGTACGCTGTATTATTATCTCTTTATTTTTTTTTGCTTTCACAATGGAGTAAATTTCATCCTTTCGTAATCAGGGAGCGCAAAGAACCGTAATCGAAACCGGAAACGATTCGATTTTTGCTACCGTTATCGGAACCGTTATTAAAAATGTGTGAAACCGGAAACGGAATACATATTTTGGTTGGAATTAGGATTTTAAAATAAATATGAGAAACAGAACTAGAATGAACCAGATATGTCAAAGGGTTTTAGTACCTGTCAGAGACCGCAAAGAATCGGAATCGTTTTGATTTTTGAAAACGGAATCGGTACCGTTATCAAAAAATGTGTGTGGAACCACTGGAATTGAAACCCATTTTTTCTTTTTTTGGTTGGAACCGGAATCGAAACAGAAAACGCTATTTTAAAATCTTGGAACCAGAACCGAAACCGATATTTCACAAAGTATTGGTCCCTGTTCGTAACAATATAACTCAGAAATATGTCAACTATATTCAGGATTTGTCCCAATGTGTTTCAGTTTGTGTCATTGTTTATTAACTGGTCGCTGTTGTCGCCATGGTCACCGACATTTGTTGAAACAGCAGCACCTGCATTTGCACCTTCGCCAGCAGCAGCAGCTGCAGCAGTAACATCAACAACATGCAATTTACGTTGATAATCAACAACATGTTGTCCAAATGCAACCGTTTGTTGTCACACACACACACATATACACAAACAAACACATACATACTGCACACACATAATGCTGTTAACGTGGTCATCAGTTGACGTATTTCCCACAGACTCGTTTTTTTTTTCTTTTCTTTTATTTGTGTTTGTTTTGCTGCCAAAGTGCAAAGAGCGACACAAAGAAACACGTACAACACGACAGACAGACACACATCCCAAGCAACACCTATTTGTCTGTGTCTATGCATGTGTGTTTGTGCCCTATGTATGTGTTAAGCGCAGGACATGTTAATAAAAAATCCTTTTATTGGCTCTAACAACATTGTCGTCGTCATCGTCGTCTGCTGTACGACGTGTCCTCCCCAGCGACAACATATTTGGCTTGCTGCATATTGCAGGACCATGCCATAGTTTATCGATGTCCTTTGGTCGGTTGCAACGACATGCTGTTGCCGCCTGCAACGTTGTTTAATTAAATTCCCACCAAACAATTGTGGGCGTTGGTAGGTCGGTAAGTTGTTCGGTTGGTTGGTTGACTGAGGTTGTTGTTGCCTGATTGCAGCTAATAAAGTTGGTCTCTACTAATTGGGGGGCTAACATTTCGAAACTAATCCTCGGAAACGCCGTGCAAATATGTTACTCTATTTAAAGATGATTATGGCTTGTTTAAAATTAAAATATGTTTCATTATTACAAACGCAAATGTTGTCGTTGTAGAGCTTAATTTTAGTAAATTCAATTTTCATGTGCAAAATTTCTACAACGTAGATATGAGAAATGCAATACTGAGATCTAACGATTTCGGAATTTGTTTGAATTGTTAAAGAATAATGTATGCCGTGGGATTTTCAAAATTGATCTACAACATTTACAACTGAAATTGAAAAAATTCCAAATGAAATTGAGATTTTCTATTAAAAAATTATCAAGATTTCAAAAAAAAAAATGTGATTTCCATTTAAAATTGACAACATTTCAAGTACAAATTAGATTTTACATTTTAAATTATGAAAATTTCAAATGAAATTAGAATTTTAAAATTGAGAAAATTTCAAATGAAATAAAGGGTTTTTCAACAGGGACGCTACAAAAGTAGAGCGACAGGGACAGCAAACGACGCCATATTTCTTGTCGCTCTTTTGACATTTCTCTTCAGTAAGGTTTGCCATTTCATGATGGAAAGATATACGAATTCGAATTTCGGTAGTAAATGTTAATAATTTCGACTCGTTGTTGGCTCGCATATCTTTCCATCATGAAATGGCAAACTTTACTGAAGAGAAATGTCAAAAGAGCGGCAAGAAATATGCCCTTGAAAAAAAAACTTTTGTAGCGCTCTTATTGAAAACTCCTTTAGATATTTTGTTCCATTTAAAATTGAAAATATTTGAAATGAGATTTTTGAAATTGAAGTTGAGTAAATTGAAAATGAAAATGAGATTTGAAATTAAGAACAAATTTAAATGGGAACAAATTAAATTAGGAGAAGCATACAAAAAATAGATTTTTTTTGTTGTGACACTCATTATCGTCTATTTGTTTGCAATATTTTTTTTATGAAGTGTTGGTACAAATTTCAATTCAATTTTTTTATAATGTTTTCCTGATATAAACAATTTTACATATTTTCATTTGCAGTTTTCTTAATTTTTAATAGAAAAATCTCAACTTCATTTGAAATATTCTCAATTTCAATTCGAAAATTCATTCGAAATTTTCTCATTTTCACTACACGCAAAAAAAACATGGTAAATTAATAGTATTTTAATAGAAAAAACAATTATGTGTACTATTAAAATTGGTCAAAAGGATGCATACCATTAGATAAATGATATTTAAAATGTTAATTGTATATGCAAACAAAAACAACATTTGAACCAGATAAATTTCTGTAGTGTAGCTATCCGGCTCAACTCATTGAAAATGTGTACTGACTAAAACGAAAACGGCGAAAATTGCTGAATGTTGCTGACAAAAATTGACAGAAAATAAACTTGAACATTTTTGATAAACAAAATATATATTATTTTTAAAAAATTAGCTGGAATTTCCTTTTGTGACGACAACCAGAACTCCAACCGCTCAAAAAAATATATAAAATTATATTGGACGTTGGGAGCCTTCCTGTCGGAGAACATTCGTTATCCTCAGCGTCCACAAGAACAAAATGTGCGCCTGTGTTTTTGTTTTTTTGTGTGTGTTAGTGTCGCAGTCGTTGCTACCATTTGTAGTGCTGCAAGAACCATTTTCAATAGAACAGTGCATCCAACAATCACTCTCACCTCTTGGCAGATAAACATACAGCTAAAATATTTCTAAATATTTATGAACCGTTTCTAGGTTCGGTTTCCTAGATTTATATCTGTGACTTCTTGCTTTGGTCTCGGCCTAAGTTCTTCAGGACTGTAAGAATAATTGTTAGTAATTGTTTGTTTTTAAAGCACCTATCGATCTGCATCATTAACTAAAAATATTTTGACAAACATTTTTTCCTGCAAATAACAAATGGCAAATTAATGTTTGACAAAATATTTTTAATTAATGATGCAGATCGATAGGTGCTTTAAAAACAAACAATAAATGCCTTTACATCACTATTTTATCTCGTACCAATAAATAGTAATGCGAAAAAGGAAAGATTCGCCATTTGGCATGACAAGATTTTCAATTTTTCCAATTTCTTCGTTTTTTTGCTATAACTTTTTATTCGTGCAAGATAAAAAAGTAGTTTAAAGGTATTAATTGTCTTTTTTTAAAGCACCTATCGATTGGCATCATTATTTAAAATTGCCAAAAAAATTTCCTGCAAATAATAAAAATAATGTTTGGCAAAATATTTTTAATTACTGATGCAGATCGATAGGTGCTTTAAAAACAAACATAAAATACCTTAAAACAAAAATATTTGCGTTTTGGTCAGGATATAGCCACACAAAATCCTTCTTTATAATTCAGTAGGTTGTCCAAATCTAAATATATTTTATATACGTTATAATAATTCATGAATAAACCAAAATAACAGAAAAAATCGAAAAAAAAATATTTTTTTTTAATTTTTAAAGCACTTCAAACTTTAAAATTTAATTTCCCAACATTTTTAAAAATGCACATTCACCCCTTTGGCGTGACGATATAATACATTTTTTGATTATGTAGAACACGAATTAAAAAATAATAATATGGAAAACAAATACTTAGTACATGTTTTGCAATATGTAGAAAACTAACATCTAATACATTGTGTAGGAAAATCAAGATAATTAATACAAATGTATTTAAAAACAACCAAAATGTAGTAGAACTATATTTTTTTTTTTACTATTGTTACAGACTTTTTAGTTGACAATTTCTTTAATCATCTACACAAATTTCATATCATTTAATTTTGATATTTTGAAGAATTATGTTTTGTATGGAATTAATTTTTTTTTTTTGTTTTTAAAACATATAATAAAATCAAGAAGCATAAGTATTTCGGTATTACAAAAAATGCCAAAATTAGAATAATTCACAAACATAGTGGGATATAACATTATTAGTACAGTAGAGATTGCATTTTACTTAGTAAATTTTTTGAATATTTATCACCCTAACACAGAACAATTTTCTAGAATTATTTGTAGACATTTTAGTTTAATTTAAAATGGTTTACTAAAGGGTTTTTCAATAAGAGTACTACAAAAGTTTTTTCAATAGTTTTTCAACAGGGACGCTACAAAAGTAGACCGACAGGGACAGCAAACGACGCCATATTTCTTGCCGCTCTTTTGACATTTCACTTCAGAAAGGTTTGCCATTTCATGATGGACAGATATGCGAGCCAACAATGAGTCGAAATTATTAATTCAAATTCGTATATCTTTCCATTATAAAATGGCAAACCTTACTGAAGAGAAATGTCAAAAGAGCGTCGTTTGCTGTCCCTGTCGCTCTACTTTTGTAGCGTCCCTGTTAAAAAACCCTGTACCTATATTAATTTAATGAAAATTTAACATCATTTAATGAAATAAATTCAAAAACATTTTTTTAAGAATAGTAATTTCCACCAAAACATGCGGTATTTCAAAAGTAGCACGCGCTCAATAACACTCGCTAATATGCATAAAAACGTATGCTATTTTTCGCAAAGAACTGTTTAAAACACAATCGCAAAATAAATGATACTTAAAAGAAGCACTAAAGGTTTTTTACGTTTTGTCAACATATTTTGAAACAATTTTTTTTATAGCTATTCAGAAAAGTATCGATAAAATACATACGTCGATTAATGTTGGGTTAAAAGCATCAGTAGTGTCATTGTTGTCAAGTATCGGCATTTCAAATGGGTGTGTGTGTCTGTGTATGAGTGAGTATATGTGTGGGTATTGTGTGTCTGCATGAGTGTGTGTGTCAATCGCCGTTTATTTGATTACAACCAACGGCTTTTGTGGTAAAATTCATGCAATCAACAAACTCAAACATCAAAAGAAATCAGCAACAACGAAGACATTTCACGAAACGGAAGTAATGAAGTATGTGTGTGCATTTAGATGTAGGTGTAAGTGTATGTACACTAAAAAAAAAAATAGTTTAAGATTTAATACAAAATATTTTAAACTTTAAAATTCAGAAAATTCAAGCGTATATTGAAAATTTAAAATTTGATATTTAAGGTTCGATTATACTATTATATACGATTATTTCTTTGTACATTCAATATATCATTTTTCGCGGTTTCTTCTTTTCTAAATAACCATTAGCCCTATTTTATTTTCTTGATTAAATTTTAAATACAAAACAAATAATCAATATATAAACTAAAAATTACAAATTTATAGATCAAAACATTTAATTTTATTGAAAAGTGCAGCCATTGTCTGTTTTCGACTTTATCAAATTTGTGGATATGAAATATGTTTTTGTGAAATGCACAGAAATAGTTTTAAACAAAAAAATATATGTACATTTCCATTCAAATGCTGCACTTTAAATTAAAATTGTATAATTTAACATTTGAATATCACTTTATTTTTACAGTGTATATATATTTATTAAGTGTACACACTTTAAATAATTAAAATAAACGACACATCGCAGTGTGTTTGTGAAACTGGTTAAAGCTCAAAGCAATCGCTGAAGTTTTCCGCCAAAACGAAGTCGAGGCTTTTTATGGTTATTGCGAAAGCAGCTTAGACAAATACCCAGTGAGAATTTAAGTAAAGGGTTTTTCAACAAGGACGCTACAAAAGTAGAGCAGCAGGGACAGCAAACGACGCCGTATTTCTTGCCGCTCTTTTGACATTTCTCTTCAATAAGGTTTGCCATTTCATGATGGAAAGATATACGAATTCGAATTTCGGTAGTAAATTTTAATAATTTCGACTCGTTGTTGGCTCGTATATCTTTCCATCATGAAATGGCAAACGTTACTGAAGAGAAATGTCATAAGAGCGGCAAGAAATATGACGTCGTTTGCTGTCCCTGTCGCTCTACTTTTGTAGCGTCCCTGTTGAAAAACCCTTGAAAAAAACTTTTGTAGCGCTCTTATTGAAAAACCCTTTATGAGAATACCTAATTATTATTTTTTTTTATTATTTAATTTATCAAATTTGATAGGTTGCCGGTGTAGTCAAATATATATCTCTCAATGTCGTCTCCTGAATCGATGTTCATTTTTCTGTCTTTCTAACCTCTTCTAGTTTATAGTCAAATATATAGAGTTTTTGGTTCATCGATGTCAATAATTCAGTCAACTCAAAAGAAATAAGAAAATCTATATACGAAATCGATCAGCGGCTGGAACTCATCTTCTTCGATTTCAATGAAATTTAGGCCACTTATAAATCATATCGAGATATGCATTGATCAATTTTTTTTTATTTTTTTCGCCCACTACTTCCAGAGATACGGTGGTTCAAATTTACAAAAAATGGACAAAAAATTACTTTTGTATATTTATATTTAAATATCTCTTAAAGTAGAAATGTTAGAAACTCCATTGATGGCTCGTTTTATAGCTCATATAACAAGGTTTTATACAAACTAAGTTGTAACTTCTAAACTTCTGAACATGATGCCCTTGGTAATTATCCTTGCACTTCAAAATTGATGTCACTTTAAAAATAACACTTTTTAAAATTCTGAAAAAAATCACATATTTTGGTTGATTTAATATAAATGTCCATGCCAAATTTCAAGATCATATTTTAAAAACTAATTTTCTAAATTTTTATATATATTTTTTGTATTGAAAAAAATTTTTTTTTTTTTTCAAAAGTAAAATTTGCAATAATTTTTCAATGTATTTGTAAGTCTGATTTCGAAAATGCAGTCAGTTTCATCAAATTGTCTCATGTTTTGGGAATATATACTATTTTTCTGAAATCGTACAAACTATATCTCAAAATCAATATCTCAAAAACTAGATTGAATATGATAAAACTGACGCCATTTCAGAAATCAGAATTACATATATATTTAAAAATTTTAACAACTTTTACTGTAGAAAATAATTTTTTTTCTATACAAAAATTTAGAAAATTATTTTTTAATATATGGTACCATCTTGAAATTTTGCATGAACATTTATAATAAATTGACGAAAACTTGGGATTTTTTTCAGAATTTTAAAAAGGGTCCTTTTTAAGGACATCAGTTTTAACGTGCAATGATAATGACCACGAGCCACATGTTGACGTTTAGAAGTTACAACTTATTTTTTTCTGAAAGCTTGTTCTAGTAGCTTTAAAACGAGCCATCAATGGAGTTTTTAGCATTTCTAGTTTAAGATATATTTAAATATATACAACCACACACACAAAGGTGATTTTTGGCCCATTTTTTGTAATTGTAAGCCACTGTATCCCTGGAAATAGTAGGCGAAAAAAATATAAAAAAGTGGTTAGTATATATCTGGATAGCCTTTATCAGTTGCCCAAATTTTATTGAAATCGAAAAGGTAAAATCTCAAATTTGACTTTTTTTGATCGATTTGGTGTGGAATATCCCATATATAGGGTTTTTCAATAAGAGCGCTACAAAAGTTTTTTTCAAGGGTTTTTCAACAGGGACGCTACAAAAGTAGAGCGACAGGGACAGCAAACGACGCCATATTTCTTGCCGCTCTTGTGACATTTCACTTCAGTAAGGTTTGCCATTTCATGATGGAAAGATATTAACCACTGGCTAGTCTCAATTTTCACTTAACATGTACCAAAATTCTCCTATACGAGTATTTTCCCTGTTGGCGTTTACCGAAATTCAAAATACCAAACCGTTTGTGTATAAGACCTTTCTCGTAAGTAGTACAATTGAACAATTTTCCAAATAAATTGAGACAGGCAAAATATCGTAACTACATTTTTCTTCAAATACATGTAATGGATATTTTGGTAATTGCGCTACACTATTATTATTGTAGGTTCATTTATAGGATGCTTTACGAAAAAAATCAAGAAAATATTAAACTAATCGATTTTGACACTTCTGTGAAATTAGGTCCTGTGAAATTAGCTTTTTGTTGTTTACGATCTTTTTCCTGTACGGTATCGATATATTAAGTTTTCATGTACTTTGAGTAATCCAATTAAATAATTTGAAAGATATAAATATACATAATAATACTTTCTGTTTTTCATACAACCTTAATTAATATTTGTACACCCTGCAAAACAAAGGCCTCTCCCAAACATAATTTTGCAGGCATTAATATATCTTTAGAGCTTTATGCAAACAAAAGTATTATTTCATTTTCAAACATTACTATAATAACAGCCAAACATAATTTTGTTTTCGTGCAAACATATCACGAATAACAAAATACATATAATTCAAAGTACCTTTTATTGGCGTTGGGTGTGTTAAATAGCGGAAATATCAAACATACATATATTAATATCTGATGAAAAATATATATTTCTACAGAAACATTAATATAGTAAATTCATGTAAATCCCCGATTAAAGCAATTTATGTTTAAATATCGTTTAATAATATTTCAATCTGAACAAAATAATAATACAATTCAATTATAATGTAATTAGATATTACTCCCAATATTTATATGGTGATTTCGAATTACGTTATAATTACATTCGAGCATATTCAAACAAATCTATTCTATCCGTGTAAGACTTAAAAATAAACATTAAAATTAAAATGAGTGACAAATTTTGATTTTTGTATAAGGGTGTCCTACGTTACGTACGAATCCAAAAAGATACATTTATTATCATATTACATTAACAACATTTTTTCAAGATTTGAATCCTCTGTTTTTAAAGCAGAATTTCATTGACATTTTCAAATATGTAAACATCGATTTCCTAATAATTCTAAAGCATTTTTGACAGCTAATTGATAACTTCCAAGTCCGTAACTTTGAGTACCAAAAGTGAAATAAAAATTATCAAAAAATATATATTTTTTTCACTAAAAAGTAAAAAAAAATTAAAAACTTTAAAAAAATCTGGAAATTTGATTCGTACATCACTATCAGATAGAAAATTATTTTTAGCAAAAAATCCGGAATTATTCTGTGATTTATTATAAAAAAACTATAAAATTTAGCAACAAAGTGTACATATACAAAAATAAAGTAAATGATCACAGTTATATTTTTAAAGTATCCAAAAAAATAATTTGTAATCAAAAAGTAGTTTTAGAAAAGGAAAAAAAAAATCACCCGTCCGGAACTTTTCTGTGATTTATTATAAAAAAACCATACATTTTATAAAAAAGTGTAAATATACAAATAAAGCACATTATCTCAGTGTTTTTTTAATAATTCAATAAAATAATTTGTATGCAAAATACGTTGACTTTTTGAAATTTCCATTGAACCTCGCAATGCACTTCTGTTTTTGTCCCGTTCGGAACATTCACTATTTAATTTATATCTTTTGATCTACCGTTTAGAATTCTCTAATGTTTTGCAGATGTTAGTCCTTTAAAATATTAAATAATACTTGCACAAAAAATCAATCCAAATCAAGTAAATTCATTAATTTTCCATCGAGATATTAAAGTTTTAAACGTACGAATGTCGTGTCTCGAATCCCAGGAAATGCCTATAGCTTTCGATATTATTAAAGAGCATCAAGCTCGAATCACATGATTTAATAAACAGCCAACTTTTGAATCAATTTTCAAAACAATTTAAATATCAATCGTGTGATTGCCTAATTTTCCATACAAAAATTGGGCAATCACACGATTGATATTCAAATTATTTGAAAATTGATTCAAAAGTTGACTGTTTATTCAATCGTGTGATTCGAGCTTCACTATCACTATTGTTACAAAAAGAGGTAATTTGCTCCACTGTGCAAGCATTCAACAATAATAAATGAGACGCAAGACAATTCAGCGCACAAAGCAATGTGTTAGAAAGAGACGGAAGGTCATTCAGCGTACTGAGCAATGTGCGAGAAAGAGATGGAAGATCAGCAGGTTAAAACACATGAGTGCGAATGAGATGCCAATAGCATGCGTCATTCACGAAACGAGTAGAAGGTTCTCGAAACAAGTCGAAGCTTGTCGAAACGTGTCGAACTGATGCATGCAGTATATAAGGGAGTCGCATCTGAGGTACAGCACTTCAGTAGTGATTGTAAAGTGGTCGAGCGCATCTCGTGTGATAATTGTCAAGTTAAATTGTGGACATGCAGCAGTTGTTAGAATTTATTATTAGTAAAGTTGTTTATTAAAGTGAATTAATAAAGTTAATTGTTATAATTTAAACCAAACACAATCCAGAGATACGAACTCGTAGAACAGTTTTCCGTAGACTGAATTTTCGTAACACTATTATGAATATATTTCTATTTCAAAATTTCAGAAGTGAATTTAAATTTCAAGTTTTTTTTGTGTAAATTGTGTAAATTGCTAATAATTTGGTCAAAAGTAAAGGTATTCCAAAGGTATTCAGTAAAGGTATTTCATAATACTGAAGTTTTACATTTTAGACATAACACCCCTATACTTTGAACCCTAAAAATGAGTACAGTAAACTTTTAAATTAATTGTTCTTAAATGGATTCAATTTAATATTTAATACTTCATTGAAATTAAATAATTGTGTACGTTTATTTTCTTATGTTGTAATAAAATAATTATGCACTTCCAAAATCATCATACGTAATTCCGACACAAAAAACTGATTTTAATGTATTACACCGACACTTTTTTTGTATTTGACTATTTTTTAATTGTTATCTTTTTTCATATTTAATTTCTATTTTTTTTAATAAGATTTTTTTTTTTTATAATGATTTTTTTTAATATTCATATTTTTTTCCATTCTCTATTTTTCTGCTGGGTTTATTACATGCCATTAATATTTATGTCTCTGCTGCTGCTTGTATGTGTTTGTGTCGCAAAGTCGTCTATGTCGATTTTATGTTTTTACCACACACATAAAAATAAAAGACAAAAATGTGTGTCGCATTTTAAAAAGCAAAGCAGCATTTGAGTCGCTCCAAGTGGCGTTTGAGCGTAGCTAAACATGCTACCTACACATGCAAATAAAGTACATGATCCATACATAGCTATAGAAACAAACGTATGTGTATCCATCTACTCACCCAATAGGAAAATACAATACCATAAGTCCAAAAAATTTCTTTTCAGTTGTAAAAAAATATAAAAAAAAGAATACTGAAAAAAATAAAACTGAAGGTTTAGTCTTATAAGATAATTACTAATTTCAACTGAAATTATAATGAAAATACTACACTTTAATCAAAAATGTGTTGATTTGATATAATACAATTGAAAATATTACATAAATGGATTTTATATACACACATAAAATTTGTTGCGACATGAAACTATTTTTGTACAAAATAAATAAGTTTCTTATTGCTTAAACTTATAGGTTGTAGTTTTAACTATATGTAATATGGAGCCATGTTCCGGCTTTCGATTGAATTCCAATCAAATTTCATATGAAATATGTAAACAAACGTTTTTTAATTCGATGTCTCAGTGCAACATTTTATTTTCAAATGAATTCAATCCGCCTGCTTTGATTTACTCGATTTCAATTTGGTTGGAAAACGATTATTAGTATTGTGACATCGAATTCAAAGCCGTTCATTAACAAATTTTATATAAAATTCAATTGGTATTCGATCGAAAGCCGGAACATATTCGATAGTTACGAAAATTAAGTCTTATGAAAAATGTTTTACAAATTCTAATCGTTGGATTGTGTACAATCACAGATAAAGGGTTTTTCAATAAGAGCGCTACAAACGTTTTTTCAAGGGTTTTTCAACAGGGACGCTACAAAAGTAGAGCGACAGGGACAGCAAACGACGCCATATTTCATGCCGCTCTTTTGGCATTTCTCTTCACTAAGCCATTTCATGATGTAAAGATATACGAGCCAACAACGAGTCGAAATTATTAAAATTTACTACCGAAATTCGAATTCGTATATCTTTCCATCATGAAATGGCAAACCTTACTGAAGAGAAATGTCAAAAGAGCGGCAAGAAATATGGCGTCGTTTGCTGTCCCTGTCGCTCTACTTTTGTAGTGTCCCTGTTGAACACTACAGGGACACTACCTTTCGGTAAAAGGTAACTAACTAACACTGCAATTTACAGTATCACTGAAAAGCAATGAAGGGGGATATTTCACCTTTAAAAGGCCATATACAAAGGATTTAAGGCTGTAATGTCTGCTCTTCATATAGTAAAAACAATCATCTTAATAAAAACCTATTAAAATATTGTTTTTGTCATAAAATATATCGAGATGATATTAGAAAGTTTCTATTTACAATGGACAATTTTAATTTGATGAGCATATTTTGTACTTTAACAAAAATTAAAAAGTTATAGCAAAAAATCGAAAATATTCGGCCCCTTTTGGCATGACAAGATTTTAATTTTTCCAATTTCTTCGTTTTTTTGCTGTAATTTTTTATTGGTGCAAGATAAAATAGTTGTGTAAAGGTATTAATTGTTTGTTTTTAAATCACCTATCGTTTGGCATCATTATTTAAAAATATGTTGCCAAACATTTTTTCCTGTAAATAACAAATGACAAATTAATGTTTGGCAAAATATTTTTAATTAATGATGCCAATAGATAGGTGTGTTAAAAGCAAACAATTATTACCTTTACATTACAATTTAATCTTGCGCTAATAAAAAGTTATAGCATAAAAAACAAAAATATTTGCGTTTTGATCAGGATATAGCCTCACAAAATCCTTCTTTATAATTCAGTAGGTGGTCCAAATCTAAAGATATTTTATATACGTTATAATAAACCAAATTAAAAGAAAACATTGAAAAAAAATTAAATTTTGATAATTTTTAAAGCACTTCAAACTTTAAAATTTGCTTCCGAACATTGTTAAAAATGCACATTCGCTCCTTTGGCATGACAGTGACGATATCATCTCGGTATATTTTATGACAAATATCGAATTTAAAAATCAATTGGTTTTATACAAAAAAAAAAAATATCTCTTACAGCAAACCAGTCTGCCATGCCTCGGAGTACTTCGATAAAAATGTTCGATCTGGTTACTTTCTCGATTATAATTTTTAAAAAAATTTCGTATATTAAATTTTTTTGACAAGATACAATATTTAAACTTTTATCAAAATGATATCGTAATATTTTCGCAGCAATCTCGAACTTTGATCATTTTTTACTTCGATATCGTTTCGATTTATAAAAATGTCTCGTATCGAGAAAACTCCGACAGAACGTTTTGATATCTAGCTACCATGTAGGTCCAATCTGACGCTCGTAATCGTTACGCGAACGGGTTCGATATCGTGTGTTTTCTCCATCTACTCGCATTGATCTCGTAACGATATCGAAACGAATGGTATATTGGGAATGAATCAAACACACAAAATTAAATGTATTAACAAAAAAAAAGTATTTTTCAGTAACATCCGGAACTATGTGGTTAGTACGCTATTACGTGGATTTCGGGTTTAAATCCCGAGACTAAAAATATGGAAATATTGTTAAATGATTTTTAACTCTAACATGAATCATAAAACACCACCAATTAAAATGCATATATTGTCTACTGGGGTATAACAAACAGAGTCACACATGCGAATGAGTAATGTGTGCGTGTGTGTGTGTTACTCTCCTGACACTGATGTGCATGTAGATTTTACATTATTGTTGTTGTTGGCACAAAGTGTTGACGTGCATGTGTTTGACGCTGTTCGACACACCCCCACCATACACACACACACACCCAACTACACATAAACACGTGCATTTTTGCATGTTTTGCATATTGTACCTCATAGCAAACATCATACATAAAAACATTTTATGTGTGATAATTTTTATAAAATGTTTTTGGTTTTTCTTTTTTTGTTCATCTTTTTCTCTCTATTATTATTTTTCCTTTTAAAAATGTCTGCTGCATGGCGCTTCAATTTATGGTTAACACAATTTCTTAATTTAAAACGTTGAAGAATTTAATGCAGTTTAATTTTTAATTAATTGCGTTCGTTTTACGATGTATTTGCATAATTAACATGTTGATCAATTAATTGCACAGAATAATTTATGGGTCTTAAGTGTTTTACATGGTTGGTTTTTTATTTTTCTTCTACTACTTATTATGCTTTAAATTAATCAAGTATTAAGCGCGAACTTTAAAACGTTTCTCAATTTTAAATTAAGAATTTAATTTGTACTAAAAATTCATTTTCGAACTGAAATTTTATTTTTTAAGTCAAAATTGAATTTTTGAACTAAATATTTAATTTTGAATTCAATTTTTAACTAAAAATTCAATTTTGAACTAAAAATTAAATTATGGACTAAAAATTCAATTTTGAACTAAAAATTAAATTATGGACTAAAAATTCAATTTTTAACTAAAAATTCAATTTTGAACCAAAAATTCAATTTTGAACTTGAAATCAATTTTAAACTAAAAATTCAATTTTGAACTATAAATTCAATTTTAAACTAAAAATTCAATTTTTAACTAAAAATTAAATTTTTAACTAAAAATTAAATTTTTAACTAAAAATTAAATTTTAAACTAAAATTTCAATTTTTAACCAAAAATTCAATTATTAACTAAAAATTCAATTTTGAACTAAAAATTCAATTTTGAACTGAAAATCAATTTTGAACTAAAAATTCAATTTTGAACTGAAAATCACTTTTGAACTTAAAATTCAATTTTTAACTAAAAATTCAATTTCGAATTAAAAATTCAATTTTGAACTAAAAATTCAATTTTGAACCAAAAATTCAATTTTTAACTAAAATTCAATTTTGAACTAAAAATTCAATTTTGAACTGAAATTTCTTTTTTTAAATAAAAATTCAATTTTGAACTAAAAATTCAATTTTTATCTATAAATTCAATTTTTAACTAAAAATTCAATTTTTAACTAAAATTCAATTTTGAACCAAAAATTCAATTTTTAACTAAAATTCAACTTTGAACTGAAAATCAATTTTGAACTAAAAATTCAATTTTGAACTAAAAATTCAATTTTGAACTAAAATTCAATTTTGAACTAAAAATTCAATTTTGAACCAAAAATTCAATTTTTAACTAAAAATTCAATTTTGAACCAAAAATTCAATTTTTAACTAAAAATTCAATTTTTAACTAAAATTCAATTTTGAACTGAAAATCAATTTTGAACTAAAAATTCAATTTTGAACTAAAAATTGAACTGAAAAGCAATTTTGAACTTCAAATTTGAACTAAAAATTCAATTTTAACAAAAAATTCAATTTTTAACTAAAAATTCAATTTTGAACTAAAAATTCAATTTTGAACTGAAAATCAATTTTGAACTAAAAATTCAATTTTGAACTAAAAATTCGATTTTTAACTAAAAATTAAATTTTGAACTGTAAATCAATTTTGAACTAAAAATTCAATTTTGAACTAAAAATTCAATTTTGAACTGAAAATCAATTTTGAACTAAAAATTCATTTTTGAACTAAAAATTCAATTTTGAACTGAAAATCAATTTCAAACTAAAAATTCAATTTTGAACTGAAAATCAATTTTGAACTAAAAATTCAATTTTTAACTAAAAATTTTTAACTAAAAATTAAATTTTGAACTGAAAATCAATTTTGAACTAAAAATTCATTTTTGAACTAAAAATTCAATTTTGAACTGAAAATCAATTTGAACTAAAAATATCAACATTCAACTATAAATTTGATTTTCACAAAAAAAAATTGTACTAAAATTAAATGTTGAAAAATTTAATTTTGAAAACGAAAATTCTATGTTTTACTAAAAATTCAAAAAACAATTTCATTTATTACTAAAACTGCACGTTCCTGCTCAATTTTCACACACTTATTCACAAACATTTACAAGTAAATAATTCGGAAAACTATTCACTACAGCTACAAGTCTAATAAATAACATGTGAAATAATTATTCTGTATATTGTTAACCAACTGGCAACCGCACAAATAAATTGCATTCATGCTCAAAGTCTTCAGATGTTACACAGGAAAAAACCCCAAAACAATATAATAAAATTTAAAAACATCACCGAGAGTTGAATGGTTACCCTCACTGCAGGCATTGTGGCCAACGAAAAGGGTTCGCCCCATTCGAAACAATGGGAAAATGTGAGATGCCCAAAAGTCGGCAGTTTGTATAAAAGAGGCAGAAGCAGGATATGTCTTTTTTCGAATATGAATGAACACATGCTACCAACTGTTGGTTCATTCCCATAATACATATCGAAAATACAAAGAGTTAAAGTTGAGAAACATTTTCTGTGTGTTTTAGAGAATTTAGTGTTTTATGTTGCTCACCGCTATACAAACCACAAAATGTTGTATTGCGTCTCGAGTGAAATGAAAATGAAAACGAACGAATGAATGAAAATAAATTTAAATGCTAAGAATTCTTTACATGGCTTTTGATTTAATTCAGTCTGTTCTATAGGTTTCATTGTTGTAAAATATACACTTCATTGCAACAAATAGTCGATTTCATTTTGATGCTGGTTGCTAAATAATACACCTTGGGGAATTTTAATAAAAGGTTCCATTAGCACTCACTATTGAAATCTTTGTGGTGTGGGAAGGGAGTTTACATGAAATAATGCCGGAAGATTGTAATTGTTTTTGTTGCAGACGATGTTGATAATAATTTGTATAAGGAATGCAATTATTAATGTGCTCAGTATTTTGAAACGTTTTTTTTATTTAAAAACAATGCTCTATAATTATTACTATAGTTCGAAATTGAATTATTTGGTTCAAACTTGAATTTTTTAGTTCAAAATAAATTTTTAGTTCAAAATTGATTTTTTAATTCAAAATTGAATTTTATTTCAAAATTGATTTTTTAATTCAAAATTGAATTTTATTTCAAAATTGAATTTTAGATTCAAAATTGAATTTTTCGTTCAAAATTGAATTTTTAGATCAAAATTGAATTTTTCGTCCAAAATTGAATTTTTGTTTCAAAATTGAGATTTTAGTTCAAAATTGATTTTTTAATTCAAAATTGAATTTTAGTTCAAAATGGAATTTTAGATTCAAAATTGAATTTTGTTTCAAATTTAAAATTTTAGTTTAAAATTGAGTTTTTATTTAGTTCAAAATTGAATTTTTAGTTTAAATTTGAAATTTCAGTTCAAAATTGAGTTTTTAGTTCAAAATTTAATTTTTATTTCAAAATCGAGTTTTTAGTTCAAAATTGATTTTTTAATTCAAATTGAATTTTATTTCAAAATTGAATTCAATTATTTCGAAATTGAATTTTAGTTTGAAATTTGAAATTTTTGTTCAAAATTGAGTTCTTAGTTCAAAATTAAATTTTTATTTTAAAATTACATTTTTGGTTCAAATTTGAAATTTTAGTTAAAAGTTGAGTTTTTAGTTCAAAATTGAATTTTTAGTTCAAAATTGAATTTTTAGTTCAAAATTGAATTTTAGTTTCAAATTTGAAATTTGAAAATTGAATTTTAGTTCAAAATGGAATTTTAGATTCAAAATTGAATTTTGTTTCAAATTTAAAATTTTAGTTTAAAATTGAGTTTTTATTTAGTTCAAAATTGAATTTTTAGTTTAAATTTGAAATTTCAGTTCAAAATTGAGTTTTTAGTTCAAAATTGAATTTTTTATTTTAAAATTGAATTTTCAGTTCAAATTTGTATTTTTCGTTCAAAATTGAGTTTTTAGTTCAAAATTGAATTTTTAGTTCAAATATGAATTTTTCGTTCAAAATTGAATTTTTAGTTCAAAATTGAATTTTTCGTTCAAAATTGAATTTTTCGTTCAAAATTGAATTTCTAGTTCAAATTTGTATTTTTCGTTCAAAATTGAATTTTTAGTTCAAATTTGAATTTTTCGTTCAAAATTGAATTTTTAGTTTAAAATTGAATTTTTCGTTTAAATTTGAATTTTTAGTTAAAAATTAAATTTTTAGTTAAAATTGAATTTTTAGTTCAAATTTGAATTTTTCGTTCAAAATTGAATTTTTATGGCATACTTATATTTATTTCTGTGGTGCTTTGGTTAAAAATTTTATTACTTTTTTTATCAGAAGTTATTACATGATGCCTTTTGCAACAATTACTAAATCATTGCCAATTTTAAAACAAATTTCTATTGAATTTAATGCCAATTCTTATAATTTCCTTATAAATCTAATTCCATGCCAATTGTAAAACCATTTCACTCTTTCGCACACAGATGCCAGCTGCGACGAGAGCGACACAATCAGCACGACTTCCTCAACGCCAACAACGACCAATATACCCTACAGCATGTTGACACGGCCACCGCCGATACTCAAGCAACCGCATCACAGTCTGCACCAGCAACCGCAACAGCATCAACTGCAGCAACAGCAGCAGCAACAACATCACCTTCAGCAACAACATCAACAACAACAACAGCAGCACCAACAACAAACACACGGCAGCAACAAAACCATGTTGCCATCAAAGGAGCTGCATCGCACATTGCCGCAACCGCCGCGTGGTGCTGGCGTCGGCGCCTATCATACAAAAGAGTCAGCGTTGCAGCGCGTGCAACAACAATGCGGTCTCATTGCCGGCAGCAAAACGAACCTGGCCGCCTTAAGTGCAGCGCTTGGCAATTCAACGAACAACATGGCAGCAGCAGGTGCAACAACAACTTCAACTCCTGCAGCAGCAACAACAACACAACAACATGTTGCCGCAGGCAGCAGCAATAATTATAGCAACAATTACAACAATATTAGCTACAATAATGGCGTAGTTGGTGGAGGTGGTGGAGGTGTTGCTGGCGATATTGCTGCCGCTGGCGGCTTCATGTATAAAACAATGAGTGGCGCTGCAGGCAGCTCACGTAATCTCAACAATCTTTATATGGATCTGCATTCGCCGACAGCAACACCGTCGCCAACGCCACCAACAGCAACAGCAGCAGCAGCAACAGCAACAACAACCTTGAACAAATACAATGAACTGCTGAGCAGCAGCCATAGTCGCAGCAACCTTGGCGTAAGTAGAGCAGAACTTATTTCTTTTTATATTCATTATCAGTGACATTGTTATCGGCATCGGCAGCATTAACAACACTATGTAACACTGATAAAGTTTATGGGTTTTAGATTATCATATATACTATGAGGAGAACTAGCAAAATCGATAATATTGAATATATCATTTCCAAGTAACCCCGGCGCGACAATTGCAACAAACTTTTGTGGCATATGTGTACCTTTTAAGTTACCTATGACACTAGTGTTGCAAACCAGTGTTCTTTAGTTCCAAAGCGGTTGCTAAGAACATGTGTGGAACATACGCAGTAATAGGGCACAATGTTGTGATACATATAAGTCGTACATTCTGCTCATGGAACATATACAATAATGGAAAAAGCTTACTTTGTTGCTTTTAGGTGGCAAAATAGTGGCACATTATTAAATGTATTATGTTCCATATAAGAATGAAGAAATTTTTCACGAATTTCTATTATTTATAGGTGTGCGTAAAAATTTTAGGGTGTAGGATATAAAAACGAAGTCGAAAACTTGAACCGTTTGTTAAATTCGAGTTGTAGTATATTCTTGGCATGATGTCCTTATAAAATTTGTGGTATTACACGACAAACATGGCACTGTTTAGTATCTTTATTATTTATATTTTTAATACAAACCATTTCCACAGTTCAAATTACAGTTCAAGTTCCAAATAGTTGAAACGATATTTGAATGGATGCAAATTTGTGGCACCTGGGATTTTTTTTGGCTGGTACTTGTAGTACCTGAATTCGTGGTAGTGGTTAGTGCGTTGGACTGCAAGCTGAGAGGTCCCCGGTTCAAGCCTGGACTGGGGCTAACAACATCTTTTCATAGAAACATTTTTCTATGCCGCGCTACCTCTCGGCAGTAAATGGCAAACCTTCGAGAGTAAAACATTGCCTATGAAAAGCTCTCACCCGCCGTTCGGATTCGGCAATAAACTGTAGGTCCCACCACTTTGAGTACAAATATAACACGCACAGCTCAAAATGGTGAGAGAGTTCGGCCTATGTCCTTATAGGACTGTGGTGCCAAACTATTATTATTATTACTTGGGTGGCAAATAGGTGTATATTTCGCATGATTTATAACAAGTACTTAAATAACAATTCTAGTGTGGCTAACTCTTAAGTTGTCACAAACTGGTTAGTTTGGTTTTGTGAATGTGAAATTAATGTTCAAATCAAGCAATGAAATCGTAACTGAAACCAAATTCGATATCCATTTAAAAACGTTTCATTTTAAAACCGAAAGCGTTATACGAAAATCAAAAATAAGACGATATCCAAAACCGATATAAATGTTTTCGGTTTTATAATAATATAAAACCAGTTGGGGAGGTTAGATCACATGGGAAATTTTAAAATAGGTGTTATTATGATAGTTAGGAATATAAAAATTATATTCGGTCTAAGCCGACTATAAATACCTTACACATATGTGTGATTACCATTCAAATTGGTATATAGGTCACCAGGGTATATGAATCCTGAAAATAACTACAAAAATTCCATCGCTGAAGAATTTCCATTCATTTGATACCCATTTTTACAAATGGGTAGGTGTACCGAATTTCGATTTTTTTTGGGGAACCACAACTCGTTTCCCAGGAAAACATTATTTTCATGTATTTCAGCATGATGTCAATATATATTTGACCAAAAAAGTTTACCTAAGCACGTATACAGTAAAAATGATCTGTAGATGTAAAATTGATATGAGGTATTTGAACGGTTCTCAGGTCACAATAGACCGATCATGCCAATTTTCTTGTTCAGACAGCTGAGATATATAAGTAATCTAAAGTTTAATTGCTCTAGCTCTTCTACTTTTTCCGTAATCGTGATTTCAACAGACAGACAGAAGGACATACGGACATCGCTAAATCGACTCAGGAGGTCATGCTGATCAAGAATATATATACTTTTCCATACCGGATATGTTTTCTTCAGGGTGTTACAAACGGCGTACCAAACTGAATATACCCTTTCACTCTTAGTGTAGGGTATACATTTTTTTTTTCATATATCTTTAAAATACAGGACGTACTCAAATGGCATTTAATCGGGAATTCCCGAAATAACTTCTTGTTGTAAAAAAAACATTCACATGTTGTTGATGATAATTACAATATGAATAGTGCACAAAGTATTTAGAGTGATCAGAATAAAGGACTACGAATAATTTTTACTTAGAATGTAGAACTTAATAATATTGTACAATATCACAAAAGAAGAACACAAAATAAGAACATAATGCAGTTCGTTTCAGTTCGAGTTCCAACCACACGGAATTCGTATATACTAATTATTTGATGTTATCATACAAATATCACTGATGAAGATACTTGGCTGTATCCAAAACGGTCCGTATGATCATTTGCTGTGTTATGTTTTCGATTTGTTGTTGTCAATTCAAAACGCTCTCGAAAAAGTGTTTGATTATATCGCTTTTGCATTTGTTTCGAAATGAGTATATGATGTCGTCACTATCATGTCAAAGGGGCGAATGTGCAATTTTTGACATTTGCGTTTTTTTTACATTTTTGAATGTAGTTTATCCTCAAGTATGCTGTGCCAAAATCGCCTGTCATTTTGTTGGATATTTCTAGCCACAAAAGACAAAATTTAAAGGGCGAATTTGAAAAATGGAAAATCTTGTCATGCCAAAAGGGCGAATCTTTTCGTTTTTACGCCATAACTTTTTATTGGAATAAGATAAAATAGTAGTGTAAAGGCATTTATTGTTTGTATTCAAAGCACCTATCGTTCTGCATCATTAATTAATTAAAAATTGCCAAACATTAATTTGCAATTTGTTATTTGCAGGAAAAAATGTTTAGCAAAATATTTTTAATTAATGATGCAGAACGATAGGTGCTTTGAAAACCAACAATAATTGCCTTTACATTACTACTTTATCTTGTAACATTAAAGGTTATATCAAAAAAACGAAAAAATTCGCCCTTTTGGCATGACAAGATTTTCAATTTTTCCAATTTCTTCGTTTTTTTGCTATAATTTTTTTATTGGTGCACGATAAAATAGTGGTGTAAAGGTATTAATTGTTTGTTTTTAAAGCACCTATCGAACTGCATCATTATTTTAAAATATTTTGCTAAAAATTTTTCCTGCAAATAGCAAATGGCAAATTAATGTTTGACAAAATATTTTTAATTAATAATGCCAATAGATAGGTGCTTTAAAAACAAACAATTAATGCCTCTACATTACTATTTTATCTTGCGCTAATAAAAAGTTATAGCATAAAAATCAAAAATATTTGCGTTTTGATCTGGATATAGCCTCACATAATCCGTATTTATAATTCAGTAGGTTGTCCAAATCTAAAGATATTTTATATACGTTATAATAACTGTCACGCCAAAGGGGAGAATGTGCATTTTTTAAAATGTTGGAAAATCAAATTTTAAAGTTTGAAGTGCTTTAAAAATTAGAAAAATTTATATTTTTTTTAATTTTATCTGTTATTTTAGTTTATTCGTCAATTATTATAACGTATATAAAATATCATTAGATTTGGACAACCTACTGAATTATAAATACGGATTTTGTGAGGCTATATCCTGATCAAAACGCAAATATTTTTGTAACTTTTTATTAGCGCAAGATAAAATAGTGATGTAAAGAAATTAATTGTTGGTTTTTAAAGCATCTATCGATCTGCATCATTAAATAAAAATATTTTGTCAAACATTAATTTGCCATTTGTTATTTGCAGGAAAAATGTTTGGCAAAATATTTTTAAATAATGATGCAATTCGATAGGTGCTTTAAAAACAAACAATTAATACCTTAACACCACTATTATATCTTGCACCAATAAAAAATTATAACAAAAAAACGAAGAAATTGGAAAAATTGAGAATCTGGTCATGCCAAAAGGGGGCGAATCTTTTCATTTTTTGCTATAACTCTTTAATGGTACAAGATAAAATAGTGTTGTAAAGGCATTTATTGTTTGTTTTTAAAGCACCTATAATTAAATTATGCATCATTAATTCAAAAAAATATTTTGTCAAACATTAATTTGCCATTTGTTATTTGCAGGAAAAAATTGTTGGCATAATATTTTTAAATAATGATGCAGTTCGATAGGTGCTTTAAAAATAAACAAATAATACCTCAACACCACTATTTTATCATATACCAATAAAAAGTTATGGCGAAAAAACGAAAAGATTCGCCCTTTTGGCATGACAAGATTTTCAATTTTTCAAATTCGCCCTTTTGGTTTTGTCTTTTGTGGCTAGAAATACTTAACAAAATGACACGCGATTTTGGCACAGCATACTTGAGGATAAACTACATTCAAAAATGTAAAAAAAACGCAAATGTCAAAAATTGCACATTCGCCTCTTTGGCATGATAGTGTCGATATGTTTTCTTCAATTTACTCCCTTTATTTAATTTTCTGCTACTTTTATATCAAATCTACTCTATTTTGCAATTATTTCAATTCTACTCCTTTTTACACATTTCTATTCCCCAAATAGTTCAAATCTACTCCATTTACATTGGCGAAAAGTGTGAACACTGTATGTGTATAAGTCCGTCCCTAAAATGAAAGCTTTCACGCTTAAAAGTGTCAGAAAATAATCAAAAATTTTGGAGTCTCCCAAAAACCGCCATAGCTTTTTGTCATAATTTCTTTATTTAATGTTTGATCATCAAGTTTTACATATCGTCGGAAAGGTCTCGGCTGTTACACATATTGGTCCCATATACTGACCTCCGAGGTCACCTTCAAAAAGTGACGTCATTTTTTCAAACTTCTGCCACCCCCAAATGCATTTTTTTAGTCAAATAATTAAAGGTCTCGAAAATTAAAAAAAAAAACATACCATTCAAACAATGAATCTATGATTTAAAAACGATTTTGGAGGGCTCTAGAATTTTTTTTTTGTTTCTGACCCTTACGAGAGGGAAGCTTTCATTTTAGAAGCAGAATTTCAAACAGTTTTTTTTGTCCCGCCTAATATGTATCATTGCCGTTTATGAGATATATTTTGTCAATAAATTAATCTATTCCAGATTTGTTCTAAGTCACTGTTCTTAGTTATTCTGGATTTTTAACGAATACATAACGTCAAAATTAATTCGAGTCGATTTTTTCAGAACTTATTCAGAACTCTCAAAATCAAATTTTCAAATTATTTAGGTCAACTAAACTCATTTTTAAAACTATTTTCTGTTACTACTCTATAAGTTTTAAATTAATTAAACTCTATTTCAATTGTGTTACATAGTATAATCATCGTATTATCTGCAGATCTTTCACATTCGCCTTCTTACTTTCCGCATGCTGTGCATACCGCATAATTTGCCACATTAAGCTGTGCATTATTCATTACATTACAAAAACAACAACAGCAAAAAATAGTATCTTTTAATATCTCCCTTTTCTATCTTTCCCACTCTTTACGCACACACAGAGCATTCGCACACAAAAGTCGCCAATATTGAATCGACGCCGTTCTTCATCGATTGCCGCCAATCTTCTCACGGCCGACCTCGGTTTCGTGCGGAACAGCGCGGCCGCGGCGGCTGCTGCTGTTGCCACCGCCGACGAAGACATTAATATTCACAGTCACACAGGGATGCCACACAGCAATACACGGTAAGTCTGGCAATACTAGCACATAATACAGTAGCTACACTTAGAAAAATAAATTATATCAAGGGCTCCTTAAAAAAACTATCATGTTTACAATTTTTGTCTGAAATATGTCCATGCAAAAAAATTTTACTAAAGCATAAATATGAGCTATAGAAAAAAAAAAATTGTAATGTCTCGTCGTTATTTTACAAAAATCTTTAAGATCTAATCTACCATGATCGAGTATTAGAATATAGAAACTTTTACAGTCTATTTTAAATATTGTTCCTAAATTGAAGAATCCGAAACAAATTGAAAAATCTAAAACTGTTGAACATTCTCAAATTGAAGACAAGTTCAGTGATAGACCTAAAGGTCGGTAGGAGGTGTCAATTTATCACTTTCTAGGACAACGTCATATTAAAATGACCGGTTCGTTTCATATCAAAGAACCAGAATTACGAAAGTTAATAAAATGCTAATATGATATTTCGGTATATTTTTCATATTCTTATTAAGACTTCATACTCATTTATGATATTGTCTAACGTTTTTCATTTAATACGTAAATCAAACAAACGATATCTCTCTTTTTTCTCTATATATTTTAAACTTTGATTTTTACCAATTTAAATTTTTGTTCCGACTTATTCCATTTATATTATAATAATAGTTTGGCACTACAGCTCTATAAGAACTTAGGCCGAGCTCTCTCACCATTTTGAACTGTGCGTGTTATATTTGTACTCAAAGTGGTGGGACCTACAGTTTATTGCCGAATCCGAACGGCGGGTGAGAGCTTTTCATAGGCAATGGTTTTACTCTCGTAGGTTTGCCATTTACTGACGAGAGATAGCGCGGTATAGAAAAATGTTTCTATGAAAAGATGTTGTTAGCTCCAGTCCAGGCTTGAACCGGGGACCTTTCGGCTCGCAGACCAACGCACTAACCACTGAGCAACCGCGGAACTGAGCTACCGGGTGTAAGACATGGGTTTTCAAAAATAAGTGACACATTCTATTACGACCTATATTCCCTAAAATTTAGAGATATTAAACTTTTCCCATGAAGCATAACTACGTTTTTTAGATCACCAGCTATAAATTTCTCAAAATTAGAAATACTTTACTGCATATTTATTGCCCGAGACAATTCTTCCACGCACCATTATTTTTTTACATGTAGTCAACACTTGGTTTTTATATTGAATTGACTACTGTTTTCCTTTGCGTCAGCATCGTTTTACATTGAGATAAATTGAATATTCTCGCGATTTGTGTCAGTCAAGCTTTTTATTTTGTAATCTTTATTTCTATTTCTATATTTCGTAACTCAAATGAAATTATATCACATTTCAACTCAAATGCAATAACGAATGAAAGTATACCAGCCATAATTCCGAGTTGTTATCAATATCAATTTGTGTGAATTCTGCATAATTTTTAAACTGACTGCCTTAGTGTGGATTTTATTCCAAAAGGATATAATAAAAAATGAACTTAGTATACCTATTTAATTTTAAATTGTACTGCATATCAAAAGTACCGTGAGTTTCTAGGCAATTGATAGGTATAAATAAAGGTTTTTTTATTTGTAGCGCTACAAAAGTTTTTTTTTAAATAAAACAAAAACGGTTTTGGATATCAATGAAATTCTTTATTCCTGTAAAAGTACGTTCGATGCCATTATGTATAGAACTCGATTTCTTTTGCATGGCCACCACGGGCACGCTTGCAGAAGTCCAGACGCTGAACCCAATTTTCGACGGTTTTCAAGCATAAAGGCCGATACTGCTGCAATTTCACGTTCGATATTCGTACGAAGTACATCAATCGTCGCTGGCTTGTTGGCATAGACCATAGACTTGACGTAGCCCCACAGGAAATAGTCTAACGGCGTCAAATCGCACGTCCGAGGCGACCAATCGACTGGACCATTTCGTGAGATAACACGTTCTTCAAACTTGGTTTCCAATAAATTGATTGTGGCATTCGCTGTGTGGCTTGTGGCACCGTTCTGTTGGAACCACATGTCCTCCAAGTCCATATCATCCAATTGGGGCCAAAAATATTCAGTTATCATTGAACGGTAGCGATTCCCATTCACAGTAACGTGCCGGTCTTGATCATCACGGAAGAAGTACGGCCCAATGATGACTCATGGAGTACGTGTGGATTGCTGTCTGACCAATAATGCATATTTTGTTTATTGACGAAGCCATTCAGCCAGAAATGAGCCTCATCGCTGAAGATGATTTTTCGACGAAAATCCGAATCATTTTCAAGTTGTTGCTCAGCCCAATTCACAAACATACGACGCTTCTGGTAGTCAAGCGGCTTCAGTTCTTGCGTCAATTTGATTTTGTAAGAATGTAGGCCAAGATCTTTTCGCAAAATTCGCCACAAGGACGTCACAGAGATGCCCAACGCTTGAGAACGACATGTGAGAGACACATTTGGGCTTTCTTCAACTGAAGCCTCAGCGGTAGCAATATTCTCGACACTACGGGCACTTCTTTGTCTCACTGGCACGGCAACATTTTGCACTGTGCCTGTGGATTCAAATTTTTCCACTAGACGCTCAATTGTTGATCTGCTAGGACGATTATGACGACCATAAATTGGACGTAGCGCTCTTAACGTTGAGGCCACTGACGCCGAATTTCGTTAGTAAATTTTAATAATTTCGACTCGTTGTTGGCTTGTATATCTTTCCATCAGGAAATGGCAAACCTTACTGAAGATAAATGTCGAAAGAGCGGCAAGAAATATGGTGTCGTTTGACGTCCCTGTCGCTTTACTTTTGTAGCGTCCCATTTGAAAAACCCTTTATCTTCATTACACAATATTAATTTTTTCTCTTTTTTAAATTAGATTTTTTTTATTCATATTATATAATTATAAACTTAAACTATTATTTTTTTTTATTACACATCTTTTATTTACACTTAATAATATTATTTCCATCTATTGTTCCTATTTTGAGTTCAGTGAGTTACGAATGAATTGGATATTTCACAAACAGTTACTATCTGGTATTAACAGAAATTGGCGGTACTTAAACAAATTCGTCCACCAAAAAGTATGAATGTGAGTGTTACTGAGTGCTAAAAGTAGGCAGCGTTGTTATTTAATTGTGATATCGTAATGCCAAACATACATGTAATCAAAATACTGCTATTATTTTTAAATTCGTTGTCACCTAGTAACAATCACGAATAATAATATAATAATAGTTTGGCACTACAGTCCTATAAGAACTTAGGCCGAGCTCTCTTACCATTTTGAGCTGTGCGTGTTATATTTGTACTCAAAGTGGTGGGACCTACAGTTTATTGCCGAATCCGAACGGTGGGTGAGAGCTTTTCATAGGCAATGGTTTTACTCTCGTAGGTTTGCCATTTCTGCCGAGAGGTAGCGCGGCATAGAAAAATGTTTCTATGGAAAGATGTTGTTAGCCTCAGTCCAGGCTTGAACCGGGGACCTTTCGGCTCGCACTCCAACGCACTAACCACTGAGCTACCGCGGCTACACTAATAACCAAATGCATATAATTCAAAGAACCTTTTATTGAAGTTGGTTGTGTTAAATAGCGGAAATACCAAACATAGATATATTAATATCTGATAAAAAATATATATTTCTACATTAACATGGTAAATTCATGTAAATCCGCGATTAAAGCAATTTATGTTTAACTATCGTATATTAATATTTCAATCTGAACAAAATAATTATACAATTCAATTATAATGTAATTAGATTTTACTTCTAAATTTATATGGTGACTTCGAATTACGTTATAATTAGATTCAAACATATTCAAACAAATATTTTCTATTCGTGTAGAAATAAGACTTTGGGGTATGGGAAAATAAAATCCCACTTGGTGACTAATAGACTTAGGTGTTTTCTAATTTACCAAAAAAATTAAACATTTACCTGGGGGGATCCACTAACAAAGTCCACCATAGTCTGGGTCAAAAAAATTTGAAAGCTTACCTCGTAAATATATTAGAAACTAGGTGGACCCGTACACGACTCGTGTCAAGATTTTGTGAATTAAAAGATATGGAGCGATTTTATTAATTTAAAAAACATTTTTATTACTTATATCAGGGGCCCGTGCTTGGCTGTGGTAGTTTTTATACCCTACACTAAGAGTGAAAGGGTATATTCAGTTTGGTACGCCGTTTGTAACACCCAGAAGGAAGCATCTCCGGTATGAAAAAGTATATATATTCTTGATCAGCATGATCTCCTGAGTCGATTTAGCGATGTCCGTCTGTCCGTCTGTCTGTCTATCTATCTGTCCGTCTGTCCTTCTGTCTGTCTGTTGAAATCACGATTACAGAAAAAGTAGAAGAGCTAGAGCAACGAAACTTTAGATTTTGATTACTTATATATCTAAGCTGTCTGAAAATTGGCATGATCGGTCTATTGTGACCTGAGAACCGACTACTTATGTTGAAATACCTCATATAAAATTTACATCTACAAATCAATATTACTGTATACGTGCTTAGGAAAACTTTTATTGGTCAAATATATATTGACATTATGCTCAAATACATGAAAATAATGTTTTCCTACGAAACGACTTGTGGTTTCCAAAAAAAAATGGAAATTCGGTACACCTACCCATTTGTAAATATGGGTATCAAATGAAAGGAAATTCTTCAGCGATGGAAAGTTTGTAGTTATTTTCAGGATTCGTATACCCTGATGACCTATATACCACTTTGAATGGTAACCACACATATGTGTAGGGTATTAATAGTCGGCTTAGACCGACTATAATTTTGATAGTCCTAACTATCATAATAACACCTATTTAAAATTTCCCATGTGATCTAACCTTCCCAACTGGTTTTTATTGGTTTTATAAATGTAGTAACCAAATAATAAATCTCCGCCAAAACAACTTTTCTCAAATACAATTGAGAAAATAAATCTTGAGAAAATAAATCTCCGGTATAAATCTTCCCGTAGAACTCATCCTGGTAGAATTGTTCCCGGTAGAATTCTTCCCCGTAGAGTTTTAATGTGGTGAGTTTCAGTGTGGTGAGTTTAGGTGATGTGAATTTCGGCGTGGTGAGTTTTAGTGTGGTAAGTTTTAGTGTGGTGAGTTTTAGTGTGGTGAGTTTTAGTGCGGTGAATTTTATTGTGGTGAGTTTCAGTGTAGTGAATTTTATTGTGGTGAGTTTTAGTGTGGGGAGTTTTAGTGCGGTGAGTTTTAGTGTGGTGAGTTTTAGTGTGGTGAGTTTTAATGTGGCGTGGTTGCTTTTGTATATTTTTTAAATATTTGAGTTTTTTGTTTCATTTTTTTAGCTTGTGTATGTGCTGAGTTATGTCGTTTGGAATGTTTAGTATGGGAGTATGGGAGGTACCACGCCCCTTTGCCAATCGCGCCCATATATAGCCTATGACAGCTTCCGGACTCCATAGTATCCTGTTACAAAATTTCAGTTAAATCGGTTCAGCGGTTTAGACGTGATTCTGGAACAAACAGACAGACAGACCGACAAACGGACCAAGAGTTTTATATATATAGATAAAAAAAATTGTTTTTGGAGCCCGTTAACCGCCATCATAGCTACTTTGTTCGATATTCGATCGTCATGTTTTATATATCGTTGGAAAGTTCTCGGCAGTTTATATATTTGACCCATAGGTTTAATTGACGTTCGAAGACATACTTGATAAGTGATGTCAGTTTTTTCAGTTAGAGGTTTTCAAAACACATGAAATATTGAATTTTTCAGAGAAATGCGTGATTTTATGTGGACATAAAAATTGAGCAATAGAAATAGATAGAAAAAAAACATGTCATATCAGCGTTGTTTGAAGTCTCATAAAAATCAGAGAAAGATATTTTTTAATGGGTTAAATTAAATAAATTCTCAAACAAAACAAAACTCACAGAAAACTTCAAAAATCGCCAATACAAATTTCTTAAACACAAACAATTCAAATAAAACTCTAAATAAAACAAAGCTATCGTTAAGTTTTAACAAGTTTTATATTTCTTTTAGAAAACGAAAACTTGTTCAAATTTCATATGAATTTTCATTTGAAGATCATGCATGTGTTATATATGCGTGAAAAAGTTATTCAATTAAGATGTCAATTTGTACAGGTAGTTAAAATAAAATAAGAAAATTTGATTTACACATCAAAAAAAAACAACTGCAATTAAAACCTGAAGCATGTGTCGAAAAGTTACTCTGCAGTCAGACTAACGAACTAACAAACAACTACGGGGTATTAATAAAATATGCCACAAACTCAAAACTGACCCTAAAGTTTTCATCAAACCCATTTGCCACCTCCTTCTTAAAATACCTTTTGTTTGGTCTGCTTCATGCTATCTTCTGAGGAAAATCAAAACTTTCGCTATGTCAGGACTTCATTAAAAAATATTTTGCCAAGATTCAACAATGCGTTGGTTGGTTGCCTATGGTTGCTCGACTTTGTCGGCATGTTTTGGCTGCTCATAAATGTTGAAAATTTCGCGGCATCACTTAACGCGGTGCGCGCATCCGCTATTAAAATAAGTATGGCTGGTATTTACGGGAGGTATTTACGGAATTTTTGGCAATTTGGCCGTAGCACTTTTTAATATTATAACCTGTAGCTATGGACAAACTTTAGGCTTTTAGCTATATTTAATTACTTCATTTTAATAACTCTCTTTAAAGTGATGTAAATGCCCAAAAAAATATAAAATAAAAGTTTGTCTTACTTTTTAATGCTCCATGTTCGGCTCATAATCTGAGTGCACAGCCTGTTGGCGGGGTTTTTAATCCTTTTAAATGTTAAAAACTACAAAAAGAAAACCAAAAATAAACGAGGGTATAAAAAATGAAATAAAAATCGCACAAACGTTGAGTGTTCTGCGAAAATAGCGCTTGTCAAACTTTTACTTTATATTGTGGTGTTTTTATATTTAAGGCTTTTAATATTTAAAGATTATATTAAAAAAAGAGGACAACAAAAAAATTTATATAATATTAGAATTTAAAATTTTTGTTATAAATATTCGAATTATAAGCAACCTTTTCCTTCTTTGGCCAGTTGTTAATAAAATTTCTACTAGAAAAAAATATTTTTCAAATGGAATATTAGGGAATATTTATTTCGGATTGATCTGAGTATATTAAACACTTAACGTTCCAAAGAAGTGGTTGAGGAATAATTTTATATTTTATTTTGAGGCATTTTTACGCAAAATGAAAACAAATATAGGGGAGATCACCGGGGCTAAGTCGACACTTTAATTTCAATGCTTATATTGACCACCATATCAATGACATAGGACAAAAATAATAATACAGTTGGATAGATTGATTCATTAGCTAAAAATGTTCCATAAGATGTAAAGATCTACAATATTTAGTTTCCACGAAACAAATGCAAATGCGACCCAACCTCAAAACTGATTCTGAAAATAGGCTGGGGTAAAGTCGACACTAACCACTTTTTCCGCGAATGCACATTTTTGCTGATATCTTTCAAATTGATTGAATTATATATTCCAAGATAAAACTATTCGTGCTGTTTTATTTTGGTTCCGCGAAATTGTTTGACCATTATTCATATTCACATTTTATCTATTTTTTGCAATAACTTATTAAATCATGGTCAAATGATTAAGTCTCCTTATATTGTAAGAATGGACTATTTTGTAAAACTCATAGAACAAAATGTTTCATAAATTGTATTTTCGCGAAATCCACTCTGACCAAACGCTTATGTGTCGACTTTACCCCACGAGACTTTGTCTAATATTATTGGCATAAAAATGCGATTGGAATGGAAAAATAAAATAAAAATCAACACGACATGATAAGTGAACCCCTTACTACATAAAACTGACAACAAAATATATAAATAATCAAAACTTTAATGGCAAGTACAAGTTTACTGCGTTATCAATATCTAACTTTTGGAGTCAAAACACACATTTTATTACATAAAAACTGCAGTTCAAGCACAAAATTGATTTCTCTTCTTTGGTAACAGTGGCACCTAATGTTACGTCAAATGGATACTGTTGAAGTTGATCTGAAACAGGGGTTAACATTTTGGTCCTTTATTACAGAAAACGTTTATATTAGATTTTTAAATTGCTTTTTTTCTCAATTTCGGACTTGTTGCAAAATTTTAGGGTAAAGTGGGAAACTTCAAAATTAAAAAAAAATGCCATTTTAGTCTTTCTTTTTCATGTTTTGTTGATTTTTTTTATATTTTTAATTGATTTTTGAGCGATTTTTCAAAACAGCTCAATTTCGGAATTGTTGAAAAATGTTGGTGTATAGTGGGAAACATTAAAATTTTTACCAAAATGCTATTTTAGTCCTTCTTTTTCAAGTTTTTTTGATTTCTTTTATTTTTAAGCGATTTTTCAAAACAGCTCAATTTCGGACTTGTTGAAAAAAGTTGGGGTAAAGTGGGAAGCATTAAAATTTTTATCAAAATGCTATTTAAGTCTTTCTGTTTCTTTTTTTTATTTTTAATTGATTTTTGAGCGATTTTTCAAAACAGCTCAATTTCGGACTTGTTGAAAAATATTGGGGTAAAGTGGGAAACATTAACATTTTTACCAAAATGATGTTTTGTTGATTTTATTTTTTTAATTTTAATTGACTTTTAATCAATTTTTCAAAACAGCTCAATTTCGGAATGGTTGAAAAATGTTGGTGTAAAGTGGGAAACATTAAAATTTTTACCAAAATGATAGTTTAGTTTTTCATGTTTTGTTGATTTTTTTTATATTTTTAATAGATTTTTGAGCGATTTTTCAAAACAGCTCAATTTCGGACTTGTTGAAAAATGTTGGGGTAAAGTGGGAAACATCAAAATTTTTACCAAAATGCTATTTTAGTATTTCTTTTTTATGTTTTGTTATTTTCATAACAAATTCAAATATATTAAAGATAAAAAAAAATGTACAAAAAAGTAATAAATTAAATTCATAAACATCTCAGTAGTTATGTTAAGAAATACGAAAAAAAAATTGGTACATTTACTACTAGTCAGAATATTCTGACTGGCAATGGACACTTGTGTAGTTGACGACCAGAAGTTCGTAAAATTTTAAGTATATAGGCCATTTGCAGATATGACAGTTCACTGTACTGTTAAAATTTAAATTCTTTGGAATATCATTTAAGCTAATTGTACAAAATTGTTCTTCTTCTGATGAAGTTAAAGAATCTTTACTGCTGTATTCTTTTTGTTCTTGTTAAAGGTTCGCTTCTTGGCTTTTCTGCAATTTAGATCTTTTCTCAGGTAAAGTCAAAATTTTTCTTTTCATTTGTTTATAACTAAGATTGAAGTTTTTTCTTTGCTAAACCAATTAAATAACTCATATAACACAATATTTTTACTAAAATTAAAAGAAATATTTCTTAAATTACGTTTCCCACATTACCCCAGAATGTGTTTCCCACTTTACCCAAATATAGCAATTTGAACATAACTCTGCACCATTTAAGCAATGTCAAATTATTTGCATTTCAAAAGATATCACCGAACATCCGAACATTTTAAACACACCTTCCTAATTAAAAACGACACTTTTTAAAAGCAAACAACAGCACTTTAAAAAACTTTTAAATACATTTTTTTCACTTTTTCTCAAAATGTAATAGTATTAATTTGATTTTAACCATGTATGAAAAAGTTGATGACCATATTGAAAAGAATTTGACATTTGTTTTTTTATTTTTCTAAGTGCAAAAACACGTCGAAAAATTATAGTTTCCCACATTAACCCATGTCCCACTTTACCCGAGGACCCCCTACTTTTGTACTTAAATTGATTCCTTCACTCTATTACTTTCTAATTTAAGAAATATGCGATTTTATTAAATACCCAGTATCTCATTTCGATATAATTGCGAGATCAATGTGAGGTGCAGGTGAATTTACACGACATAGGACGCTGTTTCATAGCAATAACGAGCTCATCATATTAAATCAGAACTTTATAAATTCGAAATTTTTTAAATCAAAGTCGAATTAAATCAACTAAATGTTGACCCCCTTACCAAAGACAGCTAGTTTGTGTCACCCTGTACACTATGTGTAACTATTCTCTTACTGAGCTCATCCAACGGGAAGACTGCGAAAGAGCGCGTCTGAAAAATGCCATAAATTAAACCATCCGTCGGAAGTAAGAGGTAGTTGCTCTCGTTCGTTCATATACCGCGACTTGAGCAATTTTCGTAAATTGCTTGCTTGCTTTAAACAATTTATATTTGTTGCAGATTTTTGCTCCCAGGCAGATTTTAATAGTTGCCATAAAACAGAAAATAACTTTATTAAACCATAAATAACAAGAAAAATTAAAACGGTTTAATGCGATATAAATCGATTATGCAGAAAAAATAATATCGATTGAGTCTCAATTGGTAAAAGGTTTTTCAATAAGAGCGCTACAAAAATTTTTTCAAGGGTTTTTCAACAGGGTCGCAACAAAAGTAGAGCGTCAGTGACAGCAAACGACACCATATTTCTTGCCGCTCTTTTGACATTTCTCTTCAGTAATGTTTGCCATTTCATAACGGAAAGATATACGAGCCAACAACGAGTCGAAATTATTAAAATTTACTACCGAAATTCGAATTCGTATATCTTTCCATCATGAAATGGCAAACCTTACTGAAGAGAAATGTCAAAAGAGCAGAGAGAAATATGGCGTCGTTTGCTGTCCCTCTATTACTCCCTGCAACATAACTAATTAAATCAGTTATTAATAAGTCTTATATAAACCAAAACGTATAAATTTGTGCGTATTTCTTTTTAATGTAATTAGCAGCACAAATGTTGTGCCTACGAAAATATAATTTCCCAAAAATATTAATTGTCAACAACAATAAATGAAATCTATGCTATTTATAGCATTGTTTTCTAACGATTATTTTTATTTCATATTTTCGGAATATCTTTTATGCGTTTTTCTTCATTCATTTGTAAGCTAAACACGCGCCAATCATTAGGCTGAGTTGTCGTTGTAATATTTGTGGGAATACAATAAAAAAAATGACAAAAAAAAAATTAAATAAAAAAATAAAAATGAATTCCTGATGAACAGCTTGCAGTGAAGGCTTCAAGAAAAAATCAAAAAATAAACTTTAGGTTACGTATAATTATTTCTGGGACAATTCTACCCCAAGACGATTTATTTTCCGATACAATTATTACTCAGAACAATCACTAATAACACGCTTCATAAAATGTTACACCGATTTGATAATGTTTTTGATTTACTGAATATCATTATTAACATTTTGTGTTTTTATTATACCCTACACCTATGAGGTACAGGGTATATTAACTTTCTGCATATATTGTAACGCCCCTTAGGAGGCGTGTCCCGTATGGAAAAGTATATATATTCTTGATCAGCATCACTATCCGAGTCCGTTTAGCCATGTCCGTCTGTCTGTCTGTCCGTCTTGCTGTCCGAATACAGAAAATCTTGAGAAATACTGATCAGAATACGATGAAATTTCGTCTCAATATATTTTAGCCAAAAGTAGGAACTAAGTTTGAAAATGAGCCAAATCTGTCAACGGACACGCCCACCTCCCATACAAGTCACTTTTATATAACTCTTTAGGAACTAATAACTCGAAAAGTATTCAAAATTTAGTTATAAAATTTAAAACATATTGTTATAATTCACCTAAAAATATGTGGTCCAAAAATGGGCGTGATCCGCCCACTTTTTTTTTCATTATTTCCCGGGTTTTCATAGTGGAAATTTGATCCGTAAATTATTAAAATCAAATCTGTGAAATATTTTCCTTACAAAATTTTAAAAATAGGCGTGGTCCGCCCACTTTTATTTTTAATTTTTTTTTAATTAGATATTTTATACTTTTATATCAATTTTTTAAATTATATAAGACGTAAATTTCTGATATGTGTATAATATTATGAGGTATACAATTAAATATCTCACATTAAGGTGTAGGGTATTCCATAGTCGGGCCCGATCGACTATAACAGTCCGTCCCATATGACCGAACTTACCCATGTGACCTAACTTTCCCAACTCGTTTTTAGTATTTATTTGAGAAGTATTTAGTATTTATTTAGTATTTATCATGGAAATCAAATCGTCAAACCCTTGAAGTATTCTCGAAATAATTTCGAAAAAATTCAAACTCGTACGTTCACATAGTATGACAAAATACAATATTTCAACATTTCTCACATCAATATCGCAATATTTTTCGAAGTAATATCATGTTTTGTTATTTTTTTATTGATTTCGATTGGATTTTGTAAAAACTCTCAAACCGAGAAAACGAATCGACATCGATATCTCCTGAATTCTCCTGTTTCTCGCATTGATCGCGTAGATATCGAAATGAATGGAATATAGGATAACGATAAAATTTATAGTATTTAGGGTGTGTGCGAATTCGACTAAATTGCTGACTAAACTAAATTAGGTCGGTAATGTGTTCGACTTTTCAATTTAGCAAATTTTCGAGCAGACTAAATCGAACTAAATTGGAAGACATCAAACAGACGTATGATAATCGATTTATTAGAGACTTTAACATTTACCGGTTACCGAATTGCGGTTGAATAAAAACTTCTAAAATTTAGTTTAGTCAGCAATTTAGTCGAATTCGCACACACCCTTAATATAATTTCAACAAAAAAATGAATTTAATTAAAAATTTTAATAACATAATTATATTTTTTATAAATATTACCAGTTTGACACAAGTCTCCAAATTTTAAATCGAAACTCCATATTTAATTTGTTTATTTCGTAAATCCAACTACTTTGGTAATCTCTAAATTTGAAATAAAAAAATGGAACTTCCCCGATATAAAATATACGGCAGAAAATAGAAAAAAACTAGCAAGCAAAATAGGATTTTTTTTAGAATGCTCGAGACAGCTTATAAACATTTTGTCGACATATTTTAAACAGACATAGGTGTTTTTTGTATCACAAGCTTTCTTTTTTCTGTCAGTTCGCCAAAATATGCCGTGAATCTGCCATTAAAATTCCACAAAACTTGACAACCTGCTTTTAATAATATTTAAAAAAATTATTAATGGTTATGCAGAGCATGGTTCAAGCTAACGATCAAAATTACTAACTTTTTTTATCGATTCTCATTTTTAAAATATGCTCTATTAACACAGTTTCTATCAAAAAATGTATAATTTAAAATGCTTGTATATTTTACATTAAAAATGACTGAAAAATAGCCAAATTTTTCTCAAAAATGCTACGTTATAATAATAAACTGAGTATGCAGCCATACTCAGCACCAGCGAGTTATATAGAATTGATGTATGGGAAGTCCATGGCATAAAGAGTTTTATTGATCTGACTCTTCCAGTTTTTCTATAATCGTGGTTTTTCACAGACAGCAGACGGACATCTCTTTATCGTTTTGAAAGGATATGTATTTTTATATATACTTCCCAAAATGCTCTCGGGTAAAATTATATTATTTAGGAAGTATGAGAAAAAACCTGCCTATTTCCTACCTATAGTGTAAAAGCAATATTGTCAGGAAAATAGCTGGCAAAGGTATGGAAGGCAATACGGGTGAAAGCAAAATGGTAAAGACAGGCAGGCAAGGATAGGGTATGGTAGGCAATAGACGGGGATCTTAAATACATACATTATGCACGGAGGGAAAAAAGTTCTAAAATCCAGAAGGAATCAAGAAGAATACGGAGTGATATACAGCTAAACCTAAATTCTAAATTTCAAGAAATGGATTTTCTTAATTGTCAAAAAAGTAACTAAGTAGAATTATTCTTAGATTCAGTCATTAATTTCTTGGGTATCAAACAAGTTACTAAGTAGAATTATTCTTGGATTCAGTTAGTAATTTCTTAGGTATCAAAAAAGTAACTAAGTAGAATAAGTCTTGAATTCAGTTATTAATTTCTTAGATATCAAAAATGTTGTTGTTGTTTTCGTCCCAATATTTAATGAACATGTGTTCGTATAGTTCGTATAATTGTTGTTTTTCGATCTTGCTTGGTCGCTATTACGTTTTGTTTTACTTTGTCCGTCTGTCAACCCCATCTGTTTGTTCGTGTGTCTGTCTGTCGATATCTTGAAAGTAACTAAAAGCAATTATTTCGAAGCTTAACATAAAATAAAAAAAAAATATAGTCGAGTTAATTTATTGTTTATTTAGAACTTTATTACCTATATTCATTTTTGTATAGTAAATGACTTCTTTGAATACTTAATGTAATTGAATTGTTTATTTTATTTTTATACCCTACACCTATGAGGTACAGGGTATATTAACTTTGTGCATATATTGTAACGCCCCTTAGGAGGCGTGTCCGGTATGGAAAAGTATATATATTCTTGATCAGCATCACTACCCGAGTCCGTTTAGCCATGTCCGTCTGTCTGTCTGTCTGTCCGTCTTGCTGTCTTGCTGTCCGAATACAGAATAACTTGAGAAATACTGATCAGAATGCGATGAAATTTCGTCTCAATATATGTTAGCCAAAAGTAGGAACTGAGTTTGAAAATGAGCCAAATCGGTCAACGGACACGCCCACCTCCCATACAAGTCACTTTTTTATAACTCTTTCGGAACTAATAACTCGAAAAGTATTCAAGGTATAGTTATAAAATTTAAAAGGTATTGTTAAAATTTACCTGTAAATATGTGGTCCAAAAATGGGCGTTATCCGCCCCCTTTTTTTTTCATTATTTTCCGGGTTTTCATAGTGGAAATTTGATCCGTAAATTATTAAAATCAAATCTATGAAATATTAGCCTTTCAAAATTTTAAATATAGGCGTGGTCCGCCCAATTATATTTTTCAATTTTTTTTAGTTGTTTATACTTTTATATACATTTTTTAATTTATGGTGATATAAGACGTAAATTTCTGATTTATGAATAATATTCTGAGGGTGGGGAGGTTCAGCATAATTAAAAATTTTAAAATAAAGGTATGCAATTAAATATCCCACATTAATATCCCCACCAAGGTGTAGGGTATTCCATAGTCTAGCCCGACCGACTATAAAAATCCGCCCCATGTGACCGAACTTACCCATGTGACCTAACTTTCCCAACTCGTTATTATTTAATTTAATCTCTGTATATTATTCTGAAACCGTTTACTTACCTTATACACTTTCTCCTCTTCTGTTTCCTCTTCTGTTTCCTCATCTGTTGGTTATGTATAAACCCTCCGCACGTTACCTATAAGCATTGTATAGTGTATTTAGATAACAATGGAATGAAATCAATTTAGTATTTATGCAAAATTGAACCCAAATTTATGTTTACGAACTGAAACCATACCAATATTCGTAGGAAAAATCGTTTATTCTATTTATATCTTTAACATTCATACATACACAGACGCTTGCTTGTCTGGCTGTGCTTTGTTGTTCTATTCGTGAAAACACACACATGCAAACATTGTATATCAAGCCGTTTTTTGATACCTAAGAAGAAAAAAATTTGCAATCCAGACAAATTGTACTTAGTTACTTTTTTGATACCTAAGAACTTAATGTCTGAATATCTAGAAAAATTTGGCTTAGTTACTTTCAACAGACAGACAGGCAGACTAACAAACAGATGGCGACCTCGCAAAACAAAGCATACACACAGAGCAATATCGATGAAAACAACAACAATACATGAACACGTGTTCTTTTTGCGATGAATACAGCAACAATTTTGCGTGTTCTTTTTGGTTTTTAATAATCAATAAATTAACTTCTGAAAATCCAGTAGCGTAAAGTTTGTTTACTTTTTTGACAACTAAGTAATTTGCTTTCTTGATATCCAGATGACAAATTCTTGAATTTTAGTAGTATTTTATTGATATTAGTCAAATTCTACTATTTTTCTTTCTAACCGAATTCTTCGCGAGTTTCAGAATTTTATTTCCCTCCGTGTGGGTGCCCGACAATACTGCCCCTAACTAAAATATCTTGTTGTACAGAAACAACAACGAATTTTGTTTGTTGTAAAAGATCACGAGCTTTAATGTTGCGTTTTTCTTTCACTTGGTTGAACTGAACTCAGCGCAGTTAACGTGAGTTTGTTGTTGTGTGCGGTTTAGCGCTACGCAAGTGATCGAAGAAAGCCGTAAAAAAAGACATGTAATGTTCGGATTAAACAAAAAATTTAACCGCCGAATATTGTTTTACCCTGAAATTTTGCATCGGCGGGATAAGACAAAGAGGCGTGGCACCAATAACACCAACTACGAACTTGAAACAAAATTTCAACTAAAAAAGAATTTACAAAAGCACAATATAAATACAAAAACAAAAGCAATAACACAAGGCACAAAACAAACGCAACACACACAAATGTATCGTTAAAAACAAGAAGACAAAAGCAAAAATAAAAATGATAACAAAATCAAATACACAAAAACATAAGCAAAAAAAAAAAACAACAAAAAAATCATAGTACAGGAACAAAAGCAAAACCACAAAAAAAAATTCCCAACACAAAAGAAAAAAAAAGACACAAAACCGAAAAAACACAAAATCAAAAGAAAAAATACAAGAAAGCCTTTAAGATAACAACAGCAAAAACAAAATCAAAAATAAAAACGTAAAATATAAATACACAAAAACAAAACCAAATACTCAAAACAAAATCAAATGCAAAAATAAGCCGAAGGACACAAAATCAAAAACAAAATTAAACGGAATAGCATAAAATCAAATATTTGTGGGAGTATTTATTTAGAATTGGGCTAAATATCTTTTTATTACACATTTCTTTTGTTCAGCTCAGACGGACTGCATTTCCCCCTCATTTTCCTGTTATAAACAGGCTTTTAAACTTGTTTTTTCTCTGGTTAATTTCAAATTAAAAAAAAAAAAATTGGAATATTTTAAATTTCGATAGCTTTATTTCGTAAACTGCTAGAATAAAAGGTTCAACTTTTATATTGATTTATAATAAATCATAATAAGTATAACATTTGCCTTTTAAAATATACCAAGTAATGTGCGGTCATGTGCGTTGATTCAGTTGTGCTTATGTATGTCTGTCAGTCTGTCAATCACGTGCGCATAATTAGCAGAACATTAAAGTGTCAGTTGTGGGGAGTTGAACATGAGGCCGGATCGGGCTCTTAATTCGCATAGTCGGGCACCTCTAAGTATGCCACAAATAGAGATGCCACAGGTGGCACATTTTTTGTAAAGCTGCGTAGTCAATGGATTTGCGGTTATTTGCATTTAATGCGGTAGACGAAGCGGTCGTTGTCGTCGTCGTCTTCGTGCATGTTGACACAACCAACGACAAGGATTTGCATACGTTGCAAGGATCTACTTTAAATGGCTGCGGCTGCTGCCATTCTTTCAGCAACTCTTTTAAAGGCTTTGCTTCGCCTACTTTGACACGAATGCAATTTTTATTTACTCTTTGCTCTCTGCTTTGGCAGACAAAGTCGTTGCAGAGTTGCCCAGTCCTTCGTTCTTGGCCGACCAAGCGACTTAGTTGCCATAATTGTGCAGCCATTGTTTCCGTTGCAGCCTTTTATTGTATGTGTTGTGCCCTTTATTTCTACTGTTGACTGTAGACTTTTTTCTATTTGTTTTATGTTTATTTTCTTTTTGTGTTGTCAATTATTCCGCTCAGCAATGTTTGCACAGCGCATTAGAGACGAGTCACAGCGTGCAATGTGAAAAGTGAAAAGAATAACAGCAAAGCAAAAATGCAAAATTCTAAAAATAAAAATAAAAAAAGTAGTAAAAAATTGTGTATATATTGTGATACAAAACAAAGCAATAAAAATTAGTCTATTTACCATAGAAAAAGGCAGCCAAAGAATTAGTAGAAAAATGTAGCATAAAAATGGTAGTTTTGAAATTAGTTGTAAAAATAGTAAAAACAATTCTTGATTAAACGTCACACAATAATAAATGATATTTTTTGTAGAAAAAAAAAGGTAGTAGAAAAGTAGTAGAAAAAAAGTTGCAATAAATTATTTATAAATATATGCACAGTAGATAGCACTGAGATGTGTAGTAAATAATGTATATTTCGATCTTTGTAATTCATAATTATAAACTACAAATCATTTTATTTTGCATTTAGAAAAGGTAGTAGAAAAAAGTAATAAATGTTTCATTAATCATAATACAAAAAAACCCAAAAATGTGCTATTTAGCATGGAAAATGATAACAGAAATTAATTCGGAATAGAGTTAATTTAAGAATAGATAAAAGTAGTGGACAAGGGTAGCACAAAGCATAGAAAAATCGTCACACAATATGATCTTTTTTTTTTTTTTTTGGAATATCTACTAAGATCCACAGCACTCAGACAGACTATATCCATTGTACTGTGATATCTATTCCCTACAATTTTGTGGTTAATATCACCACGAGCGCCCATGCCCAAGCCGGGATTCGAACCCGAGACCTTCTTAATGCAAGTCCAGCGCGCTACCTCTGGACTGCTGAGGCCGGCTAAATATGATCTACTAAAAAAATGATTAATTTCCAAAAAATACATGGTGGATCCTGGGGTAAAATGGGACACGTTTTGATTTTTCTCAAAAAAAAAGTACTTTGAAATAATTTTTCAATTCTTTTGAAGAGTCTATTCAATAGACTTGTTCATGATCCAACATTTTGCATTGATAAAACACAATTTATATGCTTTTTATTGATTTTGTAATCGATTTTTCATAACAGCTCAATTTCGGAGTTAATGAAAGATGTTGGGGTAAAGTGGGAAACTTCAAAAAGTATAATGTTTTGTTGATTTTTTTTTATTTTTAATTGATTTTTGTGCGATTTTTCAAAACAGCTCAATTTTGGACTTGTTGAAAAATGTTGCGGTAAAGTGGGAAAATTCAAAATGCTATTTTAGTGTTTCTTTTGCTTATTTTGTTTTTTATTTCACCTCCAAATATATTTATATTAAGGATAAAAAAATATAAAATGGTAATAAAAAAAGATTGGTAATGAAAAAAATACAACATTCGATCTTATTAAATATACCTTCGTAATTAAAACCGACAAAAATTCATACTTTTCGAGAGCAAACAACAGCACTCTAAAAAAAACTTTCAAAAACATGCTTTTTCACTTGGAAAGGTATAAATTTGATTATAACCATGGATGAACAAGTTGATGCAATATTAAAAAGCACTTGACAATTGTTTTTATTTTTTTTTAAGTACCTACAAAAATATGTCGAAAAATTAAAATTTCCAACTTAACCCCAGGTCTCCCTATTTTTTTTTTTTTGATTTTATTCTGCATAAATTATAGTAGTATGGTAAAATCGTAGAAGAATTAGTAGAAAATGAAAAGTAGTATATTATTTGTTTGTAAAAAAAGGCACTAGAAACAATTAGTCACACTAAATGCATCATTAAAATAAATAGATTTTTCTGCAGCATAAATAATATCGAATAAAGCTAAAAAACTGTATAAATTTGTTTTCGAATGAATTTCATTGCAGATAAAGTTATGGAAAAGTATATCAGCATTGATATAAGTAGTAGAAAAAGTAGTGGAAAAGTAGTAGAAAAAGTAGTAGAAAAGGTAGCAGAAAAGGTAGCAGAAAAGGTAGTAGAAAAGTAGTAGAAAAAGTAGTAGAAAAAGCAGTAGAAAAGGTAGTAGAAAAGTAGTAGAAAAGTAGTAGAAAAGTAGTACAAAAAGTAGTAGAAAAAGTAGTAGAAAAAAGTTTTGAAAATGTAGAGGAATAAACTAGTGGAAAGTAGTATAAAAAGTTGTAGAAACAAATTTTAAAAAATGATCAAATTTTGTTTACTCAAAACCCCACCATGTCCCACTTGCCCCAGGGTCCCCTATTTAAAATTTTCTGATTTTATTCTGCATAAATAATAGTAGTATGATAAAATAGTAGAAGAATAAGTAGAAAAATAAATGAAAAAAAGTAAAAATTCAGTGCAAAATCAGTGCAAAAAGTAGTAGAAATATTAGTAAAAAAGTAGTAGAAAAAGTAGTAGAAAAAGTAGTGGAAAAGTAGTAGATGAAAAGGTAGTAGAAAAAGTAGTAGAAAAGCATTTGAAAAAAAGTTTAGAAAATGTAAAGGAATAAACTAGTAGAAAGTACTATAAAATGTAGTAAAAATAATTTTAAAAAAAGGAACAAATTTTGTTTACACAAAACGTAGCACTAAAAATAAATTTGTTATACAAATGATTGCATTCTATAAATAGGTAGTAAAAAGGGTAGTGAAAAAAAAAGTAGTGCGTGAAAAAAGCAGTCACCAAAAATACAGCATTAAAATAAAAATGTTTTTGCATAAATATTAACCTCTCACAACGACCCACACAGGAAGCACGCAAATTATGTCAACGGAAAGAGGTCGCCGGAAGTGTGGTGTGGTGAGTTGAGTTGAGGTGGTTTCGTGTTTGGTGTCGTTGCGTCTGTGACTTCTGAGAACAATGCGCCAATCAGTAGACGTCCGACTGCATTATCGTGTCACAAAATGCAACAGAAGGATGTGAAACAGGCAGCCACAGTTTATATTTCACTTTTTGTTAAACTTTTGAAGCACCGCAATAAAACGCGTTATTAAAAACTTAATTAATATTTGCATAACTCCCAGCTGATGGTGACAGCGAGGGAGGGATTATGAGATGCACGTTATTAATTCAATTCAAATGCGGGTTTAATTGTGCGTTAAATTAATGCTCTATGTTTTAGTAATTTTGCTAAATGCAAAAATTTTTTGCAAACCATATAAATATTTTAATAAATTTCAAAATTTTGTTTTAATAATTTTTTTATATGTCAAACCTAATTTGAACATTATCACTTTCAGTTTATTTACGACATTACCAAAATTTGTTACATCTCCATATAGTAGTTGAGTTTATTTTATAATTTACAAAATTTAATTAAAACTTCCCTCTTTATCTATAAAAGTTGCTGTAAAATCCGATAGTCCAGTTAATTGAAACTTTTTGCCATTGATAAAAAAAAATAAAAATTATTTCAATTAAAATATTGTATTCAAGCACTTATCTGATTACAATTACTTGCAGTTACACGACGTTGTATTATGTAAACAGTTTTTGCACGTGGCGAAAAAATTTCCTTTTTTGTTACACTTTTTTTTACAAGGTTTATTTTCATGATTTTTTTCTTTCTTTGCGCTATATTTACATTTATATAAACTAATTAAAACTTTGTGATTCATAATAACAAAAATTGCAATATGTTGTAAAAATAAGTTTATCATTTTGCTTTATTTGTATTACTGAAGTTTTTTACATAACTCATAAAAAAATATTAAAAATACCACTAGTTGTAACAAGCCACATTATAAAACAAAAAATTGCACTTTAAATATAAAATTTAAATAAAAGAAAAATATCGCTTGGAATCATCAAAAAATAAAAAGAGAGAAGGGAATCAAGTACCCTTCAAAGGTCCAATGTAAAAAAACTAATTAAAAGAGAGCTTTAAACACAAAAAACAACCCCACCACAGTCATCCCATCATAAAAAACATACACATACATTTTTTTATAAAACCTCTTTTAGAAGAGGGTATTTCCAAAATAAAATAAAAAAAACGCCATTCCATTTCCGGAAAATGTTGGACTTACACCTGCTACATCTTCTGAGTTACAGTAGGAAGTGTTTAAAATAGATGAGGTAAAGTAAGGTGAATTGAAGTAGGGCTGGCCGACCTACTGCCGGTTTTTATGGTTAGATCAATAAGACTAGACAACAAATGAAGACCTTTTCTTTTGTCTAATGAACTTCAAGATTCTAATCACGGCCTCATACTCAGTTTTAGTAGATTGCCTAAAGTTTTCGAGTTATTAATAATAATAAATAATATAATAGTTTGGCGCTACAGTCCTGTATAGAACTTCGGCCGAGCTCTCTCACCATTTAAGCTGTGCGTGTTATATTTGTACTCAACGTGGTGGGACCTACAGTTTATTGCCGAATCCGAACGGCGGATGAGAGCTTATTCATGGGCAATGGTTTTACTCTCGTAGGTTTGCCATTTACTGACGAGAGGTAGCGCGGTATAGAAAAATGTTTCTATGAAAAGATGTTGTTAGCCCCAGTCCAGGCTTGAACTGGGGACCTTTCGGCTCGCAGTCCAACGCACTAACCACTGAGCTACCGCGGCTACGTTTTCGAGTTATTACGTGTTACAGATTTTGCAAATAATTTAACATTGCTTAAATGATGCTATGTAATGTTCAAATTGCAATATTGGGGTAAAGTGGAAAACATTTTCCGGGCTAAAGTGGGAAAAGTAATTTAAGAAATGTTTGTTGTAATTTTAATTGCAATTGCTTTTCCTTAGTATGTAATAATAGAGTCTTATAAAGATCACACTTTTAAAATTGAATAAAACATTTCCCTGATTATGTTCATATGGAACAGAAAAAACAAACAAATTTGTTAATCGCATTTGAGCATTTCACTTTAAACTCAGAGCATAAAAAGTGATTTGTAAAAATAAAATAAGAAGAATCAAAGCCTTATAGATCTAGTCTGATATAAATTATATACTTTTACTTGATTATGAAAAACATAGATGCTATGCAATAAATAATATATAGTGACATCTGCACAAATGTACTTGAGTTCCCTCTGCAAAATATTCACTATTGCATTCTACAGTATTTAGTGCATTTGTCTCTCCAGCGATTCACTTTACTGCAGTATTTGTTTCATTGGTGTCAAAGAGTGTCGAAGACATTTTTTTTTTCAACACAAGTCAATGTCATGAAAAACAAATCCAAATGACACTACTGTCGCCAAATATGCAACAAGTACAATGAGTGCAGTGAGTGAGTGCAACGCGTAACGAGTGAGAAGGCGAACATTGTACACAACAACAAATCTGCCGTTCGGCGTTTGACGGTAGTATCGTTGTTGTCGGTATTGATGTGTTTATACTAATTAAAGGGTTTTTCAATAATAGCGCTACAAAAAAAAAACAAAAAAAAAAACAAAAACAGTTTTGGATATCAATGAAATTCTTTATTCCTGTAAAAGTACATTCGATGCCATTATGTATGGAACTCGATTTCTTTTGCATAGCAACCACGGGCACGCCTGCAGAAGTCCAGACGCTGAACCCAATTTTCGACGGTTTTCAAGCATAAATCATCGGCCGATACTGCTGCAATTTCACCTTCGATATTCGTACGAAGTTCATCAATCGTCGCTGGCTTGTTGGCATAGACCATAGACTTGACGTAGCCCCACAGGAAATAGTCTAACGGCGTCAAATCGCACGACCGAGGCGGCCAATCGACTGGACCATTTCGTGAGATAACACGTTCTCCAAACTTGGTTTCCAATAAATTGATTGTGGCATTCGCTGTGTCCTCCAAGTCCATATCATCCAATTGGGGCCAAAAATATTCGGTTATCATTGAACGGTAGCGATTCCCATTCACAGTAACGTGCCGGTCTTGATCATCACGGAAGAAGTACGGCCCAATGACGCCGTCGGCCCATAAACCGCACCAAACCGTAATTTTTTCGAGATGCAATGATGACTCATGGATTACGTGTCGATTGCTGTCTGACCAATAACGCATATTTTGTTTATTGACGAAGCCATTCAGCCAGAAATGAGCCTCATCGCTGAAGATGATTTTTTACTACCGAATTTCGGTAGTAAATGTTAATAATTTCGACTCGTTGTTGGCTCGTATATCTTTCCATCATGAAATGGCAAACCTTACTGAAGAGAAATGTCAAAAGAACGGCAAGAAATATGGCGTCGTTTGCTACTTTTGTAGCGTCCCTGTTCAAAAACCCTTCACAACAAACCTTTTTTTTTTCAAATAAAAAAATGTTGTACGACAAAAAAAGCATTGGTCGAAAAGCAATATATCCAATTTTTTTTTAAATATAAATTTAAATTCGATAAATAAAAAACTTAATATAAGATATTAATTATATGATTTTCTTGTACATTTTGAATTTTTTCTATATTTCAATATTAATGAAAAATTCTTAAAATCAGAATAATAAATAAAATCAATATGATGAATTTATTCATAATTATTATGCATTTTTCTACCAACTACCAGATTCATCATATTGATACCACCATTCATTAAATGACATATTGATGAATGTATTCACTATATATAAGAACTTATTCATACTATCGAACATCATAGTGAAGAACGATATATTCAATACAATGAATTTGAATCGTCATATTGATGAATATATTCATAATATTTATGAATAATTTAAAATTTAATTTTTTACGAATTTTTCAAATTTTTTTTTTAAATAAAAAGAAAAATTTTTCTTAAAAACAAAAAAAATTTTGAAAAATTATCCGAGAAAAAAAAATTCTGGAAAATTTATTTCAAACAATTTAAAAAAAAAAAAAATTAAACAACATTTTATATTTTTTTTTCTAAACATTTTTTTTAAATGTATTTTTTATAAATATAACTTATTATTAATAAAAAGTTGTAATTATAAATAAATATATTAGAAAACATTTGAATATGCATGTCGAGCAAGCATTATATAAGAAATAACATACAAGAACTACTTGAGAACTGAGAAGTACGGCAAAAAATGAACGAAAATATAATATTTAGATTTAAATTTAGTTTAATAAACAGCATTCTTCAATATGAAGAACATATATGTTGTATTTTATGATTTTGTTCATTAATATGATGAAACTTATTCTTCACATACAATTCATCAAGCGTTCATCATATTTATGATAGGATTCATTGCATTGGTGGCGTTAATCATTAATATTATGAATGAATCGTGGTTTGATGAACGGAATTCATCAATAATAATAATAGTTTGGCGCTACAGTCCTGTATAGAACTTCGGCCGAGCTCTCTCACCGTTTTGAGCTGTACGTGTTATATTTGTACTCAAAGTGGTGGGACCTACAGTTTATTGCCGAATCCGAACGGCGGGTGATAGCTTTTCATAGGCAATGGTTTTACTCTCGTAGGTTTGCCATTTACTGCCGAGAGGTAGCACGGTATAGAAAAATGTTTCTATGAAAAGATGTTGTGAGCCCCAGTCCAGGCTTGAACCGGGAACCTTTCGGCTCGCAGTCCAACGCACTAACCACTGAGCTACCGCGAGTACAATATGATGTACATTTTTCATTTCATTGTTTGAATTTTTATTGCACACTATTATAGACTCTTCACCACAACTACGTCTTGTTTGTGTTTTGCTTTGACACTACTTGTGATTTGTTGTGAGCAACACAATCATTTGGCAGTACATGTCTTGAAATAACATGAATGTCTTGAAGTTGGTTTTAAATGCATTTATACAGATGTCTAATAGGTACACCTTAAAATTAATATTGTTTGCGTTTGACTGGTCATAACTTTAATCAAATCTATCCGAATTTCATTGGGTTTACTTCCGAATATTAATTAAAGTTTTCTTAATGGAATACAAAATAAATCAGATGGAAAACAGAAAGCTGTAAAAAGTTAAAGTCTAAAATATACAGAAAAACAAGAGCATTGCTAAATATATGTTTTACATAATAACATAAATAATTTAGGCAATCGGAATAAACTAAGTATGAGGTTGTGATTAGAATCTTGAAGTCCATGGGCAAATCATAGTTGCGGATTTTTCTTTTTACTGTGCTTTGTAATCGGTCCAAAAGTTAGGCTAAGGACGCAATTTTTAAATGAATATACGAGGGTGTTGCGGAGTTTAGGCACAATAAATCGGAGTTTTAACGCCGATTAATTATGTAGAATTATTCTTGGATACACCATTATTCCCCAGAAATAAAAATACATAAAAAAAAGCGGTGATTCCCAACACCTCAACTAAATTCTCACCAAATCAAACTTTTTATTTATATGTTAAATGTCTATTATAACCAATTCATAACACAATAGAACAACTTTTCGACTTTATTATTTATTTTTCAAGGTGGTAATGGTTTTAGGATCATTCGCGCTTGATGACCACGAACCTGAAACAGGTTTTGGCTTCATCACGTCACGATTTTCAGTCAAATTTTGATAAAAAATTTGCAAATAATTGAGGTCCACCTTTCAATCTTCGTAAGTGTCGTATATTGCGTATGGTGTGTAGCTGCGTATATCTATATATAGAAAGTTGTATAGAAATTAAAATGCTCAACTTTACACAACACAAGTAACGAAATTGTCTCGTAGCACTCGTATATAACAGCGCATATTTTATTTGACATGTTATTTTATAAAAAAAAATAAGATGAACTCCTTTTGAATATTTGAAAAACCTATTCCCTCAACTAATTCCATCGCGAATAAGTGATTATGATCCATTGTGAAGTTAAGTGCATCATTTAGTCTATCTTGCTAATGTCCTGATATTTTTCTGTCGCATTTTAATTTTTTTTTGTTTTGGAATCTTGTTTTGAAACCTTGAAACATTTAAACGAGTAAAAGGATTCAATAGTATACAAACAATAAATATTTTCGTATAAACACAAAAACAATTTAATAGTATTTAGTAAGTATTTTGTAGTATTTAATGGGATTTACCTATTAAAATAATAATTTATCCTATTGACTAATTTTAATAGCAAAAAAACTATTGATTTTACAGTATTTTTTTCTGAGTGTAGTCTTCAGTAGAATTCATAATTTTTGATAGTGTTTTCTGTTGTTTTCTTCCACTATGTTGCGGTTGGACAGACAATTTTTTGACATTTCAAAATATATACACAATTGAAATACGCAAGATATTAAAGGGTTTTTCCACAGGGACACTACAAAAGTAGAGCGACAGGGACAGCAAACGACGCCATATTTCTTGCCGCTCTTTTGACATTTCTCTTCAGTAAGGTTTGCCATTTCATGCCACTGAAGCCGCTTGACCACCAAAAGCGTCGTATGTTCGATAATTTCAACACTGGCGTAATAAAGGGTTTTTCAACAGGGACGCTACAAAAGTAGAGCGACAGGGACAGCAAACAACGCCATATTTCTTGCCGCTCTTTTGACATTTCTCTTCAGTAAGGTTTGCCATTTCATGCCACTGAAGCCGCTTGACCACCAGAAGCTTCGTATGTTCGATAATTTCAACACTGGCGTAATAAAGGGTTTTTCAACAGGGACGCTACACAAGTAGAACGACAGGGACAGCAAACGACGCCATATTTCTTGCCGCTCTTTTGACATTTCTTTTCAGTAAGGTTTGCCATTTCATGCCACTGAAGCCGCTTGACCACCAGAAGCTTCGTATGTTCGTGAATTGGACTGGGCCGTACTTCTTCCGTGATGATCAAGACCGGCACGTTACTGTGTTACCTTTCAATGATAACCGAATATTTTTGGCCCCAATTGGATGATATGGACTTGGAGGACATATTTGAAAAGATGCAGTTTTTATGTCTTTGATAAAATGGTTAGTCTTAAAGAGACGTTTCTTATTTATATTGACATTCATTATTAAATTGATTTAAATGTTCCCATTTTAAAATTTGGTGATTATTGATAATTTTTATATTGTGTTCGGTCAAAATGTAACTCGAAGAAAGTAAGTAAAAAACATAAGTAAAATTTACAACCATTATCACCTCGATTCGATAACCTCGAAAATAAGTTTTTTTTTGTTTTAACTGCCAATTGTTCTTTGAAGCTGTGATTAACTACTAATTGAAAATTATATTTCTTTGTAATACATAAATATTATAAAAAATAAAATTAAAATAAGAAAACCCTTGAATTCTATGAAATATGAAATGTTTGCTGTTATTTGTTCTTAGTGTTCGAAACTATTGCAATTTCCCATGAATATTTGCAATATTCGTTGAAAACCACATTTCAATTACATTTTCTCATCTGATTTTCTCTCTCTCCCTCTCTCTGTCTCCCTCTATCAGCGATCGTATTACATTGGCCAAATCGCCTGTGGCCGGCAAACCCAACCGCATACCTGTGGAGAGCGGTGTGCTCACGTTTCAGCAGGCTATGTCGGGCGCCGTATCACCGCAGTACTCGGCCACATCACCTATGTCGCATGGCGCTGCACTGGACATGGGCTCCAGCACAACGTTGGCGGCGCTGCTCGAGGGCACAGCGACAACAACGATGTCTACGTCAACATCAGCGGCAATTGGTATTGGTCATTGCATGTTGGACTCACCGACAGCCGAATCATCATCATCGCCAACCGCAAAAAGCTATGCGCACAATGGACACAACGGCGGAGGCGGAGGAGGAGGCGGTGTTGGTGGCGGAGTTATTGGAGTTGGTGTAGGCGCCGCCGACGGCTCGGGTTTCTTTTGCGGCAGCTCGGCAACGATTGCTCAGTTGGGCAACAAGCAGCGACAACGCCTGCGAACATCCAGCATGCCGGCGGAGAGTCGCAAGGTAAGTGTTATACATAAAACATGTATTAAAGGCTTTAATCTGGCAACTTTAATAAATTCTTTTTTAATTTTGCCAAATGTACAAAAAAAATATCGTTCACGAAATATCCCCAGACAACATTTTTGGCAGGGTCGAGGCAGCTCGACATTTTATCGACATATTTCAAACCGACAAAGGCGGAGTTTGTATCACAAGTTGTCTGTTTTCTGCCAATTCCCAAAATATGCCGTGAATCTGCCGTTAAGATTTCACAAAATTTTACAACCTGCTATACATTTCCCAAAATATTCCATTAATTTGCCGGAAATATGCCCGAAATATTCCAGAAAAATGCCAAAAATTTGGTCTCTGAATAGATTTCCAATAAAAAAAATAAATTTGTCAGACTCAAAGCAGTTTATAATATAAACCTTGTTTGTACCAAAAATTGCCTATTTTCAGTCTTCCTTAAATTATGCCGGCCGAGATAAAATGTCTGGCATTTTTCATGATTATTTCGTGCCATAATACTATAAAACATTTAGACAAATGTATGATTTTGGGAAGTGTATGGCGAGATGTCAACATTTGTACAATTTTAATAGCAAACTTCCAGAATATTTCGGATATGAATAGAACAGAAACAGCTTTTGATAAAAACTGCTTCTTAGTCTGCTTAAAATCATTTGAAAAACTGTTTCTAAATCGACTCGATCCTGCTAAAAATATAGAATTTGAAAGCGCAGATTTTGAAAAAACTCCGCCTTTGTTTGCCTAAAAACTTCCTTATTAATTTCCCAAAAATATAAAACCTCCTTAGACAAAATTTCTAGCATTTTCAGAAATATTCCCTAGAGCAAATGTTTGACAGACTCAAGGTAGTTTAGGCACTTATTTTTGAAATATTCTAACAGATAAAGGTGCAATTTGTATTCAAAGCTATCTGTTTTCTGCTTCTTTCCAAAAGATGCCAGGAATCTACCTTTAAAATTCCATAAAATTTGATAATCTGTTATACGCTTCCCACGAACTTTCATTTATCTCAGAGTTTGCCGAAAATATGCCAGAAATATTCCTGAAATATGCCAGAAATATGCCAGAAATTTTGTCTTGCGTTTGTCTGCATATTTCGGGTAAACACGCAGATAAATGAAAGTTCGTGGGAAGTGTATGACATATTTTAAAACTTTGTGAAATTGAAAGTGCATATTTATTTTGGGTATGCGCATGTAATATGCAGCTTTTGATATAAACTCCACCATTTTCTGCTGGAAATCTTTTGACAAAATGTTTCTAAACCATCTTGAGCTTGCCTTAAACTTTTGACTGATTTGGGAACGTACCAGAGACAAATTATTTGGGCTATATTTTCGGCAAACACACTGGTAATTGAAAGATTTTGGGAAGTGTGTGCCAGATTATTAAATTGTTTGAAATTTAAAGAAAGATTAAATGAAAGCTTCACGACATATTTCGAGAACAGTCTGAAAACATTCAGCTTTTGATAAAAACTTCGAAAATATATTTCTATACTGCTTTTAACCTGCCAAATTCGTAGGAATCTGAATGCTATATGCTCCCATAACTTGTGTCGAATTTTCTGACATTTTTGAGGAATATTTCTGGCACATTTTCGGCAAATACACAGATAAAGTGTATTAGAGGTTGTCAACTTTGTAGAATTTTAATTTCATTATCACGGCATATTTTGAAAACAGGCAGACAACTGACAGATAGTCATATAAACTCCGCCTTTGTATGTTTGAATATGTTAAAATGTTTCTAAACTGCCTCGACGCTGTCAATATTTTTTTCTGTGGAATCATTTATTTCTCTGACATTTTTCAGAAATATTTCGGGCATGTTTCAGGCAAACACACAGATAAATGGAACATTTTGGAAGAAGTAAATAGAAGGTTGTCAAGTTTTGTGAAATTTTAATGACACTTTCATGGCATATTTTGAAAAATGGTAGAAAACAGTCAGATAGTGATACAAACTCCGCCATAACTCCCACAAAAACTGCCACGACATTGTCAAAAATTTTGCCAGGGGAATTTTTCATTTATCTGTGTTTTTGAAAAATGCCAAAAATTTTGTCTCAAGGTGTTGAACGAATTATTTTTAAAAGCCATTCCTTATTTTAAAACCTATAAAATGCATATTTAATATTTTGAAATAAAACAAATATATACATGTGTGTGTAACATGTATTTATTTTTTACATGTTTGTTTAACATTGCAAAGTTCATTGCATCCATGTGATGAAAAATGCAAAATGCAGGCAGGTAACTTAATATCTAGCAGATACTCAATGGCACGATTGCTACATGTCGGCATTCAGCATGCTTCCAAAATACACACAAATTTACACGGAAAAATATTTGAATACAATCTTAGTGACTTGATTAATATTATTCATTATATTGATGAATTAAAATCAATTCATATAAAGTTCAATAATAAATTTGAACATTGAACACACGTTTAATGTTTAAAAATTCTTCAAATTGATAAATCAATTTATCATATTAATGAACACATTCATTGTATTAATTAACGATTCATTAAAACAATGAAAATTCCATAGATATTAAAGTCATTGAAATCCTGCAAAACTATAAAATCCAATAATATATTTCAACGTTGGACAACTGTTTAATGTTTAAAGATTCATCATATTGATAAATAAATTCTTCATATTAATGAACACATACATTGTATTAATTAACGATTCATTAAAACAATGAAAAGTCTATAGATAAAGGGTTTTTCAACAGAGACGCTATAAAAGTAGAGCGACAGGGACAGCAAACGACGCTATATTTCTTGCCGCTCTTTTGATATTTCTCTTCAGTAAGGTTTGCCATTTCATGATGGAAAGATATACGAATTCGAATTTCGGTAGTAAATTTTAATAATTTCGACTCGTTGTTGGCTCGTATATCTTTCCACCATGAAATGGCAAATCTTACTGAAGAGAAATGTCAAAAGAGCGGCAAGAAATATGGCGTCGTTTGCTGTCCCTGTCGCTCTACTTTTGTAGCGTCCCTGTTGAAAAATTTTTGTAGCGCTCTTATTGAAAAACCCTATATTATTTCACCATAAGCATTTTTTCACCAACGATGTATGCAATTTATCGGGATAGTTTATAATTTCAATGAATAATACGAATACTATAAATTCCACATCGATATTTTGAATAATTCATAAATCTGTGTTATTAGAAAATAATTCTATATCGTCGTTGTAAATGTAAAAACTAAGCATTCTAAAATTTCAATAATAGGATTGCAAAAATTCTTTTACATCTATCAATTTCTGATCGATCAGACAAATATTGCTATTAATTGAAGATAACGTGTTAGTAGTCCAAATACCATTCCAATTTTTAAAATTTATTAATTCATTTTTATTATACAAATCAATAAACTTGAAAATAAGTTTATAACATATCGACGATATATTCAAAAACAAATTAACCTTCCCTAGTAGAAATTTGCCCGATGCGTCATCGGGAAATGATCGGGTTTTCGTTGGGTAAGCACTATTAGTATAAATATGATCATTGCCTATGCATGCCCTTATCATGCTTACCATAGCAGGGTTTACATAATCTAAAAAGTCAATGTTCCCGATCATAGCTACATTATTTGTTCCTCATAACGAAATTAGCATCAGACAATGATCGAGATTTAATGAGAGAAACCCTATTGTGCTCGGGCTCTGACAAAGCAATTGTCGGGTAAATAATAAAATGGGAAATTGCCCGATCAGTACATGATCATGGCCTGAGGTCAGTACAAGATCAGGACACTGCGTTACAAGGACATTATGGGCCTCGTCATATCCCGATCTTCTCAAATAATGACATGATCACTTCATGACCATGGCCCTACCAAAATTTCTACTAGGGTTACAATGTATGATTTGTTCAGTGATATGAGTAAAATGTGGAAATACTCCTTTCAATAAACTTCAAAATTTTTCACTGGACAATTATTTTCGGAGACAATTACTTCACGGAGACAATTCTCCGAATAAATTGTTATAGAATAAACATTTGTTTAATATTTTGATTTTTGGAAAAATGGTCCGGTGCAGAATAAATTGTATGTCGAAAAATTGTCTCGGAGAAAAATTGAAGGGGAAGCAAAGTCAGTAGAAGAATTTTCTGGGCAGAATAATCTGGAGACAAATTGTCTCTGGGGAAAAATTGTCGTGGAAGAAATTCCTGGAGGGATATGTCCGAGGATCAATTATTTGGGAAGAATAATCCGTGAACGAATCAAATAAATGTGTGGGGGAAGAAAATTTCGAAGAATTCAACGAGAGAAAAATCTGAATTAATAATTTTTTTAAGCGATGTGTGATATGTGAGTCTCTCGTGAGATATTTGTGTGATATTTGTGATTTGTGTGATTTTAGTCTTTATAAATCTGCCAATTTTTAATCAATGATCTCAGTTTTTTTACCACATGATAAGAAAATGTAAATCTATTAGTAGATTGTTCAACTTTAAAAATGCATCAATTACTTTTTATAATATTAATCAACAAACTTGAAAATTAAGTTTCTCATAAAAATGTATTTGATGACTTTTCGTTCTACAACGACGATATATAGATTTATTTAAAGAATTTTTCAGGAAGTAAATTTATTAATAAATTAGAAAAAAATTTATTTATCGCTATATGAGAGTTTTGTGTGATTTATCCAACTGTGTCATTTTTGTGATTTTCCTCAATATGTGACTTTTTTTATAACGAAGTCTCACCTGTGTTTTGGTGTGTGATTAGTGATTTTACGTGTGTTTTTGGTTAGCAACCTTTGAAAAAATGCCGTGAAGTACGGGAAATACGTGAAATACGGGAAACGGGACGGAACATAAATGTCGGGGAAGTATTTTCCAAGGAAGATTTATTCGGAAAAAAATTTTCGAGGTAATTCTCTGAGGTTAGAACTGTCGGAGACGTAATGAAATTTAAGTTTTAGTATTCGTGACTTGTAATTGTAAATTGGTTTTTTAGAAGAGTTGATGATATTTAGTTTTCAATTATTATTTGTATAAAATACCTGCCAAGAATTTTCTTACAGTGCCAAACTATATAGATACTGTCGTACACTGCCGTGTGCTCACTTGCGGCGGCTGCTTCTGTTCATCAGTATTTCGCTGGATTGCATTTTATCTTAAAAATTCATAGCAATTGTAGTAGCAGCAACAACAGCAATAGCAGCATTCGAAAAAAAGCCAAATCAGCTGCAGCAACTGCAGCGCTCAAGTGGCAATCGATGCTTTCTTCGTTGCAGAGGCTGTTGAACTATTTTTCGCCGACTACGTAGTCATCGGATTGAGTGAAGCGCAAGTAGTTTAAGTACTTCCGAATAAGTACGCCAGAAGTAGTAGGAGTAGGTAGTAGACGTAGTAGGCGGTAGTAGTAGGCAAAACTGCAGCAGCTTTGACCTATTTTCAAAGTAAAATAAAGGAAAATTTAAACAAAAAAGAAAAAAAATATATAGAAAAAAATAGGAAACTAAAATAAAAAAATGAAACAAATAAAAAATCAATTGGCGTTCATTTCAGGTGTTTAGTTTGCAAAGTTATTTGCAATTCAAATACTTTTTCGGCTTGAGTGAATTCGATAATTTATTAATATTCTTACAATGAGTTCAAGTTCTGAGATTAAAATTTATTTTATATTATATTATTTTAATTTTAATTAAAAATTGAAAATGAGTTTAATAAAATGAATAAAATAGAATTTTTAGTGAAAATTTAATATTTTGAGAATTGAAAATTGAATTTCAAGTGAAAAATTTAATTTTTAATGGAAAATTAAATTTTGGTGAATAATTGAATTTTTAGTGAAAAATTTAATTTTTAGTGAAAAATTGAATTTTTAGTGAAAAATTGAATTTTTAGTGAAAAATTGAATTTTTAGTGAAAAATTGAATTTTTAGTGAAAAATTGAATTTTTAGTGAAAAATTGAATTTTTAGTGAAAAATTGAATTTTTAGTGAAAAATTGAATTTTTAGTGAAAAATTGAATTTTTAGTGAAAAATTGAATTTTTAGTGAAAAATTGAATTTTTAGTGAAAAATTGAATTTTTAATGAAAAATTGAATTTTTAGTGAAAAATTGAATTTTTAGTGAAAAATTTAATTTTTTGTGAAAAATTTAATTTTTTGTGAAAAATTGAATTTTTTGTGAAAAATTGAATTTTTAGTGAAAAATTGAATTTTTAGTGAAAAATTGAATTTTTAGTGAAAAATTTAATTTTTAGTGAAAAATTTAATTTTTAGTGAAAAATTGAATTTTTAGTGAAAAATTTAATTTTTAGTGAAAAATTTAATTTTTAGTGAAAAATTGAATTTTTAGTGAAAAATTGAATTTTTAGTGAAAAATTGAATTTTTAGTGAAAAATTGAATTTTTAGTGAAAAATTGAATTTTTAGTGAAAAATTGAATTTTTAGTGAAAAATGGAATTTTTAGTGGAAAATGAAATTTTTTAGTGAAAATTTGACTTTTTTATGAAAAATTGCATTTTCAGTGAAATTTTTAATTTTTAGTGAAAAATTGAATTTTTAGTGAAATTTTGAATTTTTAGAGAAAAATTGAATTTTTAGTGAAAAATTTAACTTTTAGTGAATAATTGAATTTTCAGTTATAATGGGATTTTTAGTGAAAAATCGAATTTTTAGTGAACAATTGAATTTTTAATAAAATTTTATTTTTTAATGAAAAATTTAATTTTAAATGAAAATTTGATTTTTTGTAAATTTTTAGTGAATTGATAAAATTTTTTTTTTTTTTTTAAATACTTCATTTGAATTGAAAATTTTATTTTGAATTGAAATAATTAGTGACTATTTAAATTTATTAGTAATACGAAATTTTTAATATGAATATGAATTAATTAAAAAAAAATCAATTATAATAATAAACTGAAAATATTACAAATGAAACAATTTTTGAAACGGTGAAAAATGTGAAAATCTCTTTGTTATAATTCTTGTTATTTTAAAAGTTAATTTTATTATTATTTTTAAATTTCAATATATAAATTTTTCAATTGTTACCTTAAAAGTTCCATTCTGTTCGTCGATCGTCAATTCCAAATTCTTAAAAACCTAGTTTTAATTAGTTATTCAAGAGGTTTCTATTATTTTTCACATAAATACTTAAAAATTTGATAACATGTTTGATGAACTTGGGACCTTGTGTAATTCGCTTTATTCCTCTGTTATATCTTTGTTCAAAAACCAATGTCGACCTTAGAAATGCGTCATCAAACATACTCCTTAAAATGTTCATAGCAGACATTTACTTTGTATTCATTTCGAACAGCTTGGCTCATTATATAAATTTAATTATTCTTCTTTTTTTCATTCCTTTTTTAACACTATATAATTTTCTGCTAAATTGCTTTAAAAACACTTGAAATTCGAGAAATTCGGCTAATTTTGCTCCTTACGAGTATTACAAATATTACATATTGCTCTACTCACATAGAACATGTTAAATATACATCAAAAGAAATAGCAAAAATACAAAAATTAAAAGCTTTCTATATTGTTGTTAAAATATGTTCATCGATATTATGAATAATTCATACATTTGATAATTTTAGAGTTGGTTAAGATGTCGCGAACAGCTTTAACTATATTTTTTTTTCTTCGATGAAGTACTTAATATTCGTCTAGAAGTCGTAAAAGTTCTTTGGCAATATAACACAATGTTCATCAATTTTATGAATAATTCATATAATTGATGAATTGATTAGTTGATTGAGTTCCCACAAACAACTTTAACTATATTATTATTTATATTGTTCTGTGAAGTAATGGCAAAGTTTCTACTAAAAGCTGTTTATGTTCTATTTTGGTATTACATCAAAATTATGAATATTTCATACATTTATTGAATTAAACTCTAACTTTCTCACACATTTTTATCCATTTTATGAATCTATTTGATGAATTGAGGTTATACGAACCACACCACTATAATATTTTATATTGTTCTTTAAAAAAATAACAACTATTTTATCTAAAGACATAGATGTTTGACTTTCGTATAAACACATTTTCATCAATAGCATGAATAATTCATATATTTAATGTATTGATTAGTAGATTAAGTTCCCATAAACCACTTGAACTATATTATTAATAATATTGTTCTGTGAAGTAATGGTAAAGTTTCTACTAAAAGATGTTTATGTTCTACTTTGGTATTACATCAAAATAATGAACAATTCATACATTTATTGAATTAAACTCTAACTTTCTCACACATTTTTATCCACTCTATGAATCTATTTGATGAATTGAGTTTATCCGAACCACTATAATGCTTTATATTGATCTTTAAAAAAATAACCACATTTTCATCAATAGTATGAATAAAGATATAACCACATGTTCATCAATTTTATGAATAATTCATACAGTTGATAAATTAATTAGGGGTATTGAATTCCCACGAACAGTTTGAACTATATTTTTAATTATATTGTTCTGTGAAGAAATAGCAAACATTTTACTGAAAGACCTAAATGTTTGGTATTACCACATTTTCATTGACATTATGAATAATTCATACATTTGTTGAATTTAGCATTTAATGAATTTATGTTGAATAACTAAAAATACATCATGAATTATTTTAGTATGTAAAGAATTACTAAAGATTCGACTGGTAAACGTAAAAGTTATTTATATTTATAATCACATTTTTATTAATAATATAAATAATTCATAGATTTTATGAATTAAGCTTTAACTATTTTATGAATTTCGTATATTGGTTTCTGAAGAAATATTCAAGATTCTACTTAAAAAATATTACGTTTTTGTTGGTATTACCACATTTTCATCAATATTATGAATAATTCATACATTTATTGAATTTAGTATTTGAATTATTATAATGCATTAATATTCTTTGTGAAGTAGACTGGTAGAAGTAGAAATTATTTATAGGATTAACCACATTTTCATCAATATTATGAATAATTCGTATATTTGATGAATTAAGTTTTTATTATATTATGAATTATATTGTTTTGTGATGAAGTTTTTGAAATTCTACTTCAATACGTATAAGTTTTTCGTTGGTAATAACAGAATTTCAATAATTTTTATATTTGATGAATAATTTTTATATTTGATGAATTTAGTAGTTGATTGAGTACCAAATTTTTATCAATATTATGAATAATTCATAGATTTGATAAATTATGAATTACATATATTGTTTTATAAAGATGTATTCAAGATTCTACTTAAAGTTGCATACGTTTTACGTTGGTATTACCATATTTTCATCAGCATTATGAATATTTCATACATTTATTGAATTTATTATAATGAATTATGAATTGCATTATATAATAAATAATTATTCTCCGTTAAGTAGACATAGCAGCCTGTAAACGTAGACATTATGTATAGGAATAACCATATGTTCATCAATATTATGAATAATTCATAGATTTGATGCACAAGTTTTAACTATTATTATGACAACTATTGTTTTGTGAAAAAGTAGTCAAGATTCTATTGAAAGACGTATAACTTATTCATTGGCATTTTCATATATACTATGAATAATTCATACATTTGATGAATTTAGTAGTTGATTTAGTAGTTGATTACGAACCACTTAAACTATGAATTATATTTTTCTGTGTAGACACGAATACATTTCTCGCATTATAAATGTGTCTGCAATTAATCTACTGCGTATTGGCTGCGAAATTATGTAGGTTTCTGTGTAGTAAGGACACATGTGTGATTGTGTTGTCCTTAGAGAGACGGCATAACAAAGACATAGCGCACCAAAATATATGCAAGATATTTTTAGACACAGACATATGTAAGGAATTCAACCACATTCAAATTCACAAACACATATTACACAGACTCACACATAACTCAAGCTAATGTAACAATTTGTCTTGTGTGTGGAAACGGAAACGGTAACGCTAACGACAACGGAATTATGTACGACGTTCGTACGGGCATCAACCACCTGGCGGCACTGCTGCGTGTCTGCTTAAGTGACTCCGAAGGATAGATAGAAGCGCAAGTTGAGCACGAAAACAAGGACGTGCTGCCGCTTCTGCTGATTTTGAGGTTATGCGCCGAGTACGGCAACATCTTAAAGCGGCTTAAAACAAACTGTTTGCATTTAAAGATGAAAACGTGCGGCTAATTAACGTTGTTAATTTTCTATTTGTTGAACAACATAAAATTGGCAAAAATGCGCGCTCCATCTTAAGTGAGCTTAAAGTAACTTTTAAGGAAACTTAAGAAACAAATTTTATTTCCCTTACTTTGGTTGATCGATATTATTTTATTTTTACTTAGATTTCCGTTCTTATAATTTTTATTTACATTATAAAGTTAAAGCTGATTTTATGCACAATTACTCATAATATACGTGTAATTAATGCTATTTTTAAAATATTCATTAAAATTGTTTGTTGTTTTTCTTGAAGATTAATAAAATATCTGCCGACAAAATTCTACTTTGGGTTGCACTAATGAATAAATATTATATACTTCGAGAGCACGTCTAATAATAAAATCGCGGTTTTGCTCATTTTTACAAAAACTCAACGTTATTTTTTGCAAAAAATACACAAAACCTATAAGAAAGATTAGGTCAAATCATATTTGATAACAATACTCAACAAAACGAGATTTTTTGTGTTGCCAGGCACATCCAATACATCAATTTTTTATAACTTACCGATGCTGATTTTGACTGCATACCCAGTTTTTTTTTCTATTACGTAAAGTTTTTATGAAAATTGCTATCGAAATTGTAGGCCCTTTTCAGCCACTTTTTAGAATTAAAAAAATGCAGTCCCTTACAAAACTAGTTTTTCAAAAAACTGTAAACGCAAATTTTCTTTCAATTCTCGAAACTAATTTCAAATTATCAACAAATACTTGATATTTGAATTTAAACTTGAAAAATATAGATTTTTTGTTTACTTATTTTGGACGATTTTAGCATTTTGATTCTAATGATAAAATGATTTATGCTTATGTAGTACATAGTTCAAGCTAAAGATAAAAAATACTAATTATTTTTAACGGTTCTCATTTTTCAAATATGCCCTATCAATACAGTTTCCCTTAAAGGCTGTTAAAATTTAAAATGCTCGTCTATTTCAAATATAAATTACTGAAAAGTAGCAGTTTTTACCCGAATTTTTTAAAAAAATTCCACGTAATAGAAAAAACTGAGTATGTAATAAGAATACGTATACTTTAAGTACGAAGTAATGATATTTTCAGATTACGGGCATTAGTATTTTTGTTTTTTTTTGTAAATTGATTATGTAAATGAGTACTAAAATTGAGTTCTCAGGCCACATTTTAAGTGGATCAATTAAGTGGATCAATTAGAAAAAAAGTTAGTAATTTTGATAGTTAGTTTGAACTATGCTCTATATGCCATAAATCCTCTTTTCTTCATAATTAAGTCCTAAGTGATAAAAAAAAATTCAAAAAAAAATCAATATTTTCCGAGTTTAAATCCAATTATCATTAAAACTTTTTGGAATATTAGCATTCATTAGTATACTAAAATTAGTCTAGACAATTAAAAGAAAAATTGCGTTTAAGTTTTTTTTATTAAACTATTTTTCCATCGAAATATATTTTTTTATACTAAGTAGTAGGTGAGAACGGTTTAAAAATACTTTTGAAATTTTCTCAAAAACGTTACGTATGACCACTTTTTAATAATAATGGAAATTATATATCAAAATTTCGGCATGCTTCAGTTACGTTCAATTGAATAACATCACTTTTGTGATTTTTATGCAGTTTTTTTTCAAATTTTAAAGCACCAAATCTCTGAAACCACACCATCTTGGAAGCGGAAATTTTGACACTACCTTAATGTTTAACCATACTTCCAAATTTCATTAAATTCTGACAATTTTTTTTTTTTTTTTTAGTTGATTTGATATTGAATGACTCATATTTAAAATTGACATCTCATATGATCGACATCTCATATCAGGACACCTCATACAAAGCCGGTATAACAATGCAACCTAAATGTGCTTCATATTGCATATTTATGTAAAACAATATTATGAAGTACATTTTTGTCATAAAATACAAAATTCAAAACTAATGCCAAGGAAGAAAAAACTTTTTAAATTATTCAGCGTTTTTATATTTTAAATCAAAAATAAAAATGTGTTTGCAATTTATTGTTATATTTACAGAGTTCCATAACAATTGCTATATTATTTTCTTTATGTATTTTATTCTTATTCCTTATCCTTAATCTATTAGAGTGGCAATTATATTTGTTAAAACTGCGCTGACTAAATTATTTGCTACATTGACGTAAAAATATTCATATTAGCGAACGCAATTGCTTATATAACGAATAATATCAAATGTTTTGATTAAATTAGTGAATTTCGTTTCTGGATTGATTAATGAATGCAATTAATATCGGTTGCTATATTTACGTCGATTATTTTTTCTGTGTAGGAATTTGTAAAATAGGGGACATTCAACTAATTATGTCACATTACTATCTCCACTAAGATTCCATTGAATTTTTAACATTTATTTAATGTTTTTGCATTTTTCTTACATATAATTTTTCGATTTTTTTCAGCCTCGTCTAGCCGACACACGACGTGCCGCCATTCATTGCGCCGACATCGACCTGGACTATTATCGGCTACGTAGTTTCAGCATCACTTCGCACGGTGTCTGCAATCTGGGCGACTCGCTTCGGTGAGCTAATTTATATATTATTTTATTTATACTTTTCGTCTACTAATTCGAACTGATTTTGCCATTTCTTACAACAACAAAATAAATTCAAATAAAATAAATCTACATCTGGCAAACACGCACTCAGAAGTCGTAGATCACGTTCGATAAACTCGGTGACATCGACGGGCACCTCGAACAGCGGCAAGGACAGGCACAACAGGTAGGACATTTTTTTAATGGAGAAAAAAATTTGTTTTATATTTTTTAATACTTTTTTTTCAATATTTTTTAAAGTTTTTAAATAATTCTTTAATATTTTTTATATATTACTTAAACTTTTTAATATTTTTAAATAAATTTTTAATTATTTTTAATATCTTTTAATATTTTTAAATATTTTTTAATATTCTTTAATATTTTTTAATATTTTTTAATCTTTTTTAATATTTTTTAATATTTTTTAATATTTTTTAATATTTTTTAATATTTTTTAATATTTTTTAATATTTTTTAATATTTTTTAATTATTTTTAATATCTTTTAATATTTTTAAATATTTTTTAATATTTATTAATATTTTTTAATATTTTTTAATATTTTTTAATATTTTTTTAATATTTCTTAATATTTTTTTAATATTTTTTTAATATTTTTTTAATATTTTTTAATATTTTTTAATATTTCTTAATATTTTTAATATTTTTAATATTTTTTAATATTTTTTTAATATTTTTTAATATTTTTTTAATATTTTTTAATTTTTTATTATTTTTTAATATTTTTTAATATTTTTTAATATTTTTTAATATTTTTTATTATTTTTAATATTTTTTAATATTTTTTAATATTTTTTAATATTTTTTAATATTTTTTAATATTTTTTAATATTTTTTAATATTTTTTAATATTTTTTAATATTTTTTAATATTTTTTAATATTTTTTAATATTTTAAATATTTTTTAATATTTTTTAATATTTTTCAATATTTTTTTATTTTTAAATAATTCTTTAATATTTTTTAATATTACTTACATTTTTTAATAACTTTAAATAAATTTTGAATATTTTTTAATATTTTTTAATATTTTTTAATATTTTTTAATATTTTTTAATATTTTTTAATATTTTTTAATATTTTTTAATATTTTTTAATATTTTTTAATATTTTTAAATATTTTTTAATATTTTTTAATATTTTTAAAATTTTTTAATATTTTTTAATATTTTTTTAATATTTTTTAATATTTTTTAATATTTTTTAATATTTTTTTAATATTTTTTAATATTTTTTAATATTTTTTAATATTTTTTTAATATTTTTTTAATATTTTTTAATATTTTTGAATATTTTTTAATATTTTTGAATATTTTTTAATATTTTTTAATATTTTTTAATATTTTTTAATATTTTTTTTAGTATTTTTTAATATTTTTTAATATTTTTTAATATTTTTTAATATTTTTTAATATTTTTTAATATTTTTTAATATTTTTTAATATTTTTTAATATTTTTTCATATTTTTTAATATTTTTTAATATTTTTTAATATTTTTTAATATTTTTTAATATTTTTTAATATTTTTTAATATTTTTTAATATTTTTTAATATTTTTTAATATTTTTTTAATATTTTTTAAAAATATTTAATATTTTTTAATATTTTCAAAATGTTTAAATATTTTTAAATAATTTTCAAAATTTTTAACTATTTTTTAATATTTTTTAATAATATTTTTTGCTAAAATTTATATTGAAAATACTGATATTAAAAATTTATTTTTCCATACAAAAATTTAATATCTCTGTTCTTCTATCAAGCAACGCCTCGCGCACATCTGGCGATGTCATCTTCGAGCAGCCGGATAAGCGCGACCCCACAAAACCACAGATTCCGGCCTATAAAATCGCAATGCTCGGTGCTTCCGGTGTTGGCAAAACAACGTTAACCTATCAGTTCACAACTTCCGAATATATTTGCGCTTACGACTTGAGTCTAGGTAAGTGAAATAATTACAGAAATTCTATTAAATGAGCAGACTATAAAAATGTTAATGATTTTGACAATATAATGATGACAGCTTGGCACGTCAAACTTATTGCATTTTTATCTAATAAAGAGAAATACAGAAATATAAAAATATAAAAATATGAAAATATAAAAATATAAAAATATAAAAATATAAAAATATAAAAATATAAAAATATAAAAATATAAAAATATAAAAATATAAAAATATAAAAATTTATAATATAAAAATATAGAAATATCAAAATATAGTAATACAATGTAAAAATTTGTGGAAAATTCAATTTCAAATTGTTTCTGCGCAATTTAAACTATTCCGTTTAGTCGTATAAAATCTAATAAAAAAATATAATTTCCAACAAATGATGCAAAATATTTGATATGACTGAATGAAGATAAATTATTATTTACTGCATCATGCAGCAGACAGACAGGACAGCTGCTGCAAAAAAACTGCATCAGAAATAATGATTTTCCATGGTTTTCTTTGTGACATTTATGCACATGTTGTAAGTAGTATGTGGTATGTGTGACTCTGATTTATGGAAAGAAGCCAAGTATGAGACCAACTACGTTGCGCTATGGGCCAAACTGCTGCTTGCTTTGCAACGTTGTAAGTTTGTCATAAATTTATGATTTTATAAACTGCCAAAAGAAAAAAGCTTTCAAGCCAGCGAAGTCAAAGGACATGATTTTTAAGCAAATAAATCATAAATTTACTCGCAATTTTTATATTTTGCATTTTTTTGGTTTTTCATTTTAAAAAAACTGCTTTATGAATATAAAATTGAAGAAAAATATGCAAAATTTTCAATCAATCTTTGAGTAACTAAGATTTTAATAATGTTGCTCATACGTCAGGTAATAGCAAATAAATCATAAATTTACTCGCAATTTTTATATTTTGCATTTTTTTGGTTTTTCATTTTAAAAAAACTGCTTTATGAATATAAAATTGAAGAAAAATATGCAAAATTTTCAATCAATCTTTGAGTAACTAAGATTTTAATAATGTTGCTCATACGTCAGGTAGCATACGGTTGTGGTAAATATTTATTAAAATGAAGAATTACAAAAAAATTAAAATATAAAAATACAAAAATTAAAAAAAAAACAATAACATAAAAATAATAAAATTCTAACATACAAAATACGAAATACAAAATACAAAATACAAAATACTTAATACAAAATAAATAATACAAAATACGAAATACGAATTACAAAATACAAAATAAAAAATACAAAATAAAAAATACAAAATACAAAATACGAAATACAAAATACAAAATACAAAATACGAAATACAAAAATACAAAAATACAAAATACAAGATACAAAATATAAAATACCAAATACAAAATACTTAGTACAAAATACAAAAAAAAATAATACGAAATACAAAATACTTAATACAAAATAAATAATACAAAATATAAAATACAAAATACAAAATACAAAATACGAAATACGAAATACGAAATACAAAATAAAAAATACAAAATACAAAATACGAAATACAAAATACAAAATACGAAATACAAAAATACAAAATACAAGATACAAAATACAAAATAAAAGATACAAAATACAAGATACAAAATACAAAAATACAAAATACAAAATACAAAATACAAGATAATAATAATAGTTTGGCGCTACAGTCCTGTATAGAACTTCGGCCGAGCTCTCTCACCATTTTGAGCTGTGCGTGTTATATTTGTACTCAAAGTGGTGGGACCTACAGTTTATTGCCGAATCCGAACGGCGGGTGAGAGCTTTTCATAGGCAATGTTTTTACTCTCGTAGGTTTGCCATTTACTGACGAGAGGTAGCGCGGTATAGAAAAATGTTTCTATGAAAAGATATTGTTAGCCCCAGTCCAGACTTGAACCGGGGACCTTTCGGCTCGCAGTCCAACGCACTAACCACTGAGCTACCGCGGCTACAAGATACAAGATACAAAATACAAAATACAAAAAACAAAATACAAAATACAAAATATAAAATACAAAATACAAAACACAAAATAAATAATACAAAATATAAAATATAAAGTACAAAATACAAAATACAAAATACAAAATACAAAATAAAAAATACAAAGTACAAAGTACAAAGTACAAAGTACAAAATACAAATACAAATACAAAATACAAAATACAAAATACAAAATACAAAATACAAAATACAAAATACAAAATACAAAATACAAAATACAAAATACAAAATACAAAATACAAAATACAAAATACAAAATACAAAATACAAAATACAAAATACCAAATACAAAATACAAAATACAAAATACCAAATACAAAATACAAAATACAAAATACAAAATACAAAATACAAAATACAACATACAAAATACAAAATACAAAATACAAAATACAAAATACAAAATACAAAATACAAAATACAAAATACAAAATACAAAATACAAAGTACAAAATACAAGATACAAAATACAAAATGCAAAAAGTCAAAATACAAAATACCACATACAAAATACCAAATACAAAACACAAATACAAAATACAAAATACAAAATACCAAATACAAAATACAAAATACAAAATACAAAATACAAAATACAAAATACAACATACAAAATACAACATACAAAATACAAAATACAAAATACAAAATACAAAATACAAAATACAAAGTACAAAATACAAGATACAAAATACAAAATGCAAAAAGTCAAAATACAAAATACCACATACAAAATACCAAATACAAAACACAAAATACATAATGCAAAAATAATAAAAAAAAATTAAATACAAAAATACTAAAATAATAAAATACAAAAGTTCAAAAATTTAAAAGTATTATATTATAAAATATGCTATAAAAAATATAGAAAGAAAAATAGAACTCAATGCTGTCTAAAATAATTTACATAAATTCCCAAATTCAAATATGTTATCCGAAAAAAAACACCAAGATAGATGCTGCCAAGTATTAAAAATGTGCATCAATCAGCAACAGCAAATCAATCAAGCAATCAGCAATCAATCAGTGAAATTCTTCGAAGACAGTAATGAAATCTCATGTGTTATGAATTGGTAAGGAAGTTTTAGGCAAATCGCTGTATTTGACAACGACCGAAGTGAGTAAATTTATAATAGAAACCCGTAGGACAGATAAAAGTTAATTTTCAAGAATATATTATGCGTCATTAAACACATGCATAATTAATTTATACAATGATTATTAAATGATACATCATGTGCTGATATGTGTGCTGCCTAGAAGGAATTTATAAAGTAGTTTTTATTATTAAACAAACAGATTCTTATAGCAAACAAGAATGTTCTAAAAATATACAAGAAGGTTTTTATAAAAAAAGGTTCTTTCAAAATAATTACAGTTAGAAATTTATGCCGTTAAAACATGCAACTAAATGAAAACCTTGATTAGAAAATGGTTTTGTTCAATTTGTTCTAAATTCAAATTGAACCATTACAGAGAGCTGCGCAATTTAATTGAAAGTTTTCCAATTGATAGCACTTTTTCGATAAAACCCATATAGTTTTGTTGTTTTTATTGTTTTTAGAGAGTTTTATTTAGGCCAACATGCAAATGATTGACATACATGGTAGGCCACGCATTAAACCGCACAACAGAAAAACAACGGAAACAATTTGTACGATTAGTTGAATAAATAGTTTTTGCAATGTAGCGATGTTGTGGCCGTGTTTCTCTATATGTATTAGTATTTGTTTCATATGTATGTATTAAATGTGCAAGTGTACGTTACGCGGTTTTGTTTGCATTGGTCTGCGCCTAACGAACTTGGCTCTATTTGCCAACTGAAGTTTTTAATAGCTTAAAAATAACTCATAGTAAAATTGAAAAAATGGTAGTATTTTTTTATATGTTTATATTTTATTCATAAATATGTTTTTGTTATTATTTCTTAATATTTTAATATTTTAATATTTTAATATTTTAATATTTTAATATTTTAATATTTTAATATTTTAATATTTTAATATTTTAATATTTTAATATTTTAATATTTTAATATTTTAATATTTTAATATTTTAATATTTTAATATTTTAATATTTTAATATTTTAATATTTTAATATTTTAATATTTTAATATTTTAATATTTTAATATTTTAATATTTTAATATTTTAATATTTTAATATTTTAATATTTTAATATTTTAATATTTTAATATTTTAATATTTTAATATTTTAATATTTTAATATTTTAATATTTTAATATTTTAATATTTTAATATTTTAATATTTTAATATTTTAATATTTTAATATTTTAATATTTTAATATTTTAATATTTTAATATTTTAATATTTTAATATTTTAATATTTTAATATTTTAATATTTTAATATTTTAATATTTTAATATTTTAATATTTTAATATTTTAATATTTTAATATTTTAATATTTTAATATTTTAATATTTTAATATTTTAATATTTTAATATTTTAATATTTTAATATTTTAATATTTTAATATTTTAATATTTTAATATTTTAATATTTTAATATTTTAATATTTTAATATTTTAATATTTTAATATTTTAATATTTTAATATTTTAATATTTTAATATTTTAATATTTTAATATTTTAATATTTTAATATTTTAATATTTTAATATTTTAATATTTTAATATTTTAATATTTTAATATTTTAATATTTTAATATTTTAATATTTTAATATTTTAATATTTTAATATTTTAATATTTTAATATTTTAATATTTTAATATTTTAATATTTTAATATTTTAATATTTTAATATTTTAATATTTTAATATTTTAATATTTTAATATTTTAATATTTTAATATTTTAATATTTTAATATTTTAATATTTTAATATTTTAATATTTTAATATTTTAATATTTTAATATTTTAATATTTTAATATTTTAATATTTTAATATTTTAATATTTTAATATTTTAATATTTTAATATTTTAATATTTTAATATTTTAATATTTTAATATTTTAATATTTTAATATTTTAATATTTTAATATTTTAATATTTTAATATTTTAATATTTTAATATTTTAATATTTTAATATTTTAATATTTTAATATTTTAATATTTTAATATTTTAATATTTTAATATTTTAATATTTTAATATTTTAATATTTTAATATTTTAATATTTTAATATTTTAATATTTTAATATTTTAATATTTTAATATTTTAATATTTTAATATTTTAATATTTTAATATTTTAATATTTTAATATTTTAATATTTTAATATTTTAATATTTTAATATTTTAATATTTTAATATTTTAATATTTTAATATTTTAATATTTTAATATTTTAATATTTTAATATTTTAATATTTTAATATTTTAATATTTTAATATTTTAATATTTTAATATTTTAATATTTTAATATTTTAATATTTTAATATTTTAATATTTTAATATTTTAATATTTTAATATTTTAATATTTTAATATTTTAATATTTTAATATTTTAATATTTTAATATTTTAATATTTTAATATTTTAATATTTTAATATTTTAATATTTTAATATTTTAATATTTTAATATTTTAATATTTTAATATTTTAATATTTTAATATTTTAATATTTTAATATTTTAATATTTTAATATTTTAATATTTTAATATTTTAATATTTTAATATTTTAATATTTTAATATTTTAATATTTTAATATTTTAATATTTTAATATTTTAATATTTTAATATTTTAATATTTTAATATTTTAATATTTTAATATTTTAATATTTTAATATTTTAATATTTTAATATTTTAATATTTTAATATTTTAATATTTTAATATTTTAATATTTTAATATTTTAATATTTTAATATTTTAATATTTTAATATTTTAATATTTTAATATTTTAATATTTTAATATTTTAATATTTTAATATTTTAATATTTTAATATTTTAATATTTTAATATTTTAATATTTTAATATTTTAATATTTTAATATTTTAATATTTTAATATTTTAATATTTTAATATTTTAATATTTTAATATTTTAATATTTTAATATTTTAATATTTTAATATTTTAATATTTTAATATTTTAATATTTTAATATTTTAATATTTTAATATTTTAATATTTTAATATTTTAATATTTTAATATTTTAATATTTTAATATTTTAATATTTTAATATTTTAATATTTTAATATTTTAATATTTTAATATTTTAATATTTTAATATTTTAATATTTTAATATTTTAATATTTTAATATTTTAATATTTTAATATTTTAATATTTTAATATTTTAATATTTTAATATTTTAATATTTTAATATTTTAATATTTTAATATTTTAATATTTTAATATTTTAATATTTTAATATTTTAATATTTTAATATTTTAATATTTTAATATTTTAATATTTTAATATTTTAATATTTTAATATTTTAATATTTTAATATTTTAATATTTTAATATTTTAATATTTTAATATTTTAATATTTTAATATTTTAATATTTTAATATTTTAATATTTTAATATTTTAATATTTTAATATTTTAATATTTTAATATTTTAATATTTTAATATTTTAATATTTTAATATTTTAATATTTTAATATTTTAATATTTTAATATTTTAATATTTTAATATTTTAATATTTTAATATTTTAATATTTTAATATTTTAATATTTTAATATTTTAATATTTTAATATTTTAATATTTTAATATTTTAATATTTTAATATTTTAATATTTTAATATTTTAATATTTTAATATTTTAATATTTTAATATTTTAATATTTTAATATTTTAATATTTTAATATTTTAATATTTTAATATTTTAATATTTTAATATTTTAATATTTTAATATTTTAATATTTTAATATTTTAATATTTTAATATTTTAATATTTTAATATTTTAATATTTTAATATTTTAATATTTTAATATTTTAATATTTTAATATTTTAATATTTTAATATTTTAATATTTTAATATTTTAATATTTTAATATTTTAATATTTTAATATTTTAATATTTTAATATTTTAATATTTTAATATTTTAATATTTTAATATTTTAATATTTTAATATTTTAATATTTTAATATTTTAATATTTTAATATTTTAATATTTTAATATTTTAATATTTTAATATTTTAATATTTTAATATTTTAATATTTTAATATTTTAATATTTTAATATTTTAATATTTTAATATTTTAATATTTTAATATTTTAATATTTTAATATTTTAATATTTTAATATTTTAATATTTTAATATTTTAATATTTTAATATTTTAATATTTTAATATTTTAATATTTTAATATTTTAATATTTTAATATTTTAATATTTTAATATTTTAATATTTTAATATTTTAATATTTTAATATTTTAATATTTTAATATTTTAATATTTTAATATTTTAATATTTTAATATTTTAATATTTTAATATTTTAATATTTTAATATTTTAATATTTTAATATTTTAATATTTTAATATTTTAATATTTTAATATTTTAATATTTTAATATTTTAATATTTTAATATTTTAATATTTTAATATTTTAATATTTTAATATTTTAATATTTTAATATTTTAATATTTTAATATTTTAGTATTTTACTATTTTAATATTTTAATATTTTAATATTTTAATATTTTAATATTTAAAATAGTTAAATTGAACTCAAAGGATGACTAAAGAGGATTAAATAATTTATTTAAAAAATCCGTAAAAAACGCGTTTTAAAGGTCACTGAACACAAGTGAAGTCTTTTATTTAAACATATCCGATAAAAGCAATTATAAAAGTTGAAAGCACAATTTCTCGAACTATAAAATAAATCATGAAGTACAAATATTTTTGAGAAAATACCATTTGACATTTACGCTAAAATAATTTAGTGACAAAAACATGACCAACTTGAAGCGAAATAAAATCAGCAACAAATGCAGAGAGCAGCAGGAGAAGCAGTCCTTGTACAGGTCCTTGAAACATGCAGCGCTAATAAATTTAAGAACGTAGTAAAAATGCGCGGCATGACAGACGTGCTTCCGCTGCTACTTCCGCAGCTGCTGTGCAAACAGTTTAGATACTTACTTAAATTATGAAAATGCAGCAGCAGCAACAACATAAAAAGCCACAAAAGCGGAGATAATAAAACTACGACTGCGTTTGTGTGGGTCTCAATGACAAGTGGATCTTTACAGTTTATAGTCGAAAAATATTGACGAAGAAAATCAATGCCAACCAACGCTCACCACACCCACACAGATACACGACACAAATATTAGAGTACAACATGCAGTACTTGACATGAACAGTAAACCAAAAATTACTATTGCCATGGGGAAATAAATTAAATAAAATCATAGTTACACGAAGAAAAATTTGTGCAAATATTGGGCATTGTTTGGCACTTGTTAGACAAGGGTTAGAATTACTCGAGCAATTGCAAAACTCACGCTCTTTGCTTGTTAAATGAATCCCGATTTCAAAATTGTAGCACTTTTGCTTTTTGAATGCTGCATCGATACAAACACTATAGTTCTTTCCTTTTCGAATGCTGCTCCTAAGCTCGAAAATATACTTGGGACGAAATCATATCCTTTAATAGGTTTTGGTGATATCTTTTGTTATTTTCTTAAAAATGCAATTCGACTCTATTTCACACAGCAAAGAGTTTCTTAATAATAATAAAGAACTTGAAATAACGTTAAGGAAAAGTTTCTGTATAAAAATCTTCTTTATTTTAAGGAAAAACTTCGCATTTCACATAGATCTTTTTTTCTTATTTTATGGAAACATTCTAAATATATATATATATATATATATATATATATATATATATATATATATATATATATATATATATATATATATATATATATATATATATATATTCTAAAATATATATATGAAAGCACGCACATCAAATATTGATATAGATTTTATAAATGGATGCCGAGAATGAGTAAAAATTAAGTGTCTTTTTAGGATAATATTAAAATGTTTTTTTTTTTCTTTTTATGAATTCAATTATTTTTTTTTAAAACTGCTAAAATTATCTGTCCTGATAGCGTAGAAAAAGATACTCAAAACAATAAACTGGTATTTACTATTTGTTCACAAACCTCTTTTCAGCAAACATTTTTGCTATTTTAGCAATCATTTTTGTTTTGCTATTATTGAAGCATTTTTTTGAGTGATTTATAAAATTTCTCCGTACGCTGGACTTTTTAATTTTCTGTCTTATTTCTTTTGTATTGGAGGAGAGGCGCAATAGTAGAAAGAAAATAAACCGTGCTCTCTCACTATGTCATCAGTGTACAGTGTTACCAGATGGGCAGATAAACCTTTTTTTGCCAGTTTTTTTGAGAAGGTAAAAAGGTCCCAAGTTTACCCTAAAAAAAAATCAAGTTTTTTTAATTTATACAGTTTTTTCAGTTTTTATTTAACATTTCTAACTAGTTCAATGAATCAAATACACACAACAATGATTTTTCTTCGAGTCTTTCCATTACTAAAATAACATTGTTTGATCTTTTGTCAATTTCTGTAGCAACAGCAAGTTAGAACGTATTTTTCTCAAATCAATATTTAGAAAAAAACAATATTATAAACATTTTTGAAATTCCCTCCTTAAATGGGATTCTTCGTCCGAAGGATTGCTAAAGAAAACATTGTATAGTCTACCAAAATTATGAAAAGTTTGACATGCATATTAAATGAATTGTTATAATTTGAAAAATTATTGAATTGTTTTTATTATTAATTGATATGTTTTCGTTATTAAAATTTTTATTTTTGTTAAATTCCACTAATCAAGACGAATTTTCCTATGTACACCCAATACAGCTGTTTTATATAATTCGTTGGTGCTGATTTATACTGGATACTAAAACCTAATTTTCCCATTTGTTTATATAAGCTTTTTTTAATACTTCATTTTTGCCAAAATTACAAATTGTTCGAAAAAATCAATTTGGGTAATGTTCCAATTCTAGTCATAACCCCCAATTTTACAAAAAAGATAAAAAATACCATATGGGATACTGGGATACTGTGTATATTTTTAAAATTAGAACGATGTAAAAAAAGTTAGTAGTTCTGTGTCTTTTTATAGATCAAGTTTTTTCTTGCAAAAAAAAGTTTTTTATTCCGAAAATAAAAGGTAATATAAATAAAATAAAAGGTAAAAATATCTGGCAACACTGTCAGTGTATATTATATTTCAACTCAAATGGCAGAACCTAGGGATGTCAAAAACCGGTTTCACAAACCAGCGGTTCGGAAAATGAAACCTTTTTTTTGCACTAACCTAAAACCGGAGATTATTAAGGAGATTTGTTTAATTTATTAAAAGAGCCTTGGATTTTTAAAATCCACCGGGCCATTACCGTATTATTTGAATCCGCGTAATACGAAATTCCACATAATGCGTATTTTTGGCTTGGTCCCAAAATGTTTCAAGGTAATTTTTTTTGGGAAAATCCAAAAATGTTATCATTGAGATTTGTTTAGCCTCTTAAAGGAGTCTTGGATTTTTAAAATCCAACGGCCCATTACCGTAGTATTTGAATCCGTGTTTTACGAAATTCCACATAATGCGTATTTTTGAATTGGATCCAAAAATTAGCATGGTAATTTTTTTATATATCCAAAAGAAAGTCATCTAAGAGATATATTTGGGATTTCAAAAAAACTTTAAATTTTTTAAATCGATTGGTTCCTGATCGATATTTATGAAGCCGCGTTTTGCCTATGTTTAGGAGTTAGTACCACATAATTCAGAAAATACGGAACGTAGGGTAATAACATTTTGTATCTTTGTTCATATTCATAAGTAGTATCCCAAACCAAAATATCATAACAATTGGCGAGATCAACTTGAGGACGAAACATATCAATTATTCCTATTTGAGAAAAAGTTACCCATATAAAGGGTTTTTCAACAGGGACGCTACAAAAGTAGAGCGACAGGGACAGCAAACGACGCCATATTTCGGCTGACACTGCTGCAATTTCACGTTCGATATTCGTACGAAGTTCATCAATCGTCGCTGGCTTGTTGGCATAGACCATAGACTTGACGTAACCCCATAGGAAATAGTCTAACGGCGTCAAATCGCACGACCGAGGCAGCCAATCGACTGGACCATTTCGTGAGATAATACGTTCTCCAAACTTGGTTTCCAATAAATTGATTGTGGCATTCGCTGTGTGGCTTGTGGCGCCGTCCTGTTGGAACCACATGTCCTCCAAGTCCAAATCGTCACTGTCATACCAAAGGGGCGAATGTGCATTTTTAAAAATGTTGGGAAATCAAATTTTAAATTTTGAAGTGCTTTAAAAATTAGAAAAATTTATATTTTTTTATTTTTTTTTCTGTTATTTTAGTTTATTCGTCAATTATTATCACGTATATAAAATATTTTTAGATTTGGACAACCTACTGAATTATAAATACGGATTTTGTGAGGCTATATCCAAATCAAAATGCACATATTTTTGATTTTAAGCTATTACTTTTTATTAGCGCAAGATAAAATAGTAATGTAGAGGCATTAATTGTTTGTTTTTAAAGCACATATCTATTGGCATAATTAATTAAAAATATTTTGCCAAACATTAATTTGCCATTTGTTAAGTGCAGGAAAAAATGTTTGGCAAAATAATAATGATGCAGTTCGATAGGTGCTTTAAAAACAAACAATTAATACCTTTACACCACTATTTTATCTTGCACCAATAAAAAATTAAAGCCAAAAAACTAAGAAATTGGAAAAATTGAAAACCTTGTCAGGCCAAAAGGGAGAAACTTTTCATTTTTGCTATAACTCTTTAATGGTACAAGATAAAGTAGTGATGTAAAGTCATTTATTGTTTGTTTTTAAAGCACCTATCGATCTGCATCATTAATTAAAAATATTTTGCCAAACATTTTTTCCTGCAAATAACAAATGGCAAATTAATGTTTGGCAAAATATTTTTAATTAATGATGCAGAACGATAGATGCTTTGAATACAAACAAGAAATGCCTTTACACCACTATTTTATCTTATTCTAATAAAAAGTTATGACGAAAAACGAAAAGATTCGCCCTTTTGGCATGACAAGATTTTCAATTTTTCAAATTCGCCCTTTGTCTTTTGTGACTAGAAATATCCAACAAAATGACACGCGTTTTTGGCACAGCATACTTGAGGATAGCCTACATTAAAAATGTAAAAAAACGCAAATGTCAAAAATTGCACATTCGCCCCTTTGGCATGATAGTGACGATATCATCCAATTGGGGCCAAAAATATTCGGTTATCATTGAACGGTAGCGATTCCCATTCACAGTAACGTGCCGGTCTTGATCATCACGGAAGAAGTACGGCTCAACGACGCCGCCGGCCCATAAACCGCACCAAACCGTAATTTTTTCGGGATGCAATGATGACTCATGGAGTACGTGTGGATTGCTGTCTGACCAATAACGCATATTTTGTTTATTGACGAAGCCTCGAATGAGCCTCATCGCTGAAGATGATTTTTCGATGAAAATCCGAATCATTTTCAAGTTGTTGCTCAGCCAAATTCACGAACATACGACGCTTCTGGTGGTCAAGCGATTTGATTTTGTAAGGATGTAGGCCAAGATCTTTTCGCAAAATTTGCCACAAGGACGTCACAGAGATGCCCAACGCTTGAGAACGACGTGTGAGAGACACATTTGGGCTTTCTTCAACTGAAGCCTCAGCGGTAGCAATATTCTCGACACTACGGGCACTTCTTTGTCTCACTGGCATGGGAACATTTTGTACTGTGCCTGTGGATTCAAAATTTTCCACTAGACGCTCAATTGTTGATCTGCTAGGACGAATATGACGACCATAAATTGGACGTAGAGCTCTTAACGTTGAGGCCACTGACTCCGAATTTCGGTAGTAAATTTTAATAATTTCTCATTGTTGGCTCGTATATCATGAAATGGCAAACCTTACTGAAGAGAAATGTCAAAAGAGCGGCAAGAAATATGGCGTCGTTTGCTGTCCCTTTCGCTCTACTTTTGTAGCGTCCCATTTGAAAAACCCTGTATATAAGCTTTGCAAAAATAAAATAGTTTTAAAATCGAATGATTTTTGGATTTTTGACATTTTTTTGATAGATTTTTCATGAAAAAAGTGTAAACTTTGCACATTTTTAGCTCTATACAATCTTTAATTTCAAAACATAAGTTCTCTTAAGATTCTCTTTTTTAAAATTTTTATAATCTCTAAAATGTTACATCCAATAAATGTTCAAGACGGAACAATATATTTTTTCAATGCTATTACCTTGAATTAAAAGTGTTCATATTGCAACCGCTTTAAAACTCCATATGTTTTGTTTTTTGGGTAGATCTGTTTCCATATAATTTATATTTTATTTTATAAAATAGAGTAGAATTTGATTATGATGTGGGTACCCATTTTGTTGATTTTTACGGAATCATATTTTAGACTTTTGGACTTTTAAGCTACATCCTTGTGCGCAGTGTTCAAAATTACAGCATTAAAGTGAAGAGTAGTAAATATATAAACAAGCGAGACACAAACAGATAGACAAACAGACAGACAATCGAACGGAAGGACATCAGTACAGAAACACATACCTAAGTAAACAAAATACCAACATTATTGGCTACATGCGAAAGCTAATGCTTCATACAAAAAAAATCCAGCTAAACTGAAATCAAAACAAAGTCAAAGTCAATATATCAAGGACACTTGTAGCAGGGCGAGCAGGATAGCACAAGACACACAGCACACACTCAACACTGTGCAACAAGTCAGTCATGGCAAAATTCTTGAGAAGCTTTTAAAGCATGGCAGATGGTGGATGGATGTGTTAGAAAGAGCTAATTAAAAACTTTTCACCATCAAGTTCTACAGAAAAGTTGGGTTATGTCATGTGTCATGTTGATGTTGTGTTGCCTAGTGTTCTACAATTAAATTGCATGCAATATTTATGAAGCAAGAATGTGTAGATGAAGAAATAGAAGAAGAAGAAGACAGGAAATAGAAGGAAAAGTACAAAAACAGACAGTGGAAGAAGAGTAAAATATGTGAATAGACAATAAATAAAATGTTCAAGGTTTATTTAAAATATTTATGTTGCAAGAATTTTAATTTACTTACATTGTTGCGACTCCTGCGTCTTAGAAGAATGTGGAAATTAGAATTTTAAACATTAATTTTAAACATTAAAAGTTTCAAAGTATCAATGGAAAACAACAACAAGGATTAAACCTCAAACATTAAGAATTAATATGAATTATATGAAGTGCTGTAAGCGATTATGTAATTAGCTCAAGTTCAGTTGAAAATCATCAATTAGTAAAAATTTTTAAACAAGTTTTTGACACATTTATTTATCTCCAATGTAATACTTTTACTTTTCAAATTAAACACATTATATTTGTTCCGCTTCCCCGTATAAACGGCTGATGCGATATTATGGAATTTTTACCATAGATCCGAGAGAGGGTGTAAATGCACAAAAAGTAAGACTTAACTTCATTAAACCGTTTGTTCTACCAAGAATGAAAAGAATCTCATCATATTAGCTGAAGTGATAGGTCACCAGGGTTTACAAATCCTGAAAATAACTACAAACTTGAAATCACTGAAGAATTTCCATTCATTTGATACCCATATGTAAAGGGTTTTTCAACAGGGACGCTACAAAAGTAGAGCGACAGGGACAGCAAACGACGCCATATTTCTTGCCGCTCTTTTGACATTTCTCTTCAGTAAAGTTTGCCATTTTATGATGGAAAGATTTTAGTTTTCTATATTAGAGCATAAAGCCAATATATATTTGACCAAAAAAGTTCAGTTAAGCTCGTATAAAGTAAAATTCATCTGTAGATGTAAATTTTATGAGGTATTTGAACATAAGTGGTCGGTTCACAGGTCACCATTGATAGATCATGTCGATTTGCTTGTTGAGACAGCGTAGATATATAAGTAATCTAAATTATAAGTTTCATCGATCTAGTTCCCTTAAATTTTCTGTAATCGTGATTTCAACAGACAGACCGACATCGTTAAATCGACTCAAGAGATTATGCTGACCAAGAATATATTTACTTTCCATACCAGAGATTCTTCCTTCTAGGTGTTACACACGGCATATCAAACTGAATATACCTTTTACAAAAGAAAAACACTGAATAAAAAAAATAGAAAAAGATAAAATCAGTAGCAAAAACAAAAGTTAAAATATAAAAACAAACACAAAAAAGCAACAAAAAAACGAAAATTAAAAACCAAAAGTGAAAGTAAAAACAAAAAGTCAAACGCAAATGCAAACACAAAAACAAAATTCAAAGCAACAACTCAACATTAAAGGAAATCCTCAATATAAAACACACAAAATTAAAACCAAACCAGTTGGGAAGGTTAGATCACATGGGAAATTTTAAAGTAGGTGTAATTATGATAGTTAGGATTATCAAAATTATAGTCGGTCTAAGCCGACTATAAATACCCTACACATATGTGTGGTTACCATTCAAAGTGATATATAGGTCACCAGGGTATACGAATCCTGAAAATAACTACAAACATTCAATCGCTGAAGAATTTCCATTCATTTGATACCCATATTTACAAATGGGTAGGTGTACCGAATTTCGATTTTTTTTTTTTGTGAACCACAAGTCTTTTTGCCGGAAAACATTATTATAATGTATTTGAGCATGATATCAATATATATTTGACCAAAAAAGTTTATCTAAGCACGTATACATAAAAATTGATCTTTATATGTACATTTTATACGAGGTATTTGAACAAAAGTGGTCGGATCATAGGTCGCAATGGACCGATCTCGCTAATTTTTTCGCACATACAGCGTAGGTATATTAGTAATCTAAGTTATAAGTTTCATTTATCTAGCTCTTCAATTTTAAAAGTCTTAGGGATTTCAACAGACAGACAGACAGACAGACAGACAGACAGACAGACAGACGGACAGACAGACAGACGGACAGACAGACGGACAGACGGACATCGCTATATCGACTCAGGAGGTCATGCTGATCAAGAATATATATACTTTTCCATACCGGAGATGCTTCCTTCTGGGTGTTACAAACGGCGTACCAAACTGAATATACCCTTTCACTCTTAGTGTAGGGTATAAAAATATACAAAAAAAAAACGAACAAAAACTCTAAATCCAATTAAAAGTAAAACCAAAAGCAAAGAACTTAAAATCAATATAAAAAGAAAAACACAAAAACAAAAGCAGAAACTCTAAATCAAAAAAAAAAACATAATAGAAAAAACACTAAAATAAAAGCAAAAATAAAATGTAATATGTGTTAATTATATTCAAAATCAAAAACACTAAAATAAACAAATTCAAAATAAAAAATTATAAACTAAATCAAAAACAAAAGAAAAACGCTAAATAAAAATTAAAAATACAATATAAAGCACACAAAATTAAAACCAAAAAAACGCACATACAATTAAAACCAAAACCAAAATTATAACAAAAACAAACCAACAAAAAACTCTAAATGCAATTAAAAGTCAAACCAAAAGCAAACAACTCAAAATCAATATAAAAGGGAAAACACAAAATCAAAAGCAGAAACTCTAAAACAAAATAAAAACAAGAAAATAAAAGAAAAAATAAAATGTAATATGTGTTAATTATATTCAAAATCAAAAACACAAAAAATAAACAAAATCAAAAGAAAAAATTATAAACTAAATCAAAAACAAAAAACAAAAGAAAAACGCTAAATAAAAATAAATACAATAGAAAAAATACAAAAAACAAAAGTTAAAATATAAAAACAAACCCAAAAAATGCAACAAAAAAACTAAAATAAAACGAAAGGCAAAACTAAAACAAAAGTAAAAACAAAAACTCAAAGTAAGAAAATGGAAACGCAAAAACAGTAAAAACAAAAATCAAACGTAAATGCAAAATCCAAAGCAACAACACAAAATCAAAGAAAACCCACAATAGATATTCACTAAATAAAAACCAATAACAAAAGTATAACAAAACAATAATCAAAAAACAAAAAGAAAAAAACTCTGAATCAAAAAAAAACAACTCAAAATAAAAGTAAACACGCAAAATCAAAAGAAAACATAATTGCAAAAAACGAAAACATAAAAAAAAAAATAACAAATAAATTCTGAACAAAGACACAATATCTATATATATAAAACTCTTGGTCCGTCTGTCAGTCTGTCTGTCTGTTTGTTCCAGCATCACGTCTAAACCGCTGAACCGATTTTACTGAAATTTTGCACCAGGATACTATGGAGTCCGGAGGGTAACATAGGGCGGGATTGGACAAAGGGGCGTGGCACCTCCCATACAACATAAACTTTCAAAACGACATAACTCCGCACAAACACAAGCTGAAAAGATGAAACAAAAAACTCAAATACAAAAAAATATATACAAAAGCAACCACCTCACATTAAAACTCACCACAACGAAACTCACCACACTAAAATTCACCACACTAAAATTCAACTCACCACAAAAAAATTCACCACATTGAAACTCACCACAATAAAATTCACCACACTAAAACTCACCACATTAAAACTTACCACACCAAAATTAACCTCATATAAACTCACCACACTGAAACTCACCACATTAAAACTCACCACACTAAAAATTTGTACTGTGAAAAACTCTACGGGGAAGAATTCTACGGGAAAGAATTCTACCGGGAACAATTCTACCGGGATGAGTTCTACGGGAAGATTTCTTCCGGGAAGAATTCTACCGGGATGAGTACTACGGGAAGATTTCTACCGGCAAGAATTCTACGGGAAAGCGTTCTATTGGGAAGAATTTTACGGGGCAGTCTGAGAAAAAATTGTCTTTGAGAAAAGTTGTTTTAGCGGAGAATTATTATTTGGCTACTACATTTATAAAACCAATAAAAAACTTTCACAGCCAAGCACGGGCCCCTGATATAAATAATAAAAATGTTTTTTATATTAATAAAATCGCTCCATATCGTTTAATTCACAAAATCTTGGCACGAGTCGTGCACGGGTCCAGCTAGTAAATAATATAAAAACACAAAATCAATATTTAAATAAAATCTATATATCGTCGTTGTAGAACGAAAAGTCACCAAATACATTTTCAAAATGCCAAATATTCATTTACAAAAATCTTTATAAATCTGTCAATTTTTAATCGAAGATCTCAATCGAAGACCACATGATTAGAAAAAGTAAATCCATGGTTGAAGTAAAGGGTTTTTCAAATGGGACACTACAAAAGTAGAGCAACAGGGACAGCAAATTGAAAAACCCTTTATATACAGGTTCAGTCATCTTTCAAAATTCAGACGCCATTTACTTTTTTGTTTGAAAGTTTCAACATTTGTTTACGAAAAATTTAAAACAGAACATCAATATATTGTTTACAAATTCACAAAATTAACCAAATATCAAAATTTAAAATCAACAAATCTCAACATTTAAAAAAGTTTAAAAATCTCCATAAATTCAAAATGAACCATCGTGTATTTAGAAAGTCAAATAGTTAATTTGTGCAGTGAAATTTAAAACAAATAGTGAAAATTACGTGCAAAAAACATAATCTTTAAATAAATTTTAATATGACAATCAATTGTTTTATTTTCAATATTTTTTTCTGGACATTCCCAACATTTTGAATGCCAACTAGATGAACTAACCTGTATATACTTCATCAACCATGAGTAAATCTATCAATTGCTATTTCAACTTTAAAAATGCATCAATTACTTTTATAATAAAGGGTTTTTTAACAGGGATGCTACAAAAGTAGAGCGACAGGGACAGCAAACTACGACATATTTCTTGCCGCTCTTTTGACATTTCTCTTCAGTAAGTTTTGCCATTTCATGATGGAAAGATATACGAATTCGAATTTCGGTAGTGAATTTTAATAATTTCGACTCGTTGTTGGCTCGTATATCTTTCCATCATGAAATGGCAAAACTTACTGAAGAGAAATGTCAAAAGAGCGGCGAGAAATATGGCGTCGTTTGCTGTCCCTGTCGCTCTACTTTTGAAGCGTCCCTGTTGAAAAATCCTTGAAAAAAACTTTTGTAGCGCTCTTATTGAAAAACCCTGTATTAATCAACAAACTCGAAATTTAAGTTTTTTATACACATTTATTTGGTGACTTTTCGTTCTACAACGACGATATATAAAAGAACAAGTCCTGTAAAAGAACAAGTCCTGTAAAAGAACAAGGAACATGAAATTTGGACAGGGTGTTAATCTCCGGACAATCTCCGAACTAAGGTTCAAAAATGGGCGGGGCAAACCTGAACTTTTAACTGCAGATATCTTTGTACTTAAGATAGCCACAGTCATGAAATTTGTCCCAGTGATGTATATTGGGGTTGTTTATCGTCCTCCAAAATGTGGAGGACGATTAAATATGAACATGTTCATATTTCAAACTCCAATTTTCACGTAGAATGTAGACGGGATTAGACACTGGGGCGTGGCACCTCCCATATAACCAAAACATTAAAATTGCTATAACTCCGGACCAACTAAGAGCAGAGTTATAAAAATTAAAAAAAGGTGTATATTTAACATTCACGTAGAATCTGAGCGGGATGGGACAAAGGTTGTGGCACGTTAGCGGGAAAAGGGGGCGTGAAAAATATATACTTTTGCTTTTACAAAAGCAACGCAGTGCACGGGTCCAGCTAGTATTGAATTAAAATATTTAAATAAAACTTTTAAATAATTTTTTTTTTAAATTACTTTCTTTTCAATTCCCAATATGTTAGAGTTATTAAGTACAGATATTTCATATTTAATATACATATAGTCAAAAATTAACAAAACAGAAAACCCCGTTGCGCAGCCAGGGTAAAAAATACTAGTTTTAAATAAATATTACTCATACGTTGTGTTGGCCTAATCATTAAAGACTCGCAAAAATAGCTTGTCTAATTTTGAAATAATTTATTTATTGCATTTTTTAATAAATAACATTTTTATAAATAAAAAAACCTAATTTATTTATAAAAATAATAATTATTACTTTAATATTTGAACATTAATAAAAAAAATGTCCATTTAATATACATTACTCATACGCAGCGTAGTACAAAAAAAATTTAATAAATTTTTACTTTTTAATCAATCGCACGCATGCATCAGAGTGCATTAAATGTAGCGGCTGCCATTGCTGCATATTAAATTAATATGCGGCAAAAACAATAAATACATTTTAAAATTTTTATAATTATATTACATACCGCAACACGACGATGTGTACAATGCGCAGATAAAAGCAAAATGTATTATATGTTTTTCAATTAACTTAAATGCATTTTATTGTAAAATAATTTTACATGATTAACGTAAAATTATACAGCGCCAAAGGTTGAAAATGGTGCTAAAAAAAAGGTTGGATTAGCATGTAAATTAAAGGCATTTTTTCAGATTATTTTTAATAAATTTCGTTTAATTTTAATTTATATAATATAAATTTTAACTTAAACTATATTTTAATATAAACAAAATTTTAAATTTTCCTTTAAAATTATTATAAAACTAGCTGGACCCGTACACGACTCGTGCAAAGATTTTGTGAATGCAAGGTTATGGAGCAATTTTATTAATATAAATAACATTTTTATTATTTATATCAGCGACCCGTGGACGTATTTTTTATTGATTTTATAAATGTAGTAACCAAAACCAAACTAATTCACCGCTAAAACAACTGTTCTCATATACAGTTTTTCTCAGACTGTGCTTCCCGTAGAATTCTTCCCAGTAGAATTCTTTCCCGTAGAATTCTTCCCCGTAGAGTTTATCCCAGTAGAAGTTTTATTGTGGTTACTTTAGTGTGGTGAATTTTAGTGTGGTGAGTTTAAGTGCAGTGAATTTTATTGTTGTGTGTTTTAGTGTGTTCAATTTAAGTGTGGTGAATTTTAGTGTGGTCAGTTTAAGTGGGTAAATTTGAGTGTGGTGTATTTTAGTGCGGTGAGTTTTATTGTGGTGAGTTTTAGTGTGGTGAATTTTAGTGTGGTGAGTTTTAATGTAGTGAATTTTAGTCTGGTGAGTTTTAGTGTGGTCAGTTTTAGTGTGGTGAATTTGAGTGTGGTGAATTTTATTGTGTTGAGTTTTAATGTGGTGAATTTGAGTGTGGTGAATTTTGGTGTTTTGAATTTGAGTGTGGTGAATTTTAGTATGGTGAGTTTTAGTGTGGTAAATTTTAGTGTGATAAGTTTTAGTGTGGTGAATTTTAGTGTGGTGAATTTTGATGTGGTTGATTTTGTTTTCTATCCTTTTTTTTCTGTTGTTTTTGAGTTATTGCTTAAGTTTTGTGCTTTTACTTTTGTGTTGATTTTTGCTTTTGTTTTTGTGTTTTTGCTTTTGTGTTTTTTTTTTTTTTTTGTATTTGAGTTTTTTGTTTCATCTTCTTAGCTTGTGTATGTGCTGAGATATGTAGTTTTGAAAGTTTAGGTTTAATGGAAGGTGCCACGCCCCTTTGTCCAATCTCGCCCATATATAGCCTATGACACCCTCCGGACTTCATAGTATCCTGGTGCAAATTTGAGTTAAATCGGTTCAGCGGTTTAGACGTGATGCTGGAACAAACAGACAGACAGACTGACAGACGGACCAAGAGTTTTATATATATAGATATATATTTTTTTAAATCATTAATCATTCATGAATTATAAGATTTAATTCTTTGACATCTTTCCTGAACGTTGGATTTCTCTCAAACCATTCATCCCTATTAAATTATTTTACGAAATATTAATAATCACTAAATTTACTTTACAATGTTGCCATTTTTTATAATCTATGTTGCTTCATTTTAAATTTATAACTGTTTAAAGGTAATTTTTGTGAGAATTTCTCTGAAATATTTCAAACAAAATACGTATTTTCTTCACAAAATTCATTTGACTTGGAAATCTCTCTAGAATGCGTTTATTTTCATAATTCTAAATAAATAAATAAATAAATAAGTACTTTCACAAATTTTTATTATGCATAAAGTTTTACAAATATGAATTCCCTGAAAAGCACTTTAATTAATTCACGCTACATTAAGGTCATTTTAGCATGTTTCATATTATGAATAGTATAGTGCATTTAATATTAAATGTAGATTAATGTAAAGATAATAATTTGATGTGCAATTAAACACACGAATGTGAAAAACATGATTTTAATAAAAAACAATCATGTTTTTCACATATAGTAAACAAAAAAATATAAAGTAATTAAAATGCTTTATGTCATGTTTAGTATTTAGGTACTAAAACGGTATTACCGAAAATTTTTCTATGTGAGCATTCCATCACCCAAGAAATATATAATAATTTAACAGGGAATAATTGTCTAGTAAAGAATTGTGTTGGAGGAAGAATTGCCTCGAGAAGATTTGTCTCAAGAACGAATTACCAGGAGTAGAATAATATAATATAAAATACAATACGGGAAAAGAATGAGTTAAAATATGTTATTAAACAAAGATTACAATATGGAAGTGAGGATTAAATATAGCATACAACAGGCGTAAGAATATAGCATAGTATATTGGGTTGAAAATATGATTGAAAATGGGGTAGAATATAGTATATATATATTATATATTTATATAGGATAAAATATAAGATTATACATGGAGATAAATTCAGGGTTAGAATATGGTATAAAAAAGAATATATGATATTAAATGAGAGTAAAAAGTGTGAAAGAAAAGAGTTAAAGAAATTCATTCCTGAAACAAGTCTTTCTTCCCACATAAAAACAAAAAAAAATATATTTTAATGAATATACATTTATTGGGGAATAATTTACAGATGCAGAATTATCTCGGAGAAAGAACTGTCTCAAGAATGAATTGTCTCAAGAAATAATAATAATTTCGCGAAAATATTGGATCATTTTCAGGTGAAGCATTATCTCGGTGAGAGAGATGTCTCAAGAAAGAATTGTACGGGCAAAATAATTGTCTCGATTAAGAATAAGAACGGGGAAGAATGGTACCGAGTAGGTGTTCTATCGAAGAAAAGTTTTCTCAGTAAACAATTGCCAAATAACAACAAAATAATTGTTCGGGAATGATTGGTTTTGGGGAAAACTTTGTCGGAAAAAAAATTCTCAGAAAGAATTGTTTGCGCTAAAATTGTCTCGGTTTATTTTTATAAAATAGAAAGCTCGAGAACCAATACAAAATGAAAAAATATCGATAAATAAAGAGATAAAAAAATTAAAATATTATTAAAATAATAATAAAAAGTAAAGCTAACATCTAAAAAATTATAAAAATTATGATATAATATTAAAAATTAATAAAAAATATAACAAAAATTAAAAAAAAAATAATATAAAAATAATTAAAAATAAAAAAAATATATAAATAATAAAAATTAAAAAAGTTACGTAAAAAAAAAATAAAAATAATTAATAATAATTAATAATAATTAATAATAATTAATAATAATTAATAATAATTAATAATAATTAATAATAATTAATAATAATTAATAATAATTAATAATAATTAATAATAATTAATAATAATTAATAATAATTAATAATAATTAATAATAATTAAAAATTTTAAGATATTGTCTTAACGAGCTCAAGGTCCAGTCGGTACAAATTGGGTGTTTTGTACCAACAAATAAAACAACAAACAATTGGCAAAATGCATTGAGTGGCAGATCGTACAGCTGTTTCAGAGGCAGCGAAGCCTCTTCATTAGCGATCTTTCTTTGCAGATTCTACATAATTAAAAATAATTAAAAATCATTAAAAATAAAAAAATTAAAAATAATAAAAAATAAAAAATAATAAAAACAATAAAAAATAAAAAATTTTAAAAATTTATAAAAAAAAAATAATAAAATGTAATACAAACCAGTTGGGAAGGTTAGATCACATGGGAAATTTTAAATTTGGTGTTATTATGATAGTTAGGATTATCAAAAGTACAGTCGGTCTAAGCCGACTATAAATACCCTACACATATGTGTGGTTACCATTCAAAGTTGTATATAGGTCACCAGGGTATACGAATCCTGAAAATAAAAACAAACTTTCCATCCCTGAAGAATTTTCTTCCATTTGATACTCATATTTACAAATGGGTAGGTGTACCGAATTTCAATTTTTTTTTTTTGGGAACCACAAGTCGTTTCGTTGGAAAACATTATTTTCATGTATTTGAGCAAAATGTCAATATATATTTGACCAAAAAAGTTTACCTAAGCACGTATACAGTAAAATTGATCTGTGATGAGGTATTTGAACATAAGTAATCGGTTCTCAGGTCACAATGGATCGATCTCGCCAATTTTCTTGTTCAGACAGCTTAGAAATATAAGTAATCAAAAGATAAAGTTTCATTGCTCTAGCTCTTTCTGTAATCGCTGATCAAGAATATATATACTTTTCCATACAGGAGATGCTTTTTTCAGGGTCTTACAAACGGCGTACCAAACTGAATATACCCTTTCACTCTTAGTGTAAAAACAATAAATATTGCATTAGATAAACCTAGAGACCGATAAATTATTTTGCATTTTTTTTATAAAATTAAACAAATACAAATAATTTTCAACAACTGAAAAAAAATATTTTTGATTAAATATAAAAAAAAAGTATTTTAAAATTTAAAAATTATTAAGTTATTTGTTTTACGTGCTCAAGGTCCAATTAAAAAAACTTTTTATTTGTATTTTAATTTTTATTGTGACCAATATTTCGGCCTTCGTCGAAAGCCATCTTCAGATTTACGAGACCTTAAGCCCGTAAATCAAATAACTTAATGTTCAAAAGAGGTCGTTAAAAGTTAATACAATTTAAAAATTATAAAAAAAATATTTTTTATTAGAGTACTTATTGCTATAAAATATTAAATAATAAAAATAATAATAATAATAAGATGAAAAATTATAAAAAATAATGAAAATTAAAGAAAATAATAAAAACGGTAATAAAAAAATTATATAAAGAAATATAAAAAACAACAAAAAAAACAAAATTAAAATAAAACCCTTTCACACATGGTCACTTTTGCAAATATTAGTCATTCTTCTTATACGCTAAAAGCCAGCTTAATACATGTGACAGCTGTCAACATCACTAAAATGTAACCCGAACCTTTGAGGCAGCCAGGCACCCATTGCTTTGCACCAAGCGTCCTTCTGTTCGATACCGTTAAATGCCGCTGCACGGCACATACTACGTGCCATTTTATTAAATATCTGTCAGCGACATTGACATTATTTTGTTTTTTTTTCTATCTCTCATATTTTATATTTTTATATTGTTTTCTTTTTTCTTTTTCTTCTGCATCAATCGAACAAACAACCTTCCGTGCAGACGATGACTATGGCCAGAAGACCGTCTCCGTACTGGTCGATGGCATTGAAACGGACTTGGAGATTATCGATCATCCAGCGTGCGAAATGTCGGTAAGTGTCGCAAGTGGGTCAAGTTTACACTTGACCACATTTGCGAACGTGCTCAGCACACAGACACGGACACACACAGTAACACAAATACATGTGGGGGGGAGATGGATGCTCTTGCATCCGCTCTTATGTAGCACATACATAATGACTCTGACTGGCGCTGACACTTTGTCGAATGTCATTAACATTAAAAGCAGCATAAAAAACACACATACCATACAAAATGTTAAACGATGCAGTTAAACAGCTGACATCAGTTAAGAGTTGCCAGCTCTTTAATATTTAATTTACTTATTCAGAAAATGTTTTAAGAAGATTAAAAAATGTTTTTCTTAATTTTTAAAAACATCATTCTAAGAATGGAATCATCATTCTATGGAATTGAATATATTTTATATACAATAAGCGGGCAGCATTATTATTAAATCCAAAAAAAAATAGTTTTTAAATTTTTGTTTCATATTTTTTTCTCTTTTGCAACACTTTCAACATACGAACCGCCTGACCAACAGACCGAGGCCTTCTGCTCCACCTACAACATTGACCTGTTTGTCGTGGTCTACTCGGTGGTGGACCGCAGCTCGTTTAAGGCCGCCGAGAAAGTGCTGCAGTACTTGAAGGAGAACGAGATGCTGCTGACGCGTGGGGCCATTTTGGTGGGCAACAAGACCGATCTGGAGCGACATCGTGAAGTTAACAGACAGAGTGAGTAATAGATGATTTTTATAAAAAGTTATTTTATAAATTTTTATATTCTATTAATTTTTTGAAATGTAATATTGTGTCTTTGCTTAAATTTACAACTTTTGTGTATTTAATTACAACGAATGAATTTACAATTAATGGTAAAGTGGCATGCATAATACGATTGCCATTTTACACTTTTATTTTTGTTTTCTTTTTACTTTAGCACTGAACACTTAAAAAACAGCCGACATAAAAAGCTTAAATTAGCTGGGTTTTGTTCCATCGTTCACATGTACAATTCTTTAGAATTTGTTGTATTTCTGTCCCACTCACACTTTTAGCAACTTTAATATAAATAGATGTCAGTTGAAAAATATAGTATTAGTACTCGTTTGAGATTTGTGAAGTGAAATAAAAAAACGGAATTAAAAATTACTCGTCGTGGTAAAGGTGGAAAAATGCTCCGTGATAACATCCAGGGGAATCATCTGTCGGGGAATTCATAAAAAGGTGCGGAAATTATAGAATGGTGCTTAATTTATAAAAAGTGCGGAAATTATAGAATGGTGCTTAATTTATAAATGGCATTATTTTTACTTTAACAGTGAACACTTTAAAAATAGCCTACATAAAAAGAACTTAAATATTTTTTGACTGGTTTTCGATCCATCGTTCACATGTTTAATTCTTCAGATTTTGCTGCATTTCTGTTCCACTTGCACTTTTAGCTACTTTAATATAAATAGATGTCAGTTGAAAAATTTAGATATAAATCTCGTTTGTGATTTGTGAGTGGAGTTAAAACAAAATTAATCAAAAATGACAAATCGTGGTAAACCTGGAAAACGTACTTCGTGATAACATCCACAGGAATCACCAGGCCAGCTATTTACCGTTATAAATACAAAAAATGGTGTGAAATTCATAGAATGGTGCTTAATTTTTAAATGCCATTCTTTTTACTTTAACACTGAACACTTTAAAAATATCCGACATAAAAGGAACCTAAATATATCTTTTTATGGTTTTCGTTCCATCGTTCATATGTATAATTCTTCAGAATTTGTTGTATTTATGTTCCACTCTTACTTTATGCAACTTTAGATGTCAGTTGTAAAAAATATACTTAGTTCTCATTTGTGAGTTGTTCTATTTATTTATAAATTGTATGTTTTATCTCTAACTTCTCTCTCGCTCATTATTTACATTCTTCTAACATTTTTCTCTCTCTCTCTCTCTCTCTCTCTCTCTCTCTTTTCTAGTGGCTCGCAAACTAGCCAAGGAGATCGCCTGCAAATTCATCGAGACCTCCAGCGGCCTCGATCACAACGTCGACGAACTGCTGGTCGGCAGCGTCGCACAGGTCAAACTAAATCCGCAGCGCATACGCAATCTAAGTGAACGTGACCGCCAGCGTCTGAATCTCCAGAGCACCATTCAAAAACATCGCCGCATGCATCTGCCGCCGCGGCGCATTGTACGCCAACTGTCCATGTGTCAGGCGGACGATGATGATGATGAGGATGACGACACCAATCGTGGCAACAACTTCAACTATAACAACGGTCGCAGCAACAACGACGACGCCGACACAACCACAGACGACATCGAACAGGATGAGAATCGTGCGGCGCATCACAACAACAACAACAATCACAACAACATGAACTCGTGCACAACGACAGCGGACGAGGGCATCGGCACGGGTAGCGAACGCACAGCCAGTACGAGTCTGTCGACGACCAGTACACGCAACTCCAAGGGACCAATACGTAAAACGAACAAACGCACTCTTAATCTGGAGAGCATTCTCAAGATGGGCGAGAGCGAGCTGGAGGATGAAGAGGAGGCGGCAGCGGCGCGTCAACAGAGTTACATGGCGTCATCGTCGCAGCAGCGGCCGATTAGTAAATTTGAGCTGCTCAGTGGCGGCAAAAGCAGCGGCACAGGCAGCAACGTGGTGCGCACCCCTTTCGGTAGCCTCAACTCGAGTCCAAAGTCGCGTAAATCATATGAGTCATCAGCGGGTGGTAATGGTGTCAGTCGTGCCAGTGTGCGTGGCACTGTTGCAACGAGCGGCGGCGCAAGTCGTTACTGCGCGGTTGCCAGTCAGGCGGAGGAGAATCTGCTGCCCGACTGCAATCGGAAGACTGTGTCAAAGCTCACGAACCGTACGAAGGTGTTTTTGTCGTCGGTGCTGCGCTTCAAGAAGGCCATCAATGTGAAGCGACGCAACTCGTCCAGCTGCAGTGACTTATTTGTGATTTAAAGCGCTGGCTGTGGTGAATTTGTGTGAAGGTGGTGAGTTTTCGAAAGGGTGCTGATTTGGTGAGAGTTCGGGAAAAAGTACTAAGTTCGTGAGATTTCATGAAAAAATACTTAGTTCGTAAAAAAGTACTCAGTTCGTGAAAAAGTACCTAGTTCGTGAACAAGTATTCAGTTTTCAAGTAGTTCGTGAGCATGTGGTGAGTTCGTTAACATATGGTGAGTTCCTGAGTACGTGGTGAGTACTAGAAAGTTAAAGTGAAAGTTGATTTATCAAATTAAATCTGTTGAATTGTGGAAATGTGTTCAATTTTTAGATGGCGTAGATTTTGTGCAAAACCGTAGAAAATTCGTGGACAAAGAAACTAGAACAATATTATTTATATTAACTTCGAATTTCCGTAACTCCATCGAGACATTGTCTATGAAATTTCATATCAATTGATTAGCATTTCAATTAAAAAATGATTTAAAAATAACGCTTTTTTCTTTGTTCAGCACATTTACAGAAATGAAACAATTTGTCAAAATCGGAAGTTTTTAAATTCTAAATTTTTATACGCTATTTACGTTAGAATTGATCAAAATCATGTTTCGAAACTTAGTGTTTGAACTGAAAACATTTGACATTGCTTCGTATGACAATAAACTCTACGGGTACCACTCAATTTGCATGTTTTCTAAACCACATGGCAATTAAACGACACATTAGATAGATTTTTATTTCAAACATAAGAAATATTTAATAAATGGATTATACCGGGCATGTTCCAGCTAACGAACGAAATCGTACATTTTGGAAAGTCTTCGAGACCGGACAGTACTATCCTCAACAATTATTGTCCAGACTAATATTGCGCGGAAATTTCCCAGGTTATATAAATATATAAAATTGACTTAGATATTCTACCCCAAATAATTATTTTCTATACTTAATTAAAATATATATAAAAAATAATAATTTAATACAACATTATAATTTGTGAAAAACTGTGCGGCCAAGAATTTTCAAAGGACAGAATGGTCTGGGAAGCATTGTCCGTAACCTACAAAAACTATTGCCTGAACTTTGCCTCGATAATTGATTTCAAAATGTTACCTGGGAATTTCTAGCGCCAACCATTTCTCTCCTATTAATTAAAATATGTATTACAAAATAATGTAATACAATTTTATTTTTGGAGGAGAATTTTATTTTGGAGAAGAATTGTCCGAAAAAGAATTTTCAAATGAAAAAATTGTCCGTAACCTACATATAACAAAATATATACCGGATAATTTTTGTCTAAAACTTACCTGGAAAATTCTAGCTAAGATAATTCTTTTCTATTAAATTATATACAAATTAAAAAAAAAATAGATAGATGAATAGATTTTTATTTTTTCGGGTATGTAAAACATTTTTACAGGGCAGTGCATAGTCCAGGAAAATATTGTTCGTAGCCTTCAAAAAATTGAAAACTAAAATTTGGAACATGCTCCATGGTATTTACGACACTACATTTAAATAATGATAAATTACGAACAAGCTTGACATAAATCTAGAACCAATTAAGTCTTACCATTCAGTAATATAACAAAAAAAACGGTTTCCCAAATTGATAAGCGATATTTCTATAAATAACTTCTACTAATATCTAATAATTTTAAAAATCATTAATAACTTGAACGGCATTTCAGTCTTTAACTGAAAACGAATTATTTAAATGGTTTTTAAGCTGATTAAATCATTAAAATACATTGTAATGGGTCATTGTTTAAACAATAAGGTTTAAAACTACAAAAGTTATTTGTTTAATTTAAAATTTTCTATAAACTGATTTTGTAATTAATATATTGAGCCATTTTCCAGTTTTCGAACCAATTCCAATTGAATTCCGATCGATTTTCGTATAAAATTTGTAAACAAACGGTTTTAAATTCGATGTCACAATATAAAAAAAAGGTTTTTCAAAATGCTCAAATGAAAGCAAACGGATTGAATTCGTTTAAAAAATACATTTTTGTACTGCTTGATCCAATTCAAAAACGTTTCTTTACAAATTTTATATGAAATTCGATGGAAAACTTGAACATGGCCCATTTATTAATTTTTTTTAATACATTTATCGTTTTATGTAAAACTCAAAAAATATATTTTCAAAATGTAAAAAAGTATTGTATTTTATAACGTATAGATCCATATTCCCTAGTTGACATTTATCCTATTCGCTAGTAATTTATCCCATTAGGTTAGACATGATCAGGTTAATCTTATAACTGGTTTTCACAAGGAAAAGTTTAATGTTTAAAGAACCATCTGAAACCTTCAAAAATTTCTACTAGAATTAATGTAGACTTGATCTGATTGTGTTGGTCTTGTAACTGAGTTTAACAAGGACACATTCAAGAATCAGTTTCCGATCATGTCGATCATCGTCGTTGTAGAACTAAAAGTCACCAACTACATTTTTATGAAAATCTGAAATTTCAGCTTTTTTTGTAATTATTAACATTTGAAACAAATATTGAGCTTATCTATCAGAAATTTAAAGATGTATGAATTTTGTAAATGAATAATAGGCATTTTGAAAATGGAGTTGGTGATTTTTAGTTCTACAACGACAAAATATGAATTGTCCTAGTAGAATTCTCAGTACGGACATTATCGAGATCTGATTATCGAATGATTATCTTGTCTCAACCACATCTGTTATATGCAGAGGTCAGAGATAAAGGTTGACCTTTTCGGGGGTTCCTGAATAACTCTCACTAAATAACATTTATTAAATAACCAAAAAATAAAGAAAACAAAACAAAATGTTCGGTCTGAGAGAGAAATCTTTATTTTTGAACCTTTTAGGTTTGGTCTGTGAGAAACCTTAGTTTTTGAAAAATTTCGGTTGCGGTTGAACAGCGAGTGTTCACAAAATATATCTCTCATTAGTAATTATAATAAAACCCAAAATTAAAAATTAAAAATTTCCTATTGTTGGTCGACAAAAACAAATCAACAAATTTTATTCGACAACAACAATGTTCGAAAAGAAAAATTGTTAAAAAAAGTATGTTATGTCATAAAAACAGCGCCATGTTCGAAAACATTCCTTAAAAAATGAATTCGTGAAAAACAACAATGTTCGAAAATATTCTAAAAAAAATTTTAGTAAAAATGTTTGACCGATAAAATCAACGCAATGTTCGAAATCATCATTTTCCAAAAAAAAAATATTCTACAAAAACAACGAAATGGTCTAAATCATAATTTTCCTAAAAAAAAATATTCGACAAAAACAATATTCGAAAATTTTCGAAAAAAAAATTTGGACGACAAAAATCACCATTTTCCAATGAAATATATTCGACAAAAACATTGTTCGAAAAAATTCGAAAAAAAAAAACATTTCTTAAAAAATTTGAACGACAAAAACAATGCAATGTTACATTTCAAAACCAATTTCCAATTTTTTCCAAAAACCAATTTTTTATACATTTTCAAAAATAATATTCGAAAAAACAATGTTCGAAAAATTTCGAAAAAAAAGTTTGGACGACAAAAAAAAGGCAATGGTCAAAATAAACATTTTCCAAAAAAAATATATATTCAACAAAAACAATGTTCGAAAATTTTTGAAAAAATAAGTTGTTAAAAAAATGAATGGACGACAAAAACTTCAATGAACGAATACACAATTTTTCAAAAAAAAATGTTGGACGACAAAATTACCATTTTCGATCAACAAATTTGTATGTTTCCCCAGGCAACAACAAAAAATTCCCTATAAATTTTCTAACTTTTTTAATTTGTTAACCAAACCCTTTAAAATAAAGGTTTTCAAATAACTCTCAAACAAAGAACTTTATTTTTTAAATAAAAAGTATCTCAATCAAATAATTTTATATTTTTTGATTAAAATATATCTTCTAGAGAAAAATAAAATGGAGCTATAGGTTTTTAGTTATTTCTCATTTCTGGTTATATGAAAAAAATGACTATGTTCATGATCAGGACTACCCGAATAGAGCAAATTTTAACTAGGAAAGATTGACCTATACGTTATAAAATTGATTCAAAATTCAATGCTTTTTCTTGAGTATTAATTTTTATATACAACAAAAACTCAAATTTTCCACTACTTATACTATATACAGGGATATAAACGATTAACCAATATATACGAGCAACAGCTTTTAACTATTTCTAGCATTTTTATAATCAATCACAAACAACTAAACATAAAATACAAATCACTCAAACATTAAAGCTTATTCACAAAAGTTAATATAAAATAAATTAAATTGCATATCATATAAAACAAAGGTATTTTTAATAAAAAAAAAATACTAAAATTATATTTCAAACATATTCAAAATAAACTATAAACAGTACTACAACAAGTAAAACATATAGCATCGAATATATAAACCTATACCTATTTAAAACTGCATCATTTTAAAAATTGTATCTTGCAAATACATAAACATTTTGTAGGCACCACACACAAAAAGTTTATTTGAAAGCATATCATGCAGATTTTTAATTAACAATAAGAAGAAATTTAAAAAAAAAATAAAGAAACTATCAACGAGGCGTATCATATCCATACAACACATACAATCGAATATAACCCAACGTTAAACCTAATTCTCCAAGTAACTTTGTATCTATACGAACGCATTTAAAACTAAAACCTAGTAACTTTTCTAACTATACAAAAACGAGCAGTAGTGTGGTAGTTCGAAAACAAACAAAAATAAATAGCTAAAGTACGGGTACGTGTTTGAAATATGTGCTTTTTGCAAGTGAAACTTATAATAGTAAATTTAAGATTTTATTTAAAAACCAAATAATAAAACCAAAATTGCAATATAAACAAAATGTTTTACAAAAACAAAATTTTATTATAAACCAAAAATTTTGTTGTAAAAACATAATTTTATTCTATACTATAAGTTGGTTAGAAAATCACATCTTTTTTTTAAACAAATATTTGTTCTATAAACAGATTTTTAAAAATTTTCAGTTATTAAAACCAAATTCTGTTATAATAACAAAATTTTGTTATACAGGGTGTTTGGTTTGGTCGTTGTCAATAATTCAGGGTGGCAAAAAATAAAAATAAGAAAATATGAAATAAAAATGTCTAATTTTGCACCCAGTTTAAGATATAAGGTGTTTAAAAGATGCATATTACTTCAAACCCCTTGATTTCTTCCTTTTTAAAAAAGTAGAAACCAAATCACAAGACCCGCCACTGTTTAATTATTTCTGGAGAATAACTTACCAGTTCAAAATCACTGTAATTAATTAGAAAGTACTGGGAATGAACTGGTCTAGCAGCATAAATTAGAAAAAATGGGGTGATCAATAATGAAATTTTGAGAAAATCAATGACAAAATAAAAATTTGTATTTTTATGTTTGTAAATTTCAGCTTTACGTACGTTTTAAAAAAGGAAGAAATCATGGTGTTTATAGATGTGATATACCATTGGAAAGGTAATTAAATTTTCTAAAACATGACTTAATAATTATTATTCATTTATCAACAGATTATACTTTATAACAAATTTCCTAGACTTATGTTAGTAATATGCATCTCTTAAACACCCTGTTTTCAAACTGGGTGGAAAATCAGACATTTTTTTATTTAACATTTTCTAACTTTTTTGAGTGAAAGTATGACCCCCTGAATTATTCACATCGATGAACCAAACATCCTGTATAAACAAATTTCTGTTATAAAAACTAATTTTTATTATACAGGATGTTTAGTTCATCGATGTCAATAATTTGGGAGGTGAATCTATTATTCAAAAAAATAAGAAAATGTAAAATAAAAATATGTATAATTTTGCACCCAGTTAAAATACAGGGTGTTTAATTAATGCATATTACTTACATAGCCTATTCAATTTATTGATTTTGTTGATAAAAGAATATTATTGTTTCAGACAATTATGTTTCAGACAATCATGTTTCATGTTTTAGACAATTAAATTACCGTTCCAACGGTATATCACATCTTCGAATCCCATGATTTCTTCATTTTTTAAAATGTACGTAAAGTTGATATTTACAAAAATAAAAATACAAATTTTGACTTTGTCATTGATTTTCTCAAAATATCGTTAGCCATTACCCCATTTTTTTAAATTTATAATGATAGTCCTGTTCTTTTCCAGTACTTTCTAACCAATTAAATTGATTCTAAACTGCTAAGATCTGCTGCAGAAATAATTAATCAGTGGCGGGTCTTGTGATTTGGTTTGTAACTTTTAAAAAAAGTAAGAAATCATGGGATTCGAAGATGTGAAAGGTAATTTAATTGTCTAAAACATGAGTGAAAAATTCATATTATATAACCAATTTTCTTGAATAGGCTAAGTAAGTAATATGTATTTATTAAACACTCTGTATCTTAAACTGGGTGCAAAATTAGACATATTTATATTTTACATATTCTTATTTTTTTTGAATTATAGAATTACCTACTGAATTATTGAAATCGATGAACCAAACACCCTGTATAAACTAAATTTTGTAATAGTAACATACATTTTTCATTGAAGCATAAACTGATTATAAATGCAGTATATTGTTATGAAAACTAATTTTTGTAATTAAAACAATATGTTGTTATTATCACTAAATTTGTTATAAATCAAAAATTTTGTTTTAAAATCAAAAATCAGTTATAAAAAAATAAGATTTTTTTAATAAAACAAACAATTTATTATAAGCAAAATTTTAATTGTAATTATAAATTTAATTATTTCAACAAAATTCGGTTCTAAAAGCAAAATTTTTATAAAAAAACAAAAAAATGTTTGTAGAATTTTCGTTATAAAATCAGTTAAAAACAGAATATTTAGTAATCAAAATAATTTTTTTTTAAAAAACAAACAGTATTTGAAAAAAAAAAAAACAAAAATTGATTATAAAACCAAACTTGTATTATCAAAAAAATGATTACACAAATCTACAACACGATCGAAATATTTTCATCTGAACATCCTTTACATCATTTCTATATAATATTGAAAGTGCTACTATTGATAGCATACTCACTGATTTCCAAAAAAAATTGCAATTCAGGTAATTTTTGAAAATTTAATATAATAAAAAAATAGTTTCTAAAAGTAGACATACGAACTTTCCAATGCCTGACATTAACTATACGTTATACGAAAATTTGTATTGTATGAATATTTTAATAGTACGCTATACACAGATAAAATAATCGACGTAAATATAGTAACCGATATTAATTGCATTCATTAATCAATCCAGCAATTAGATTCACTAATTCAATGAAATCATTTGCTATTCTTCGTTATATAAGCAATTGCGTTCGCTAATATGAATATTTCTATGTTAATGCGGAATTGCTGAATTAATGATGTTTTCATTAAATTAGTGAATTTCTTTGCTGGATTGATTAATGAATGCAATTAATATCGGTTGCTATATTTACGTCGATTATCTTTTTCTGAGTATGAAATACGAAAAACGAAGTGAAATGAATCCCCTTAATGTATATTATGTAAATAACATTTTTTTGTATGTCCAAGTCTCAAGTCTCTGAATGTCCAAGTCTCATTAGATTCCTATCATAATGCGATTGAAATTCCCATTAATTGTAGCCGCGGTAGCTCAGTGGTTAGTGCGTTGGACTGCGAGCCAAAAGGTCCCCGGTTCAAGTCTGGACTGGAGCTAACAACATCTTTTCATAGAAACATTTTTCTATACCGTGCTACCTCTCGGCAGTAAATGGCAAACCTACGAGAGTAAAACCATTGCCTCACCCGCGCAATAAACTGTAGGTCCCACCACTTCGAGTACAAATATAACACGCACAGCTCAAAATGGTGAGAGAGCTCGGCCGAAGTTCTTATAGGACTGTAGTGCCAAACTATTATTATTATTAGGTGGTGCCTGTCGGGCATTTTCTTATTGCATTGTTTAGCCAAATATTGCATTGACCCGATCAAAAAAATTATATTTCCTTATCAAAACACGACAATATATATTGTCGTGTTTTGATTAGGAAAATATAATTTTTTTGATCGGATCAATGCAATGTATATATAAATTTATTGTTTATATAATGGGAAATGAGAATATATTGTTGTTGTACAGTGACAAAAAATTGTGCCCCTCAAACTCCCCAAAAAGAAGGAAAGAAATGAAGGGACCAAAAAAGACTTTTTTGTATTTCACAGAAAGAAAGAAAGAAAGAAAGAAAGAAAGAAAGAAAGAAAGAAAGAAAGAAAGAAAGAAAAAAAAAGAAAGAAATTAAGAGATCAATAAAAGAGTTTTTTTTGTGTATTTGACAGATAAAGAATTAAAAAAAATGCAGTATCAAGCAGGAAATGGAGCATTATAAGTCAACAAAAAAACCATCGCACAACATTCACCCTCAAAATATTTAAAATTCACATTTTATAAAACACTTTTTTCCGAAAAAGTGTTTATCAAAATTAAAAAATATATATTTTTTCTTAGTCCACAAAAATTGTCGAATTTAAATGATTTCTGTATTAAATGATAAATTTTATGTAGTTCTATCATCACAAATTAAAACTAACATTTGGATACACTAGAGCACCGTGACTATTTCTATGGGACTTAGTGATTTTTATTAATAATACTAGTTTGACACTACAGTCCTTTATAGAACTTAGGCCGAGCTCTCTCAATATTTTGAGTAGTGCGTGTTATACTTGTACTCAAAGTTGTGGGACGTACAGTTTAATGCCGACTCCGAGTGGCGGGGTGAGAGCTTTTCATGTTTACTCTCGTAGGTTTTTCATTGACTACCGAGAGGTCGTCGCATAGAAAAATGATTTCTATGAAAAAGATGTTGACAGTCACTGGGGATCGAACCGGGAACTTTCGGCTCGTAGTCGAATGCTCCAGCGACTTTTTGCTCCTAGTCCAACGCACTAAACAGACGAGCTACCGACGCTATATTTTTATTAAACATTTTTTATTAAACAGTCGTCAACAGCACTCACGAATTATATAGTAATGATGTATGGCATGTCTAAAAGCAAATGTTTATCTCGTTTTGTAGCTGTGATGTTAATATAACCAACTGAGAAACTGCACAATTTACACAGTATTTAAAGGCAAGAAATGTATGTAGTGTTTAAACAATGAATTATGCGCAACTGAAAAGGATTAAATTAATCAAACTAAAATGTTAAAAAAACATTATGAAATTAAATTTTAATTAAACAAAAATAAAAACCAAAAAAAAAATAAACAACAACTTACATATTATATATACATATATAAACGAGGAGACTGAAAAGTTAAAATAATACTAAAAACAAATGAAAAACAAAAATTTTTAATAAAATATCTAAATGTTGAAACCAAAAAGAAAAACTTATAGTTAATAAAGATTTGCTCAAACACTTTTTAAAATTTATGCAAATAAATTTTAATATTATTTAATGATTCTATTTGATTTAAAAGAAGAATACAAAATTGAATCAAATTTAGTTGATTAAATTAAGCAAAATTTTTAAACATATTTTATATACAAAAAATTATAGTTATGTTTATTTTAATTATAGTATATAATTTTATATATTTAAACTGTACTACCTACATCATATCAAAATTAAGAAGAAGCAGAAAATGAAAATAACATTTTTAAAAAATATTTAATTAAATGTTTATATGTGGTTTATTCTGATTGTATATTAAAAATTATGGTAAATTTTTTTACTTGCTTCATTGATGTTTAAAATTAGCGAACTGAAAAACAAAACATAGTACACAGAATTCATAAAACAAATAATAAACCACAATTAATATAAACGATGTGACAGTCAAAAAACATTCGGAAAAAACTACATTTTTAAAGAATTTTGATATTTGCTATAGGACATAAATATCCAAACTATAGTTTTGTTTCGAACAAAAATTGTGTACTGAAATAAAATAGTTTAACATACAAAAATTATTGTTTGGGAGATAAAACTCATGAGAATTGTATTCCCAGTGAAACTGAATATGTATTAAATACGTGTTTAAGAAATTGAGTTGGTTTTGTATCTCGATATTGCTTTGCACCATTACAACTGATTTTTACAATTATAGGTAGAAATAAAAGTTTTTTTAAACATAAATTAAAAATCATTATTGTAGACTTAAAACTCTTCAAATATATTTTAAAAAATTTAATACTATTGATCTTTATTTATCTCACTATTTCTATACGATGAGACCTATATTTGTATCAAATGATGAGAACTTGTTAAGCTATCTAAAGAAATGACGATTTTTACATTTATCAATTGCTTACCATAATTTACTTAATGAACTAAAAAAAAAAAGGCTTTCAAAAAATTTTTTATTATTATATTTTATTATTTAATTTTTATAATATAAATCATTATACCTATAAAAATGTTTTCTAAAAAATATATATTTGCTAAATATTACTCTACAATGACACTATTGAAAAAGACATAGAATTGATATCTTTCGTAAAGTTATATGTCTTAAAATGAGAACATCAACCCCTCTATTTGAAAAGAATTTTATAAAATACGATACGAAATTTTGTTTTAAGTAATTAATAAACAATTTCCGATATAGCTATGTAAAATTGTTATATAAAATCAGCAATTTCTTGTAAAACCAAATCGCCTTTAAAAAATTTGATTAATCTACGAGAAAAATACAGAATGTTTTTTGACTGTCATACCGTATCATAAGTATTATTCTTATTTTATAATTACACCGTGCGAACAAACGTAAGAAAAAAAAACGCTGCCCTAAAGAGTTTTTGAAATTTATATAAATTACCTACAGAACTTTGTAAATGAAACTATATAGTTATTTTATAAATAAACATGCTAAAAAATAACTATATAGTTTCATGTAGAAAAAAATATATTTAAAGTCTTTAAAAGAAACTTAAATAATGTCTTTAATAAACACAAAACAACGTTTCTTTTTATATAAACTACAAAGATTTTAAGTAAACTAAAAACTTCACAAAATTTTGTCTAAAAATCTAAATTTTCTGCAGCACCAAAACAAAGAAATGTTCCAAAATTGTAGCACAGTGTTAAAAACTAACATTATATATACATATATTAGCGTAAAACATTGTAGATAAATAAAACTATTAACAATTTCAAATTTAACAATAAAGTGAAATAGTATAAATAAAATAAAAGTAATTAGAATGTATTTTACTTTATGTCGGGTATTATTTCAGGTTAAAAGCGACTTACCCTATTGAAGCACAAGGCTAATATATTTTTAAAAAGATTTCTCATACAATTTTACTATAAAAAACTATATAAAATTCAATTCGAAACACTAAAAATTACATTGAAATCATTATTGTTTACTGGGTTCAATGTAAGAAAATAACAAGCGACATTTGTATCGCATGATCCTTTAACCACGGTAATTATATTTAAACCGCTGTAAATGAAATAATCCAGAATTCTTAAAATAAATCGACAAAACGCATATACCATATAAAAAGAACGGTGAAAATGAATTTTGAGTATGAGGATTTGCTTATTAGGATGTTAAAAATTAGAATTTCATTTCCCCGCCCCCGGAAAGTGTTATTTTGATCACTTTCGCTGGGGTCAAAAGTTCAACTTGCAGTTTGCAATTATCTCGGCTGTTTTTAATTTTACAACAATAAAAGTAACTACAATATTAAAGCTTATTAAATTATCTACAAAAAATATTAGATACATTTTTCATCTACGATCAACTGTTTTTGAGCTACAGCGCGTCAAATGTTTAAATTGAAATTTTATGCTTTAACAAAAACAAAATTTTTAAATTTTCTTATGGTTTTTTATTATTTTTTAAAATACCTTTAAAATGATATATAAATTGTTAGAATCAGATCAGTTTTACGGTTTTTCACTTTTCACCGTAAGCAAAAAATCAAGTGTATAGCCCATGTTTTATTTAAAAAATGGCGAAAAAATGAAATCGCTCAGATGTAAATTTTGAGTATGAGGATTTGTTTATTAGGACGTCAAAAGTTAGAATTGCTTTTTTCCCGCCCCGGAAACTGCTATTTTGATCACTTTCGCTGGGGTCAAAAGTTCAACTTGCAGTTTTTTGCTATTATCTCGGCTGTTCTAAATTTAAAAAGAAAACAAGTAAGTACAATATTAAAGCTTATAAAATTATCTACAAAAAATATTAAATACATTTTTCTTCTACGATCAACTGTTTTTGAGCTACAGCGCGTCAAATGTTTAAATTAAAATTTTATGCTACAACAAAAACAAAATTTTTAAATTTTCTTATGGTTTTTTATTATTTTTTAAAATACCTTTAAAATGATATATAAATTGTTAGAATCAGATCAGTTTTACGGTTTTTCACTTTTCACCGTAAGCAAAAAATCATGTTTTATTTAAAAAATGGCGAAAAAATGAAATCGCTCAGATGTAAATTTTAAGTATGAGGATTTGTTTATTAGGACGTCAAAAGTTAGAATAGCATTTCCCCGCCCCCGGAAACTGCTATTTTGATCACTTTCGCTGGGGTCAAAAGTTCAACTTGCAGTTTTTTGCAATTATCTCGGCTGTTCTAAATTTAAAAAGAAAACAAGTAAGTACAATATTAAAGCTTATTAAATTATCTACAAAAAATATTAAATACATTTTTCTTCTACGATCAACTGTTTTTGAGCTACAGCGCGTCAAATGTTTAAATTAAAATTTTATGCTACAACAAAAACAAAATTTTTATATTTTCTTATGGTTTTTTATTATTTTTTAAAATACCTTTAAAATGATATATAAATTGTTAGAATCAGATCAGTTTTACGGTTTTTCACTTTTCACCGTAAGCAAAAAATCAAGTGTATAGCCCATGTTTTATTTAAAAAATGGCGAAAAAATGAAATCGCTCAGATGTAAATTTTGAGTATGAGGATTTGTTTATTAGGACGTCAAAAGTTAGAATAGCATTTCCCCGCCCCCGGAAACTGCTATTTTGATCACTTTCGCTGGGGTCAAAAGTTCAACTTGCAGTTTTTTGCAATTATCTCGGCTGTTCTAAATTTAAAAAGAAAACAAGTAAGTGCAATATTAAAGCTTATTAAATTATCTACAAAAAATATTAAATACATTTTTCTTCTACGATCAACTGTTTTTGAGCTACAGCGCGTCAAATGTTTAAATTAAAATTTTATGCTACAACAAAAACAAAATTTTTAAATTTTCTTATGGTTTTTTATTATTTTTTAAAATACCTTTAAAATGATATATAAATTGTTAGAATCAGATCAGTTTTACGGTTTTTCACTTTTCACCGTAAGCAAAAAATCAAGTGTATAGCCCATGTTTTATTTAAAAAATGGCGAAAAAATGAAATCGCTCAGATGTAAATTTTGAGTATGAGGATTTGTTTATTAGGACGTCAAAAGTTAGAATTGCTTTTTTCCCGCCCCGGAAACTGCTATTTTGATCACTTTCGCTGGGGTCAAAAGTTCAACTTGCAGTTTTTTGCAATTATCTCGGCTGTTCTAAATTTAAAAAGAAAACAAGTAAGTACAATATTAAAGCTTATAAAATTATCTACAAAAAATATTAAATACATTTTTCTTCTACGATCAACTGTTTTTGAGCTACAGCGCGTCAAATGTTTAAATTAAAATTTTATGCTACAACAAAAACAAAATTTTTAAATTTTCTTATGGTTTTTTATTATTTTTTAAAATACCTTTAAAATGATATATAAATTGTTAGAATCAGATCAGTTTTACGGTTTTTCACTTTTCACCGTAAGCAAAAAATCAAGTGTATAGCCCATGTTTTATTTAAAAAATGGCGAAAAAATGAAATCGCTCAGATGTAAATTTTGAGTATGAGGATTTGTTTATTAGGACGTCAAAAGTTAGAATAGCATTTCTCCGCCCCCGGAAACTGCTATTTTGATCACTTTCGCTGGGGTCAAAAGTTCAATTTGCAGTTTTTTGCAATTATCTCGGCTGTTCTAAATTTAAAAAGAAAACAAGTAAGTACAATATTAAAGCTTATGAAATTATCTACAAAAAATATTAAATACATTTTTCTTCTACGATCAACTGTTTTTGAGCTACAGCGCGTCAAATGTTTAAATTAAAATTTTATGCTACAACAAAAACAAAATTTTTAAATTTTCTTATGGTTTTTTATTATTTTTTAAAATACCTTTAAAATGATATATAAATTGTTAGAATCAGATCAGTTTTACGGTTTTTCACTTTTCACCGTAAGCAAAAAATCAAGTGTATAGCCCATGTTTTATTTAAAAAATGGCGAAAAAATGAAATCGCTCAGATGTAAATTTTGAGTATGAGGATTTGTTTATTAGGACGTCAAAAGTTAGAATTGCTTTTTTCCCGCCCCGGAAACTGCTATTTTGATCACTTTCGCTGGGGTCAAAAGTTCAATTTGCAATTTTTTTGCAATTATCTCGGCTGTTCTAAATTTAAAAAGAAAACAAGTAAGTACAATATTAAAGCTTATTAAATTATCTACAAAAAATATTAAACACATTTTTCTTCTACGATCAACTGTTTTTGAGCTACAGCGCGTCAAATGTTTAAATTAAAATTTTATGCTACACCAAAAACAAAATTTTTAAATTTTCTTATGGTTTTTTATTATTTTTTAAAATACCTTTAAAATGGTGCGCAATTTGTTAGAATCGGATCAATTTTACATTAAACTGGAAAAATATCTTTGTATGTCTTTAGAAATAGAAAAATATAACACTGCTGTTTAAATATTATATTCTATTCATTGATATGGTTAATAAATGTTTTTAAAAATGCATATTTTGTATATTTTATTATCATTTTGTTGTACATTTCTGTTACATTTTCTGCATTGGCGACCGAAGATTTATTAGTTCCAGTTTCATCAAAAGTATTTTTTACAAACTTATGCCAAAAATTATGAATTTTTTCAAGTCTTTGAATTTTAGCAAAAAATATTAAAAACAAACTGCGACAAGAAGTAACTGTCAACATGACAATCGAAGGAATCCATTTGTGAGGACATCGAAAATTTGTACAGCCGCCGCCAGTTCCTGAAAATTATAAAAAACCATACTGGAATATAACACAGCTTTCTACGGGTTATGTGCAATTCTTTCTTGGAAAATTAACAACAATTATTTTCCGAGACATTTCTTCTCAGAGACAATTGCTTCCAGTAGAATTCTACTCAGTACAAATTTTCGCCGAAACTATGCTTTCCAGACAAAATTCTATCCCCCGAAAAATATTCACTAATAAAAATAATTTATGAAAAAAATTATCGGGCAAAGAATGATCTCCAGGAAAAAATTGTTCTGAGAAAGAATGTTCCGATTGTCAAACCAAACAATGCACTTTTTTTTTGTGTGAACATCGCTGTCAGTTCCTGCAAATTAGCAAAATCATACTTACAAATAACACAACTTCCTTCGAGAACCTTTTGCTGACATTAGTTTGTTGCAAATGTCCACCCATAGATAGACAGATACTCTTACTTCCACGCAATTAACTTCAACCAGTAGTTTAACATCATTAACTGTGCCGGCAACAATATCTCTTTACCACACCACAATTCATATACAACAGCACTGAAGAAAACACTTAAAATACGTCGTCCCCGTCCTGGTAGATTCTTTGGTCCAAGTCTTGACGGCTGCATGATGCCGATGCGTGTCGCAAAAGTTGCTGCGTGTCACCAAAGATGCTGCGTAATGTAGGCAGGATTAGGTAGGAGCCGCCCCAACTGTCACGGCACATGAATGAAAAGCGTTTTATATGTGGCCAGTGTTTAGCAGGCTCCTTTCATGTGTACATGCAATCGCAGCATCATCGATGGTTTACATGTTTGTTGGGGAATTGTGGCCGCAAATAACACTGTTCAACACTATTTTAGCTTTGTACATCTTGGACGTAATTTGTATATACTGCATACACAGTTTTTTCCTAACAAGTATCCAAGAAACAATTCCTACCTACAAGTCTCCAACCAGTTCTTCTACACCCAGAGAAAATTCCCTCAAATCCATTAAAATTGGTCAATAGGACAATTATTGATTTAATAGTATACAAAAAAATAAATCTTTTCATATAAATTCAATGGCAATGTCATAGTATTTTCTAGTATTTAATGGTATTTTCCGATTAAAATAATAATTTATCCTATTGACTAATTTTAATAGTAAAAAAAACTATTATTTATATAGTATTATATTCTGGTTGTACTTTTGTAAAGTATTCTAATTTGTCTATTCTAAACTGGCCCGCAAAACACCTAAAATTTCGTTCAATGTTATGAGGTAGAAAAATATATATGCAGTCGAAATCTGTACAAATTATACAAAAATTATCCAATTCCATAGATAACTATTTTTCCGTTTTGTTGACTAGTGTAATTGTATTCGTGTTGCTGCTTTTGCTGTCATCTTTGTCCTTTCATTTATTTTTTATATTTAATTTGTTACTTCGTTTTTGTGTTATCATTCTTTGGCAAATTCTTAGTTTATAAAACTTAACGCATGAGGCATTAATTATATTCATATGAAAAACTTGAAATTCATGTACAGCATCACAGCCAGTCTTAAATATTTTGCTAAATTTCATTGTTGTAGTAGTAAAATTAACCAAATACAATAAAAAAAACTAATCGATAAATTAACAAGTTAGGCTAATTTTATACAAAAATTGATCTCATCGTTCAAAAAATGGTAGAAAATTGAAAAATTTTGAAAATGCATTATTGAAATTTAGAATATTTACACCCAGAAAAAAATACTATATAAATAATAGTTTTTTATTATTAAAAATAATCAATAGGATAAATTATTATTTTAATCGGAAAATACCATTAAATACTAGAAAATACCATGACATTGCCATTGAGTTTATATGAGAAGATTTATTTATTGTATACTATTAAATCAATAATTGTCCTATTGACCAATTTTAATAGTATTTGAGGGAATATTTTTCTGGGCGTAGTAACTCACCAACTTTAATTAAAAAAATATATTAATTTAAATACAATGCTTTCAAAACTAATCTAAAAATAAAATCTATTTTTTTTTTAAAGAATTTTCCAAATTTTTCAATTATATACCTTTTTTAGATACCTTTTTTCTTAGATACCTTTTGAAAGTACCTACTCTCTTCACACTAGTGGCTTATTATTTTCTGTGTATTTGTATTTTTTTTTAGTTAAATGTTTATTCCTGTGTCATTATGCAAATTTAGCACCTGTTTTTGTGTCTGCTTTGTTTATTTGTTTTCTTCAAATGTTCGACAACTCATGCGATTAACATTAGAGAATTTGTGCTTTTCTAGTAGATATAACCTCTGTAAATGCTGCATGAATTCACACAGTCACTGCTGCGTAATTAAAACTTTTTTTGTCGATATTATAATAAATGAATAGTGGCGAGTTTTTAGGTGTAGTGTAATTGATTTTTTTTTTGTTCTTATTTGTTTTGGCGCAGCATATAAAAAATTTCTTGTGGGAACAACGCATTTACACAAAATTCAAAAACGTAATAAAAATGGGTGAAAAGACGCAAGCTTTTGAATATCAAACGGTATTTCTGAATATCAATTGATGTCTTTTGTTTTTAAAAAGGAATTTCTGAATTTTAATTGATTTCTTTTGAATTTCAAATGGAATTTCTGATTTTCAATTGATGTATTTATCATTTCAAATGGAATTTCTGGATAGCAATTGATGTTTTTTGTATTTAAAAAGTAATTTCTGAACTTTAATTGATGTCATTTGAATTTCAAATGGGATTTCTGATTTTCAATTGATGTCTTTTTAATTTTAAAAGGATTTTCTGAATCTCGATTGATGTCTTTTGAATTTCAAATGGAATTTCTGAATTGCAATTGATGTCTTTTGCATTTGAAAAGGAATTTTGGAACTTTAATTGATGTCTCTTGAATTTTAAATTGGAATTTCTGAATTTTAATTGATGTCTTCTGTATTTAAAAAGGAATTTCTGAATATTAATTGATTTCTTTTGAATTTCAAATGGAATTTCTGAATATCAACTGATGTCATTTGAATTTCAAATGGAATTTCTGATTTTCAATTGATGTCTTTTGTATTTAAAAAGGAATTTCTGAATATTAATTGATGTCTTTGGAATTTCAAATGGAATTTCTGATTTTCAATTGATGTCTTTTAAATTTAAAACGGAATTTCTGAATATTAATTGATTTCTTTTGAATTTCAAATGGAATTTCTGATTTTCAATTGATGTCTTTTGTATTTAAAAAGGAATTTCTGAATATTAATTGATGTCTTTGGAATTTCAAATGGAATTTCTGAATTTCAATTGATGTCTTTTGAATTTCAAATGGAATTTCTGAATATCAAGTGATGTCATTTGAATTTCAAATGGAATTTCTGAATTCAATTGTTTTTTGTATTTAAAAAGTAATTTCTGAAATTTAATTGATATCTTTTGAATTACAAATAGAATTTTTGAACATCAATTGCTATCTTTTGTATTTAAAAAGGAATTTCTGAATTTCAATTGATGTCTTTAGCATTTCAAATGGAATTTCTGAATAGAAATTGATGTATTTTGTATTTAAAAAGGAATTTCTGAATTTTAATTGATGTCTTTTGAATTTCAAATGGAATTTCTGAATTTCAATTGACGTCTTTTGTATTTAAAAAAAAATGTCTGAATTTCAATTGATGTCTTTAGCATTTCAAATGGAATTTCTGAATTGCAATTGATGTCTTTTGTATTTGAAAAGGAATTTTGGAACTTTAATTGATGTCTTTTGAATTTCAAATGGAATTTCTGAATATGAATTGATGTCTTTTGTATTTAAAAATGAATTCCTGAATTTCAAATGATGTCTTTTGAATTGCAAATGGAATTACTGAATATCAATTGATTTCTTTTGAATTTCAAATGGATTTTCTGAATATCAGTTGATGTCATTTGAATTTTAAATGGATTTTTTAAATGTCAATTGATGTCTTTTGTATTTAAAAAGGAATTTCTGAATTTCAGTTGATGTTTTTTGAATTTCAAATTATATTGTCTGAATTACATTTGTAAATGGTGTAGCAGAAAATTAAAAATTATTTAAACTGAACCAAATTAAAAGATAAATAAAAATAAATCTTTAGAAAAAATTTTAAATTAGCTGATTTAATTTACTGATATGAAAACTAACTTAAAAATAAATTTAAAATTAGTAATAAATAAAATATTATGAATAAAATTACTAGAAAATGTAAAATTTTTATAAAAATGAAATTAGGAAAAAAATAAAAAAATTTTCCTAGAATTGAAAATCAGTAAAAAATCAAAAATTGAAAGAAAATTACAAATTAATAGAAAATTGTAAATTAGAACATATAAATTTATTAAAAACTTTAAAACTACACCATTTCTATTTGAAATTGAGATTTTCCATTTTAAATTGTAAAAATTTCCATTTTAAATTGAAAAAATTCCAAATGAAATTGAGAAATTTTCAAATTATTTAAATTTTATAAAAAAAATTAAATTTTTAGAAAATTTAAAATTAAAAAAAAGTATTAAATAAAACATTAATAAATTAAAAAATGAAATCAACCAAAATATGTAAAAATTTAAAATAAATGAACGAAAAAAATTATAATGAAAAATGTATTAAAATATGAAAATTAAAAATTATTTTAAAATTTAAAAAAGAAAATGCAGCAGAAGCTTATTTCATTATGGTTTCCATACAAAAATTTATTAATCCTTTTTTTTTAAATTTAATTCAAACAAAACGCGACGACAAAGGCATCCGTATGAATTTCAAATGTACAGATGTTTCAAAAACAAATTAATAACCTAGACAACTATACCGTAAATACCCTAGTACTGCAGACGTCACATCAGAGCAACTCCAAAACGACTCCTCATCGGTGCATTTGCATTTACTGTAGCTTCTCATCGCCATACTTATAATGCAATTCCATGCAATCGGTATTGGAAATATTAATCCAACCGTTGGGTGTCATATGGTAGACGCGCACAATACCACCAGAGTAGGCATCCCTATAGGTGGCATGATAAATTGCACGCTGACCCAATTCCTGTGCCTCCTCATCATTCAAATCCCATTTGTAGCCAGAATCCAAGACGCCAAAGGCATAAATGGAGCCACTGCCCACAGAGAAAACATTGCCGGGTGTACGTGAGCCCTCCGAGTCAACATAATACAGACCTGGACCGCGTTTATCATAGCCCGCCAACATCATGCCCATGCTCAGACCCATGCCCTTGTATTCGTGCGCAATATTTGCCATTATCTTGCTGGCGGCTGCCACAGAAATGCGCTCCTTGCTACGCAGCTCATGCAGGCGACACTCCTTCGCGAGCACACGATCCCAGTAGACGCAATCGGCGGCGCCACCGGCCAAAGTGCCTGCAATAATTGCAAAATAGTTTAGTTTTATGCAATACATTCAAAGTTTATGTCACAACTCACCCAATAAATATTGATTGATTTCCACAATTTTCTTCATTGTCTGCGAGCCAATAAACTGGCCACCGGTGGCACGGGAATCAACCGCCAATATAACGCCACCCTGATATTTGAAGCCCAACGTAGTGGTGCCGTGATCAAAATTGATTTGAATGCCAGTCTTGTCGCTGTTGGCCTGTATTTGATTAAGGTTTTTCACAGGCTGCAAGACAAATAGAATAATAATTAAATTCAAAAATATGAAATTTCTGCAAAATCATGCTGCATACGTTCTCGAATGGTGGCGCCGACAGACAGTAGGGATTCTCCAAATTGCACGCATACTGCTGCATGTCACGTTCAAAGTCGGCAGGTGTAAAGTTGCGCGCCTTCATAAAGTTCGCATTGGATAAACCACAAATCTCAGCTAAAGCCATTTTATTTTATTTATATTAACTAAATTCGCAAATGCAAAAATTCAACAAAATCACTTCGGCTACAATGACAAATAGATTTAAACGATGCGAAGTTGGCTGTGGTTGGCAATTGCGAATACAGTGTTGCATTTCTTTAATGGAAATAGTACATTTTATAAAGTTAGAAATCTACTACTTCTTTAAATTAAGTACGATACTATTTATGGCTCGCAACAGTTATATTTATTTTTAATTTATTAATAAAATAAGAATAGCACAGTATTTATTTCATTAGAGAGATATCAATGATGTTTTTGGATTAAATGTAATTTCGTAGAAACTAAAACTATTAATATTTAAGTATTATACAATTTAATTTTAAATTCTTTCATATAAATTTAATAATTTTTTGATTATTATATGGATTTTTATGGATATAGATCGTCAGCTGATGATAGTTATAATTGTTAAATTTTAATTTTTTTTTAAACAATGGGGAAAATCCGAAGGTAGAGCTAGAACAATTTTGATTTTATACAAAACCATGAGGATGTCTGAGCAAAATAAAATTTAAAATTTACTTAATCAATTTGATTTGCTCATTCCGTACGAAATTTTGTATTTCTGTTATAATTGACAATTTCGTACGCTTTCTTAAGCGAAATAAAGTTTCATTTTAACCTTTTTTGTATAAAATAGCAAGTCATACCGTCACCTAAGAATTTGTTTGGCTCAAACGCCATTTTTGGGTGAACGACGCATTCAAATTTTTGTATCAACACTTTCACATTCAATGTGTTACTTTTCGTAATTGGTTTCGATAAGTAAAAATTATTTAAAAATATAATTAACTTTTTATATTCAAAAAAAAAAAGTCAAAAAAAAATGTATATATATTTAGTTTTAGTTTTCTTAATTTTGTAAAAAAATTTAACTCATATTTAATATTTTCCTTCGTTATTTTATTTATTTTTTTTAGAAAATCACTAACTTATTTTGTATCATTTTCTCGTAATTTAATATATATATTTTTATTATTTTTATTTTTAGCTTCTATTAAACGTTCTCTTTATAGCCTACTTTAGTTTTATTCTAATTGTTTACACTTGTTTTAGTTCATATCTATTTTGATAGTTCATGTGTTTAATCCAAATTAAACACAAGTTACTCTATAGAATTTCATCAATTGACATCATACTCACCCACAATGTGTTGATTTATGTAATTTTGTCGCACTTTATCCCCATGCTAACATGAATTCTACTTTAGTAACCTCTTTTTGGCACTCGCATGAACGTGATTTATTTCGTTAAATTTTTGTGGTCATTCAAGCGTATTAATCACAAAAGGTTTTAGGCCATCTACCAGTGGTGCTAATACTGTGCCAAGCAGAAAATATTGAACTAACATATCGGCGTTGCAGATTTAATATTGGACCAATACATATTAGAAAAATTATATAGGATGTTTGTCGAAATAAATTATAGTTCAGATCATCTCTTCTTCTTTTTAAAATATTAATTAATAAAATTTCTAAAAAAAATTCTTAACAAAAACGCATTTGACGAGTTTTACTACTAGAAACAACGATATTAGTAAGATAATCAATTTGTTATTTATGCTTTTTATGCTTCTGAAACAGTATTTTATATCATGACACTTGTGTTACATTGTTTTCTAAATTGGCCTTAAATTTGGCCACCCATTCATTAAAACATTCAATGGAACTACTAAACTATTGAAGTGTAAATATTATATAATAAACACAATTTTCTGTAATGAAAAAAGATATTAGAGGGTTCTATAACACATTCAAAGCTTTTGTTTTTTTTTTAGTTTTTCATCATCATTATCAATAGGTCTATGACTACTCTATTTCTTACTCTATTTATGAAATTCTCTTGGGAATGGAAATTGAATTGAATGGAATATTGCAACATAGGTGGATTACTTGTGTAGATTATTTGAAATATAATGAACTTTCCTTTTTAAAATATAAAAAATCATACGGAAATACATATAATTTTGCACAAGGATTAAAAATCTCTTAAAAATGTATATTACTGTCACAACCTAGGCAATAAAATCGGTTATAAAGTATAATTTGTCGAAATATCAATTTTATACAAATATTTTAGATAAATTATGAAACATTCATATAAATGTTTAAAACAAGCACCCATTACTTCTTTTTTTTATTGCCGTTAACCGTTTTTCGATATCTCGTATCAAATCTGAGATATTTTTCATTTTATCCACCAAATTATTAAGAATTTAATATAAAATATAATATAAAATATATAAAAAAATAATATAAAAACTGAAATACCTTAGAAAATATGCCATATATAAGTAAGGTAATAGTTGTGTGGGAAGTAAGCGTAGCCCTGAACCTATATAACTTTAATTCAGTTACTGCAAATGTCCTAATTTAAATGCGATTTTCCAGCGCTTCCGTCCCGCCAATGCTGCATTTAGTGTATGATAATCTGTCGTGAATTGTCTGCTATTTTTCATTTTTTTTAAAAGTGGCGGCAAAAATGTTAATTTCACAACTGTAGCAAATTTATGCACAACATACTACGTAACAAAGGGCAACTCTGGTTAGAGGGAGTAATTATGCTAACGGTTGATGCCGCATGCTGCAGCAAAAATAACGGTAACAAAGGGATCCACATGCAGCAAAAAACAAGGAACAAACAACTTTATCAATTATGTTATGCAAATTATGAGAACGCATAACTAATGCGATTATAATAATGACAATGATAATGTTGTCACCGAGTTCTGTTGTATGTTTGAATCGTATGACATATATTTTAAGAAATAGTTTTTAATTTTCTTTTATTGAAATAAATAATTTTTTTTTATAAATATACAATGTAATCTCGCCGATTTTTGCTTTAAATAATTTACAATATGTTTTTTTTTTAGTTTTTCACTTTTTTTTAATAAATAAAATAAATATTAAATGCGCTTATATCATAATAGTTCACTTAGCATAATTTTTTGCTTCGTTTCGTTTTCACTTTTCATCTTATTATTCGTTTTTTTTTTATTATTGTCTTCTTCTTTCTCAATATACCGTATTTACACTATTTCCTAACATGCTCGCAAATTCACTTTGCAAGCTTAATTGAAAAAATCCAAAATGCCGTTTATGATATCGTAGGCGAAATCGTTTTCATTGCTGGCGACTGCCTTCTTCTTTTTGTTCTTCTTCGCCTTCTTGCCCTTCTTCGTCTTCTCCGTGGTCGCACCGGCGGCACTTTCAGCAGGTGCTGCTGTTACCAGTGCTGCGACAGCGGCTTCCTCTGCAGAAAGCGCCGCTTCAGCAGCCTCCAGTGTCGTGGCTGCTACAGCCTCTGTGCCCATTTCATCCTTGCTCTGCACGGCATTACGTGTCACTGCTACCTCTGGTGTTGCCACCGGTGCAACAGATGCAACAGTAGGTTTGGCTTTTACTGGTGGCTCATCGTCATCACCAGCCAATTCGGCCAAGAGTCCGCCCAGACTGAAACCGCCATAATCAGCATCTGCTGGGGCCTCTGTCTCATCATCGTCATCCGTATAGTCGTCGTCATCATCATCAGTATCAGCGTCATCGTCGGCATCATCAGCGTCGTCCGCATCATCGTCATCACCATCGTAGTCATCGTCATCATCCTCATCATCGCCACCGGCGGCAAAGCCAAAGATATCGTCGTCATCATCGTCCTCGTCCGGTTTTTGCACCTCACTGGGCAATGGCTCTGCAGCTGCAACACGCAGACCCTCTGGACCGAATTTGAAGCAACTGACACGCAGCGCTGCCTCCACTTCATCTTCGGCGCGCAGCTCAAAACCTAGACAGGCCTTGAAGTCCTCCTTGGCTTTGGAGAGTCCATAGACGCGTCCGCAGAACTGCGAATAGCCGCCGGGCAGACCAACGCAAATGGGTTTTGCCCTCTTGCCTAAAATGTATGGTAGTATAAATTAAATTTTAAAATCTCCACAGATTTAGATAATTTGGACAAATCAGGTCTAGAAAATGTTCTCGACAAAATACCAAAATCGTCGAGAATTATTTGATTTAATTTTGAAACGATGGAAACATTGGGATCCGGCTTAATCATTTCTCGTTCATAATAAACTGAAGTACCTTGCAATATTTGTGTGATTTTGGAGAACTCTAAATGGGATTAATATCTGTATAACTTACTTGAAATAGTTCTTGTTGCTAAGGTGATATCACCATATTTAATCGACACCGACATCTTCTCGTTTCCCAGATATGTAATCTTGGCACAACCAGGTCCACGCACAGGCAAGATCGGCAAGGCAAATTCGCGACAACAGTCGCAATGACTATCCGTGCACTTGCAGTACTTGCTGATTGCACTCAGATCATCTTCGTTCTTAACGGGTTTCGCTGTGGTGGCAACTGCTGCAGCAACTGCGGCAACTGGTGTCACAGCGGCGGCATTAGGTGTTGCGACGGCTGGTGCTGCAATGGGTGTTGCTACTGCTTCTGCTGCTGTTACAACTACAGCATCTACCTCATTGGCTGCCTGATCAATAACTGCATTAGCGGCTGCTACGGCAGGTGCTGCTGCCTCGGCTACTGTTGCTACGGCCACATCATCGGCCTCTTCGATAACATCATCATCACCAGATGCGGTGCCAACGATGGAACCGGTGCCAGTGTTCGCATCTTCCGGATCAATGGTATCGATCAGCTGGGCTGCTGGTGGCGCAACATTCGGATCGATTTCCTCGTCGGGCAGATCGACCTTTTTAAAGTTTTCCGACAGTTTATCGGTGCGACGGAAGACGGTTTTGCCAGAAATCTGACCGATCATGCAGAACAGTGCGATGCTGAGGAGCAATGTTTGGAACCTCATCTTGGTGTAAGGTTAAATGTGAGAATGGAACTGGAAAATAAAAAGAAAAATTAAAAATTAGATACGGGTTAGACAAATCTATGGTAAAATGTGCATTTGTTATCAACTTGAATCAATTTAAACTATTTTGTTTACAAAATCAACCATATTTGAACAAGTTGTAGTTTTATTTTAAATAATAAATATTTTATTTTAACAGCACCCTAATAATCATTTTCTTTGGTTAGTCCAGTGAGATGTTTCAAGAAAAGTTATTATTTTTCAACAAGGGAGGCATTAGATCTATGAGATCTTAGTTAGGGTTTCAATTCGCGAGATCGTTGAAATGCAATATGTGTTTGTTATTTGATATGAAAATTTGACATGATGTTCTACCGACTTATCAAGCACTATGAAGGGATTTTTTGAAATTAGCCTTCTGAGGTCTAATCGCACGATACGTTTGTGGAACAATCTCCTTGCGGCTGTTCTCCGGACAGTTTTGATATTGACAAATTCAAAACAAACATCCACCAATACTACTTCATCTTTTCTACCTCTATTGAAAAATGTGCATGTCTCGACTGCTTTAAACGCCATAATTCGCATTTGTGCAGTTGTCCACGGGTCCAGCTCAAACTTTTCTTTTTAAACATCTTTTTGAACCTTATTTCGTGGGAATTTTGACTTTTACATAAGACCTCACTATCAAAAGTGATTAAGCTTCAAGTTAACAATAAAACTTCATCATCACCAACATTATTCGACTCACTATTATGCCGCTAATGAATCTGTCTGTCATTGCCAAAACTATTGTCTATTATATATTAATCCCCCTAGAGCTAAAAAGTGAAAACAGCACCGAATTCTAAGGCATGCAAATTATGACCCACATTTTCTTTTTGGCCATAAAATATAACGTGGAATGCTATGTATTTTAACGGCTACTGTTTGCATACTCATTTAAAATATATTAACAATTTATTAATAATTTAAACTGCAAAAGAATATCAAGAAAAAGCAGACGTAGGAGAAGAAGAAAAAAATATCGAAAAATACGCACTCCAATTTGAAGTGGAGTGTTTGAAATCGTTATTTATTTTTTTAGCGCTCATTGTTAGAAAGAAAGTTTGTCTGTTACTTATAATAATAATAGCAACAATAATCACAAACGCCAACAACAAAAAATTGGCAACACATTTATGTTGTTTTTGTTAATATTTATTTAAAACTTTTTTTTTTCTTGTTCATACTTTATATAGTATGTGGGCTAAGTAACTATAAGAAGAAAAAAAAATGTCATTAATAAAAACACAATAAAAACAGCGGCAGCAACAACATTATATATGGAACAATAACGGCAGCAACAATAACATATTAGGCAACATTAGTGTCAACTTCAAACGAGAAAATTGGTCAAAAGAGAAGCCAGCGGCAATAAGCGCCACCTATTCCCTGGCTTAATAAAACTTCTGAAGAGTTTAAAGTGTTGAGACCAACATCCAGCGTGTCATAACCAGGGCCGGATTGGACTGAATAATCTTACCGAGCTTTTCGTTTTAATCGGTTCAAAATATTTGTATTTCCCACATAATTGTATTTCGACGATTTCTTTTTAAATCTTTTATAAAATACATTCATATCCATATCGATAGACTAGAAATAAATGTTTTTTTTTATTCACTCGATCTTTTAGATCCCCAACAAGACCATATCTCAATCGAAGCAGTACAGAATTTTAGTCCTTTTCAATATGAGGTTGAGACTCACTCACTTCGAATTCAATTAAATTCGAGCAACTGATTAAGTGTATCGAGGTATTTATAGACATACACTCAGAAGAAAATGTCCCATTAAGTACTTAATGGTACGACCATCAATCTTATGGTTCATGTATTAATAGTTTTTTCCTTTTGAATAAAAAGTATTCAAATTAATTTGTTAGTATTCGAAAAATTCAGTACCATAAATCTAAATATTTCAATATTATTATATTTAATAGAATACTATTGTTTTAATGGTTTCCTCCTATAATAATAAACGTGGTATAAAACACACGTCATTCTGCGTGTTTGTGTTTGCTCAAAATGGTCGCATGCATTTTTTGTAATAATCCACATTATTAATAGCGACATTAGTAAGGAATTAATGTATTTAATGTAAATTCATTATATTTAACCGTTTTCTATTTATTAGAGATAATAAATAATAAATCGAACTTCTGTTATGGCGACGGACTCTAAATGCAGACTCAAGTATTGGAAACTGAAGCGAACATTGAATGTGCTATAACCTTTTGCAACGAGAAGTGTCCATGATTTTTTTAAAAGTGAATTTCAGTTTCTACATTTAATTAAAATATACAGTAAATTAACTAAAATCCATTTTTGTTTTAATAAATTATTAGGAAAATTTAATTCGACTATACTATAAAATTAATAAAACGTATCATAAAATATTTATAGGTTTTGGTTATTGTATTTAAAGGAGCATATTATAAAATTTATGGTACAACAAAATATTATATTAACAGTTCTAATATTACTGAATTAATGGGACGCATCCTATTGACCAATTTTAATAGTATAAATTATTGTTTTTCTATTGAAATACTATTAATTTTGCATGTTTTTTTTCTGGGTGTACCATATTTTCGGATCCACTTAAAATATACAAGTGTTCAAAGTTACAAATAATTGACCGAAAGTCACTTTTGTATCATACTGAAATATTTCTTTTAAAAAAATTGCCAATCATTCGATACTCTTAATCATTACGTGAATGTAGTCAAAGTATATGAGTTCATATTTAAAACCTAACTATTTTTGCAGATTTGAAGCATAAATATATAAAAGAAATAGGTATTTTATACGTCTAGACGGTACCATTAGTATACTTAATCCACCCCTGGTCATAACTAACGGTGGAAAAACCTCAAGAACGTCAGCCTCTCAACTCATGGCACATGTGACAAATGACATGTTGGTCGCTTCAGTTAATTTTGGACATCAACTTTCTAAGTTACCTACCAAAAAGATAAAAATAAAAAAAATACAAATTATTTACAACGCCAGTCACATTTTCACCATGCCATGCCAAGTGCTATTCTTCGACACAATACTTCTCCCACTTCTTTAACGAATTCCTTTTCGTCTTCTGCACTTATTGAAGTGTTTTAAAAATGAATATTTATTTTTTATTTGTCTGCATATCTTTTTATTTCTTGAACGGTAACTCTTTTCGTTTTTATTTGTTTTAAAGCTTATATGAAAGCAGTAAAATGGTATGTTATTGATTAAGTTTACGACATTTCTTTCCAAGTTGTAGTGACTAATGCCGAATTGCGAGAATTTACGCCTTTAAGCGCATGTGTATTTGTACAAAATTACTTAAAAATTTCACTCTCGATTTTTTTTTTTTGTCATATATTTTTGTTTAAATAATGTTTATTAAATATGAAATGCAAAGAAACGTGATTTTAATTTTGTGATTTCTCAATATTTACCTTTTTATTTATTTGCATTTCTTTGAGTTTAGCTAAATGTGAAGTGGTGAAATTTGTGCAAGAGTCTCTTAGGACAATTATTTATTTAATAGTATACAAAAAATAAATCTTTTCATATAAACTCAATGGCAATGTCATGGTATTTTCTAGTGTTTAATGGCATTTTCCGATTAAAATAATGATTTTATTGACTATTTTTAATAGTAAAAAACTATTATTTATATAGTATTTATTTCTGGGTGTATATAAATTCTTATTAACGTAATTTACAGTTTACGAAAGATTATAAGCTCTATGGAAATTCTGTCTCAGGGACGAATTTACCGGGAATGAACAGTTTCGAGATGGAATTGTCCGCGAAAGAATTATATCATGTAAAAATTATGTCGATTGAGTATTGTCAGTATGAAATTATTTGGAGGGCATTGTCTCGAGAATGAATTTTTTTCGCGAAAGAGTGGTCCGTACCATATCGTGGATACGTTGGCCGGTTTTATTTTTCTGAAAACCTGAAATTTTCTAAAATACTTTATATAAAGCCTAATATTTAATGCGTATTCGTTCACCAAACATAACGATGCCTTAAAATATCGAAACAATGTCTTTTATAGGCCCAAATTATGTTCATCTAAATTTATAATGATACAAAATTGATTAAGTTTTAGATAAATAAACTATTTTTTGATAAAAATTCTAAAGAATATATCAAAAAATTATCAATATTTTATAATATTTAAACAATAAATTATTTTTGTATTTGAAATTAATTTGATCGGAAATTTTTCAAAATAATAATTTTCTTCATTACCATAACTAAAGAATGTTTAAATTTTATTAAAACAAACAATAATAATATTGTTTTCTCTTTCCAAAAAAATAAAAGCTCCAAAATTATTAAAAAATAAATATGCACGTCTCGTTATATACTACATATAAATACCTATCGTATATGCCCATGTGCTATGTAAGAAATTCCACTAAAATCGATATCGATTTCACAAAAATTAGCATAATTAATTATTACTCGTTTATGAAAATAGAAAGTGTTTAAATTCCTAAAACGTTGCCGAATACTCTACTACTACGATTCACTCCTAACTGTTGATAACACTTTCCTCTTGTGAACATAATGATTATCATGATTAATAACAATAGAAAAAACGTCAAAATGAAATAGTACAAATGTGCAGAGAATTATGTATGTTTCTTTGTAATGACAGCGCTGTCAACATTATGTAAAAAACAATTATAAAAGAAAAACCTGATTTAATAACGCTGCTGTAAGTGATGTACGTTAATGATTATTATGTTAGAAATTCAACAATTAGTTGGTTGGTTGGTGGTTATCACACACGTTCTTGTGATATGATGTGATGTGTTGTGATGTAATGTGTGTGAATAGACTGATGTAATCGTACTTCGAATTGTCAGTTTGCATGTAATTATTATAGTGCTTGCAGTTCGCATGAAGAGATTTTTTTGAGGATTTTGGAACCTTGAATTTTAAAGAATGTCGCACATATTGTGCTAACAAATAATTATGATTTTGTCTAATGTTTATGTTTTTTAATCAAGTTTCGTATAAAGCGATATATATTAAGAAGGTGCATGATAAATCGTATATTATAAGCCTGAACTATTATTTTTTCTAAAAAAATTATAAAAATTTTTTTTTGTTTTACGACCTCTTTTGATTATTATAAGATATTTGTCTTAACGTGCTCAAGGTCCAGTCGGTACAAATGGGGTGTTTTGTACCAACAAACAAAACAACAAACAATTGGCAAAATGCATTGAGTAGCAGATCGCACAGCTGTTTCAGAGGCAACAAAGCCTCTTCATCAGCGATCTTTCTCTGCAGATTCTACATTTCGAGTCGCTTAAGTTTTCCTTCTCCAATAAACACAATAAGAATTATGTGCATTGAAGTAAGAACCAAAAGCAAAAATGTAAAAACTGAATCAACTCAAGATTTTGCCAAAGTAAAAAAATCACAGATTACCAAATTGAGATCCAAATATTTTGATACTTATATGAGCATTAGCAATTCTCTTAATATCAAAATTTTAAGAGACATGATAAATTTAGAAAAGACAAGATAAATCTTATGTTCTGTTTAACCATGAACCATGTTCTTTTCAATAAAATATTTTAAAAAATGATAAAAATCACATTTTTCAAGTGGGGATCTTAATATTTTGATAACTAATGTTGTATTAATATCAAAATTACACTGAATAAAATATTTACCTAATTGAATGGCTCCATAGAAAATTATTCTTTCTTATTAACACAAATTTCTTTTATTTAGAGAAAATTGTCATTTTTTGGGTGTAATATAAAAATTTGTTTTCCAAATTTCAATAAAAATTAATTTTAAATTCTTTGACATCTTTTTGTAAAGTTGTGTAATTTTTTCTTATTATAAAATGTGTCTGAGAAGGGTCCAATATTTCGATAGCAATTTTCTTAAAAACTTAATGTGTGTAGTCGGAATCAGCACTTCCGAATCATTTTGATGATGTAATGATGTAATGAAAGTCCCTACGATAATATTTAAATAACTACGATAATAGCCGCGGTAGCTCAGTGGTTAGTGCGTTGGACTGCGTGCCGAAAGGTCCCTAGTTCAAGCCTGGACTGGGGATAACAACATCTTTTCATAGAAACATTTTTCTATACCGCGCTTCCTCTCGGCAGTAAATGGCAAACCTACGAGAGTAAAACATTGCCTATGAAAAGCTCTCACCCGCCGTTCGGATTCGGCAATAAACTGTAGGTCCCACCACTTTGAGTACAAATATAACACGCACAGCTCAAAATGGTGAGAGAGCTCGGCCTAAGTTCTTATAGGATTGTAGCGTCAAACTATTATTACTATTTTATGTTCCAGAAACACGCCTGAAAAATTCCAGAAATTTTGTTACGAGAATTTTGTTACGGGAAACAAAAATGCGTTCAAATATAAAGTTTGTATCAAAAGCTGCCTTTTTCCGTCTCCAAAATATGTCGGGAATATGTCTTTAAAATTACAAATGTTTGTCGTATGCCACAAAATTTACAGAAAATTTCCAAAAGTTTGTCAATAAAGCGAATTTTATACGATTTAGGAATTGTCTATAAAGATTTTGCATTCTCTAAAAATCGATAAGTCTTTTTTTTTCATTTCTATCGTTTTAATTTTTTTTTATTGTTGTTCCAATGCTAAAGCAGAAGAGAGTAATTTGGCTAACATTTCAATGAATCATTTAAACGATTTAGGGTTTTTTCAATATGTAATGCTATGTGTCATCATCACTTTTAATCATTTTTAAATAGATTTGAAATGAAATCTAGGTTACATTATTCGTAGATACCTATTTGTCATCGTTCACTGGAATTAGAGCAGATTTTTTACAGAATTTTTAGATCTTGTATAGGCTTGCTACAGCATACCACAATTTTAACACACAATAACCATACAAACAAATTTAAATTTTCACTTTAAATATATTATAAGAAACTTCTATCATATAGTCAATGTATTACTGACGAAGTTGAATTGAATGTCTTTCTTACACATTGTTATTTAAAACAACAAAAAATATTACCTAAAAAATCACAAAAATATCCTGTTATGTTGTAATCGATCTTAGGTCCGCTTTATGTTCGCACAAACAACGATTACTTGTATTGACTTGGTCGAAACCAGCTACTTGTGAATTTTCACTTTCCGATACAGCGATCGTAACGATCACGTCGCTTGCATACGAGAATAACAACTAAATCGAAAATATGCAATCCGTCAGTGATATGGGCTAAGAGCACATCGCTTTTGGCCAAAACACACACACACACATACACACAGTTACACCTCAACATTTGGTCGCACCAATACCAACACCAAGACCTAAAGAAACGGACCTGGTTGCAGAGTCGACGAGCCAGTCGTGCAATATACGACTAGTTATACAGATACAGAGCCAAAAGTGTTATTATGTTATACGTTTCATGTTGAGTTGTTAATGGCAATGTTAGCCATGATCTTCACATTGAGCTTGAATTAGGCTTGACTTGAAGTTCGGTTGCAAGTTCGATCGTTGGCTGCTCGCACGAGGCCTGACTCAAAGCACTGCAATGATCGTGGCCTGTTACTGATAACGGTCTCTTTAGGCTCACGTACAAAACGTAGTCATAATTTAGCGTTTTATTTTCTTTTTTTTTTTAATTTTTTATGTGGTTTGGTTTTATTTCTATTTAAGAGTATTTTTAGTACATTTCATCGTCGTCGTGTGTCTCTCAATGAACCAAGTACAACGAGGTGCTTTGGCATGCGGCGGCTGTTGGGAATGACCCACCTAGGCATCCGACTAATACCAACAGGTGTCTCGCCGTTGTGTTTGGCTCGCACTTGTGTTTGGAGCGCACACGCAGCAGCGTCGCTAAAATTGGTAATGAATGGCCATAACTTGGTAGAAGAGAGCGCTCAAGAGTTGTGAATTAATGTGTGCCAGTTATGCGCTTCGAAACGTGACTTCCACGTAATGTTGCTGTATAAAGTATATGATTTGTTGTATGTTTTTCATAAGTTAATCATATTATTGTCTCGAATTAGAAAAAAACTAATAATATGCGTTTGCATTTAAAGAAAATTATAAAATAATAATTAAAAAAATAAAACCAATCTGAAAAATTAAATTGCATAGCAAATTTGATCAGTTGGAACATTCTGATGGTTTCAGTAGTTTTAAGTAGGAGTTATGGAAAATAATAGTCGATCTAAGTCGGCGAAGACTTATAATCCTAAAACATAGAAAGATTTTGGGAAAGATTTTAAGCAGACATAAAGCTGCATATTATAAGCTCGTTTCCAAAATACGTCAGGAATCTGTACATAAAATATCGAAAATAATTACCAAATGTTCCAGCAAAAATTAAATAAAAAGCATGAAGGCTTTTTATTTCCTACGGAGAACTGTGAAGGAGCGATAAAGAGAGAATAGGAGGGATGAGAATTATCTTTTCAAGCGCAAGAAAAAAGAAATAGAAAAACGCGAATGTGAACGTGAAGATATTGAAATGCATTATGGAATAAGGCTCGAAAATTCTTTCAGAAAATAAAATACCTTTCCGAAGTCTAGAAGACCGGAGCCTATTCCTCCACGGACAAGAAAGAATCCAGATGCCCAGCGAATATTGAGATTATGGAGGAAACACTTCTCTCAACTGCTAGCTGGCGAAGACGACAATAATTCTTCCAATAGAGAAGACCGTCCAACAACCCCAGTTACTGACGCCTGACCGTTATGAGATTTGCAGAGCTACCTCCTAGTTGAAGAACAGGATGGTTTGTATGCTGAGTTGTTTATGAACGGTGGCAAAGAATTCACATAGAGCATACCAAAGCTTATCACCAGTATATGGTCAGAAGAAATCAGGCCCAACGAACAGAATGTCTGTGTACTCTGCCTAATCCTTAAGAAAGAGGATCCCACAACATGCGCCAACTATCGTGGGATAGTGGGATAAGCCTCCTCAATATCGCGGATAATGTTCTTATCAGTACAGTTTCAAACTTGACAAGTTCATCACAGCCCAGATTTTCACATTACGACAAATCCTGGAAAAGACCAATGAGAGGCATATCGACACCTGCCACGTTTTCATCGACTACAATACTTTAGGAACCAATATCAACAAGAGGAATAATGTCAGTCTTGAGATTAGCCGCAGAATGGACACTTGTCAACAGCAATTAAAAAGCTTTAAGAGTGTTCGAAAGAAAGATTCTTCGGAAAATCTATGTATATAGTATAGAATCTCAGAGGGAACGATGAGCTGTATGAAATCTACAAAGATATTGACATACTTAATAAGGCACATTACCATTCAGCGCCTATGCTGGCTTGGACATGTCGAGCGTATGGATGAAAACGCGTCCGGAAAAAATGTGTTCCGGTGGTGGTTAACGTAGGATAACGACCTAGCTCCGTTGGAGCGACCTCGTCCAGACAACCTTCGCGCTTCGAATTGAATTTAATTGGCATAATTGCTGCGACCAAAACTTAACATGTGTTATAATGAACAAATAAATAAGTCATTCTATGTCGACACTAAATACCCTACACAGGTGTGAAAATGTATGACAAAATAAAAATAAAGCGAACATTTAATAGTGACCCATATCCCTACGGGAAAATATTATGAATCGACATCTTAAACCTGGCGTTGTTATATGAAGAGGTGAATAAACACCTCATGTAGACCTTTAGACCTATCACTGAATTGGTCTTCAAATGTAGAATTTGCTTCAGTTTAAAATTGAAGACCATTTTAGTGATAGGTATGCATGAGCTGTTAATTGACCACTTCTTATGACAACGCCATATTAAAGTTGCCTGTTGGTTTCATATAAAAGGGGCAGAACTAGGACCGATTCATAATATTTTCACGTAGGAATGTATGAAAGGATAGGTGTATTTTATTGCGTTTCGCTAATTGCGCATAAAATTTCAAAGTGATTTTTTTGAAAATTATGTTGTTTATAGTTATGTATAATACAAATAAAAATTACATTCTTAAACATCACTCAATTACCCGTCATTAGTAACAACATTATTATTTCCGCCTATTACTTTTTTTTTGCTTATTTTCTTTATTCTGACAAATTAATGAGGGAAAGTGTTATTCTGCTATACGCTTATTTTTTATGATTGTAGGAATTCCCCATTCGGCGCCTTTGTTAGTTTGTAGGCACGTTGCTGTAAGGTTTTTAACTCTTTTATTTTCTTTTAATTTCAAGAATACAACTAGGCATTTTGTAGGCGCAGCAGCAGCAAGCATGACTTCAACTTTTCTTTGTTCACAGACGATGATTTCTTGTTCCCAACCTTGAGTTGTGGTTGGAGTTTAAAAACCTCCCGCATCTTAAAATTTATAACACGTTCGTGCAATCGATCATTATCTTGTGTAAATTATTTGTGTAAACAGAAATTAACATTTAGTTAATGTTATTTCTTTTGACTAAAACTACTATAACAGTTCTATTATAACAGTTTTTGTAGATCAGTTCAGCAGATCTTATTGAACGTTCCACCTCGATTTAGCTGTGCCATGGAAATCTTTGTAACTGGGTTAGATCAATAAGTTCGCTTGATAATGAGCTATACAGCTATTCTAACAGTTTTTATGAACGTGATCTAAAGTTGAATTTTTTGCAGTATTTATTATTATTCTTTTTTTACATAATGGCATATATAGAGTATGCATGAAGAAATAAAAATGACTCTTTAATACGTTATTTAGCTCCAACTTTTATGCTTCTAAATTATGCCACTAATGAAGAGAGATGAGATACTAAAAACATCCATAAATTAGTCGGTTTAAGAGGAAGGACTATGTACAAAACGTTGAACTGGGGATTGAAGCTGCAATCTCTTATGTTATTCGATAAGACATTGAAAAAATATGATTATTGAAGTAAAAATAATCACCATTATAGCGGTATGATTTTAATATAAATTAAAATAAAAATAAAATAAGACAAAAAATTGTATAAAAATTCAGAATTCGAATCTTTAATAAAAAAATATTATTACAGTCAAACATTATAATTATTACTAAAGATTAAAAAATTCTTTAGTAAAATTTTTTAATGTTTTTTTTTATATTTTATATATTTTACTTATTTATAAATTACTTTGCTTAATCATTTATAACAAATTCAAATTTTTACTATAAAGTACAATTTTAATAATTTGAATACAAACACGTTTACTAACAAAATTTCAACTAACAGTTCAAATAAAAAAAATAACTAAAAATTCTCATTTTTATCTAAATTTTAAAATTCTTAATTAGGTTGAACACCCATACACACTAAATATTATTCAAATATCAGAATAAAACTAACAGATAAAACTAAAATTGGGCGGACCACGCCTTTTTCTGAAACATATATAAGGATTTGTAAGGCTAATATTTCATAGATTTGTTTTTAATAATTTTTAGGTGAATTGAAGCAATACGTTTTAAAATTTATAACCATATCTTGAATACTTTACGAGTTTTTGTTTTCTAAAGTGTTATATATAAATAATTGTATAGGAGGTGGACGTGACTGATTTGTCTAATTTCCGTTCTCAGAAATATGTTTTAGGTAAAACCTATTGAATCAAAATTTCATAGCTGACCAGTATTTCCTGAAGTCGGACAGACAAACAATCATAAGGACATGGTAAACGCATCGGGTAGTGATGCTGATCAATAATATATTTACTTTTCCATACCGGGCACGCCTCCTAAGGGGCGATACAATATGTGCACAAACTTAATATACCATGTATCTCATAAGTGTAGGGTTAAAACAACTTCGTTTGTTCATCATGTTAACGATTTTGGTAATTTTAAACCAAAAATTTGTCATTACCAAAAACCAAAAAGTTTCATAAATACAATACAAATACAGCAGTTGTAGTACTTATTTAAATTTTTTTAAGACATGCAAAAACAAATTAGCGTTTCTGTGTAAACATATTGTATACTACATAGTAGGAACACTAGACGAAAATACAATGAATACGCTATTTATTTTGATTATTAGTAAGACAGTATGTTATACAACGACAATATGTAAAATCCAAAAATAGTAAAATACACAATTAATAAATTTAACCGCTGTAACAAATATAATTACACTTTCTACCCGAACGCACTCGCAGCAGCTGTGCCTAATGTCAGTGAATATAAACAACAAAAACATACGTACTGTCACTTTGACAGCTGTGAAGAAATTTCTTCGTGTTGCTCGGAGTTTATTTGAGGAAATCAAGCAGATTTTCTATTTTGCTGCAAAAAAGCAAATAAATACTACGTTTATATTGCAAACTAAATTAGAAAAGAAGCAAATATGCTTACAAACTGTGCAACAAAAACGATAAACTTGGTGGTAAGTCTGAAATAAACGCCTAAATAAGCATAAAACATACATAATGTAGACAGAATTACTGGCCGCAACATAGGGTTATGTAATTTTGTATAAAGACGCAAATAAATGCATTTAATTTAATATAATTTGTAATATTGTTGCATTCAACAGCGTGGTGGCATACGCGCCATTTCCAGCAGCGCCATCAACAGAAGCGACAATCTATTTGTGCATCGCGATACGCCAGAGGACAATCCCGATATTCCGTTTGATTTTACCGAAGCCAATAAGAAGGTAAATTGTAGTAATTAAAAGATTGTTTCATTTTAAAATAAACCAATTTGCATTGCAGCGCGTTGATGCCATTCTCAGCATCTATCCGGAGGGACACAAGCGTGGCGCCATGATCCCACTGCTCGATTTGGCACAGCGTCAGCACGGCTGGTTGCCCATCTCTGCCATGCACAAGGTGGCCGACATACTGGAGCTGCCCAATATGCGTGTCTACGAGGTGGCCACCTTCTACACCATGTTCTTGCGCAAACCCACGGGCAAGTATCACATTCAGGTCTGCACCACAACACCGTGCTGGCTGCGCGGCTCTGATGCTATTTTGGATACCTGCAAGGTAGGCTGCATGCTCTGTTTAAGCGCTAATAATATGTATATAATATTTTGCATTTATTTCGGCATAGAAAACTTTGAACATTGGTGTTGGCGATACCACCAAGGATGGCAAATTCACCATCTCCGAAGTCGAGTGCTTGGGCGCATGCGTCAACGCACCAATGGTGGCTATCAACGATGACTACTATGTGAGTTGTTTTTAAAGTGATTTTTTTTTGTTACTTATTTTGTTTAATATTTATATTATTTTCATGTCCACAGGAGGATTTGAATGCCAAGGATATGTGTGAGATTTTGGCCGACTGCAAGGCCGATCGCATCGCTGCACCCGGACCACGCAACGGCCGCTTTGCCAGTGAGCCCAAGGGCCAGCCTACCTCGCTGAGCGAAGAGCCCAAGGGTCCTGGATTTGGCATTCAAGCTGGTCTCTAAATTGCACAATTGTCGCGTGCATGCGGTAGTTTAATTTAGAGGAAAGCAGAAAATGTAGTTGGAAATAAAACGTTATTATTTTAATAAACCACAAATTATGCAGTAAATTGAAATCTACAGCAATGTAGTTAAAGTTGCAAGTGTTCTTTTTTTTTAATTAGCTATGCAACGGGGCAGAATATAAATTGCAGATGTATAAATTTTATTGATATAATTAAAATGTCATTGATCGTCGCTGTAAGGGTAAAATGAACCAAAAAGAACATCAAATCGTCATCTCTCTTTATGGAGTATTTGTGAAAAATATTTAACGTTTCTAAAAAGCCATGACAATTGTTATCCCATAGCACAGAATATGAAATTTACAGAAAACAAAATTTCGAAAAATGTGGTTATGCGCGCTATGTCAAGTTTGTTAACCGTGCCATAGAGAGATAAATCTGAATATAGAACACGCTCTTTGAATGCAACTTTCATTTAAATTAGCAACTTCTGTTTGACTGAATATTGTTAAAATTAACTATATATAATTTTATACAAAATATGTGATTACTTACTTTGGTGTCGAATACAACAATGTGTTTTGGGTGCACAATAATATATATCGCTAGTCGCCTCAACATAGTGAGCAGTCACACCAGCTGTGCATTCCAATCGTCGTCAGTTTCTGGCATATGATAGTTTCAACAGCAATTCGGACGTTCAACACCAACGCAAACAGAGTGAATCTGAATTTTAATGCCACTGATATTTCAATGTTGGCGTTGAGCTCATAAAATTTTTCATTCTATCTGATTCTGTACTCGTTTTTAACAAATGTCGGCCCAAAAATTTGAAATATCTGTAAAATCATGTGTAAAATAAATGATTACATGATTGGAAAATTCTTATGATCCGTTAAGAGAAAAAATAATTAAATAAAAGACGAACTTAAATATCAACAGGTAATTAAAATTGATCAGAAACATAATTAATCCAGTATTCTGATAATTAAGAAATAATTTTGATTGAATACATGTTAGATTAGTCAGTAATTTTGGTTTTTGTTTGAATTAATTAATGTTTTTTATATTTTAAAGAGTTTTGTTTTATATTAGGGCTCGATTAATTGGTGAATAAAAGTGTTTACTGATTACTTGATTAATCAATATGTGCCGATAAATGATATTATTGATAAATCAATTAATTTAATATGTGATATATCAGAAGACATGATTAATCACCTATTTAAATTCTGATTTATCAAAATTTTGAAAATGTAAAAAAAACTAGCGTATAGACAAGTTTAAAACTGAGTTTATTTTAATGTACAGCTTTTTAACAATCATTGTCATACAAAACCTTTTAATAAACCGTATTTAAATTTAAGCTCCATGTTAATTTTGACTATAGTTCCGGCCACTGTATTTAATACAAAAAAAAAACTTTAAAACACTAATCCAACATGTGATTACTCAAAATCATCTTGAGTTGTTACGGTTACTGAATGAATAACCTGAATACAAAAAGGAACAGAACGGAAGGTAAGGTTAGGTTGATCGACCGCAGGGAGATTGTTCCACAAACGTACCGTGCGACTGAAAAACGAACTTTCTCCGTAATGCGAGTCGAGTATACTACGATAGGGCGGGCTTGTTTTGATACCAGTGTACGAGCGAACGAGACAACACACGACCAGTAAAATCAGACCATTTCCCTCGAACCTATAAAACAAAAATATTTCATCACCTATTACATACTAGCACGTTGCTGGATTTGATCCAGAAATTCCAAGAAGGATTTAAAGCCCCTGCCCTAATTTACGAATTGTATTCCATATTGGGCCGGATATAGTTAGAGTAGACAGTGCAGGAGAGTAAGTCAGCAGGAGTGAAGTATGTTTTACATCGTTTTAAAAACCGATACATGTAAAATATGTCATCATTCCAACGGAAGTCACATTGAATTGAAATGCCCAGACAATAGTAGCTGACTGTGCCAAATTTACAGCGCCCATATTGTAGAGTCGGTAGCTCAGAGTTCAGTGCGTTGGACTGTGAGTCAATCGGTTCCATGTTCAAATCTGGTATGGGGCCAAAAACATGTTTTCATAGAAAAACATTTTTGTATACCGCGCTACCTGTCGACAGACAATGGCAAACCTCCGAGAGTATAACCATCATTCGGATTCGGCATTAAACTGTAGGTGCCGTAGGTCCGCCCTAAGTTCTTCAGGACTGTAGCGTCAAACTATTATTACTATATTGAGGGTGAATTCATTCTTTTTTGAGACAATAGCAACTCTATTCGCAAGTCTTTATTGACTGTGTCATTCTTACTCCTGCCGACTTACGCACTGTCTACACTACCTACATTAGTAGGTCTAAAATGGAATACAACTCGCACATTTAGGCAGGGGCCTTAAAATGCTCTTTGGAGTTACTGGACCGAATACAACGTGCGATATATTTAATAGGAGATGAAAATATTTCATCGTCTATTGGTTCTCTTGAGCATGGAAGGACCGTCGTGTGCGTAAGCCTGTTTTATAAGTATTACAATGGTAAGTGTTCGATGGAAATACATGGCCTGATTCCACCAGGTCGTGTTTTCTCGTTCTACTCGGGCATCGAACCAAGCCCACCCCTTCGTAGACCACACGACTCTCAACAGAACCACGCATTACAGAGAAAATTCGGTCTTCACACGCATTATACGTTTGTGGAACAAACTCCCTGCGACTATTATTTCCGACATTTTTGATATTGGCAAATTCAAAACAAATATCCACCGACACTACTTCATTTTGCCTCCCTCCCTAAATACCAGAAATAGGGACGAGATAGGAACGAATCCTACGAGACTATAATTTATGGAATGTTGTTCTGAGAGAACATCATTCATCGCTACTCGTATTGAACGACCACGGAGAAAACTAGATATCCTTGCTTGGTGAATACAATTATTCCACTTTTCGGAAAGGACCGTCATCAAGTCACTGATGGGTCTGTGTACTACGGACACCATATTGCCGGTCACTTGGAAATTCGTTGTGCTCCAGATAATTCAAGAGGTGGAGGTTTATTACCTTTTCCATTATCTTGGAGAGCACAGAGCATATTGCAATTGGTCGGTAATTGGCAGTGTCCTCAGCCGTCGTTTTAGCGATGTCCGTCTGTCTGTCTGTCTGTTGAAATCACTACTACTTAAACAATTGAAGAGTTAGATAAATGAAACTTTAGATTACTTATATACCTACGCTGTATGTGCGAAAAATTAGGCATATCGGTCCATTGTGACCTGTGATCTGACTATTTATATTCAAATAACTCATAAAATTTACATCTACAGTTCAGTTTTACTGTATACGTGCTTAGGTAAACTTTTTTCGTCAAACATATATTGACTTCATGCTCAAATACATGGAAATAATGTTTTCCCGGGAAACGACTTGTGGTTCCCAAAAAAAAAATCGAAATTCGGTACACCTACCCATTTGCAAATATGGGTATCAAATAAATGGAAATTCTTCAGCGATTGAAAGTTTGTAGTTATTTTCATGATTTGTATACCCTGGTGACCTATATACCACTTTGAATGGTAACCACATATATGTGTAGGGTATTTATAGTCGGCTTAGACCGACTATAATTTTGATAATCCTAACTATCCTAATAACATCAAATTTAAAATTTCCCATGTGATCAAACCTTCCCAACTGGTTCTTATTTAGTGCGAGTTTCCGCGTAGAAACTCGCACCGGTTCAACACAGATGAAGAGACAAAGTCAATGGTGGGCAGTGGGTAATTGCGTTGACTTATTTGCAAATAATTCTGTCAAGAGATTGGTTTTATCATATGGGTCTGTGAAGGTCTGTCCATTCATAATAAGAGTTGGAATAGACGATTTCGTCTAATTCTTCATCATTTTACAAACGACCAGACATTTTTACTACCAGAAATTTGGACTAAGAACCGAAAAATCGTTGGTGTGTTTGACTACGAGCCGGAAAGTCCTGGGTTCGATCCTAGCGATTGTCAACTCCAAAAATATAAAAATTGTTTTTTTTTTACGACGCTATCTCTTGGCCAGCAATGGCAAATGTACGGGAGTAACACATATCACACGCCGTTCGCTGTTCACCTTCGAGTCTTGTTCCAAACACCTTCTTGACTGGAGCGCTTTCATCCATTCGTTGAACATGGCCCGCTAAATCTTGATGCGCTTGAATGTGTAAATGTCGTGGAATAGCTCATACAGCTCATGGTGATTCGATACTCGTTAGCAAAGCAGATAGGACCAAAGGTTTTACGGATAATCTTTTTATCGAATGCTTCCTTGAATAATTCAGAATCCAGAAATGAAAGCCAAATTCAAATAATGTACATCCCTAATTCTTAATGATTGGGCCAACCTTCTATTTCGAATTTAATATAAATACGACATATACATTGATGCCACAAATGTGTTTTTTTAGACTTTATAAATGTCCTTTTTAAGCATTCCTTAACTTACAAAACATTTAACGTTCTAAATAAAATAAAAATCCAAATTGTTTGTCACTAAATATATTTATTATTATTAAAATTTAAATTTATCCAAACACATTTCTAGTTTGTGCGCGTTCCATACGCTTTGTTCCTAGATGTAGTAAAATTTCAAATTGATTTTACATATAAGTTTTAAAAGTATGTTTTTCTTATTCAATTTTTTTTTTTTGTTGCTCATTATGCAGTAAGATAGCTACACGTTCCGCTTACACGTTGGTTGATGTTTCCTTTTTTTGTTGTTGTTGTTTGTAATTATGTTTTTCTTTACATATATATTCTTTATAATTAGAAACATATTTAAATTGTCGTGACATTTAGTTTCTTTTAAAATTAATATTATATATATTAAGTCTATAGAAAATGAAATCTTATCGTTTAAATATTGTAAAGTAGTTACAATTTGTTGACAGTTTATTAATGATAATATTTATATTGAATGAGTGGGCGCACAATATTGTGGAGGCGTCGGTCGTCATTCGCAAAACTGATACATAAAATAAGTGTCTCCTTTTTGGGTAGATTGGGATGACACACATAATGTCATATCTAGCAAAACAGCAAATAATAAAACCATGAGTAAAACCAATATTTCTTACAGCATAAGAAAAACAAACAATAACTAAACGAAACAATTGAACAAAAATATAGCGTAAAAAAAGAGATAATTATGTAAAATAAAATGGAATTTAAAATATTCCAAATTTGCACAGATATTTTATGTTGTGTTGTGTTGTTTTTTTTTTTTTCCTTTTTTGATTTTTTTTTTTTTCTTTTTAAATAAAAACGAGACGACGTGATGGAATTGATTATGTTGTTTTGAAATAAACAAAAACTTGGCGACTGCTGCTGTTGCTGCTGCTGTTTCTTCTGCCGTTGTTAAATTATTCATCACTATCACCATAGTAAACACTGTTAAATAATATGTTAAATGTAGCAAGAAATCATTTTAATTAAACATACCGTTTCTTTGATACGCCACGCTTTGATTTGCGTCCAATTGCATTGTGATAATTGGTGCGCGGTGCCGTTTCATTTACCAAGCGCTTGGTCTTCTTCGGCACCTCACGCAACTCCTTGAATGAGACATTCTGTTGCAAATCCATGCGCTTCATGAACTTCTGTATTAAATCATCGCAATACAAATTCTTCTCCGGCTCCCAGGTGTCGTTCTTCGGTCCGAAACCCTTCCAGCGTATGCGAAAGACACGTCCCGTCTTCTCTTCGGCATAGTCTATGATCTTCTCTACTTCCCATTCCTTGTTGGGATCCTGTTTGTTGGGTGTCGCTTTATTACCGCCGGCGGGACGTCCTTTTTTGGCGGGCGTTGCGCCTTTTTTGGGGGAAGCCTTGGTTCCGTTATTGGAAGTCTATCGGAAAGAGATTATTGCAATTTAAATCATATCCTTTTTGTGTATGGCTCCAAAATTGGTTCAAAATCAAAATTTTAAATTTGTAACTCTTATTGTATACATTAAATGTATAAGATGATGCGAACGTAACACTCTAATCAGGTGTTTCGCACGTGTAAACGATTCATGTATAATCGAAGTATTTATATTTTGTGATTGTGAAAAATGTTTATATTTTGTAGTTTGCATATTGTCCATGTAGAGGACGAACTCAAATATTAAAAAAAAAATATATATTTCCTATGGTCATCTACAGATTCATTCTATATAATTCCACTGTGACTGGCGTTACCACCGCGTAATTAAATTACTTCTCATTTGATAAAATAAAAATGATGTATGTATTTTGTCCTATGTTTTTCTTATTCATGTGGATTTTTTCATTTATCATTTTGTTTTTAAATTCTACGACGGGTGTTACAATTCTACATACAATTACTTCTTCATAATACAAAGTATTAAATTTTCTTCTTCTTCACAGTGGAATAGCATGTATTTGGTAAAAGACTACTGTGAACACTAAGTTCTTATTGTAGTCTTTAGTTAGTATGTTAAAATAGTATTTTTGATTGAGATTGTTGAATTTTCAGGTTTTTCGATGTAAGATTCTTATTTTAATATTTGTATTTTTTGATAATTGTCGTTTTTTAAGTACAGTCTCGCGCCTTAGCGTGGTTTGCACACCGTTCGCTGCAAAAACTGTACACGTATTTGACTGAGTTAACGGGACTTTTCCAGTTAAATCTACAATGGACAACGCCGAACAAGAGCTGGTCGAGAAGAGAACCGACCAGTTCGAGTTCTTGATGGCGAGTCCGTATTAAAATTTATCGGAAATAAGCGAGCTTTAGAGACTTATGTCTATTTCCATGGCACTTCAGTTGTTGCCCTATACGGGTTTTTCAACAGGGACGCTACAAAAGTAGAGCGACAGGGACAGCAAACGACGCCATATTTCTTGACGCTCTTTTGACAATTCTCTTCAGTAACGTTTGCCATTTCATGATGGAAAGATATACGCCAACAACGAGTCGAAATTATTAAAATTTACTAACGAAATTCGAATTCGTATATCTTTCCATCATGAAATGGCAAACCTTACTGAAGAGAAATGTCAAAAGAGCGGAAAGAAATATGGCGTCGTTTGCTGTCCCTGTCGCTCTAATTTTGTAGCATCCCTGTTGAAAAACCCTTTATGTAAGATTTTTGATTTAATATTTCTTTAGCGATGTTTATTTTAAACAGTATAAATTATATTTATCCTTCATTATTTATTATTCATAGACATTCCACCGGATTCTTAAACCATTAAATTCAGCTTTGCAAAAATGTATTACTTTAAATGAGTTTGCCTCAGTATCCTACAATAGAATCCAATATTTATATTTTTATCGTTTATAGTTTCGGTCAGATCTATTATAATGCCATAGTGTTTATTTTAAAAGAAGTATACTCAAGAAATCAGATCGAAAATCAATTGAAAACTTTCAACGTGTTTTCCACAAAATTGTTTTTTTTTTTTTGAAGTAACTGAGAGATATATATCCAATATCCAATATTAAAGTTGCAGATTTGGAAAATAAGTTTTATCATTTGTGGTGAAGCATTGTAACGCGCGCTTCACCACAGAAGACAGTTTTAGTTTGGTTAATTGTCAGTATTTTAAAGCACTTCTCATCAATCCAATGAGTATCATACTTTCATTTAAAAAATGTCTTTTAAATTCTAGCAGAAAATCTTAACTTTGTTGAAGAACATAATTATGAACGTAGAAATGAAACACAATTTACTTATGCTATAATGCCGCGGTAGCTCAGTGGTTAGTGCGTTGGACTGCGAGCCGAAAAGTCCCCGGTTCAAGCCTGGACTGAGGCTAACAACATCTTTTCATAGAAACATTTTTCTATACCGCGCTACCTCTCGTCAGTAAATGGCAAACCTACTAGAGTAAAACCATTGCCTATGACAAGCTCTCACCCGCCGTTCGGATTCGGCAATAAACTGTAGGTCCCACCACTTTGAGTACAAATATAACACGCACAGCTTAAAATGGTGAGAGAGCTCGGCCGAAGTTCTATACAGGAATGTAGCGCCAAACTATTATTATTATGCCGTGAGGATACAGATCTCTTCATTCAGTGAAAAGTCACATAGTCTGTTTTTTGATAAAAATAGAGAGCTGATATAATGTAAACTAACAACATTTTTATCTTGCACAAGTTTTCGAAGTCTCATATATCACCAGATTAACACTTTAACGCCAATTTTTTTTTATATTTTTTGTTTTTTATTTTTCAGAAAACTCTAATTTGTAATGTAATTTGAAATGTAGATCAGTTTCAGTTGAAAATGTCTAGGGACTGCTAATAAACACACAATATAGTCCTATAGATTGTCTTATTGGCTGAAAAATTTCATATATCGACCATTTCATGTCACATCGGGACCTTGTGACATTCACTACTTTTGATTAGAGATGGGCATGTGAACGCGTGATTGTGATTGAATCCTAAATATGCTCACGTGATTGTGAGTGAGTGTGCGTAGACCAAAAAAATACCGTGAGTGTGCGTAGGCCAAAAAAATACCGTGAGTGTGCGTGAGTACAATTTTTTCGTAAGTGAGTGAGTCGAATAAAAAAATCTCACTATTAATTTTTTGCTATTTTTCGAAATTTTTGCTGAACTACAGGGCCCCTTGCATTCAGAAAGCTTTGGGAAAGCGGCACTCCACCATTTTGAATATGTTGCAAGGTTTCAGTCAACAATTGATCTAACCTCTGCATACCGGCCGTACTTTGTATGGGCTAGTCAATTTTTGTTGGGTCATGTCAATAGTTTTAGCTTGGTTTCATACGGCCGTTGATGGAAATGGACATAGAGAGCATATTTTTTTGTGCGATATACCCATTTTTGTAAATTTTAACTAGTTGTTTATTAAGTTTGAACAACACATCGAATTATTTCACATTTTCTTCTCCGTTAAAAATTGAGATATATTTTAATAAAATCCCTAACATCATAACATCATTATTGCGTTTTTTTGTAAGTTGTATTGGAGGTGTCACGCTCGGTCGACAAATCTCTCCAACATATACTAATGAAATATGTATTTTTATGCATTCTGAAAACAATAGCAAAAAACACGTGATCACGCGTGATTGTGATTGATTCTTAATTTTACTCACGTGACTGTGAGTAGAGCAAAAAAAGGCCGTGAGTGAGTGTGCGTGATTAGAAAAATTCTTTCGTGAGCGTGAGTGAGTGTGAGTCAAAACTCACTCACGTTCCCAACTCTACTTTTGATTTTGTTAAAACTTTCCACTAATGTTCTATGTTTTAAAAAAAGTAAGTTTAAAAATATTATTGGTGCATAATACATATAGAATTCTAAAACTTTCTGACCATTCTATTATTTTTACACAATTTCATTAACTTTCAAATACGACCAAGTTGTTCAATATTGAACTTATCGTTCACGTGCTACAGTAGTTTAACTGCATGGAAAATGTTGAATCTCAATGAAAAGATTTTTCAATCTATGTGAAGAAATGAATAACTCTTAAAAAAACAACTATTATTACTAATAAATGTACTTGTAAAATATGTTTTGGCACAAAACATGACTCAAATTTCAAAAGATACGGAGCTAATAAGTCATTTTTTTGTAAAAGCACCAGGTTTGACATAGAATGACCGATATATGATATATACAAATGATACAAACTCAAAAATGTATCCATTTCAATATTTATAATTATGCATAGTCATTTTTAGTCGATTTTAATGAAAATATTTTAAAAAATTCCCGGATTTACTCAAAGTTATACTCCTAACACAACAACAACAAAAAAAAATACTAAGAACCAATGTTTTATACGACGACTACTTTTTGAATTATATGCGAGACTGTACTTGTTTTTTATTCAAGTGCATACCATGTGGTTTCTACAAAACTTACCTTTTTCTTATATTTCTCAATAATATCTGGACATGACAGTGTATCCTCGGGTTCCCAAGTATCATCGTCCTTTGTGTAGCCCTTCCATCTGATGAGATAAAAGGTGAGACCGCGCTCCACTCTGTGCTCCAAGATTTCTTTGACCTGTAATTGAATAAATTTTTGTATTTTACAATTAAACCTATAGCATAAAGCTGAACTTTAAACACTTGCCTCATATTCTTCCTCCGGCTCCTCGTCATCATTTTCATCATCGTCCGCATCAACGGCAGCTGCATTTTTCTTAGCTCCCCTGCCACGTCCACCGGTTGCCGCTTTGGCTGGTTTTGCTTTGGCCTTGCCCGCTTTGCGTCCACGCTTGGCAGGACTGCTTGCGCTACCATTGAGCGGCTCATCGTCTGATGCATCAGTGGCGCCACCAGCCTCACCACCGTCCGACACCTTTTTGGCGGCTGCTTTACGCTTTGTTGCTGTCTTCTTTGCACCGCCACCATTCTTATCGACTGCAGCGGCAGCTGCACCGGCTCCCTCATTTTCCTCACCATGCACCGATTGAAATTCATCGGCATCTTCATCGTCCTCAGCCACATCGGCAGCACCATCGCCGGTCGATTTGTCGACCGGCACATCTTCCACATCGGAGTCGGTGCTGGATTTGTCTTCAACATTTTCAGCGGCATTTAATTCTTCATCGTCGCCGCCCGCCTTTTCCGAGGTATTGTTTTTCTTTTGCTGCTCCTCGTTTTCGGCGGCTTCCGCATATTCGGCCAATTTTTTCTTGTGTACACGACCCATTATTTTTTCGATGGTTCTTTTTTTCTTTTCTTTTGCTCTTTAAAATAATTCACACGTCACTTTGTGATTTGTAATTTTTTCCAGCCACAATTTTCTTGAAATATTTTCTTATTCGCCCGCCTTTTTGTGTTTTCTTTGTGGAAATAAAAAAAATTACACGCAAAATCGATAAATTTTCCGTTTTTTTCAACACGAACAAGCGAAATGAAATCAGAAAAGTTTTTTTGGACGCCGTAAAAAATGGTGGCAAAATCGAGAAAAAGTACAAGCACGCGAATTCACCATACCAAAAAAACGTTTTGGCTGTGTAATAATCGTAATTAACGAACGCAACAATCGAGGGTTTCAGTTCAACTTACGAAAATTAGTACTTTTAGTACTATTATGATACTACTTTTTACAACTACTCATTTATATTACATTTATAAAAATTAAAAAAATATATATTAAGTTTAAAAATAATATTAAAAAATATTATTATTAAATTAAAAATATGTAGGTTGAACTGCAGTTTACCGGCCACCTCATATAATAAAAAACTGACACGCCCTTTTAAATACAGAATATAATTTCAATTAATATTCGACGCTCTCTCCCTTGGAACTCGCATTTTTTTACATGAATATGTGGATGCAGCCATATAAATATATTCATATGTATTAAATATATTATTAATAAAATTCACTTCGAGTATTAGAGCAATGCGTTTTTAAAAGATATATTATATAAACCATTAAAATACTTCAATATTTAATTATAAAATATCAAATATTAAAAGAAAAATGTTTTTAATAAATAAATTTGTTATTTGTATATAAAATAAATTAAATGAATCAAATAATCAAAGTGTTGATTAATCTGAATACAAAATAAATAATTAATCAACTACACCGATTACATAAACTGTGTGTTTAAACTGATAATGGTAACGATACTGCGAATAATGTCTGAAATTCAATAATACTTTTTATTACATTTAAAAAAAAAAGTGCTATTCTATTTAATAAAAAATAACTAAAGTATAAAATAAAAAAATAATTAAAAAAAAAATATTTGTCGAAAATTTATTATATAACCAACAATCCTATATGAATCGCTATGATTCAGACAACGTGGCAATAATGTCACAAAATGGCTGACTAAAGATTGATTACTTTTTATATATCTCATATTACCATGGTGAGTCATGGTGAAATTATATTGCGACATTTTCATTTTTTTTTTTCTTTATCTAGAATATTTAGTTTTATCATATATATATATATTTATTTTACATAATCAACTTAATTCTCAATAAATATTTCTACAACATTTTTTGGGAAAACATAATTTTTGTAATGAAAACATTTGCAATACAAAAAGAAGAAACCCAGAAAAAAATTCCCTCAAATCCCATTAAAATTGTTCAATAGGACAATTATTGATTTAATAGTATAGACAAAATAAATCTTTTCATATAAACTCAATGGCTATGTCCATGGTATCTTCTAGTATTTAATGGTATTTTCCGATTAAAATAATAATTTATACTATTGACTATTTTTAATAGTAAAAAACTATTATTTATATAGTATTTTTTTCTGGGTGTATAGGCAATTAAAGAGGGTGACGTGATGTTAGAAAAAGTTGGATTTTCTGTGGAAATATGACCATATGTATTAAAAATAACTACATTTTGTATATAAAAATATTTAAACGACCAAATAAAATTAAAGCATCTTAAATAAATTAAGTATTGATTTTTACTAGTGACAAATAAGAATATGTATGCGCATAAATGAATAACTTGCGCAATCGGTAGTATCTGCAATATGTAGAATAACAGTTTCTAATACATTGTGTAGTAAAATAAATTCAAATTAATACAATTGCATTGAAAACAATAAGTTAAAGTGGAATTATATTTTTTCAAAACATATACAAACATGTATTAAATTTAACTACATTAATTTTCTTAGTATACCTGATCGTCTGTGTGAAAAATTCAACATAAGGTTTCACGCACATGAAAAATATTCAAATTTTACAAATTTAAAATGCGAAAAGCTAAAAAATACAAATATATTTAAACGTAGTTACAAGAAAAACTTGCTTTGATTCAGCAAACACACTCTCGATAGTATTTAATCTCGATATCATTTCGAATTCTAAACGATATCGTTAAATTTTATGTAGGATTTGAACTACAATAAATTTTAACATAAAATAACTTACTAAATGCAAAAATGCGAGGGTGAAAATTGAAAACAATAAGAAATTTGCCGCATGGCTGACGCACTATGGATCTGAAGGTACTTTTTCGTTTCATAAATCAGTAACTTTTTTTGTACACCCAGAAAAAAAGCATGGTAAATTGATAGTATTTCAATAGAAAAACAATAATTTATACCATTGAAATTGGTCAATAGGATGCGTCCCATTAGTTCAGTAATATTGAAACTGTTAATAAAATGTGTGGTTGTACCATAAATTCTATAATGTGATATTTTAATTACAATAAGAAAGACCTATACCTATATATTTAATGATACGTATTATTAATTTTATGGTATAGTCGTATTATATTTTCCTAAAATTTATTAAAACAAAAATGTATTTTAGTTAATTTATTGTATATATTATTTTATTTAAATGTCGAAATTGATATTCACTTTTACAACACACACATAAAAAAACACTTCTTGCTGCAAAAGGTTATAACACATTTAATGTTTGCTTTGGTTTCCAATAATTGATTGTCGTACTTGAGTCTGCAGTTATTTTTGAGTCCGTTGCCATAATAGAAGTTCGATGTATTATTTATTTTCTGTAATAAATAAAAATATAAATAAAAATAAATATATAAATATAATTTATTTACATTAAATATATTGAGTCCTTACCAATGTCGCATTTAATAATGTGGATTATTACAAAATTCATGCGACCATTTTGAGTAAACACGCAGAATGACGTACAAAACGAACATGTTTGTATTCGTTTTTATGTTTTTTTACACCACGTTTATAATTAGGAGGAAACCATTAAAACAACAGTATTTATTCTATTTACAATACAAATATTGAAATATTTAAATTTATGGTACTGAATTTTTCAAATACTATTGAATTAAATAGAAAACTTTTAATTTAAAAAGAAAAAACTATTAATACATGAACCATAAGATCAATGGTCGTACCATAAAGTACTTAATGGTACATTTTCTTCTGAGTGTACAAGAGATAAATGGACAGAATTTTGAAACAAAATTAGCCCTTAGATGTACCTTGAAGTTGTGAAAAAATGAGCACACTACGAAAAGGGGAAGTGGTACTTTTCACTAATGAAAGATCAATGATATTAGATACGCATGTAACTTATGTTTTTTAAGATATAAAAAGAGATAAAACTCTGGATTTATTTACTCTATACTTGTATATTGCGATATGGGTAGAATCGGCAAAGGGCGTGGCACTATTATTTATGTATGTTATATTAAAAATGTTCGCACTTATTAGCCTATAACTTTTGTATTTTAAGAGATAATTGAATGTTACTTTATGGTACATAATATCGTCGTTGTAGAACGAAAAGTCACCAAATGAATTTTTATGAAAAAATTAATTTTCGAGTTTGTTGATTAATATTATAGAAAGTAATGGATGGATTTTTAAAGTTGAAAAATCAACTAATAGATTCACATTTTCTTATCATGTGGTAAAATAATTTAGTTTTATAAAGATTTTTGTAAGTGAAAATTTGTCATTTCTACAACGACGATATGTAATATAGAATATGGTGGTACTTAAAATGTGCGGAATTGGAAAAGTGAGAGTGGCATTTGTATATAATATATGTTAATAATTTAATGTATAACTCTGGCTTTCTTAACAGAGATAAAAATAATGAAATTTTGAATTCATATAGTTTATAGTATTGCTGTGAAAAATGGGGTAAATATGAAAAAGGCGAGTGGTCTGAAAATTGAAAAATGTGTTTTTCGCTCTTATGTATCTGTAACTTTTTATTTTAAGAGATATAGATGTATCTTACACTTTTCTAAAAATCGGCAGAATTGGAATTCCGCGAGTGGCACATCTCATATATAGATCTAATTCATTGGATAAATGTAAATTTGTGTCACATATTTATCTGAACTATTGTTTTATGAGTGAATTTTTGGATTTAGTTAATAAAATTGCTATAGATTCTGAACGGCTTCAATCCTTATGAAATATGAATCGAAATGTTTGTCAGGACTTAATAGTCACAAAAACTATATTTTATGAACACTTTGAGTTCGAAATATTTTTTGTTTTCCAATAATCACATTTTTTTTAGCCCGATAGTTAAAACTTTAACCAAAGTAGAAATTTAAGAATTATAAATATGCACCTACTTTTTAATTTTTCACAGTGCACATAAACATATAATAATGTTCAAAGCAATTTTTGAAAGCTGAATAGTATCATATCTATATATGGAATAAATGGTATCACATCTATATACTTTTCCTTCGTAACATTTCGAAAAAAAATGCACTTAAAACATACATAAAAAAAAACTTAAATTTTTTTTTTTTCATATTTGATTATGTGTTTCGTAAATGTCCTGTGTGTGCCAGAGCATCACGAGAGAACGAACAGACGGATTTGCCTAATTCATTTTGTATTTTGTTCGTATCAATGCAAGAGTGGTTTAGGAAAAACCGAAAGGAAATATCTAAATTTGACCCTAGGACTATGAAATTTGGGCAGGGTGTTCATCTCTTGACGGATGTGTGCACTACGAAGGGATTTTCTGAAATTCGCCTCCTAAGGTACACAAAGGAAATATCTAAATTTGACCCTAGGACTATGAAATTTGGGCAGGGTGTTCATCTCTTGACGGCAGGGTGTTCATCTCTTGACGGATGTGTGCACTACGAAGGGATTTTCTGAAATTCGCCTCCTAAGGTACATAAATGGGCGTGACAATATTGAAATTATAATTAAAAATATCGGTGTAATTAAGATAAGTACAGTCAGGAAATTTGGCTCAGTGACGTATATTGTAGTTCTTTATCTGTTTTACAAATGTGGGCGGAATTAGACAAAAGGGTGTGTCCCATATGACTAAAACTATAAAAATGTTGTAACTCCTGACACTAAGATTTGAGTTATATAAATCGAAACTAAGGTTTATATTACAACCTCCAATCGTCACGTAGAATGTGAGCGGGATTGCACAACGGGGCGTGGCATCTCTCATACAACCAAAACTTTAAAATTTCTAAGTCTTTATTTACTAAGAGCAGAGTTATAAACATCAAAACAAAAGATTATATTAAACATTGTAATAGTCACTTAGAATGTGGACGGAATGGGACAATGGGGCGTTGCACCTCGCACATTACTAAAATTTAAAAATGCTAACTCCTGACTTACTAAGAGCAGAATTGTACAAATCGATACGAAGGATCATTTTAAAATGTTAATAGTAAAGTAGAATGTAAGCGGGATTGGAAAAATGGGCATGGCACTACGTTCCATGTGGGTGGGAAAAATAGCGACTAGGCTTGCACTAAAAAAAAAGTAAAAGGGACTTTATAAACGATATAGGTTTGCAATTACAAAAACTTAGCACGGGTGCAGCCGTGCACGGGGGTCCAGCTAGTTTAAAATAAAAATAATGCATAACATTTTCTTGATTATGAAAATTCAATATTCTTTAAAAAAAAACGTTTATTTCATTAATTTCCGATGACTTTCACCTAAAGTATTTAAGAAACGCAAATGCGGATTCTGACTGAAAAAAAACACGCTTTAATTTGTTTTTTTTTCCATTTATTATTATAATATAATCATGTAATTGCATTTTTCTTTATTTTTTATAATAGTTTCTAAATTGCAATGCAGCAGCATTTGCTTTACTTTTTCTTTTAATCTTTTCATTTAGTTTTTTTTTTTCATTGTAATTTTTATGTTTTGTGTGTTTTAATTTGTAGTGTGTTTTACTTGTTACGATTGGTTGGTTTTGCTTTTCTTTTTGTATTCCTATGCTTTTAGGATTTTACAATTATAATTAATACATGTTGTTTTGCATTGTTTTAAACTAAATCACTGCACACAGTTTAAATGATTTAATGTTCAAGTAACTAAAATAAATACGCTTGAATTAAGCAATATTGGGTTTTTTTGTTGTTGTTGTTTTTTTTTTATTGAAAGAAAACCATTTATAATTTTTTTAAATTTTCGTTTTATTGAATTGTGTTTGTTTTTGTTTTTTATTTATGTATATATTTTATTTTGTTTAATAATGCAATAGTTTAAGAGACATTTTTTTGTTTTGTATAACATCGAGTTTGTTTTTGTTTACTGCTTTATTTCTATATAAATCTGAATAAAGATTGAAACATACCAATTTTTTTTTTTAATTTATATATATATATATATTTTTTTTTTTACTTTACATTCGTTTTAGGTGTATCTGTGTGTGTTTTAAAGATAGAGAAATATTGTTATGTGTATTGTGTGTAGTAGGTGTGTCGTTTGCTAAAAAAAAACCATGTTTCCCCCAGTATTTTGTGAAACACTAGCGACAAATTAAAAATAAAAACAAAAAAAAATGTTCAATAATTAAAATAAAATATATTTTAATTGTCTCTGCTAAATTAAATATGATTTATTCAGTGCCAGCGCGCAGTGTAGTAAGTTAATAATTAATGCTTTAAATTAATATTAAGTTTTAAAGTAAATGAAAAAGAAAAAAAATTAAAAACTAACATAAGCGATGAAGCAAAACTTTCAAACGAATCGACTGCCAAATATTATTTTAATAAAGCAACAACATAAGTTTCATTAAACGTAACATTAAACGTGATTTTATTTTTTAGAATTTCCGATTTTTTTATTTTTTTTTTCATTTAATATTTTAAAGTTAAACTTATTTAAGAGAAAATAGACAACAACAAAAATAAAGAAAAAAAAAGTATTTCAAACATAAAAACAGCGAAATTAAGCAGCACAATTAATTTAAAAGTAAAACAGTCTAAACTAAACGAAGCAGTGTTAAGCGAGCGATTGATTTAAGCATGGATTTTTTGTGTGCCTCTTAAGCGCTTCGCAACTTAAGTCAACTGCACAAGTTTTTGCCATTTATATATTTTACACGATAGGAATTGCAACGAAATTCACACAAGTTTCATGTAGTAGATAGAGAAGGTAGGTGGCGCAAAAGTTGATGTTGTGGTGGTTGGTTGTTGAAGTGTGCCTGCCAGCAGTCGAAGAAAATTTGCAACTGTTTGAATTTAATTGTATTTTTTTTTATATATAGTTTTTCTTTTTAATAAACATATTTTGACGCAGTTAATTTAAACGCAGTACAAAGTCAATTAACTATAATTTGTTATTGAATTTTATAGGCTTTTTGTTTGCTGACGAGCTGATGGCGATGACGACGACGATGACGACTCAAGTTGTTTGATGATCGATCGTACGATGAGTAGCTTTTTTTTGTTATTTTTAATTATATATATTTTTCTTTAAATTTTTATTTTGCATATTTTGTAGTTAAATTTTTTCTTTTTATCTGCTGTTGCTGCTGTTTTTTTTTTTTGGGTTGTTGTGTGTTCAAAAATAAATAACATAACAATTGATTGATTGAATTAGAGCAAATATTTGCCAAGCAAAAGACCGATAAATGTTGCCAGAATCGCGATCGCAATGTAAAAGATTGGAATCTGCTTCTCAGCCATCGGCGCATAGGGTTCATCTGCAAGTGGCTTAGCCGCAGAGTTCTTGAATCGCATAACTTGATCCTGCGGCAGAAATAGAAAAGCATTTTAAAATTGTTCAAAAGATATTAATTAATAAATTCTTTACTTACTCTAAAATAAATATTCTCTTTTCGCAAATCGCTATTCTCATCGCGCAATTGTCTCAGCTCTGCAACAATAGCATCCGACGACTTGTCGGCTGGTGGCAAATTTGAAATCTGCAATTTATCCAAACTCTGTTTGAATAGATGTAATAGATGGCATAAATAAAAGCAAACAAAAAATAATAAAAACGAAAAACAAAAAAAAAAAAGCATTATGAAAATATTATAAAATAAAAGTTTATTATAGAGGGTTCATAAAAATATACTGAATAAAAGTTAATCATAGAGAGTTCATCAAAATATACTGAATAAAAGTTCATCATATTGATGAATTTGTCCCATTCATTAAAGCTGAATATTCTTCATTAATATTACGTATTGTATACAGCAAATGTATTTTTAATTCATAGCATTATCGCTATTATGAATAGATTCAGCGATATTATAAATTTTTTCATCAATATCAAGTATTTGTTCATCAACCTAATACATTCGAAATAAAAAGAATAAAAATTCATCTTACCGATGTATTTTTCATTGGAATTAATATTATTTAATTCATTTACAAACATTTTAATGAAAAGTAGACGAATTTATTCTTTAATATTACGAATTGTATTCAACAGATTTATGAATTGTATTCTTTAAAATTTTTTCTTTATATTGGTTCATCGATATTGTAAATTTGTTCATTAAAATTAACCCTTTTAAAATAGATATACAATTTTTGTTCATCAACATAATACATTCGAAAAAAAAAGAATAAAAATTCATCATACCGATGAATTTTTCATTGAAATTAGTATTATTTAAATCATTTACAAAAATTTTAATGATAAGTAGATGAATTTATTTCTTATCTTTAATATTACGAATATATATATATATAATATATAATATATATATATATATATATATATATATATATATATATATATATATATATATATATATATATAATATATAATATATATATATATATATATAATATATAATATATATATATATATATATAATATATAATATATATATATATATATATATATAATATATAATATATATAATATATAATATATATATATATATATATATATATATATATATATATATATATATATATATATATATATATATATATCAATAATTTGAATTGTATTCATCACAATTATAAATTTTATTTATCAACATTTTAAATTGATAATATTTAATATATGTTCATCGATATTATTAATTTGTTAATCGATATCAAGTATTTGTTCATCAACATTATACATTCGAAACAAAAGACAATATTTTATAAAAATTATTTTTTATTTTATTTTAATCATTTAAAAAAATTTCAAATACTGATGATTCTATTCTTCAATATTATGAATTGTATTTATGAATTTTATTCATCAAAATTTTGATATAATGGCATAATATGGCATACATGTTCATCGATATTATGATTATGTCCATTGATATTATGAATTTGTTAATCGATATAAAGTAAAGGGTTTTTCAACAGAAACGCTACAAAAGTAGAGCGACAGGGACAGCAAACGACGCCATATTTCTTGCCGCTCTTTTGACATTTCTCTTCAGTAAGGTTTGCCATTTAATGATGGAAAGATATACGAATTCGAATTTCGGTAGTAAATTTTAATAATTTCGACTCTTTCCATCATGAAATGGCAAACCTTACTGAAAAAGAGAAATGACAAAAGAGCGGCAACAAATATGGCGTCGTTTGCTGTCCCTGTCGCTCTACTTTTGTAGCGTCTTCTTTTTGTAACCCTTGAAAAAAAAACTTTTGTAGCGCTCTTATTGAAAAACCCTGTATTTGTTCATCAACTTAATACATTTAAAAACAATAAAATTTCATCATTCCAATGAATTTTTCATTCAAATTAGAACTATTTAATAATAAATTTATTATTTAAATTTACGAATTGTATTCGTTTTATAAATGAAAAATTTAAATTAAATTTATTAATATTACAAATGTGTTAATTAGTATTACACATTTGTTCATTGATATTACGAATATCTTCATCGACATTATATATTTGAATTAAAAATATAAAAAATTTATTATGTTTAAAAATATGTTGTTCATTAAAAATTTAGTGTTAAAAATGTTTAACTATAAATTAATATTCTATTCACTAAAGACTTGATTACATGATAGAGAAAATATCTAGAGATAGAGAAAAAATCTCTTATGAGTTGTGTAAAAATTCCATAGAGCTCTACGGTAGGGATCTCTACGATAGATTTTTTTGTTTTCTATCTCAAGCTAATTTCTTTATCTTGTATTCTAGGCTTAAGAGTGAAAGGGTATATTCGAGAAGGAGGCATACTCTTGATCAGCATCTCGATCAGCATCTCAATCACGATTACAGATCATTTATATGCCCATGCTGTCCGTCACTGAAAATGGTCATAATTGGTCGATCATATAACAATATTTTGAATCGAATTCAGTAATATTATAAATTTATTCATTGTCATTATGAATTTGTTCATAGATATTATGAATTTGTGATTGATATAGTAAACTTCTTCTTACAATATGATTTCGAATCATAAATTAAATAATTGATTTATAGATATATTTTGTATACATTATAAATCTGTTCATTAATTTTATGAATTTGTGCATCAAAAATATTATTAATAAATTAATTTATATTACAAATTGCTGCATCGTTACAAATTAAACACAAAAATACTGAATATATTCGAATTAAAAATATTATAATTTTGATTTTCAAATTAATTTATAATTGAAATACATTTTTATGAAAAACTTGAATTTCGAGTTTGTTGATTAATAATATAAAAAATAATTGATGCATTTTTAAAGTTGAAATATCAATTGATAGATTTACATTTTCTTATCATGTGTTAAAAAAATTGAGATCATCGATTAAAAATTGACAGAATTAAAATAATTTTTGTAAATGAATATTTGGCATTTTGAAAATGTATTTGGTGACTTTTCGTGCTACAACGACGATATGATAAAAAAATTCATCAATACTTTAATGATTTCATACTTTAATGATTTCTTTGTGGACATAAAACTCAACAATGAACCCAGTACAATGAACCTATGTACAAAACATAAACAACATACCTTTTCTTCTGATTTTGGCGAGGCTTCCTTGATGGCCTCGTTATTAGCTGCAAACAAATAAATTAAATGTATACTTTGAAAGTACGATCGACTGTCTTACCTGAAGAAGCGCTGCCACTCTTGGTTTGTATAAGTGCTCCTGGCATCTCAAAGACGCATTTTAACTTAGCGTCCATCAACTTATCGGGCTCAGCATCTCGCCACTATTGTTTGCAATACAATAAAAAAATTATTATTCATTTTAGCGTTTTAACTTAAAAAACAATAAACAAACAATTTGAAACCGTTTCCTCTACTTACCACCTGAGCATAATCCAAATCGCTTGATGCCAAATCGTTTGGTGCCACCAGACTTTGCACCATAAACTTATGCTTGTTCTTTTCATTGGGATCATAGACAAAAGGTTGTAAGCAAACTAAATAAGCGTAAAAATGACATTACTTCTTTCGTTAAAATAATTTGTGGTATTTTTATGATTTAATGATGAAAAATTATGGTTTTGTATGTACGACTTTTTCTCTAAAATGAACAAATTCTTGATTTTTTATATTCGATTAAATGTTTTTTTTTTTATAGTGTCTTCTTGTGTTAGTAGTTAGAATATTTTGTTTACTCTTATAGACTAGCAGGAAAAACCCGAAACTGTTTTATTAAAAATATATAAATGGTTAAAAGTATTGGAAACGGGTTGATTTTTAGAATTCATGGAGTTTCGTAAAAACTCAAAACATTTAACGTTGTACACGAACATTTTTTCATTGCCAGATCAACGTTATAGAAAAAAAAAAGAAAAACATTGGCGCATATAGACAATTTAAAGTCAACTTTAAAATTAAAGTCAGCTATTTTGACAATTTTCACATAGAATAAAATGTCAAAAAGCTGATTTTAATTATAAATTCGACATTAACTTGTCTATGAATATGCGAGATTATTTTTAAACTAATTTGCTCATACTCATAAACGATTTAAAGTGAACTTTAAAATAAGAATGGACTTTTTTGACAAATATCGTATAGAATTAAATGCCAAAAAGCTGATTGTAATATTAAAGTTGACTTTAAATTCTATGATTGCAAGTGCATCAATAAAAAAATGCACAAATCATAGCTAGAAATATTTGGAAATACATTAAAATCATCATGAACTTTTTTAGCTTTTTCAATCACTTATTGGTCTTTATATCGCTTTTGCAGATAAAAAAAAATACTGCTTGATAATAACATTTATTGTTGATTAATGACGGGTTTTCGTCAATCGACTTTGAATTTTATTTATTTTTCAACGGGTAATGATGACGAGAAAATAAAATAAAAGTATTATTTTTAATAAAAGCAAATTTCCGATATTTCAAAATTGAAATTTTGTCGAAACTTCTCTTTTAGTGCATGATAGAATTGAAAATGTGGTTTAAATTTGTGGTTTGTTTAAATTTGTTGATGAAATAAATAGAATAAAAAAATATATATAAATTGTACTACTTACTATCAACACTGATAACCTCTCCAGGAGCACAATGGCCAAAATTAGGACGCACACAGTATCGTTTTGGAGCAGTTGTCTTAATCTTAAATAGAATCATGTTATCTGTTGGGTTTTTTATCGTCATGACGGTCACAACGGACTTGGTAAAAGGTCCTGCAAAGAGAGACAGAAAATATAAAATATATGTTTTATTGAAAAGAATGTTTAAAATGTTGTAATTCAAAAGAAAAAAAATAGTATGATACAAATACGTCTTAAATATAAAATATATAATGTTTATATTAATAGACATAGCTGATTCAATTTTTCCCTATAACCGCATAATTAATAAGAACTGCCTTAGGGAGAATGTCATAAAGTAGAATTGTTTTGTTGTTATTATGTTTGTTTGTTGACTCATTGTTCCATTCGAAATTAATATTATCTGTAGAAGATATATTATTATTTATATAACAGTTCATAACAGGTATTCAAGCAATCGCATACAGTTCAAAATGACAAAAATGATTAGTTGCAAGTAATCATAATAAAATGTGTTGATAAGTTAGCGTTTTTTAGAGCAAAAAAAAAAAACAAATATCACGAAGCTATACAAAAATAACATCAAATTTTGATTAGTTATCGTACTGTATAAAATCATTTTTAGATTTAACACCACCACAAGAGGCGATTATATATGCAATTAAAATACTTATTAATGTTTAATCTTAAAACAAAAATAGCTTCATATTGTCAAGTAAAATTTAAATAAAATGTATAGTTGTCAACTGTTTAATAAATTTTAATGTTTGATTGTTGTAAAGTTGAAATGCTTTTTATATATCGTCACTGTCATGCCAAAGGGGCGAATGTGCATTTTTAAAAATGTTGGAAAATCAAATTTTAAAGTTTGAAGTGCTTTAAAAATTAGAAAAATTAAGTTTTTTTTCAATTTTTTCTGTTATTTTGGTTTATTCATGAATTATTATAACGTATATAAAATATCTTTCGATTTGGACAATTTACTGAATTATAAATACGAATTTTGTGAGGCTATATCCTGACCAAAACGCAAATATTTTTGTTTTTTATGCTATAACTTTTTATTAGCTCAAAATAAAATAGTGATGTAAAGGAATTAATTGTTTGTTTTTAAAGCACCTATCTATTGGCAGCACTACTATTTTATCTTGCACGAATAAAAAGTTATAGCAAAAATACGAAGAAATTGGAAAAATTGAAAATCTTGTCATGCCAAAAGGGCGAATCTTGTAGAACGAACAGTCACCAAAATACATTTTCAAAATGCCAAATATTCAACTAAACGATGATCTCAATTTGTTTACCACATGATAAGAAAATGTTAATCTATCAATTGTTATTTCAACTTTAAAAATGCATTCGAAATTTAAGTTTTTCATAAAAATGTAGTTGGTGACTTTTCGTTCTAGAACGACGATATTAAGTTTGTGCATATATTGGGCAAGATTCGCCCACATTCATTTTTACATCATTTGCCTGTTTTTTTTTATAGTGGAAATTTTAGTCGTAAATTAATGAAAACAAATCTATGAAGCATTAATCTATTAGCCTTACCAATTTGCATATATGTTTTAAAATTTATATTGTTTTTAATCTTATATGGGCCTAATGGACTCGATTAAATGTAGAACAAATAAAAATATTCAAATTTTTAAAGAGATTAAACAACTAACATAAATCGTTAAAACTTAAACCACGTATTAAAGTTAATGAAAAACTAAATTTTGCGCTTGATTTCTGTATAGCGTATGAATTTTAAGTCGAATGCAGCCATTTCCTATCATATTGGCATACATTGATATTGCAATAAGCATAACATTAAATATTTCTGTATAAACACAAATGTATAAATATTAAAATTTAACTATAAGAACCTTACAACGCCCCATTGCAATTAAATTGTCGCAAGCCCTTCATTTACATATTTGCTTAGCCAAACAAACACTAAAAGGTGTTGCAACGTTAAACCATAGGTATTTCTAAAAATAGACTTCATTGCCAAGTACAGCTAAATCCACTTAAATCAAAAAATAATATAAAACAATAGCAAAAAAAAAACTAAAAACTTTATAGTTGGCTTATATGCAATGCAAGCTGGCAAAAATCACGTTAAAACAAGTTAAAACCATTTATATATTACTGAAAAAAAAAAACTTAAAATTGCAACGTATATGGGCCAAGTTTAAAATGCAAAGCAAACAGCAGCAGCCAGCCGCCGCAGCACATTATACATAATAATGAATTGCGGCAAAGACAGCAAATTGAATTATGCTGCGCTGGGGCATTCACCCTATAAAAGGCAAATCCACATTCAGAGACACACAGCAAGATAGCATAGTGTGCGAGCGACTGCCGCCAGGCAAGGAAACTATAATGAAAAAGCATGACATAAAAACAAAGTGAAAGAAACAAAAAAAGAAAAACGTAAAAAAATAGCAAAGCACAAGAAAGCGCAATAACGACGAACTGAGCGTGCGTTACTGACGAAAGCGAAAATAAACAACACAAGTAATTTTTAAGGCTCACAGTAGGGGTACAAATAACACATGAAGAAAAAAAATTATAAAAGTTTAAAAAATATAGCATAAAATATACACAAAAAAAAAATTACAACGCCGTTAGAGAAAACTAATGGTTTGTCAAATACCAATTGCTATGGATTGTATCTATATTAATAACCTTGAAAAAATACGTTTCATCTGCTGTGGAGCAAAATTACTCAATGTTCAAGTTTGTTCAAGAAATCTCGATTTTTATTATATGTTTCGACTTGGTTTCATTCGCCCTTTGTAGACCTAACCTGAAAAATAGCATTCGTTGCTAAATATCGACTGCTCACCGAACTCAAGTTTGCCGAAATTGTTTTTTTTTAGAATCAGGATTGTTATTAATTGAAGTGTTACATTACATAGCTAAATTCATCAATTTCCTTTAATATATTAAGTAATAAACTTAAAAAACAAAAAAAAATCAAATTGAAAAATATATATTCTGTACATTCTATAAAAATCGAATTTAAATTTTATTTTATAGCCCTATACTGGCGTTATGAGCGCTCCTAAGTCAAACCTAATGAGAGGCGTTTTTTTTTTGTAAGAATAAATGTTATTAAAATCTTAAATTCGTATTCTGCCAAAGTTCTAACAAAAAAAAAACTCTCAAAAAATACCCCACACTGTGGGGAAGAGAATTTCATGTCAATTTTTATTTTAATTCATTGTAAATAAATTAGCCTATTCACAGTTCATCGTATTTTACTATGGTATATTTACCATGTAGTATATATACGATACAATAACACAGAAACGTCAATTTGTTGTTGCATCCCTTATAAAAGTGAAATACCACAAGTGTTGTATTTGAGAGTAGTTCTGAGGTATGTTTTTTTGGTGTCGTATTTTGTGAAATGAAGAAAAATTGTGAAATTGAAGACAAATAGTGCACATAAAATGTTAATTTATTTGTTTTTCTTTTCAAATCGAGATATTTATAATTTCAAAACATTCTAATTTTATAAGAATCAACTGCATTTATTTTATGAAATATTTTAACAAGCAGAAGAGTGGTGATCACAGTTCAATTTCCGTACTGTCGTATTCGTACAATGTCGTACCAATACCATGAAACTGTGAATACGCTGAATGTAAACAACTTTAAACATTAGAATTTTCGTTCGTTTTCAGTTCAGAATAATAAGCATTCAAAAATGCCTTTTATCGATTTAAATAGTGCCAGTTTATGACCCAAGTTCGTGGAATTTCAATGCAAGTGATGTGCTAAGTGTTTGACGTGTTTTTAAGTGTAAAATCAACATCTTCGCATGGAGCTGCATTGTTTTTTATTCTTAACCGCATTTAGTGTTTTTTTTTTTTTTGAGAAGTTGTCCTAAGTTCCCTAATTCATGTGACCCTATCAGAGGTCTCTTTTTTTTTGCAGAATAGATAAACATCTCAATTTAAGATTCACCGCAATTATTGAGAGGTTTTTGACGTAAAATTCTGTTGAATGAAATTGTGATACTCGTCAGAATAGAGCTAATAAAAGTTTTATTTTCAGAAGAACAAATGTTTACAATCAAATTCCAATAGTTCAAATAAATTCAGATTGTAAAATATATAAAGAACGACTTCGGGTTTAAACCTCGTTTAGGTTACGGTTTAAAATTTTATAACGCAGGGTTTAAATTATTCGATCAATTTCAAAACTTTCGCTATTTGCTTTTCAGTGCTGCTTTGATTCAAAAACTATCGCTCTTTACATTTAAAATGCTACATGACAGTTCAAAACTCTCGCTCTTTTTCTTTTTTTAAATTCTGTCTCGATACAAAACGTTCTCACTTTGGTGTTCAAATGCTACCTCAATTCCGAAACGGTCGATCTTTGCTGTTTAAATGTTGTGTCAATTTCAAAACTCTCGTCTGCTTTTCAAATGCTGCTGCGATTCAAATGCTTTTATATTTTGTTATTGTATACATTCTCTATTTTTGATTTCTCTGTGTTTTTATTATAATGTTTCTCTTCTTCTTTATTGATTGAAAGTGGATTTGGAAACATACGCAACAGAATACGTTGAACTCTTCAACGATGAAGTAAAGATTAGTAAAAGTTGAAAATTACTACAAATTAAACACGATAAACTAACGCAAAACTTTTCAACTTTAAAAACTGTTTAAATTCATTGAAATATATCGATACCTTACAGGTAAAAGATCTTAACCCTTAAAAGCCTGACTTTTTTTTTTTGAGCGTATAAAAATGTATGTTTTAGAACTCGCGATTCTGAACAACGTTTGTTCTACGACTTTGCTCATAGGTGTTGATTACTTTAAGCAGATCAAAAATACCTCGTTGGTTCCTTGCGGAACCACTGGGCACTGGGCACCCGGACTTCAAAATTGAAAAAGAGCCTTTTGTACTTCAGAATTTTCAAAAATCGTGGAAAATGTAAAAAAAGTTTAAAAGTATGAATATTTATGGTTTGTTTTGATGTAACAGTTCTTTTTTTATAGATTCACTCCGGCCATTGTTGATGTCATATTCACACCATTAAATTCCAAGCACTTATTCTGCTCAAAAATCAGGAATTCTGTAGTTTAAAAACAACAAACTTGAAGAAAACATTAAAAAAACGGTTCTATAGAATTTCACATATGCTCAATTTTGAACTCCCGGTGCCTGATGGTTCCGCACAGAACCCACCAAAAATTCGAAAAAATCCACTAAAATAAAAAATTACATTTATTGCAAACACTCACAATAGCTTCTAGATACTACAGCGATCACGACAATAATTTTTTCAGCATCGATTTCGCAAATTCACCACTATAATATTTTTTTGCCGGAAAATGAAGTTTGTTTCAAACGGAAATCGGCGCAAACGGTGGCGCTTGGATCAATAAACATTTTAAGAGATGAAGCGGGAAAATTAAATAAAATTCGTTGAACATAGTTTACATTTTCATCCGTTGGGCATTTAAGGGTTAACCAATAAAAATCAAATTTGATAGTATGCGATGACAGGATGCGAAAACGTCTCAAGGTCGAGTTCTTCAATATTTTATTTGTTTTTTTTTAAATGAGCTGACAATAACAATAGTGTGGCCCAATTTCCAAAATATCCATTAGATGTAGAAATATTTGAAGAAAAATGTTACGATGTTTTGCCTGTCCCAATTTATTTCGTAAAATTTTTCAATTGTACTATTTACGATGCTAAGGTATAAAAGTTGAATACACAAACAGTTTGGTATTCCGAATTTCGGCAAACGACAACAGAGAAATAACATAGTATAGGAACATTTTGGCACATGTTTAATGAAAATTGATACTAGCCAGTGGTCAGTATTTTACTTTGATGGAAAAATGCATTGGAAGTACATAATAAATTTACATTAAAGGTAGGCTGAATATATTTTCTACAAATACTCATATTTTTATATTTACGAATTCGAATTTCGTTAGTAAATTTTAATAATTTCGACTCGTTGTTGGCTCATATATCTTTCCATTATGAAATGGCAAACCTTACTGAAGAGAAATGTCAAAAGAGCGGCAAGAAATATGGCGTCGTTTGCTGTCCCTGTCGCTCTACTTTTGTAGCGTCCCTGTTGAAAAACCCTAGAAAAAAACTTTTGTAGCGCTCTTATTGAAAAACCCTATACCACAGAAAGAGTTAAAAAAAGAAATATTAAAATTCTGTAGCCATTCTGACGTGAAATAGTCCGTATATATCTACAAACATATGGTGTGCCCTAAATATTAAGTTTATATTTCTAATGCCTTAGCTAAGCCTTCTAACAGCGCACAAAATTGGATTAAAAATAATTAAAATTTGTATCGTAACCAACATTTTTCAAGAATCTAGTGACGATAATAAATGTTATTAGGTTTTATTTAAAATTTGGACCGTGAAATTAAAAAATATGATTTTGCAGAGTTATGCTACTCATAAAGAGGTTTCCAAAAAAACAATAAAAAAAAAATTCCAAAATGTTGGTTACGAAGTTCTGCCTGGAAGGTATCGATATCAAACATGTTTGGGAATTTTTAAAAATATTTAATAAAAAATTAAAAAATAAGTAATAATGTAAATTAATTAAATAAAAATGAAAATTAATAACAAAAAACATAATAAAGAAATTAATAAAATAAACAATTATAATGAAAAACTGTGAATGATTTCATTGCTTTGTTGTATACAAAAATGCACAGCAATAACAATGTGTGATGTTCTTTCTGTGTCTTTTGCGCATTACACAATATCATCATCAAACCACCCACAACACTGAGAAGAACAGCAAACGCATTGCTTTTGTGCCACCTATTACACCTACACTACCTATGACGTTTTCTTGACACCGCAAATTCTTTGGTTTTCATTCATTCATTCAATTTGGTACTTAAAAAAAAAGAAAGCACAAAAACACATACATGGCATTTGTACGTGCTGTGGAAAAAGATCGATTTTCAGCCCAAAAACTTTTATATGTAGCAACCTTCTTGGCGGCGGCAATGCGTTGGTGTAGTTGTAGAAAATTGCAAAAGCAAAGTGCAATTGTTTGCAAAATTTATAACAAAAAAAAAACACAATAAATCGTAAAGAGAAACATGCAACTGCAGCTGATGTACAGACCAACTGACCCACAAAAAAAAAACTAAAGGATCCCTGTCGTTCGTGGCACAATGTGGTGGGTGGATAGTTGCTGCCTTTAGTCGGTTTTGGCCCTTTTTATGCTGCATTTAATCGTATATACAACATACTTGCATTAAGTAGTGGAATTTTAGCTGAATTCACTTTGACACACACGATTTGTTCTAATCAAACATGCTACAACATTTTTTGATTGAATTTCGAAAGAAAAGCTTGATTTTTGAAATGAGATAAATTAAATTTTGAAAATTTTGTATTAATATTTAGGGTTCAATTGTATACAAAATTGTCTAAATCAATTATGAGAGACGCAAAAAGTACAAATTTAAAAACATTTCAAATAGAAGAACGGATTGAGCCAAAATAGATTCAGAAATTATAAAATTAAATTCAACACAATAAAATTGAATTGAAAAGGATAATTACAAAAAAAAATATATTGATTTTTGCCAGCGGGGACCAAATTTATTAGGAAATTTTCAAATGGAATTCAAAACGCTGAAATTAAATATTAAAAAACGCAGAATGAGATAAAATACAAATACAGATATGATAAATATTAGATTACCAAAATAAAAATAAATTTAAAAGAATAATTAGAAAAAGACATTGGAAACAAATCAAAAAAAAAGTTCAAATGGGTTTTTAAAATGAACAAATTTAATTGATAAACAGAAAAGGGTGAAATTTAATAAAAAATAGGCTCAGATTTTCCAATTTAAATTCTGAATAATTGACATGAAATCAGAAATGGTAACATTGAATTCAGAATGGTCTAAATGATTTTCAGAAAAGGAAAATTTTAATTTTAATTAGGACATGTTATAAAAAGGCAAATGGAAGACAAAACTACAAAATTAAATATAAAAACTCAGAATGCGCAATTTAAATTCGGAATAGTTCCCAGGAATTCACCATTTTTATTTAAAATTTTAAAGTTAAAATCAATATCAGAGCAAAACCAATTGAAAACAATTTAGATAGACATAAATTGATGTCAGAAACATTTAAATCGAATTCAAAACATTGAAAATAAACACAAAAAGCGCAGATTTGATTTCAGACAAAATAAATTACAAACAGTTAACTTTGGAAACTTAGTTCAACGCAATGAAATTTAATTCGAAAAGATGATTAAAAAAAGAACAAATTGATTTATGAAATAGACAAATTTAATTCAGACATGACAAATGAAAGTAATTTAGTGAAATTTAATACAAAACGCACAGATTGAGCAATTTAAATTTAGAATGGTTAAATTGAAATCAGAACGGTCATCAAAAACGTTTTCAGAAAAGAAAAATATTCAATTCCAAGACGGCAAATGAAATTCAGAACAGTAAAATTTAATATAAAACGCTCACATTTGGTACATTTAAATTCAGAATAGTTCATATGAATTCTGAAATAGTTAAATTGAATTCATTTAAATTCTGAATTTAATTTAGGACCCTATTATGAGTGGCGAAGCGAATGGTTTTGGCGAAGCGAACGTTAAAAAGGCTATCACAGCTACATTCGCCAGACTTCATTCGCCAAAACAACGGGAAAAGTCAAGCGAATGTAAAAAAACATGCAACACTCAGCCGATTCATTCATTCGCTTCAAGTGTCAAAATCAAGCGAAACAACAGTTCATGTGACGAATCGTATCGTACGTATCTTTATCTATTGTTTTTCAGCTTTTTTCTTTTGTTTATTAGGCTTTTTCTGATTTTCAATTTTTCTTATCCTTTAGTTTTTCTAAAAGGATGTCTATAATTTTGAGTTTTTTTGTGACCTAACTAATAAGCGTTGGGTCCATCGTTTTTTTTAACTTTTTTATTATTTTTCTAAATCAGACAGTTCACAGCAGCTGTTTTGAAACTCTAGGGTGTCTTTAAATTAAAATAAAAGAAGTATTGCTCCAAATAAAAAAACTACTTTTTTTTTAATAAAAAGTAATTTATTTTTATGTAAAAATAATTCCAATATTAACATTTAAAAACTGTAAATTTTAACTAATTTGAATTGTTTCGAAGTTTATTTGGATAATTTTTGATCAAAAAATAACAAAAAAACGAAAAAGTATTATTGTTCTGAAACGAGTTAACGTTTTTTTAAACCATAAATAATATTAAATGGTTTTTTAATAAAAAAAAAATAAATATTAAGATAAATAAGTATCTGTTCTAAAAAAAAGGCAGTACTAAAAGCATGCAACATGATACTATTTTTTGCAACACGGAAAGTTTTGCTTACTTTTAAAACCATAAAAATTAAAACATTCGCCAGTTCATGCGCCAAATTGCGTTCGCTTCGCCAAAAGCATTCGCTTCGGTTATCATAATAGGGCCCTTAAACATTTCTGAATTCATTATTTCGAATCGAAATGATTATTCAGATATTTGAATGGAAATTAAAAAGGATGTATTCAGTTGTATTTCAGAGATGAACACGAGCTTTCAAAATGAAACTCAGTGGCCCTATACTCGTTCGATGTGAAATATAGAATGAGAATGAAAATGAAGATAAAAACTATTTTCATATTCTGTTAATAATATAAAAAATAGTTTGTCTCATTATACCCTTCACTAAGAGTGAAAGGGTATATTCAGTTTGGTACGCCGTTTGTAACACCCTGAAAAAAGCATCTCCGATATGGAAAAATATATATATTCTTGATCAGCATGACTTCCTAAGTCGATTTAGCCGTCTGTCTGTCTGTTGAAATCACGATTACAGAAAAGGTTGAAGAGCTAGAGCAATGAAACTTTAGATTTAGATTATTTATATATCTAAGCTGTCTGAACAAGAAAATTGGCATAATCGGTCTATTGTGACCTGAGAACCGACCACTTATGTTCAAATACCTCAAATAAAATTTACATCTACGAATCAATTTTACTGTATACGTGCTTAGGTAAAAATTTTTGATCAAATATATATTGACATTATGCTCAAATACATGAAAATAATGTTTTCCCATAAAACGACTTGTGGTTCCCAAAAAAAAAACCGAAATTCGGTACACCTAACCATTTGTAAATATGGGTATCAAATGAAAGAAATTTCTTCAGGGATGGAAAGTTTGTAGTTATTTTCAGGATTCGAATAACCTGGTGACCTATATACCACTTTGAATGGTAACCACACATATGTGCAGGGTATTTATAGTCGGCTTAGACCGATTATAATTTAGTTTAGTTTAGTTTATTTTCATCAAACAGAGTATACAATCTCTTACAGACTACTTAAATTCTAACAATAGATTTGACTTAATTTAATTCATGATCCTAATTTTGATCCTAACTATCATAATAACACCTACTTTAAATTTTTTCATGTGATCTAACCTTCCCAACTGGTTTTAATGCTCATTTTATACTTCGCATTAAACGAGAATAGGGCCCCAGGTCTGAATAAACCTAAAATTTTCTGCTGGGTTACTAAAGATCAAATTATATGGTTGTTTTATTCAACTTGAAAGAATTTTTAACGTTAAATTAATGCCAAATCGTGTCATATGAGAATAATGAACACTGAACTGTATTAAAAATTCATTGAATTATACATTTTTCAATAAACATTTGTATTTTTAGTATTTATACTACATAACAAAATAATTAAAATATATAAAAAAAAAATATTTCTGATCATGGGTAAAAAAATAAATATATAAATGCATTGAATGAGTAAGAAAAAAAAGCTAAAAAAATAGCAAACAAAATTTAGTACTTGATAAAAAATAAATTTTGAATATTATAAACGGTTTTTGTACTGAACAAAGCATTTGACACATTATTACATTTGTGTGATGTGTTACGTTTTAAATGAAACGAAATTGATAAAATTTCCAAATTGAGCGCATATTTAAATGACACTCATTCGATAGACGATTTGCGGCGGTCAGCAGAAAAATACTACATGAGAAGCCACAAAAATCAAATAAAAATGGTAGAGCGCACAGACAGACAGACAACAAACCAGCCAGCCAAATACAAAATAAAATAAAGCATAGAAATATGAATTTGCTGTGCATCTCAAAATGTTTGAAATTAAGCCAAAAAATTCAAAAATAAAAATGTAAAAAAAAAACATAATTTGTTGTATTAGAAGAGGTGGCGGTAGCGGCACAAAAGGGAAAAGGCAAAAATTATGGCATACGTATGCGGCACAAAAGAAACGCATATTAAATGTAAAAACAAAATTATTATATTTTATAATATACAAAATAAAAATTTACTAAGGAAACAAAATAAAAATCAATTTAAAATAGAAATTAGCAAAAGCAATAAAAGAAATTCATGCTGACAGCACTACGCGTAGCGTTCGGTTGTTGTATGTCTTATGCGCTATGAAAACGCGTCGAAATTCTGCGATATTTTGGTTGCGTCATAATGCGTAGTATTTTATTATTATTTTTTTTTTCTTAAGAGGCTGGACAATGCAAATTTGCAATACGAGTGTTTTTTTTTTCAATGAGCAAAGCGCAATAATAATAAATGTCTATTTTCTTCTTCTTTACAGTCGTAATATTTGTTTGTTGGGTGGGGTGAATGTGTTTATTATACTCATATTTGTTATGATCGTTGTAGAAGTATTCTATACATTGTAGAAAACATTTTGCAAACTTACAGATTAATTTTCTACAAAGTATTGATGTATTTTAAAAGCTGATATGCAATTCGAAATACATAATGAAATATCGTGATAATTAAAATGTATTAGGTTAGAGTTTATAACCTCTACAATGACGATGAACAGCATAAACGCAGCAAAAAGTAAAAACAAACAAAGCAAAACATTGAAATGGTATACGAAAATTTTAAATTATTTAAATACTTTTAATCCAATTAATCCATAAACATAAAAAATATGTTTTAACAAGAAACAAAAATTTAATAAAAACGAATTAAACCCGAATTCGTATTCTAGAGCATATTTTTAGCCACAAAAGACAAAACCAAAAGGGCGAATTTGAAAATCTTGTCTTGCCAAAAGGGCGAATAGTTTTGTTTTTTTACCATAACTTTTTACTTATACAAGATAAAATAATGATGTAAAAGCATGAATTGTTGTTTTTAAAGCATTTATCGATTGGCTTACATTATTTAAAAATAATTTGCCAAAAAAAAACTTCTTGAAAATAACAAAAATTAAAAAAAATATATTTTAAAATAATGATGCCAATTGATATATGTGTTAAAAACAAACAATTAATGCTTTATATAACTATTGTATATTGTACCACTGAAAAGTTATGGCAATAAAAAGTTTATTTTTACCACGATTTTAGAATGATTTTCCGATGGACTTCAAAATTCTAATCGCGGACCTCATAATCAGTTTTTTTTTATATTTTCACAAATTCTGAGTTATTTGGTAAAACAATAAATGACAATTCTAGTTTTTTCTACATATTTTTGACTTTCGGTCTGATTTTTCAAATTAAATTCGGGTATATCCTTAACTTAATTTGACGTGGAAATGACCTAATTAATCTAAAAGACAACTTTAGTGAAGGACCTGGTGGTATTGCTTCTTCACTATGCAAAAAGTGTGCCATATCACTGACATTGCCATCACTTTTTGATCTTTAATAAGTCCCTGGCCTGTGGAGAGTTTCTTGATGTGTGGAAATTGTCCCACATTGTTCCAATCTATAAATCCGGACCTAAACAAGATATATGCAATTACAGACCAATTTGCAAACATGCAGTCATACCCGAGCTATTTGAAAAAATAATATTTGTTAAACTGTCATTTCAATTTCAAAAATATGTTGTCCATTCATCAACATGGTTTTTTAGCTGGAAAATCAACCGTCACTAATTTAACCATCTTTACCAGCGACGTAATAAAAAACTTTTCGTCGAAGTTGTAAGATATCGACTCTGTATCCCTGTGGTGTGAGATACATCATCTACATTTGAACGTATCTAAATGTCAATGTTTTACTCTTAGTAGATCTAAAACTCATCTTCAATGCAAATATTATATAAACTCGACATTACTTGATAGAGTGTCCTCAAAAAAAGACCTTGGAGTATTATTTGATCCAGACTGAACTTCAAAGATCATATTGACTTAATTACTTGTAAGGCTAACTCTAAGCTTGGGTTTATAAAAAGGAATGCTTCGGACTTTTCCGACCCTTACACCCTGAAGTCCCTATATTCATCTCTCGTAAGACCTTACCTGGAATACTGCTCCACTATTTGGCATTTAGCATCTAATTTTCTCTCTATAAGGATTGAATCCATTCAAAAAAAACTTTACCAGATTTATGTTTTACGAATTGAACTGGAATTGTGAAAGACTATCCTACTACAATAGATGTTGTTTAATTAATATGGACTCTTTAAAAAAAAAGACGCAAGATATTTTCCATAATGTTTATACGCGATTTAATACATAATCAAATCCAATGTCCCCTACTTCTATCTCTGATCGACTTTTACTACCGCTCTCGCTACATCCGAACAAAATTTCATTTTCGTGAACACAATTTAAATTCAGAGTGGCTCAATTGTAAACATCTATGACAGCTTTACAAAGTATTTTTCATGAACTTTACAATAAAAATATTTATTTTGGAAAGAATAAATAACAAAAAGTATTGAATTTAAAAAACGTCTTTGTGGTTTTTGAAAAATAGCCATTTTATTTTTAATTTTATATTTTTAAATGATAGCTTGTCTTTTTCCAAAAGAAATATGTATAAACGAAAATGGGATTGCGAGTATTGAATGTACTACAAAAGTTTTAATTGCCGAAACTGATGTTTTTCATACAAACTTTGCTTTCCTTCAATTATTCATAGAAAATCGAAAAAATTCTTAAAGCAGTAGAACTAACCGAGCGTTAACGTCGTATAGAAAATAATTTCTTTATATATATATTTTTTTTATGTTGACAGTCGCTAATATTGAACCCGGGACCTTTCGCTTCGTAGCCCAATTCACCATCGACCGATAACTTTAGCATGGCATTCTCTGAGACACTTAGATCGGTTAAGGACATTTGATATAATTTTACATCCTAAAATTGACACAGGATATGGCTTTGATATAGAATATATTTATTGCTGTCATGGCTAGTTTATTTTAAACAAAAATTGACTTTTAGTGTCGTGTTTTTAGTAAAACTCCCCAAGTAGGTTTTCACAATTGCAATAATTAATTACCAAAATCTTTATAAATCAAATCTGGCAACGTCTGATCGAAAAGTCAAGTAGTTGTATCAAATAATTAGAGAATGTTAATCTAGTGATGGCATGCCAGCTTAAAAGTATTTTCAATTATTTTTTATAACAATGAATCTTTTTTTTTAACACAAAGATGCTTTTGATTAATTTTACTACTTCAACAAGGACACCAATGATCAACCAATAAATGTTCAAAACACGAGCACAACATGCATTCCAATGCAGTGGCATAGCGCAAACACACAAAACAAATTGTGGAACTACTCGAAAATCTCTTGACCTAACAAATAACCATAGAGGGTGTGTAGAATGCGCTGGCAATGTTGATAACAAAACTAACTAAGATTTCAATACAATGCATTTGCATTTATGATGAAATGGTCGTTGCCTGTGTCCAAAGCACTTGAGGCATCTTACTAAGGCAGAGAAAACAACAACAACAAGCACTACTTCGACGACAACAACAACAACAATACTAATAAATTCCAATGCACATAGTGAAGAAGCACATAGTCACTATGTCAGTCAGTCATTCAGTCGGCGCACAAGTCAAAATCCAAATTCCAAATGAATCGAACGCAGTCGACGACAATGAGCGACGTCGCAGTCATCGACAGCGCAGCAGCCTAAAAAGTAGAAGAAGCGGAAGAAGCACATATTGTGTTATAAGTCAACTCACCGATGAAGCGCAGCTCATTGGGTGGATCAATAATCAGCATTTGCTCCATTTTTGCAGCAGTTGTTGTTATTTTGTTTGACGTTAACAGTTGTTAATTAATTAAAATTGCAACGAAATGTTGTAGTTTTTTTTCCTTTTTTTTTTTTCGTTTAAAAAATTCGATTTTTCACACGGCGCAGTCGTTGACAACTGCGCTGCTTTTTTTTTAATTCTGCTCTCGCTTTACTGATCCGCTGTCGTTTTATTTGACGTGTTGATTATGTTGTTTTTCGTCTTTTTTTAGTAATGCCTTTTTAATTTTAATTATTTTTTTTAATATTTTAGCAGTTGCTACAATTTTGCGCGTTGCTTCGGAATTTTCGTACGTGGTGCTGCGGTTGCTGCGTCGTAAATCGCTGCTACTTCGTTGCACGGCGCTGCTTTTGCTTTTATAGTTTTTTTTTCTTTTTGTCTTTATTTTAGCCGGGCGTTGTTCACACTCGTGGAATTTCGTACGCGTTTCGAATGTGCTTTAAACAGCAAATTTATTTGTAGTTTTTCAATAAAATTTTTACTTCAACACTTTTTACACAAATTTTTCGTCGCCTTCCAGTTTTTCCTTTTTGCTGTGTGTTTCTGTGCTGCTTGGCTCATCAATTTTTTTTGGCAAGTAAAAAAAAAATTGCAACGCATGCGTCACTTTTTAAAAATGTTCGTTTTCGCCAGATATTTTGCAATTCGCCGCGTTTGAATTGAATTAACAGTGTTGCCAGTTTAGTCAATTTCCGGATAAATTTAGCCAGTTTTTTAAAAAATTATTGACTAATTTGTTATCACTTTTTAATATAATTTTCAAGTTATTGGAAAATACAATTAAAAGCTGTCAAATTTGCATTAAACGAAATATTAGACTTTGAGTGAAGGTGTTAATTTGGAACAATATACTGTCCGACGAAATCAAAATTTTGACATGGTGCAGTAAATTTACAGCAAATAATGGATACATTTGTAGCGCCCATTTTGAAAATGGCTTCAGTCAAGTTGATTTTAGATTTTTGAGTTATATCCCATTTTCTTTTTTGCTCTTCTTATGATTTTAATATTCCAAAAAGGAAATAATGAAATTTTATTTTTGTTATTAGACGTAAAAAATAATGCACAGAATTCAAAAATTTGCTTTTATGTATGTAAAAATAAAAATGTTAATGAATAAAATACGATATTACTTAGTGGAAAAAATTTCAAATTTTTAAAAAACATAAAATTTATATTAAACTAATAATCGTAATATTTCCTTAAGTGGGGATTTAAATATTTACCGTACCAAAATGAGTGTAAGGCAGCGTTTTTATTGAAAATTCGAATTTGAATTTATAATATTTTATTTTACTGAATCAATGCATTTTCTTGATATTTTGAACCATTTATCTTTGTTAAACAACAATTATAATGATAATTATTCAATTTCTAGCTAAAAATTGCATTGTTTGTGGACAAAATTTCAAATTTTTAAAAATCATAAAATTTATATTTAACTCATAATCGTAATATTTCCTTAAATGGGGATTTAAATATTTACCGTACCAAAATGAGTGTAAGGCAGTTTTTTTTATTGAAAATACGAATTTGAATTTATAATATTTTCTTTTACTGATTCAATGCATTTCTTGATATTTTGAACCATTTATCTTTGTTAAACAACAATTATAATGATAATTATTCAATTTCTAGCTAAAAATTGCATTGTTTGTATAAAAGAAATGTAAGAATCCACGAATAACTACAGCTTATGGTAAAACAAATACGTAAAACAAACAATTATTTTAAAATATTATAATTAGACTTTTATAAAGTTTTTGTTTTAATTTATTAATTAAAACAAAATATTTCTATTAACTATCAATGTATTGAAAAAAACATTTCAGACTTTTAACGTTGACAATACCTACTAACAAACCAACGATCATACTTTCATTGTTTTAAGTTTAAATAATTTTATAAAATTGAATTTTAACCGATTTTTATAAAATGCAATTTTTCAAATAAATTTGTTTAAATATACAAATTAATTACAATAAATTAAATATAAAACTAAAAAATTTATTCGTCTTATAGCCGGTTTTAAATGGAGTTTAGCCGTTTTAGGTCGATTTCCAGTATTTTAGCCGCAATGTTAAAAAATTCTGGCAACACTGTTGATTAACGTGTGTGCGACGAGATGACGTGTAATTTGCAGAATTTGTAGGAATATACTCTCGCAGAGAAAAGAAAGAGATGATTATATTGTATTAATTGCTTTATATAGTGTTGCCACTGTACGATTTCGTGATATTTTGTGGGATTTTAAGTTAAATTCAAGTTTTTGCATTTCAAACATATTCAAATTTTTGTTAACTCAATTACTGATTAATGCATAATCACGACTTTTGATTAATAACATTGATTAATCAATTAAACAGTATTATGCTTACCAAAATTAATCTAAATATTTAATTATTAATGCTTTACTTATGGATGAATTATATACATCTTTCAATATTCAGGCGCCATTTACTTTCTTTTTTTAACTGTTGGAAAGATTCAGCCATTTTTGGGTGCATGGAGTTAGAAATTGGATATATATATGACTTATATATTCTCTTTCCAAGGCGTTATCCGTTTTTCGATATCTCGTATCAAATCTGAGATATTCAGCAACGACTTTGCTTTAAATCGCCAATTTGCTCCTATTGTAATGCAAATCTTGTTTATCGTTTTTCTCGAAATCGACTCAATGGCGTATGGGCCACACGAATTCTCAGGTGACATATAAGGAATTATCTACATTTATCAGCCAAACTAATGAAAATAAATAGGATTTGTGCCGAAATCTGTTCTTTGTGTCACTTGTATATATAAAATATTTTTAGAGAATTTCACGTGCAACAAATATATTATTTCTAATTATGTTATTGTTCCTTTATAAATGGTATAAATCGAAAGTTAAGATTTTTTCAATGTAATATTTGCCTATGTGCCAAAGCTACAACTAGCGTAAGTCAATGTTACTCAAAAATGGCTTATGAAACAAAATAATTCTCAGATAATAACATCTATTTTAATTTTTTTTTTTAGCTTATTTATTTTATCTCAAAAGTTATAGGATTTTACTGTTTTTAAAATAAATTAAGATAGGGCCACTTGTAAGAGAACAACAGAATTTTTGAGGCGAATTCAAAAAGTGACAACTGCAGCACCGTTCACACGATGCAATTCAATCGTGCGAAAGAGTTGGTTAGGCAAATAACGGCACTTTTAGTTTTGCGTTTACACGGTGCAACTTGCTTGACAGACCATGAGAATTAAATTTGGTAAAAATGACCGTTAATTTTTTTGCTTTCGTCAAAATAACGACTGCGTTAAAAACCCAATTTTTGAATTTAGACCACTTAATGGTTTTCATTCACAAAATATTTATTTAGATATAAATGAGATGAAAACGGCAAGAAAGCCAACAGTTATGAGTCGCCATCGTTATCAATTTGATTTTTCAAAAATGTCTAAAAACTAAATTTATATTTGGTATATTTTCCAAATCTATTTCTTTGTTTAACTAATATAAGCAAAAATTGTTTTGCTACCATACAATAAAAATAAAAAAAGTTTTTTTAGTCAGAAAATTTTAAGTAAAATAACCATAAATGAACCATGTTTATACTTTTAATTTTAAGTAATTTCATTTTATATATGTTATGAAATTAACAACTTCAAAATAATAAAACTTATTTTTGTTTTGTATTCTTCATCAACATCGTATCACGGGTTGGCTGTTTGAAATTCTTTTGAATACCGGAATTCAATTCAAACACTCTGTGACTAGTGTTTGAAATTTCTGTATGAAAACCTCCTTTGCTTTGCACTCCTTCATGCCAGCGACAAATTTGCGCACTGCCTGATCTGTAGCATCCGCCAACGGTTGTGCGCATTTCTTCATAATTTCCAAAAGTAACCAATCAAAACTCATAAAAATTTCCTCGTAAATTTCAGTTGGTGCTGATGCGATAATTTTCAATACTTTCAATGCGAGTCTTTCGATTTTCTTGGTGTCATTTTCAAGTGGTGGCAGTAAATACTTAAGAACTATATTGGAATAATTGATCATGCAGTGGCGATAGTTGTTAACGGCATTGGGATTATCGGTCTCGGTGACGACACCGCCCAGTATAAGCATCATATCGGAAATATGAGGCAGCAGACGTTCGCTGCGTGCCAACCATTCGGTTTCTTTCATGGTGCAGCGTACGTAGTTCTAAAATATAAAAATAAAACATTTTTATAATTTCAAAATGTTATTGTAAAACTGGACCTAACAAAAAAACAATCAAAACTTACAATAATGAGAAACATTTCAGCTTCCGATTTGTCTTCGATTTCGAGGCGTATCAAAAATCGATCAAAATCGATTGTTTGCTGGTCGGGTGACTGCGAGAATTTCTGGAAATAATACTGTGTAATGGGTCTATAGGAGTCCTTCATGACCTTGGTTATCCATTTGCGATCTGTGTGCGATTTATTAAATCGGAGATTAATTATAAAATGTGGGAATCAAAAATTTAAAACTAGAAAAAATTGCTCTTTAAAACAATTCGAAACACATGCTCGATTGAATTCGTTTGGCAACAATGTGAATATTGGCAAATAGAATTCGAAATACTTTGATTAGAAAGTTCCATACACAATTGAACCAAATTCGATCAAAGATGATACAAATTAAATTCGATGATCTGCTGTCAAAATTTTTTGATAGAAAGGCATATGCAGTAGTAAAAATACCAACCTTTCTCCGTTGCCTGAGGCAAGAATTTCTTCGATGTCTGCTGTATAAACTGAATGCATTCACGCACAATGGCATCACGTTCATCCGTGTACGTAATGAGATCCCAGCGCGTCTTCTCCATAATCTGTGCGGCCATCAGAAGCACGGGCGCCGTGACTTCACCAAAATTCAGCGGCTTATGCGACTGTGTCTCGCCACGAACTGCTATCAGATTTAAAGCCTTCATAAGCGGCAACAAGCCAGCAAAACGTTCCGCATCCAGCATTTCATTGACATTCTTATTAACGTAAAGCTTAAGAAACTCGGTCATGCGTTCGCTCTGATATAGCGTAGCATAGATTTCGCACAGCAGTTCCGGAAAGAATTTCTGCTGCAAACGCTGCAGATCCTGCATGGCATCAGCAAGCAGCGCATTGAAATAGTAATTCGAAAAGGGACGTGTTTCACGCACTGTCAGACAAAAGTTGCCGATATGTTCGCTGGTGTGACATGCTGAATCAAAGAATTTTGTCCACATTTCTTGAGGCTGTTCAAAGCACAACACAAGAAACTGTTGCAAATCAAAGCTGGTAACGTATTTATTTAGAAATTCAGTAGAACGCAGCATAAAGTCGCCGTTTGAGGAGGAACAAATCGTGGTTGTGGCGCCAAATTTACGCACCTCATATGCAAGCAAATGCAACAGCTGCGCAACGTTAAAGTGACGCAATGCGAGCCGTATAAGTGATGATAACTCCTCATAGTCGTCGTCGTCATCTTGTGACATCTGTTCAACCGGCTGCAGTTCGTCTTCCTCATCAGCATCATTGGAGATGTCTTCAATTTTGACCACTGCCGTCTCCGATTTGGCGCTTTGCTGCTGTCGCGCCTGCTCCAACTGCATATAATCGAGTATCTGTTGACAATTTTCCACCGACATTAGCTTAATATTGTCCTTGATCGATTGCAAACACTCATCATTACCCAGCGCCACCGTACGATTGATTAACTCATCGAACCACAGCTTCTTGACATGATAAGGCAGCGGCTCGTCCAGACTGCGCAATATTTCGCCGAGTGTTGCATCGTGTACCAGCTCCTCGAGCGTCTTCGGGCGTATAGCAATGGCGCACAACTGCTGCTCGACATCATGCGCAAAACTACGATTCTTCAACATGCGTTCGCCGAGTCGATAGGCTACAGCGCCTATGGCCATTTGTAGGTTTTCGCCCGGCGACAGCTCAACCTCAACCCAATACATAAAGACGTCGATCTTGACCTGCATCACATGATTTTGCAATGAATTCAACAGGGTTGTTATGATTTTCAGCAGCTGTTCTTGCACCAAATATGATGTTTTCAGCTGCTCCGGCGGCACAACGCGACATAGCTGCACACAAATCTGATAGATATCAAAAGATGCCGACGGCGGTGACTTTGACTCATAGATGTCGAAACAACGCAGTAGCATATCGAGCAAGTGTTTTAGTGCAAACCCTGCGTATTTGAAGAGTTGCAATTTGGAGAGTTTTTGCATTTTCTCCGTGTCGGGTGTATGAAATTGACGCAGCAAATTCGTGGTATAATCATAGAGTTTATTGAAGATGATCTTCTTGTCGACCATATCGATTTGACGCATATCGGAGCGCGCAATACTTACATAGATGGACATAACCAGCTGCTCCACCTTGACGAGCACCTCGAACGGATCATTTATGTATTTTAGCGAATCGCAAGCGGTCTCAAAGTATTGAAATGAGAACCAGCAGGGTGTACAGGCCAATGCCTCATAGAAATAACGATCCAGCTTTAGTTCCCACATCATCGTGACTAGTAGAAACTTTGGCAGCAGCGGACATACTTCCAGCACATGTCCCAGCAGTGGATCATCGCGCAAGTTGTACTTATAGGTGGCATCTGTGTTGGCAAATAGAAACATTGTTATTTTTCGAAATATTGTATCGCATCCTGGTAGGGGCTGCTTTGATTCCGCATCAATGTATTGTTTCTCGAGCAGCCAGTTTTGTAGACGGGTTGATAATTCGTTGATGAACGGCTCATTGCCGCCGCGAAAATGTACCTTGTTGAAGGGTTTCACATGCTGATTGCACCACTCCAGCACCGACTTGATTTCATCAAAGTCCTGACAATAGTCCATTACGAATTCGTTGGCAAATAGTTTCAGTATTTTGTGTAGATCTCGCATAACTTATATTCCTCAAAATTGTATTTTTACAATTGGCACAAATAGCAAATATATTTTTTTGTGCGTTGCGGCGGTAAAAACGAATGTTTTGAGGTGGTGACTTCCGTTGTCAAACAAACAACAAACAGTTAGTTGAAATGTCAAAATGTATGTTGTGCGATTAGTCCGGTATATACGACATGATTGTCAAACAATTTTCTCACCTTCATTTTTACAGTACATGGTCCATAGTTGCGAGGTATTTATCGCACAGAAAATACCTTTATCCCACGCCAGATATGCAATAAAAATACCTTTGCAAATTAAAAATACCACAAAATAACCTAAGTAATTTAAAAAAATACCCAAAAATACAACAGATAAAAAAGTGCCGCGAAAAATCCCACAACATTTAAAAAGGAAAATAGACTATTAAATAATAAAAATGCGTATTATTGACAATAAAATTGTATTTTTAAAATTATACTCTTGTATGATTTTTTATTTGTATCGTAGTCAATGCTGTTGTCTATTTTTTTTATATTTTTTTGATATGTATTTTGTCATTCCGATTATTTCTATCAGTTTTTGGAAAAAAATATAATCGAATACAACTTAATACATAGATAATTTGTTGTTATATTTTAGATATGTATTCCCAATATGCCACAGGGTAAGCGTTTGAAAATATAATCATAATTGCCTTTAAGGTCTAGTGTTTTTTCAAATCAGTTTCAAATATAAAATAAGTGCTATTTTTAGCGCTTACTCTGAATTTGAAATCGATTTGATAATAACATTACCAAAAAGGGCAGTGAAAATTAGGAGCAAAAATGTAGTGACGCTAAAAACAGTATGTTTTTTATGATTGCAATAGAAACCCTGACAAAAAATATAATATAACAACGCGTCCAAATCTAATAGCTTACCGAAATCTATTAGTGTTTGGAGTTCTGTGAATATTTAAAACAATATACCAACCGCCCCCGCAAACCATGAATAGGCTCCAGAATTATATTCGAGAGCTTGAAACATACATGCTTAAAAAACACGTCTAACACATTTTGGATGCTGGAAAATTTGGATCAATTTTCTGAAGTGGTCTTGACGCTCGGGCTTGAAGTCTACGATGTTGGTTGGATGACATATAACGGGATAATTAATTGAAAATTGCCCTTTTTGTTGCCCCATATGAGGATCTCCTTTTTTTACATATTTTGCAGGTTTAAGTCAATATATATGAGAACAAAACTAAATGTAGGTTAATTTGATATCGAGTTGAAAATAAGGCTAAAACTTGATTTGAAGTTAAGGTACCAGTTTTTATAGAAAAAGCTATGATTTTTAAATTTAGGTTTAAGGTATTTCAAACGTTAACCTCAACTCTACGATTTGAAAGTAATGATTGATTTCAAAGCATTCGCAAGTTAATATTAAGTGCAATGGCATATTGGGTTGGTAGTTAATAGGGTTGACTAAAAGCTGTATTTATGCTATCTTATCGGTTGTCGAGAGGACAGATACCTTTTTGGTTACTTTCACGACAACATTCAGATATCGTCAACTTTAGAAAGTTATCATAAGTTAGGTTTTTGATTAGGTGGTTGGGTACATTATCTCGACGTGTGCTTGCATGACAAAAAACACTATGTTGGATGGTTTTGCGTTTATACTATACAACCTATTTGAGAGACCAGTGAACAGGTTGAAATTTTTTGACTTCATACAACTTGTCGTCAAATCTGTCGTTTGAAGCATCTACACGGTTAGATTTTGGTACAATACAACTCAGTTTGGCAACTTAATCGTATCAAGATACTGCGGTACATTCATTTTTTTATTTGGGAATAATTGTTTTGAAGGCTAATTTAATCGCGTGAACAGAAGAAGAAGAAAAGCAACATAGCACGAAACTTATGCCTGATTTTCACTATGTCATTTTGTGTCATATTTGTTTTATTTACATTGTGATTGCGAGGCAGAAACTGTCCAAAATTGAAATGATCATTATCCATGTTAATTGAAATCAACATGCCAACTTGTTGTCATTTTTTTAAATCTTTGCCATGTCGAAAAACAATAAATTTGAGAAATTTTCGAACCTGAAACTGACACAAATTGACATAGTAAAAATCGAGCATTAAAAAGTCCACCCGTTATCGATATCGGCTGGACTTTTGACGTTTCGAAATCGATAACGGGTGGACTTCTGAAGTTTCATGCTGCGCTGTTTTTCTTCTTCAATTTCTCTTAATGCACACAAAACAATCTCAATCTTCTCTTGGTAATAAATGAGGTACATGAAAAACAAAAAAGAAAATACTATCGAAACATATTTAAAACAACTTCAACGATTTAATAAATGAAAATATATTTCATTTGCAGAATATGTCCCAAGCAGCGATACTGATAATTGAACCATTTTATGGCGGCAGCCACAAGCAACTGATTGATACACTTATCGAATGTGAGTTGGAAATAAAAATGAAAACCCCCACGAAACACATAAATTCCTTTACTGACAAACACTTTTCGCTTCTATCGCCCCCTTCCCACAAAAAAAAAAACAGGTTTAAATGTCACCGACTATGAGATTTACAGCCTGCCGGCCAAGAAGTGGCATTGGCGCGCACGTACCGGAGCCTTGTACTTCTCACAGGTAATACCCAGCGAACACGCGTACAAAGTGATCTTAACCAGCTCCGTACTCAATCTGGCCGAATTGTTGGGTGTGCGTCCGGATTTGGTCAGCTGTCGCAAAATAGTCTACTTCCATGAGAACCAGTTGGTGTATCCGGTGCGTGAGGTAAAGGAACGCGATTGCCAATATGGTCTCAATCAAATACTCACATGGTAATAAGAAAAAATTACGTTTTTTTTTTACTAACCACTATCTCCATTTCTAGTCTTTCCGCTGACAGCATCATCTTCAATTCCAAATTCAATCGTTCTTCCTTTCTGGACAATATAACTCCCTTCCTCAATATACAACCCGACTTTAAATTGAAGAATATACGCGAACGCATTGAGAAAAAGTGCGAGGTGCTGTATTTTCCCATTAAATTCCATGCGTTTCCCAATAAACGTTTGATGATTGGTGCCGATCCAACACTGCCGCCGCTGGGCAACGAAAAAGAGTGCCTACATTTGATTTGGCCACATCGTTGGGAGCACGATAAGAATCCCAAGTTATTGGTTGAGGTGTTGCTGGAGTTGAACAAGCGTCAGGTGGACTTTAAGGTGACCATTTGTGGCGAAAACTATCAAATGGCACCAGAGTCCTTTGATGGTATACAGGATAAGTTGGGCGCAAAATTGGTGAATTTTGGTTTTCTAACGCGTGACAAATACATCAAGACGTTGCTGAGTGGCGATGTGGTTATATCGACGGCGGGTCATGAGTTTTATGGTGTGGCGATGTAAGTTTTCATATTTTTTCGATTTAATTATTGGTGGTATTCAAAATGTCTATTCCCCTTACAGGTTGGAGGCGACATACTGCGGCTGCATGCCCATTGCACCAAACAAACTCGTCTATCCGGAAATCTATCCCAAGGACAATCTGTACAACACCTCCAATCAATTGATTAAAATGCTCTACAACTGGTGTCGCAATCCGGAGCTATTTCGCAAGCATCGCGATAAGTTTTTCGAATACTTTACGTTCGATCGTTATTCGGCGCAACATTTGGTACCAAAGTTTTTAGAGAAATTACGAATTTAAATTGTGTCGAAGAGTGCTGCGGCGGCTGCTGCTGAGCAATAAACTCGAATTTAGTTATAAGTGCAACAAAATATTGATGGCTAAACGTTCAATTAATATACAATTTGATATTGTAGCATATGTGCTGCACATTTGTAATGGAAAGCAATTCAAAGTGCTTTAGAAATTAAAATTGACCAATTTTTGTAAAACAAAAACAATGCTTTAAACGTTTCGAAATTTTCACGAAAGCAATTTGTTGCATCTAAAATAGAAACTACATACTTTTCGGTTTCATACAATTATATTTTATATATATTTTTTTATTTTTTTTTATTTTTTTTTATTAAATATTTTCGTAATGTTGGTAATTTTTATTTCGGCGTCGATTTTATATGTAAACTTTTGAAATATGCCAGCTAAGTTATAAACTAATGTAGTGTGTATGGAATTTATTTTAAGAATAATGCCTTTAATATCATAAATCAGTTAAAACTTTATATATATATATCAAAAAATATATTACAAAACATACAATGAGTTAGTTTTTTTTTAAATATACAATTTTATAAAAAGCGGGAAATAGAGTTATGTCGTATTTTAAATATATCTTCGTTGTAGAAGTAAAACTCGTCAACTAGATTTTCAAAATTCGCGTTGATTTAGTCAATGTGAAGTAATTATTACATATTAATCCATTGAAAATCATTATAAGTTATCAATTTTTATAATATAAGGACTGCGTCGAATAAAATTGTCCGTTACATATCTTCCCATAATGTGCTATTGCAAGATTCAAATTAAAAAAATTTGATCATTGTAGCTCTGAATTAAATGGCAGAAAATAATTTGTGTCAGTTATAGTCAATACAAAATTTATTTAACGCGAAAATGGCAAACGAAGTGGATATGCGAGAAAATATAATTAAAATTTTTCAAAAACATCCTAGTTGGTCTTTTAAAAAAATTTCCAAGGAGGCAGGGGCTAACCCTAAGACCATTTATCGCGTTATCAACCGCTTTAAGGAAGACCTGAGTGTTGATCGGAAGAAAGGTTCTGGTAAAAAAAACGTCCACATGATTGTGAAAAGTCGAAGATGGTTGTGAATATTTTAAAGAAAGATCCAAGCATACCCGGAAGGAAATTGGCGAGAAAGGCGGATTGCTCAGAATCTTTCGTGCGCAGGACTAAGAAAGAAGCTGGGCTGAAGATGTACAAGGTCCAAAAAGTTCCGGATAGAAATGCCGTCAAGAATGAAACCGCAAAACAACGAGCTAAAAAGCTGAACCAAGATTTTTTTAAAAAAATCGATTGCTGCATAATGGACGACGAAACTTATGTTTTAGCGGACTTTTCTCAGCTAACTGGGCAGGAATTTTATACAGCCGATTCTCGAGGAAATGTCACTGAAATATTCAAATAAATAAAAATGACAAAATTCCCAAAGAAATTCCTTGTTTGGCAGGCAATTTGCAGTTGTGGAAAAAGGAGCAGCTCATTCGTGACATCGGGTACAATTAATAGCGAAATATATGTGAAGGAATGCTTGCAAAAGAGATTGCTTCCATGTTTACGCCAACATGAAGTGTCCACATTTTTTTGGCATGACCTCGCTTCATGTCACTACAGCAAAACGGCCTTAGAGTGGATCCAACAAAATGCAGTGATTTTGGTGCCTAGAGAAGCCAATCCACCAAACTGTCCAGAACTCAGGCCGATTGAGAGATACTGGGCTTTAGTAAAAAGGGAGATGAAGACAACAAAAAAAGTGGACAAAGACCTTCAAGACTTTAAAAGAAAGTGGTCTTCAGCAGCTGTGAGGGTGTCGGACACTACCATTACAACATTAATGGAAGGGGTTCCGGAAAAATTAAAACTTTTTATTAAAAAATATTAATTTCTTGTTTTTTATATTTTTTTAAAAATCTAAAAATAATTTGCAAAATAAAATATTTTATTCTATAAAAATTCGATTACTAGATTTCTAGATTTTTTCATTTTTGTAGCGGACAATTTTATTCGACGCAGTCCTTAAATCAATATTAAGATTTTCATAAATGTTTTATTTCTACAACGACGATATTTCTATTTTATAATTTATCTAAAAGACGACATCTGGTTTAAATCAACAACTGCTAGAGTTCAGTTTAATACTTTTTCATTGGTAAACGTTTAATTTTCAAAGCTGCAACATGATGAAATCCTGTATTGCTTCATCATGATCTACACCTTTTCTAATTGAAATTGAGTTCTTTCTGAATTAAAATGCTAAAATTTAATATTAATTTTAAGTTTTTTTAAAATTGGAATTATTAAATTCAAAATTTAGTTCTGATTTTCCATTTCAGCTTGTGTAAATGAAATTTAAATTTTCCATTTCGAAATGACAAGAATTTGCGATTTTACATTTAAAATGTAAAAAACTCTAAATAAAATTGAGATTTCCATTATAAAATAATACAAATTCCAATAAGAATTGCGATTTTTCATTTAACATTCAGAAAACTTTAATTAAAATTGCGATTTTCATTTAAAATTGTGTATATTCTAAGTTTTTCACTACGAAATGATAAAATTCCAATAAGAATTACGATTTTTAACTTACCATTCAGAAAACACTAATTCTGTACTAATTATAGTTTTTTAAATTTTCAAACGTAAAAATTCGTAATTCTTATTGGCATTTTATCATTTCGTAATGGAAATCTCTATTTTATTTAGAATTTTTCAAATTTTAATTGTAATATCGCAATTTAAATTTTGAAAAATTCTAAATAAAATAGATATTTCCATTACGAAATGCTGAAATGCCAATAAGAATTACAAGTTTTCATTTAACATTTAGAAAACACTTACTAAAATTGCGATTTTCCATTTAAATTAGTAGAGATTCTAAAATGATTTAATATTTTTTCATTTATAAATTTGAATTGCGAGTTTACATTTCAAATTTTAAAAATTCTAAATCACATTAAGATTTCCAGTACGAAATGAGACAAAATCCAATAAGAATTACGATTTTTTACTTAACATTCAGAAAACACTAATTAATATTGCGATTTTTAATTTAAAATTTTGTAAATTGAAAAAAAAAATATATATATTTTGAAATGAGAAAAAATTAAATTTTAACTGCGATTATACATTTAAAATTTGAAAATTCTAAATAACTTCGATTAAGAAATGATAAAATTTTAATAACCTTTTAGAAAACACTAATAACAGCCAGATATTGTATCTCGATAATTGACGAAAGTAGTCACACACGCCCGTGTGACTGGCTTTTTGAATTTTGTAAAGCGTAAAACGTCTGACGTCACATGGTTTGCGCCGACACAAAGAAATAATTTGAATTTCATAAAACTAAACCGCACGAATGTTGTGTCAAATTAGACGGCAGCTTTTTTGGTTCGTGCACTAAAATTTTCACGAAACAAGGCACTAATTGCACCTAAAAAGGATGCAGAACAAGCTTAAATAATTTTTTAATACACTACACATTTATTTTCATCCAAAAAATACATTTACAAAGCAAATTAGAAAAAACTTGCAAAAATGATGAACTTTTTCAGAACAGGTGTTTTTTGTTTACCGAATCGATATTCGATTCTCGAATCAAATCTCTTTTTGTTGCTGTAATAAGTATTGCCAGATTAAAAAAAATCGTTAGTTTTAAATAAATTTTTATGTTTTTTATCTGAAATTTGTTTGTTGGTAACACGACATGTTTTCAAGAGTCGTATAACGTTAGATCCATTAAAATCAACGTAAGGGCTTGACGGGCGGAATGTGTGAAAATATGAAATACAACTTTACGACGATGTGAGAGCACTCAGTCACATCGAGATACAATATATGTCTGTAATTAAAATTGCGTTTTTCCATAAAAATTGTGTAAATTCTAAAAGAAATTAAAATTTTCCATTTTTAATTGCGAAAAACTTCAAATTATAAAATTCGAATTATAATTTATCATTTAAAATTTCGTAAACACTAATTAAAATTTCGAAATAGAGTTTTTTTTAATTTGATATTGTGAAATTTTCAAACGATTTAAAATATTTTGCACATATTTTGCAATTAGAACTGTGAAATGGTAAATTTCAATTTTTTTTTTTCATTTCAATGGAAAATATACTCAATTTCAATTGAATTTGATGTAGTTTATTCATTTATTTAGTAATTTTTGTGTTACTATCGGGAATGTTAAAGTTTTCAGAAACGATTTGGTATTCAAAGGATTTTTAATAAACACAAATTGTTTTCAAACGGATTAAAACCGTTCAAGTCATAGGGGTAAAACATAGTAACTATTTTAAAGCGATGAATATGAAAATATTTGACAACTACTTTAAGAAATTACATACTGCATTACATTATTATATAAAAATGTCGATTTAACATGTAATAATAACAGAAGTACTATTTTTCTGGTAAAAACAAATACGAGCGAAACTAAAATCGAAAAAAAAAATGAAATGCCGGAACAAACTGAAGAACTAGAACGACAGAAAATAATATTTCTTAAAAAAAAAACGAAATAATTTCACAAATCTCGATTGTTGAGCAAAAAAAAATGGTTTTCCGAATATTCTAATGAAGTTTTTCGACATACTCGAGTTTTATGAGCATTTTTTAAATGCACTGTTCGTCACCTGAGAGTTTGTGTGGCTCATACGCCATTGAGTCAATTTCAAGAAAAACGATAAAAAGATTTAAAATAGAAGCAAATTTGCGATTTGGAGAAAAGTCGATGCTAAATATCTCAGATTTGAGAATATATAGGTCATATACATATATCCAATTCATAACTCCATTTACCCAAAAATGGCGTTTGAGCCAAACTAATTCTCATGTGACGAGTTGTCCCAGAAAACTATTGATTTCTTGCATTCGGTGATGAGAATCATTGCAAATAAAAATAAAGCTCAACAAATAAATTTTAAATCGAAATATTAAAAAAAACTCGAGAATTCGAACGCGAGATTTCTTAAACCAATTCAATAATTGAAGCTATGAAATCTCATCATCTGTACTGCAATCACATGAATCTCTCAAATTCGTCTTTAATTTTAGATTTGAATAAATCGTTTGAATTTTACTACCATGTGCCAAATTTTTCGGGTCGTTTTCGAAAACCGTTTCTAACTATATAAGACTCTGATTATATATATATTAAACGTAACAATGGCAATGTAAACTTCAGCATCATATTTGTAATTGCACCTAATCCCCAGACGTTCTATAGTTACGCTAAAATTCTGTAGACTACAGAACAAACTCAGAAATGATCCTCCTTGAACTTTGGCGGCGCACTGTATTTTACCTTCACATGCTGCCGATACTCCTCATCATCGTCGTGACACTCACGATAGCAGGCGGCACAAAACAAGTCGCCGTCACAATCACGACAGCGATATACAGCATCCTCATTACAAATGGTGCACCAGGGTAGCTCTTCTGTATCCACAGCAGCTGCTGCTGAAGCGGCGCCTGCAGGTGGCAGCGGCAGACTGGACAGCAGTTCGCTCTCTAAAGGATCGGCAGATGGCGGCAGACGTGCTTCAGCTAAATACTATTTATTGGATGAAAAAATTGCAGAAAATTGAAAAGACACAACAATTAATAAAAATGACGAGTGGCTACCTTTTCCATGATGCGCTTTAGCATAGTCTGCTCGTCTTCCTCCTCGGTTTCATTGTCGCTAGGTGTATTTGTATCGACGATGCCGCTGCCTCCTGAATGCTGTGGTGATGCTTCATCTGACGTATCGCGCAATGCACGTAAGCGACGTTCTATCTGAGAAATGGCATCATTACGTTCATCATCGATTCGCTGATCCAGTTGCGTTTCACCCATAAACTGTGTGAGCAGATCCTGCATCTTTTGTTGATCGCTACGCTGATCGGTGGCGAGCAGCAAATCTTTATGTGTGTAATCCTTGTGCGGCAGGCCACTAAGTGCAGCTAGACGTGAACGCAAAGCCGCATCAGATGGCATATTTTCGTTGGTTGGCGAGGTTTTAAGATCTTTTAAACGTTTGGAGATGATGCAATCGAGGTTCTCTTCAATTTCATTTGTAGCAGCATCTGCATCGTTAGTTGGTGCTTGCAAGGACACAGGTGATAGTACAGCGCCCAAGTCAGCGGGTAGTTCATCTCTGTAAGAATAAGTTTTAAGAGATATTTCAGTTTTAAAACATTAAAGAACCACAACAAAACTAAACTCAAAAATTGCAGCTGCCCCTGCAACACCATCTTGCGTCGCTACTCTTCTTGACGCCTTTGTAATAATTGTTCCGGGCAACGCCTCACAGTCGATAACGCGTTCGTTAGCCAACTTGGACAGTTTGTCGTAGCAAATTAGGCAGACATTTTCCACTTTGCCGGAGTGTTTCGGGACAGCTATGGGACGTTTGAGGCATTTCGCACAGTACGAATAACCGCAATTTGGACAGCCATACTTATTGTTGAAATTGGAAAAAAAGGAAAAATTAATATCACTAATTTAATAAGCAGTAAGCAGCAGCTTAAATGAGTCACTGTCCACTTTTTAATTTACCTCCTTGGTGAAGATTCCGTATTTTTTGCTGCACCCAAAGCAGGACATTATAAGTTATACTTATTCTTTGGAATTATTTTATCTTATAGCTATATTTTTTATCAAAATAAACAATGACAATTTTCAGAAAAGATAAAGTTTGACAGCGGCTATAATTTTTCGGAGTGCGGAAAAACAGCTGCTTTATACAGGGATGGCAAGTTTTAAATAATTATTAATTAAATTATGTTAAAATAACTATTGATATATATTATTAAAATTAAAAAATTACAGTTTTAGTATAGCTACTTTGTCAAAATACACTAGAGATAAATTTTACTGTAACTGGCTGCAGTCATTAAATCCATTAAATTAATTCAATGTGAAATTTATGACAACCCTGTCCTCCTTCTACTTTCGTTTCCGGTTCGCATCGCAGCATATATTTCGATCGTTATTAAAATAATTGAAAACTGTGTCTAAACGCATAAATATTAATTAAAATCACAATACAATCGAATATATAATAGTCGGCAAAGGTAGTGAGTGTTTTACAAAAGAAAAATATATAGTTTTTCATGTGCTAAATGTGCACTAAAAGGAATCGTCACTGAAATGTGTTAAATTTGTGTTAAAATGTGTCGTGTGCTATAAAAGAATAAGAAAACTCTGAAAAAACATAATAATAACTAGCGCGAGTGTTTTGATATTGTAATTGAATTATTTAAATATGTTTTTTGGCGTACAAAATAATTTGCAAATTCTGTCGTGTAACTCGGTGAGGTGGCCATTTTCAACAATTGTTTTGTTCTATTGGTTTGTGTATGTGATAAACTATGAATCATTTAGGCTGAAGTGCAGTTTCAACAATTGCTTTGTTTTATTGGTTTGTGTATGTGTCAAAGTGAGAACAATTTAGTATGAAGTGCAGTTCTTGATGAAAAATCATAGAAAAAGAAAGTTGTGTTAATTTTTCAAAAACAAGTGTTAAAATATAATTATTATATAAAAAAAATATAAAAAAATCAAAATTAATAATAAAATTAGAATAACACTTGTGAATAAAATGTGTCCAAAACAACGTGAACAAAAATACGAAGATTTTTATTTTTTTACATTTCGGTAAGTAAAATTGCAAAATATTATTATATTATGATCCAATTATATTTTAAGTGTTTACAAACTACAATTTATACAGTACTTGTAAGAGTAAAAATGATTAATATACGATTGAAAATTTGATAATTTCATCCTGCCAGTAAAACCAATAAAAACCACCACACTCCAATCTTCAAAAATGAAAAAGATGTAATTTTAGAATTGCACTTTACTGGCCAAAATGAAATAAAAAAAACTTGTCATGCTTGATGGTTTAAAGTAGGCGTATTTTATAGTCGATTTAAGATTTTCTTTAAATTTTCATAACTATTACACGGAGCATTGTAGCGTATTTTATAGTGATTTCAAAGTCAATTATTTATGGTAAATTTCATATAATTTCCTCTAGTACCAGAGTGGAAATTTAGTTCAGGATGCGATGATTTTCTGATCAGGCAGCCAGATTTCAAATCAGGAAACGATCAGGGATTTTCATCAGTGACTGATTCAAAACGTGACGCTATTCGAAGTTGCTATCCTGATCAGGCTTCCTGTTCTTACCCTTCTCATAACCCAGGCATGTCAAACACGCGGCCCGCCAACATTTCGGTGCGGCCCGCGGAGACTTCTTAAATAATATAAGAAAAATATATTTTTAAGAATTGAAAAATTTTAAAAATATTTTATTTTCAGGCGTTATAATAATTATTATATTAAATAACGGAGGCATAATCAAGATTACCATTTATTCATGGTTAAAATCTTATTAATTTATTTTAAAAAAATCAATATTTTTATATTTTCCAAAATTTAATAATGAGAAATTGAGACTCGAAGACTCGAGTCGTAATTTATTTTCATAATTTAAATATTATACATGACATTGAACAAATGGCATAACAATAATGTTTATCTTTTTTTCATCAAGTAATATTGTTTTTTTATTCATAAAAATTTTAATTTAATGTAAAGTTTTGAATTTCCCTTGGCTATAGTTCACCGGCATTTATAAAAAATATATAGTAGCATATAGTTTTGTACGTCTAACAACGAAATGATAAATTCATTATTGTTTTTTGTTCAACCATTAAAAATAAAAGGAGAGAAAAATAATTAAATAATTAAAACTTAACTTAAACTTAAATCTTAAAAACTAGACCCTATTTAACAAAACCATTTTTGGAATTAGCTCCAGTATCAAATAAAGGCGCAATCAAAATAAAACAAGAATCAAAAATTTGTAGACAAGAGTCTTGCATTGTAAAAATTGGTATTCATTTTAACATTTTTTTTAGTAAGTACAACTTTTTGTTTAGAGACATTCCACACCAAATCTATCAGAGTTCCAGACTCACCTTCTCCACAGATACAGCGGTCCAAAGTTTCAAAAAATTAATCAATAATCACTTTTTGTGGTTATAGAAAAAAACTTTTGACCGTAGAATGCTGCAATCCTCATTTTAAGGATAATAAAATAAACTTTGTTATAACTCCTAAATCCGTACATCTCTAATCAATGGATTGTCCTTGCAATTTAAATTAATTGTGCATAAAAAGGAACCCTTTTCAAATTTATATAAATTTCAAATTTATATAAATATCAAATTTATATACGATATTTAAAAAAAAACTTTTTCAATATGTTTGGTAAGAAGTCTGCCTCGAAGTTTTCTCGAACTAGCTTGGATACCAAAATTTGATCTCGTTGCTAATTTTTAAAATTTCGTAATTTTAGTAGAGTAAAATTATATGTTAGGATATTTAAACATTTTCCACATCGCAATGTTTTGGAAATATATCTCATATATTTGAACTATTTGATGCAATATTAATCCAGAATCGTTTTTAATATCGTTTCGAAAAAAAAAACGGCGATATGTCGCTTTGAACTATTTTTGTAGTTTTAGTACGATTTGGCCTTCGACATTGGTACAAGAGCTAATTAGATATCGTACGATTTTGCGGACATAAAAAGTTGCAACAATTTTGGATGATTGTTAGATCTGTTTTACAAAATTGTCTCTGGTGTTTGAAATATACTCCATTGTATATACCCCTGACAAAATTTTTGGTAGGATCAAAGAAATTGGAATATTTTTTCGATATATTTCAAACAGACAAAAATCGCACCATTTTTTACAAAATTTATTTTCCAACAGAAGAAATCAAATGTAAAAAACGAGCGCCTCATCTTTTGAGTTGCCAATGCGGCCCGTGATGCCAAATGAGTTTGACATGCCTGTCCTAACCCTATATAATTCAATGTATATTTAAATTCTTCTTAAACTGCTTTTACCGGAATTTATTAGAATATTTTAGTTTATTAGAATAATTTTGATACCCTATTTTAATATAAATGTTTTTTAATAACATCTTGATCATATTATATTAATAACTACGATATCCAATCAGGTTTTTTCATAAGTGTCACATTAGTTTTCATCTTGTAAACTTTAGATCAGTATTTTGTATGAAGGTTGGATCAGGTTGCCTTACGTGGATTTTAAATTAGAATTACCTTAGTCGACCCTGATCAGTATCATTTCAGGTGGCCTTTGGTAGGGATGCCTTATCGTATTCTGATCAGGGACGGATGTGAAATAAGGCAAACCTTAATCAATTTTCACTCGGGTAGTTCTAGAGGAATTCGGGTTTGAATCAATATTTTCTTAAAACCTTCATAACTTTTTAACGAAGCGTTAGAGGGCTTTTTTTTTTAGTGATTTCAAAGTAAATTTTATATAGTTCACTCGAGGAATCCGGGTATGAATCAAAATCAAAGATCACCTTCATAACTTTTAAACGGAGAGTCCTAGATGGTTGAGAGTAGGCTCATTTTATAGTGATTTCCGTTCAACACTCTTGTACCTTAATTTAAAGATTTTAATTTCTTCATTAAATCATATATGGCATTAAATTTAGTAGAACATGATATACATTTTCCAATTCTTTGTTTAAGATTAATTATAATGTAGTTTGCGATTTAAAAATCGCTTTTCCCGTTGGATATACAGAGAAAATACAATGACAAATACAATGACACACAGCAATTATACACATGTCGTATGATGACACCAACACATTATAAATTCTTAAGCTGCTGCTACTATTTATATTGCTGATGGTAGATGTTGCTGCTACTAGCACAAATGTTGCTACTAATATAGTTGTTACTGTTGCTACTGCGCATACAATCTGCATGCAAATAAACGTGGCCTTAATCAAGCGTGAGAACGAATTTGGCCAGGTGTAACCAAAGCCAGACACATTAAATTCACAACAACAACAACGACAATGACAGCAAAGGTGTTGGCAATGCCAAAAACAATAATAGCAACACAATAAAAAGAGCAAAACCTCCAACAAATAGCAATAATAACAAAAGCCATTCGGTTGGCAAAAAGTGGACATATTTGAAAAAAAAGTCCAACTTATCATTTGCATCACGTACGTGGCAAATGGTACGGATTAAGATTTTAATTTAGAAACTCAACGAGAACTGCTTGACTAAGGATTTTCCAACGCCAAGCACACATACATATATAGTATATAGTTCTACTAACCGTTAATATTTTTTAATAATTTAATTTTGTATTGTTTATATTAGGTACCCTCATATTTTTCTATTAGTATTTAATATTTATTTATGAGTGTGACCTTTAAATAGCTTTACAAATTAGGGTATAATTACAGACACGCCATACTTTGTCCATTTTATAAATCGAGTTTGTTACCTTTTTGGTTGCTTGCAGACTGCCAATTAATCGTGTTGATTAAAATAATATCTTGGAGAAAAACTATACAAAAAAAATAACTATCAAGATTATATTTTTATATATTTCAGGATTTTCGTTTGGGGGGCGTTTGAAAAATATATTAATTTTTAAAAGAGAGTTCCAGAAAATACAATCGCGCATATAAGCTAATTCTTTTTCATTTGAATTCATTCGGATTATGTATTTTCAAATCTTAAATTTGTTTTGGAATATTTCCGGCTGAAAATAATGCCTAAATATTTTCACGAAAAACTAAAATGGAAAAAAAAAAGTTTTTCTTCAAATGTATATAATATCGACTCTCCCATATTAATAAACCAAAAATTGGTAAGTCTACTTAGGAAATGATTAAATTCAAAAATTTCCAAGTAAGTATACTAAGTCCAATATGGATTGTAAGTTTTCAGAATTGTTCATTTATGCTAAGAATATTTTTGGTTATAATTTGGGACAGGATCATCGACTGATCCTCACCAAAATTTGACAGTATATAAAAAATCCAAAAATTCTATTTGAAAATAGTCTCACTCGAATTAGCATGTTTTGGAATGGAGTGATAAAATAATAGGTTATATTTTTTTATATATAACTTTTATAGAGTAAAAGGAAAATTAGTGAGCATATTGATCACTTTAAAGTTCAACTAAGATCTGCTTCATTTGATATTTTTTCAGAAACCCTACAATCCCCCCTGGCTATGGCCCTGATTTGTTTTATATAAAAATCTTTATATATTCAAAAATCAATAATCGGAATCAATACACTCAGAAAATCTTATTTTTACATGATACTCGGGCTTCGAACTAAGCCCACCTCTTGTAGTCCACTCAGCTCTCAACAGAACCACGCATTATAGAGAGAATTCGTTGTTCAGTCGCACGATTCGTTTGTGGAACAATCTCCCTGCGTCTGTTTACTGACATTTTTGATATTGGGAAATTCAAAACAAATATTCACCGACACTACCTCATCTATCATCCCTTCCTCTAACCCTAATCCTTTTCTACGATCAACACTGTGCATAAATAGGGGGCATCCCCTGAGTGTTGGTTAATCTCTCAAAAAAAAAATGATAAAGTAAGTTGTAACAACGAAATTTCCACATTGGTTGATAGAACTGCCATATTGCGTTGACAGACACTACAAATGATATTTAAAACAGACATCAAACTAATTGATATTTATTTTACATTTATTCTCATTGGGTTCAAAGATATATTATTTTTATTGAAGATAACCGAATGGGTTATGGGTTGCTAAGTCAAACCAATTTTACTTTTGTCTGGAGAAGCGTATGGCAGACAAGCTTCTATTTATCTGTGTGTTTGCCGGAAATACTTATGTCAGAAATATTCCAGAAAAACGACAGAAATTTTATGTCGGGTAGGTTCTTTTTATACCCTACACCTATGAGGTACAGGGTATATTAACTTTGTGCATATATTGTAACGCCCCTTAGGATGCGTGTCCGGTATGGAAAAGTATATATATTCTTGATCAGCATCACTACCTGAGTCCGTTTAGCCATGTCCGTCTGTCTGTCTGTCTGTCTGTCTGTCTGCGTGTCCGGTATGGAAAAGTATATATATTCTTGATCAGCATCACTAGCCGAGTCCGTTTAGCCATGTCCGTCTGTCTGTCCGTCTTGCTGTCTTGCTGTCCGAATACAGAATAACTTGAGAAATACTGATCAGAAAGCGATGAAATTTCGTCTCAATATATTTTAGCCAAAAGTAGGAACTGAGTTTGAAAATGAGCCAAATCGGTCAACGGACACGCCCACCTCCCATACAAGTCACTTTTATGTAACTCTTTCGAAACTAATAACTCGAAAAGTATTCAAGTTATAGTTATAAAATTTAAAACGTATTGATATAATTCACCTAAAAATATGTGGTCCAAAAATGGGTGTGATCCGCCCACTTTTTTTTCATTATTTCCCGGGTTTTCATAGTGGAAATTTGATCCGTAAATTATTAAAATCAAATCTATGAAATATTAGCCTTTCTAAATTTTAAATATAGGCGTGGTCCGCCCAATTATATTTTTCAATTTTTTTTTTAGTTTTTTATACTTTATATAATTTTTTAGTTTATGGGGATATAAGACGTAAATTTCTGATTCCCTACACCAATTCCCTATTCCAATTCTGATATACCCTAAACCTATGAGGTACAGGGTATATTAACTTTGTGCATATATTGTAACGCCCCTTAGGAGGCGTGTCCGGTATGGAAAAGTATATATATTCTTGATCAGCATCACTACCTGAGTCCGTTTAGCCATGTCCGTCTGTCTGTCTGTCTGCTGTCCGTCTTGCTGTCTTGCTGTCCGAATACAGAATAACTTGAGAAATACTGATCAGAATGCGTCTCAATATATTTTAGCCAAAAGTAGGAACTGAGTTTGAAAATGAGCAAAATCGGTCAACGGACACGCCCACCTCCCATACAAGTCACTTTTATATAACTCTTTCGAAACTAATATTTCGAAAAGTATTCAAGGTATAATAATAATAATAGTTTGGCGCTACAGTCCTGTATAGAACTTCGGCCGAGCTCTCTCACCATTTTGAGCTGTGCGTATTATATTTGTACTCAAAGTGGTGGGACCTACAGTTTATTGCCGAATCCGAACGGCGGGTGACAGCTTTTCATAGGCAATGTTTTTACTCTCGGAGGTTTGCCATTTACTGCCGAGAGGTAGCGCGGTATAGAAAAATGTTTCTATGAAAAGATGTTGTTAGCCCCAGTCCAGGCTTGAACCGGTGACCTTTCGGCTCGCAGTCCAACGCACTAACCACTGAGCTACCGCGGCTATTCAAGGTATAGTTATAAAATTTAAAAAGTATTGTTAGAATTTACCTAAAAATATGTGGTCCAAAAATGGGCGTGATCCGCCCACTTTTTTTTTCATTATATCCCGGGTTTTCATAGTAAAAATTTGATCCGTAAATTATTAAAATCAAATCTATGAAATATTAGCCTTTCAAAATTTTAAATATAGGCGTGGTCCGCCCAATTATATTTTTCAATTTTTTTTTTTTAGTTTTTTTATACTTTATATAAATTTTTTATTTAATTTATGGGGATATAAGACGTAAATTTCTGATATATGAATAATATTCTGAGGTTCAGCATAATTAAAAATTTAAAATTAAGGTATACAATTAAATATTCCTCATTAATATCTCCACCAAAGGTGTAGGGTATTCCATAGTCGGGCCCGACCGACTATAAAAATCCGCCCCATGTGACCGAATTTACCCATGTGACCTAACTTTCCCAACTCGTTTTACTATAAAAAGTATCGGTTTCATAAAATTTTTTAAATTAAAAGTCCAATTTGCACTAAAAATTAAAGTTTTTATCAAATAATATTTATTCTAATATAATAATAATAGTTTGACGCTACAGTGCTATAAGAACTTAGGCCGAGCTCTCTCACCATTTTGAGCTGTGCGTGTTATATTTGTACTCAAAGTGGTGGGACCTACAGTTTATTGCCGAATCCGAACGGCGGGTGAGAGCTTGTCATAGACAAGGTTTTACTCTCGTAGGTTTTGCCATTTACTGCCGAGAGGTAGCGCGGTATATAAAAATGTTTCTATGAAAAGATGTTGTTAGCCCCAGTCCAGGCTTGATCCGGGGACCTTTCGGCTCGCAGTCCAACGCACTAACCACTGAGCTACCGCGGCTCCGTATACGCTTCGTTTTCCAATGCACTCAACGGAGTCCATTACACGTGATTACAAATATACGGAAAAATACGGCACTGAAACGGAACTTAAATACTACATAAAAAACGGTTTCAAACACCGTATTTGCTATCACCGTTTGCTGCACCGTTTACGGAATTTGATTTCGCATTTGCAGTACCGTTAACCGCACGGCAACGATTTGTTTCTTGGTTTTTGTTTTGGGTCTCTAAAAAACCAAAATTTAAATACACAAATTTCAGTAATAATTAAATTTTTAAAAAACACTAAATCAAAGTTTTACTAAAACATATTTTTTTATTAAATTGTATTCATCAATTTGTAATTTCTATATTTTGTAAAACTTGTCTATAGTATGTGGATATTTGCAACTATGTAAGGTAACTTCAACAACTTTCGCATATCCTTTTGTCCTTTATAAGCAGTCTGTGCAATATTGTTGCCACTAACGTCTGCCAACTGTTTGCCATTGTGTTGCCAACACTAAAACCTGCCAACTGATTTTTCACATACATAATATGTTCATGACGAACGTGCTGCTGCTGCTCCTTGACAAGCGAACAGTTAATAATGTCATATTTTAATAAAGCTGAAAAAAAATCATCTTCAGACATAAACTTTCCACAGAAGACATGCATATAAAAGCAAACATTAAATCTATTAGTTAGATTTGTGTTACCTGGAAGTGCACTTGACGTTATTAATAATGAGGGACATCAATATAATGGCAGAGAGTGAATGAAAAGAAAGTTTGTATAAATTATAGACACGAGTTGGACAGCTATTAGTTAAATGGCGTCACTCTGCTGAATAATACAACTTCAAACAGTTGAATTAATCAGCTTTATACATTTATCACCTAGGTGTTTTAATTGTGAAGAATACTATCTGAAATAAGTTTGAATCAATTAAAGAAATGTACGTTTAAATATTTAATTCCCTAATAGATTCAAAATCGTCTATTCATAATCATCAGTTTTCAGATCGTTTTAAAAGTTTTATCTTGGAAGAACTATACGAAAATCAAAACATTAGAATTTCTATAAATACATCTTTTCAATATTAATTTGGACAAAATCGAATTCATTTTAGTATAAATTCTACCATTTAGCATTTTAAAATATATATTTGAGTTAATTTGTATCTACCACGATACAAAAACAAGGAAAAAGTATCCCAGAGCACCACTCACAAAATTTTCTATTTCCATATAACATTTTGACATAAGCACGGAACGTTTGACAGTATCTTCAGGCGTTTGACAGTAGCACAAGAAGAACTGTAATAATTCTACTGTGTATAATTGTATCATGGTATCTACGAATATGTTGACTTTAAATATGACTTTTTACACCAATTTCTAAAATGTAGTTCTACTATATCGTCGTTGTAGAACGAAAAGTCACCAAATAATTTTCAAAATTCCAAATATTCATTTACAAAAATCTTTATATATCTGTCAATTTTTAATCGATGATCTCCATTTTTTTTACCACATGATAAGAAAATGTAAATCTATCAATTGTTATTTCAACTTTTAAAATGCATAAATTACTTTTTATAATATTAATTAACAAACTCGAAGTTTAAGTTTTTCATAAAAATGTATTTGGTGATTTTTCGTTCGATATATTGATAATTTTTTGGTATAATTCTATTTATTTGACTTGATTGTAATATATTAGAAAATAGCTTTCTACATATTGCTGAAATTGGAAGCGTGTATTTAACTTCTGCATTTTTGTTTAATGCGGGCATACTATGAAATGCTTGCAGATACAAACGGAATTGACTAACACATTTGGAATACAGAATAACATAGAGATTTTTTTAATATGGTGTAGTCCAAACCCAACCATTTATACACCTGAGTCGATTTAACAATGTCCGTCTATTTGTCTGTCAATCTGTACTCTATAACCATTTTAAATTAAAGTGCTTGAATAGTTCTTTTGTGTTATTAAATTTAAATCATTTGTTTTTATATATCTTCTTCATGTTTTTTTTCTCAACGTTGTTCTGTCAGAATCTCTGCATGTCAAACATTCGTATTTATATTTCGTGTTTACTTGAGTAGTCTGACAGTTAAAAGAATTGGCAAAAAGTGTTTCCCTTATAAGTGAAGTACTTATTTTAGAATCAAAACAAATTCCAATGAAATAGTAATACTAAACTGAAAAATAATACGAAGTAACAATGCACATAAAATAAAACATAGGAAACTATCTTACTTATGGTTTTCACAGAAAATAACAACAAATCACATAAAAGAAATTTGTTGTGACAACAAATAGTATTTGCTAAAAGCATATTTGGTTGAGTTAATAAAAATGATAAAATATTTTATAGTTAATACAACCGATTAATCATTTGGATGTTTTAAAAGAGACAAATATATTTATGCTTGTATTTACATGTTGTCATGACAATAAATGATATCGCTATAACATTTATTTAATATTTTAGTTAGTGAAGAAATTTTGCTTTAATATATTTGAATATTTAAGGATATATTTGAATATTTAAGGATTCGATTGACGGAACGGAACATTAGAATTGAACTTAATTTGGTTGGACCAATGATAAAATAAATATTTCGACCAGATACATATTTCAAATACTTTAATATATAAGAAAATTATGCGCATAGTCTAAGTTAGAATCGATTAAATTGTAATCGATTTTTTGACATATTTCATATAGAATAAAATATTAAATTGCTGTTTTTAGTTTTATAGCCATATTCTAGCGAGCATTGACAATTGTAATCAATAATAATTATTACAAATAACAATTGATTCAGACTTTTACGTCAATAAACATAGAAAATAAAATTGACAGAATACGAAATTGCAAGTATATAAAATTCGAATTAGCAGAAAGTAATGTGCACCCTGCAGCCTGTTTTATAGGTATTACAACGGTAAGTGTTCGAGTGAAATCCATGGCCTGATTCCACCATGTCGTGTCTTTTCTCGTTCTACTCGGGCATCAAACAAAGCCCACCCCTTCGTAGTCCACTCGACTCTCAACAGAACCATGCATTATAGAGAGAATTCGTTCTTCAGTCGCACGACACGTTTGTGGAACAATCTCCCTGCGTCCGTTTTTCCCGACATTTTTGATATTGGCAAGTGCAAAACAAACATTCACCGACACTACTCCATCTTTCCCCCCTCCATTTAACCTATCATCCCTTCTTACGATCAACACTGTACATTGCATGAATAGGGGGCATCCCCTGAGCGTTGGTTAATTTGTAAAAAAAAGTTAACCGGTCCTAGTTCTGGCTCTTTTCTATGAAACCAACCGGTAGCGTTGTCCTAGAGAGGGGTCAATTAACACCTCCTACAGACCTTTAGACCTATCACAGGACTGTCCACAAAATCCTGTTCTGTGACCGGTATCAGTCATTAAAAAAAGATATGTTTTTTTATTTTTTTTTATTGTTACTTTTTATACCCTACACTAAGAGTGAAAGGGTATATTCAGTTTGGTACGCCGTTTGTAACACCCAGAAGGAAGCATCTCCGGTATGGACAAGTATATATATTCTTGATCAGCATGACCTCCTGAGTCGATTTAACGATGTCCGTCTGTCTGTCTGTCCCTCTCTCTGTCTGTCTGTTGAAATCGCGATTACAGAAAAAGTAGAAGAGATAGAACAATGAAACTTTAGATTTAGATTACTTATATATCTAACAAGAAAATTGGCATGATCGGTCTATTGTGACCTGAGAACCGACCACGTATGTTCAAATACCTCATATAAAATGAATATATACAGATCAATATTACTGTATACGTGCTTAGGTAAACTTTTTTTGGTCAAATATATATTGACTCATGCTCAAATACATGAAATAATGTTTTCCGGCGAATCGACTTGTGGTTACAACAAAAAAAATTCGAAATCGAAATTCGGTACACCTACCCATTTTTAAATATGGGTATCAAATGAATGGAAATTCTTCAGCGATTGAAAGTTTGTAGTTATTTTCAGGATTCGTATACCCTTGTGACCTATATACCACTTTGACTGGTAACCTCACATATGTGTAGGCTTAGACCGACTATAATATTGATAATTCTAACTATCATAATAACACCTACTTTAAAATTTGCCATGTGATCTAATCTTCCCAACTGGTTTATTTTACTTTTTTATATATTTTAAATTTTACTTATTTTATTTTATTTTACATTTACATTTTATTTTATTTTGCCTTCTTCTTCAAGCATTCATTATTTCATTAATTATTTCAACTTGCATGAGTTCATTACAATTACTTGGAAGACATGCTGAACTTTAATCAATGCAGTATCGAAAAACAGTCTACGAATTATAGACGCATTAGTTGCAGCGTGTAAATAAGGCTCGTGATTATGGCGCCACCTAGTGCCTTTTCGCTCCACTAGCGACATATTTAGCATTGACACGATACATCTCCTCATGCAGACCTTTAGACCTATCACAGAACTGGTCTTCAAAAACTTGTCCTTAGTCGGTACCAATGGTACCGTCACGTGATAGGTAGTTTTAGACCAATTGACACCTTTTTTCCGCAGGGTAGAGACAAATAGGCTTCGAGTAGAATTTGATTATAACAATATTAAAACCATTTCTTTGAAAGAACAAAGTTTGAAATCCAAATTCATAAACGTATTTTATCGACTATCTATATTTTCAAATATTTTTAATACAAGAATTTAAAGAATATTTAAAAATACATTTATGAGTTCTGGAGAAAAAAACTCAATTCGGTTATAACAACTAACTTTACTTTATTTTAACGATATCGGCTACAATTCGTTTGAATATCGATTGAATATCGCGTGACTATAAATTTTGATACATGTATCAAACGAGTACGCTCGTTTTGAGAGTTTTTTTTTGTTGCCAGCATATAAATCATACGACATAGTAAAAAAAAATAATTGTTTATGAAAAATAGTTGGCAAAACAAAAAGTTTGAACAAACGTTCGATTCAAAGAGCGAAACGAACGAAACGTTTGAAATACGTTATACAAATTTTAGACGAAGTGGACTGGAAATGAATCGTAGTCACACGATAATAAAAAGATACATGATTTGGCGGTTTTGTTTATTATATTCGAAATTAAGCATATTGAAATTGAGCATATTTATGAAGATATCAGATGTGACAACCGAATTAATTTCAAAACGTAATATTTAATAATTTGAGTAATTTGGTTGTGACAATGTTAAGCCTTACCATCGAATATGATACCAACAATTAAAATTTGGTTATTACAACTAACTTTCATTAATTTTAACGTTATGCCAACTCAGTTTTAATTCTCATTAGTTTAGAGTGGAAAACGTATTAGTTGAATCAGCTCTTTTTTTGAAGTGTATTAACTAAAAGATACTTATATTATAAAACAGAAAATTTAATATTTTTGGTTAAAACAAATACATGGGTCGAACATGTGGTAACTGATTTTATTATACGTTTGTTTTTCTCAAAAATAATATTATACAAATTTTGATTTATTAAATTCAAATATTTTATAATGAATTATCAAGAAATAAAACAAAAAGTTGTCTACTTTACGCAGAATTTTCTCAAGTTATTGCTCTGCAATGAAACATGTTTCTGACATTGAAAACTGACTACTGACTGATTGTCTGACTAATTGATTGACAGCTTGGTTGATTGACTGTTAGAAGTATGTAGGCCTGCCTTTTCAAATAATATACGATAAGAGGCTGCTTAATGGAAATTCTATAAATAATAAAATATTTAAAAAGATAATTGTTTAAAATGTCCAAATACATATTTGAACCACTAAATTAAATCACGTCTGTTACTATACGAAATATCGATATTATTTTTGAACACTTCAAAAGCAAAAACCAATCAATACCCCACAACTTGAGTCTGTTATAATTTATTTAATTCGTATTTTTTTTGTTGTTTTTTTGAGAATATTTCTCCGAATGTGTTTCAAATGCATGCACGTATTTCAATGGTTTCTCGTTTGGTCCCATTTTATTAGGGTACAAATTACACCCTTTTAAGTCCGTCTACTCTCGGGAGTAGGTATTTCGATTGAATGTATGTGTGTGTGAAAGAGTCTGCTAAGGACGACAAGGATGTCCTAAGACGACGACGACCACGACGGCAAAGCAAAATAACAATATTATTGAAACAAATCGAAGATCAAATTACAGCAATATTGCTATCAATAAAAATAAATACAACAATAAGAAATAAAACAACAACATGCAGAAAAATTACAACAACCAGCAAGCACCAAGTAGCAATAACAATAGCGACGTCATTGACAACGAGGACGAAAACAGTGATGAGAATGTCAAAAAGCTCCATGGGAATATGCGTCAATTTTTGCAAAATGCCTTGATGGTCACTTTATGTATGAGTAAGTGTAGCTATGTGTGTAAGTACAGTGACGTCATTAATGGTATTTAAAAAAATAAGAGGTATTTAAAAAAAAAATTATTATGTTTTTGCAATTTTTTTCTTGGCTTTTTTTCGACTCATTACAGAAATCTGAATATAAGCAATATATACAAATATTTGTTTATATTATTATATATATATATATATTTTCAAAAATAAAACTCAATGGAAATTTCACGGTATTTACCTATTAAAATAATACTTTTTTCTATAGACTAATTTTAATTGTAAACCAGTTGGGAAGGTTAGGTCACATGTGAAATTTTTAAGTAGGGAAATTGTGATAGTTGGTGTGATGAAGTTAGTAATAATTTTGAAAGTTATAGTCGGTCTACTATTAAAAGTGGTCCATAGGTCACGAGGGTATACGAATCCCAAAAATAACTCAAAACTTGCAATCGCTGAAAAATTACCTTTCATTTGATACCCATATGTAAATACAAATGAATATATGAAATGAAACCGAATTTAATTTTTTTTTGGGTAACCACAAGTCGATTCGTGAGAAAGCATTATTTTGAAATATTTGAGCATAAAGTCAATATATATTTCACCAAGAAAGTTCACTTAAGACCGTACAAAGTGAAATTCTTTTGTATGTATATTTTATATCAGGTATTTAAACATAAGTGATCGCTTCTCAGGTCACAATATATCGATCATGCCAATGTTCATGGTCAGACAGCTTAGATATATAAGTAATCTAAATCTAAAGTTTCATTGATCTAGCTCTTCTACTTTTTTTGTAATCGTGATTTCAACAGACATACGGAGGGACGGACATTCAGACAGACAGACAGACGGACATCGCTAAACCGACTCAGGAGGTTATGCTGATTAAGAATATGTATTATATGAGGTATTTAAACATGAATGGTCGGTTCAAAGGTCACAATCTCCATTTCCAATATCAGAGCGCGTAAGTATATAAGTAATATTCTCTATCTATTCTTATTATCTCCATTACCCTATATACATGGGATAAAAATGATACTGATCCTAGTACCGAAATAAATTACATTCCATAATTGGTTCAAAACAAGGATTGAAACCGTATCGAAACCGATATCGGTTTAAAACCGTTTCATTTTTAAAACCGAAACCGTAACCGAAACCGTTATACGAAAATCAGAAATAAACCTATATCCAAAACCGAAATAAACGGTTTCGGTTTTATACTGGTTTAAAACGTTTTTTTTTTTTAAAGAAAAACATCTTTTATTTTATATGGAAGATCTTAAGTACAGGGCATGTTTAAATGTCATTTAAAAAAAATTGGAGTTCCCAAAATAAAAAATTCCAAAACAACACCAAGCATAATTTTTGTTGTTAAAAATGATTCAATTTTTAATGATATTGGTTTTTTATTTATTGTATTAGTAAAATATATAGGAGAGCCTGGGGTAAAGTGGGACACGTTTTGAAAAGATCATTTGTTTTAAAAGGTCTATATGTAGACTGGTTCATAATCTAACTGTATGCATTAACAGAATATCATTTATAAGTCTTTTAATTGATTTTTGAGTGATTTTTAAAACACCTCAATATCAAGGATAAAAAATAAGTTAATAAAAAATATTGGTAATGCAAGAAAAAATTAGAAAAAAATACTTAAGAAAATACGACAAATAAAGTACAAATTCGAACCTTTCAAGTGAACAGGCCTTTTGCATATATTGCAATTCACTGAATTGTTGAAATTTAATTTCTTTGGATGGAAATGGTAAAAAATATTTTTCTTCTTCTTATGAAGTTTAAGAATATTTACCGATGTATTCCTGTTGCTCTTGTTCAAGGTTCGCTTCTCGGCACTTGTCTTACATTTAGATCATATCTCAGATGAAGTCAAAATGTTGCTTTTCATTGGTTTGGGGTAACAATTGAAGTATTTTCTTGGCGAAATAATTTAAATAATTCATATAACACAATATTTCTAATAAAATTACAACAAACATTACTTTAATTACGTTTCCCACTTTACCCCAGAAAATGATTCTTACTTTACCCTAATATCACAATTTGAACATAACTTAGCACCACAACTATGTTCAATAATCTGTATTTCAGTATTTCAAATATTCGAGCATTTAAACACCACCAGTACTCTAAAAAACTTTCAAATAATTTTTTTTTACTTGTTTTCGATATGCAGTAAAAAATATATTAATGGATGAAAAAGTTGATGTCATATTAAGAAGCTCTTGACAATTGGTTTTCATATTTTAAGTGCAAAAACATGTCCACAAATTGCAATTTCCCACATTACCCCATGTCTCACTTTACGCAAGGTTTTTTGTGGAAGACAATGAAAAAGAATGGAAAAACCGAAATCAAAACCGAAACCGTAAATTGGAACCGGTACCGAAACCGTTTCGTTATAAAAACTTAAAACCGAAACCGAAACCCAAACGCGGAAAAAAACCGAAATCGAAACCATAATTTTTCAAATATACTAAATACTTTCCTTAAATTATCGACTATATTCCATCACACAGGGAAAAAATGGATCTTTCAAACATAATTAGCAGCAAACAACGTGTATGTTTGGAGAACACTGCAAACATAATATATATTTGGGATGGTCTAAACATAATATGTTTGGTTTAAATAAAAAATATAAATATAGAATATAAATATGTTTGGCATTAGACACTTTTTTTTGTTTGGGTTAAACTTTTTTTATTTGGATAATAATAATTAATTTGGATAAAAAAAAATAAAGTTTAAGACTTTTAGACTTTTTTTTCTGTCTCCTTAGATGCATAATTTTAATTTATTCATTATTTATAATTTACGAAATATTATAGGGTTTTCGATAGAATTGAAATCTTACATATTTCGAGAGAATATCGACACATTTTTATTTTCGATCAATTAATTTTATTTTGTTCAGAAATTTTAGATATTGATTAAATTTTAAACATAATTAATTTTAAAATATTTTATATTCTACGGGATTGACAAGACTTGAGAAGCACATTTTGTAGAAAATATCGGTTATATCGGAAATGATTATGAAAAAATTTTAAATGAAATAAAAAAAAAACATTTCATACCTCTTCTAATAATCCCCACAAAATGTTAGAGCACTGTTTAACTTTCCGCCACTGTTTAGCCAATGACGACATATATATAATTTTTACTTCGAAAACAATTTTTGGTCAAAATTCTCGTTTAATGTGCTTTTAGGCGCATTTACTTAGGCTGCGTATTCGTGGAATTCCCAGCAATTGGATCACTGTCCGCTGCTGGCGCTACATAGCAACAAAATACATCGCCACAAACTCAAACCCAAATTCAAAATGTTCATAAAATATGCAGACTGTCGTATGTTTGACTTTGGCATTATTTTGAACAAGTATTTAGCCAAAATTACAAGAACAATATGAACCTCTCTATGCGCCATAAATTATGCAACATTAAAGTTGTTTTTTTTTTCAATTAAAAATGCTGATTATTCGGTTCTAGAAACAAAAGTTTTTGGCAGCTAAATTGAAGAGCGTAAAAACGTAAAAAAGTTTTATGAATTTTAAACTTTAGTAAAAAACCAAAAACTTTAATTTATTTAAAAGGTCAAGAGTAACACAGACAAAATATTAAAACAATTGCAAACAAAATAAACATTATTTAAAGTGCGAATTATCGTTGGTTTTTACCAGTAGCTGCAGAAATTAGCGTAATGCATTTGAACTTAATTTATTTTGAACTTTTTACTAACTATGTTTATGGGGTATGTCTAGACTCTAGAGAATATGTAGTTTTCTCATTACACTTTAAAGTTTCTGTTAATGTTTTTACTTATTATTTTGAATTAAAATTTTGCAAATTTTTAATTTTATTTACTTTATTTTGTATTTAAAATAATGTACAATAATGCATTTTGTCGCATTGAACTAAATTAACTGACAGCAAACAGACATATGATAATTGATTGATTATGGACTTTAACAACTTTTTTTTTTTTACAAATTAACCAATGCTCAGGGGATGCCCCCTATTCATGCAATGCACAGTGTTGATCGTAAGAAGGGATGATAGGTTAAATGGAGGGGGGAAAGATGAAGTAGTGTCGGTGAATGATTGTTTTGAACTTGCCAATATCAAAAATGTCGGGAAAAACGGACGCAGGGAGATTGTTCCACAAACGTGTCGTGCGACTGAAGAACGAATTCTCTCTATAATGCATGGTTCTGTTGAGAGTCGAGTGTACTACGAAGGGGTGGGTTTGGTTTGATGCCCGAGTGGAACGAGAAAAGACACGACCTGGTGGAATCAGGCCATGGATTTCACTCGAACACTTACCGTTGTAATACCTATAAAACAGGCTTACACACCCAACGGTCCTTCGGTGCTCAAGAGAACCAATAGACGATGAGATATTTTCATCCCCTATTAAATATATCGCACGTTGTTGAATTCGGTCCAGGAACTTCAAGGAGGATTTTGAAGCTCCTTCCCAAATGTGCGAATTGAATTTCATTTTAGGCCGTATATAGGTAGTGTAGACAGTGCGTAGGTCAGCAGGAGTGAAGTATGTTTTACACCGTTTTAAAAAACCGAGGCACTTGGCCGCTTCTTTCGACACATTAAGTATGTGATCATTCCAACGGAGATCACATTGAATTGATATGCCCAGAACGTCAATAGCAGCTGACTGCGCAATATCCACAGCACCCATATTGAGGGTGGAGGGGTGAATCCATTCTTTTGTGGGATAACAGACAACATTGGGTCTTGCTGTCATCTGCAATGTAATGAATTGGGTTGTGGGTCAATGACAGAAGGTCATTGATAAATACCAGAAATAGGGTCGGGGATAGGACGGAGCCCTGCGGAACTCCAGAATTGATGGAATGTTGTTCTGAAAAAACACCATCCATCGCAACTCGTATAGAACGACCCTGGAGAAAACTCGATATCCATCGAGTAAAAGATTCATCGACACCAAATGCAATTAGTTTTGAAACGAGGGCTTTATGCCACACTCGATCAAAAGCCTTGGAAATATCGAGAGCAACAGCCTCTTACTCTCCCCGAAAAGGTGAATACAATTATTCCACTTTGCGTAGAGGACCGCCATCAAGTCACCTGTGGATCTGGCCCTACGGAAACTATATTGGCGGTCACTGAGCAATTCGTTGTGCTCAAGATAGTTCACAAGGTGGAAGTTAATTACGCTCTCCATTACCTTGGAGAGTGCAGAGCATATTGCAATGGTTCGGTAATTGGCAGGGTTCGTAGCCTCGCCCTTTTTCGGGACTGGCTGGACATTGGCAACCTTCCAACAAGATGGAAAAACTCCTGTCGTGTAGGAGATGTTGAAAAGGTTACGCAACGGACAAGCCAGCGTTGACGCGCACTTCTTCAACACATGGGCAGATATGCCAACTGGCCCAGAGGCTTTGTTAATGTTGAGGTTTGCTAAAACCTTTTTAACTGCCCGAGTTCGAAAATGAATTTCCGGCATTGCAGAAGAAACAAAATCGACGACGGGCAGTAGTTGATTACTATCTGGGAGCGTTGAATTATTTGCAAATAATTCTGCCAAGAGATTAGCTTTATCAACCGGGTCAGTGAAGGTCTGGCCATTCATAATAAGAGTTGGAGTAGACGATGTCGTCTGATTCTTCACTCTTTTTACGAATGACCAGAAATTTTTACTACCTCTATGGTAGAGTAGGACCTTTTTGCGCGCGTTTTGTTCGTGAAGAAACTTTTCGCGCGAGATCACGGCATTACAGCGATTCCTAGCCTGTATGCGAAGTCTTTCTGTGTCAGCATTCTTGTTAGAACGCCAATTCTGAAAGGCTTCCTCTTTCGACCAGACTGCAATCCCGCAAGTCTCATTAAATCAAGAGTGGTCCATGGGTTTAATGCTAATCTTTTTAGAAGGTATGCCTAAGGTATACCTAATAAAATAATATTTTGTACCTCTGTGGCTCTGTCAGCGAAACACAATTTCCAATTAAAGTTACGAAAAAAATCATTCAACTCAACCCAATTTGCTTTTTCGTAAAGCCATACAGTCCTCTTCGGGGCTTTAATCGTAGAGGCGCGTAAACTATAATACGAAAACTCAGCGGAAACAGTACAGTGGTCGGAGTTACCAAGCACGTCTTGGACGTGCTTGGTAAATCATCAAGGACTTTAAAATCATATTTTTCATGATGTGGCTTTGTCCACCGACGCGTCGGAGGTACGTCGGTTCCTTCACCAATTGAGTAAGTTTATTGCACTCTGCAAACAGCTCAACATAACAACCCTCCTGTATTGGAATACCCGAATGGCTCAACCAAGTGGCGTTGTGCACATTAAAATCGCCGGCAACAACAATTTCACTGCCTGGAAATTGCTCCAATATATTTGAGATCGAATCAGATAAGGCATCCAGCTTATTACAGGTGGAAACCCTATCTAGATTTGGACTCCTATAAAGAAAGCACAAGTGCATGATGTGTGTTTGGATTTTGAATTTAACCCAAATTGTATTAAATTCGCTATCCGACACACTATGTTGTTGCTGCAGTTGATACGCATCGTCACTCCGAATAAAAAGTGCAAGGCCCCTATGGGCAGAGAATAATGGCAATAGGTGATAACCAGGTATATGAAAATCCAGTGGATATGCACCCTCATTAACCTGGGTCTCACCATAGTGCCATTATAATCAGAAAAGGTAATCCGACTACTTTTTTTTAAATTTTTTCTATTCTATAACAATTTTTTTTTATTTCACATATTTGAGTGGTAGGAGCAGTATATTTAAAAAAAAAATATTTTCTTCATATTCAAAAAAAAACCCTAATGTCCATCCATGTCAGAAATCGTGTTGGGTAGTGACATTTATATTAGGCATCCGTAAAGTTAACTGCTTGAGCAAAATGTCAGTTCAATTGTTCCGACAAGCATTAAGTAGTACAACGCATACGCATTGCTTTTATGGGTCGTATGAGTGACTTTTATTAGTTTTAATTAATTTAATGGCAGTTATACGTGTGCTCGTTTTCAACGCTTTCAAGTGGCATGTGCCACTTATAGAGAAATTTTATCGAGGTCACTGTATAGGTTTGCTCAAGTGGAATATAATAAAAATATATAAAATAAATTAAAAAATTAAATAAATAAAAAAGATTAAAAATTAAAAAATTAAAAAAAGGAAAAAAATTAAATAAATTAAAAAATAAAATAAATTAAATAAATTTTAATTACGTGATATAAAAAGTTATCATTTTTTAAAAAAGCTCACAAAAATATACCGGAAAATGGAAAATATTATACCATACATGAATTTTTTTTAAATCAGAACAGTTTTCATATTAGAGAAACGAAATATTTCCAAGAAAAATTAATTTTTGCTGTTATTTCACAAAATTAACAAAATGCAACAAATGGTTCAATCATTTATAAAAAACAGGTAAAACAGACAAACAGAATAACGGAGTGTCCTTCCAAAAACAGTACGATTGGTAGCCTAAGGTGGTAATCATAAATGCTGGTTTTAAAAATAACCAACAGATTTTATTTCGTGCGAGAACCAATTAAACCGACAATCAAAAAGCACCAATGAAAAACAATCAAAGCAATAACTGCAGGACATTTGCACTTTTATGTTTTACGCGCGTTTTCCAAGTGCTTTAATTAATCTGTCATTAAGTGTATTTCATTGCGGTAAAATGCGGTGTACTTTGGTCGGATTTAATTTATGAAAATATATTTTTATTTTGGTTTTAAAGTTAACAGCGAATTAATTAATAAATTTACTTCTCTACAAGTTTATGTAATTTTAATGATTTTTATATATTTGGGTTTTAATTGAGAAAAGTTATTTGGGTCATATATATCAATCTTTGCACGATTTCTTCCAATTTTGATGAAATTTTGTGGATTGATAGTGACCGAAAATTAAATAATAACTGTGTACTTAGTTTTTTTGACTTCTCAACTCCAACAAAGTTATGCGCATCGAAACATCAAAGTACTATATTAGATAATTATTTATATCTCTGTAACTAATTAACATATTTCTTGTTCTTTCATCTTGTTCTTGCATTTTTTGCAAGAACAAGAGCGAGAACAAGATCGAGGTTTTCTTGCAAGACTAACACTGCAAGAAATGCAAGAAAAGCAAGACTCTTGCGTTTTTTATCATTTAAATGCATTTATTATGTTTTTACGGTAATAATGAAATTCAAAAGAATTCATGATATTACTAAATATTGAACAATTAACAATGGAAATCGTGCAAATTATTTATGAACAAACATTATTATTTTTGTTTTACTTTTATACATAGTTTTTTTGTTAATTGTAAAATCAAGAAGTTTATCTTAAGTTAAGGTCTATGTGCATTATTTCATTTAATTTTTAAAACAAAAAAAAAAAATTAATATATGATCATTTTCACAGTGTACCTCATTTAGCTAATAATGCTTTTTGTGTTTTTGTTTTTCTTTTTCACAAATCCGCTGACTCGTTAGAAAGTGCAACAACAACAAAAATGCGAATAAAGCAGCATCCAAGCTTTTGATAGAATTTTTGGCGGGAAATTTGTTGTACCACAAATAAAATTCGTTGTTGTTGCTAACTAGATAGCTGTACTAGATGCATACATTTAGTGTGGCGCCATGCGACTGTCTGCTGTCATGCGTATGTGCGAAGAGTTGTCGTTGTGAAAGTGTGTGTATGCATCGTAATTCGTTATTGTTGTATTCTCTTCCATCTGTTACTGTTCGATTTCTTGCGTTTGAATTTGTGTTCGAAAAGATAAATGTTACCCTGCAAGAAAGTGTGTGTGTTCTTTTGACGTATAACGTACGGTTTTTTTAATCTCTTAATAAATAGAAATATGCCTATACGAAATATTCCGTATATTTATTATGTATATGTTCATTTTATTATGGCCTTGAGATTTTCAATTATCTCGTCAAACAAGAGCAGGAACAAGATTACCATTTCTTGACCCGCTCTTGAAATGATCATCACTAGTTGTTACCCTGTATACAGCGCATGACAACAAACAGACGCATGACACACACACACTACATGTCTGTATACTAGTACAATCTCCAGCTGGCAACAAAAACTTCTTAATATACAAAAAATTTCCCGCCAAAAAATCTATAACAAGCATGAAAGTGCAGCTACAAGAAAATGTAAACATTTCTTGTAGCTGCACTTTCAAAACAAAAGCACAAAATGTACATAAACACTAAAAGCAATAGCAATCAAATTTAGCTACAATGTTAGAATGTTTATATATTAAAATTATCTTAGTCTTAGTTTTTTTTTTAGTTGTATACGATTTGCCGCTAAATAAGTGATTTGAAGGACGACGAACCACAAGCGTAGTGAAGAAAAACAAATAGCTTTGTGCTTGGAGTTGCCTGTGGTTTTTTTGTGTTGAATTCGATTTATCCGGCACACAAATAAATTATGAACAAAAAATTTCACGCACATTTCTGGGATTTTGAATATTTTTGTAGTCAGAAGTTTTTATTTTTGGAAATCCCAGATTTAATTTAATGACATTTAAACATTTCTTGTATTTTGAAGATTTTCTATAAAATAAAATAATTGGTTTCTGTCTGTTTTTATGCTTTTTTAAAAACCTTTTTAAAACCGGTATAAAACCGAAACCGTTTATATCGGTTTTGGATATCGGTTTATTTATGATAACGGTTTCGGTTTTCAAAATGAATCGGTTTTAAACGGATATCGGTTTCGGTTACGGTTTCAATCCTTGTTTAAAATATTTTTCAATTACGTATACGCCCCACTATTTTAAAAATAAATATAAATTTTGTTTTGAAATCCTGAAGTTTTCCCCGTCGATTAAAAAAATAATTTCGATGGAGTGTCCCATAGTTTTTGAACTATCAAGTTTTAAACATTAATTGCCGATTATTCTCCATACAAAATTACTTTTGCCTCATTTCTTTAATTGCATATTTTGCTTGTTATAATTTCCTACCAGAAATAATGTGGCATCAAAATCGGAAGATATCGTGCCAAGATTGATATTTATGACGTAGAATGACCCATTTATTATCTTTGTTGCCTTTGTTTTACGGAAAAGTTGATCTTTTTAAAGTTTAAAATAAAAATATGGCATTTTTAAACAGTTTTGTTTTTTATATTTTTGAAAAAGATAACATGTTTGCAATTTTGTACTATTTGACATAGGTCTTAATAGCTTTAAACATTTAAAATTTTATTTTAATTTAGCCGTAGGCAAATTTTTTACTTCAAACAAATTTTTTACAACCAAAAACGTAGTGGAATTTAAAATGTTTTAATGCACACATTTCTTTAAGTCAGTTATTTTTTAATTTTAACTGTTGTCTAGACTGGAAAAATGCAGCGCAAATGAAAAATTTGAAATGTTGGCAACGTTGTTTGTTCGATTGTCTGGCAAGTACTTTTTCTGTCTGTCCGTCCATTTTTTATGTTCTACATATTGTTATCGAGAACATTATGTAATTAGTTTCTACATTCAGTGGAAGAAGCATTAAACAGTAGGGTTTACATGTGAATTGAAATACAACAAGCAATTAAAATATAAATATTAGACATCTGCACAAATGGTTTTGAAGTTTCCTCTGCAAATATGCACTACTGCACTCTACAGTTTTGAATTCATTTCACAAATGACAATCGACAGTATTATAGTGAAGTCTCTTTGAGCGACTTCACTTCACTTCAGTATTTGTTTCATTGGTGTCAAGCACTGTCAAAACATCAAGCCATTCAAAACATTCAATGTTTTGAAAAACACAACAAACGACAACACTGTCGCTGAACATGCAACGAATACAGTAGATGCAGCGAGTGAGCGCAACGAGTAACGAGTGAGAAGACGAACATTGAAAACAACAACAAATCTGACGCTCGTTCGACGGCAGTAATGTTGTTATTGGTATTTATGTGTTAATAAAAAATACAACAAACAATATTTAAAAAAAAGAAATTGTTAAAAAAATGTTGTACGACAAAAACAACGCTTTGGTCGAAAAGCAATATATCCAAAAAAAAAAAAATAATTAAATAATGAAAAAAATGTTTTTCGATTAATAAAAAAAAACTTAATATAAAATATTATATGATTTTCTTATACCTTTTGTTTTTTTTCTATATTTCAATATTAATGAAAATTCCTATTTTATTCCTTACTCTAGTAAGAATGCTAAAAAAAAAAATTAAAAATGCACTAAGTACTCGGTGTCATAAGCAGTTCATTTCAGTATTTGAATGTTTATTGCACATCATCATAGACCTCTTCACTTCAGTTTTGTTTTGCTTATGTTTTGTTTTGACAGTACTTGGTTCTTTGTTGTTGTGAGCAAGACATTCATTTGATTTTCAAGCATAGAGTTGACGACAGTAAATGTTTTGAAATGAAGTGAATGTCTTGAAGTGGGTTTCAAATGGACTTGTGCAGATGTCTAATAAATATACATAATTATTTTATTAAATCAAAAAATAAAATTATAGAAGACACTTTGACATTTCATAAACACTTTTTACTTGAACCATTTATCGACGTTGTCGTGCTCTGAAAGTTGGTTAACATCGCTCTATACCGAGGACCATTGAATTCTTAATTTTCTTCTTCATTTTAAAAGAATATTATCCGATGATGCCGCCGTGCCATAAACCGCACCAAACGATGAATACTGAAATGGCAAACTTCACTAAATATGTTGACAGCTGGATGTCGTTGTAACTTTGACAGCTGCAAAAATATAAAAAATTTCTATCTGGTCACCCAGGATGACCAAATAGCAATGATGCTATCTGGTCATCCTTTATATGAACATTTATTTTTTTACAGTGACCGTTCATCATTCGTCATATAGATTTTTATGTTCAGTTGCACATCGCAACAATGCATTCTGAAATGACAAACTTCACTAAATATGTTGACAGCTGGATGTCATTGGCAACTTTGACAGCTGCTGAAAAATAACAATTTCTATCTGGTTACCCCCCAAAGATACTGCGAAAAGAAAAACAAGAGAAGAATTATGGTTGGGGCTACCAAAGCTACGACAATCAAAGAAACTTATTGGGACATATTGCCTCAACAGATTCAAAGAATGTATAAAGTTAACAAAGAACAACTTGAGAATCTTGACTGGATTTCTCACAGGACCCTGCAGACTGGGAGAGCATCTCTCAAGAATGGGTCATGTAGATACTGTCTGGAGGAGAACGAAAACCCAGAGCATATTCTGGGAACTTGTCCAGGAAGAAAATTCTTGGATTCACTCAACCAAGCCCTACTGATATCAGGAAAATGAAGACAATCGAAATAATTAGGTTTCTTACTGAGATAGGCTCGGCTGATGTCCTCGAGAAGGATATAGTACAACCAACAGAATCCCCAGCAAATCAGGATACCACTGAATGAACTAGGGAGGGGCCACAGTTGATAACTCTGTCAGCTATTGCTCCGTGCGGGACACAATAGATCTTATTAGGTCGCACTGCATTAACCCAATACAATAATTATAATTCCTGGTCACCCTTTATAAATTTCATTTTATTTGTTTAAATTTAAACAAATACTTCTTATTATGTTGGCAACTCTGCCCGCACTCACTTGGCGACTGCCTGCTATTTTAATGAATTTTGTTTAAATTAATTAATGCGGCATACTTCACGTGCATGTTTATGCCACATTGCGTTCATATTGACGCCTGGTTGACAGGCACATCGATTAGCTTGTCAATTAATTTGTAAGAACCATGTTTTAATTACTTTCGAAACATAGCAGCACATGGAGTATGGAGTTATTAAAATGCCTAGAGTTATTAACATTTTTTGGAAAGATTTAAACCAACACACAGAAAAAAATACTATATAAATAATAGTTTTTACTATTAAAAATAGTCAATAGGATAAATTATTATTTTAATCGTAAAATTCCATTAAATACTAGAAAATACCATAACATTGCCATTGAGTTTATTTGAAAAGATTTATTTTTTGTATACTATTAAATCAATAATTGTCCCATTGACCAATTTTAATGGTATTTCATGGATATTTTTTCTGTGTGAAGGATTGAAACCGTAACCGAAATCGATATCCATTTAAAATAATTTCATTTTAAACAGAAACCGTAACCGAACTGTTATATGAAAAATCTGAAATAAACCGATACAAGCGGTTTGGGTTTTATACCGGTTTTAAAACGGTTTTAAAAAAAAAAAAATATGAAAAACTACAAACTTTTAAAAGACTTTTAAATTTTTTATAGAAGCTCTAAAATACCAGAAATAAATGTCATTTAAATCTGGAGTTCCCAAAATAAAAACTTCTTGAACAAAACATTCTCATGTTGTTTTTTTAAAAGCATTATTTCCCAGAACGACGAAATTTCGTCTGAACTTTGCATGTGTTTTGTTTTCCTCGATTACTTGCGTAGCGGCAGACCTGCAACGCTAGTGTCGTTCGACGTCCGACTGACTATGCATTTGTTTTGTTATTGTTTTCTTCGATCACTTGTGTAGCGTTAAATAGAATATAACAACAAAAACATACGAAACTGAAATGAAAAAAAAAGACACAGTTGTGTTTCTGTTTTCTTCATTATTCCGTTTTTGAAGCACGCATATGCACTGAAATATAATACGTGCTGTCGAAATATTTATACCCTAAACTAAGAGTGAAAGGGTATATTCAGTTTGGTACGCCGTTTGTAACACCCAGAAGGAAGCATCTCCGGTATGGAAAAGTATATATATTCTTTATCAGCATGATGAGTCGATTTAGCGATGTCCGTCTGTCTGTCCGTCTGTCTGTCCGTCTGTTTGTCCGTCTGTCTGTCTGTCTGTCTGTTGAAATCCCTACTACTTTTAAAATTGAAGAGCTAGATACCTAAATGAAACTTATAACTTAGATTACTAATATACCTACGCTGTATGTGCGAATGTTTGTAGTTATTTTCAGGATACCCTGGTGACCTATACCCTGGTATAGGTATACCCTGGTGACCTATATATCACTTTGAATGGTAACCACACATATGTGTAGGGTATTTGTAGTCGGCTTAGACCGACTATAATTTTGATAATCCTAACTATCAAAATTACACCTACTTTAAAATTTCCCATGTGATCTAACCTTCCCAACTGTTTTAGATTACATTTAGTATATTATGTATATTTTTTTTATTATGTATATATTTTTTCGTTAATTGTGAAATCATTGTTGTACAAGAAGTTTTGTTGCCCACATTTAGTGTGTGTCATGCGTCTGTCTGTTGTAATACGTTGTATTCAGGTTAGCAACGGAAACTGAAATATGTTTTATATATAATTTTTATATATTTTACTAGAGGCTTTTACAATATTTTTTGTGTTTATGATTATCATAACTAAAGTTCATAAATTCGAGACTCGTTGTCAGTATCGTATTTCGTGCTCGAATCTCGTCTAAACTAAAGAGAGAAATATCTTTTTAAATTTTAGAAATGAGATCTACCGTGAATTTCAAATTTTTCGTCTCGTCCGTATCATTAGATATATACTGTTCTTGTATTATTAAATAATATTTTATTGCTCAAGACATTTTAAAACCGTAACCGTTTCGTTATAAAAACTTAAAACTGAAACCGTAACCGGAACGAGGAAAACAACCGAAAACGAAATCGAAACCGTTATTCATTTATGTTTCAATCATTGAACAAACACTTTTTATTTTAGCACATTTTACAATGCTGATGAAATATCATAAAATGAATAGTCCAAATAAAAAAAAAAAGATTTTTTGTTTATTATTATTCAAATTTCTTTAAAAACTGCTCCAAATGTAAATCATGGCTACATCATGGCATGGTAGAACCAATTTCTTTGTGAGGCCCTGTTTATTTTCTTTCATTAAATGATTTTTTTAAATATTTTCATTATATGTAAAGCTTATAGTTTTCTTTTAATTTATTGCAATACATAAAATAACTATTATTATATTACTATTTAAAGTTTTTTATACAATTATAGTTGTCACATTTAAGGTTGCAACCCAAAAATCACACGAAAAATCACTAAATCACACAAGACATCACAAGTGAGACTTTTTCATAAAAACAGTCACATATTGAGAAAAACCACATAGTGAGATAAATCACACGTAAATCAAGAATTGAAAATTCATTAAATATTCATAATAATATACAGAAAACGTAGTAATTTCATTATTTACAAACAGTTCTATTTGTTTTTTTAGAATTTATTAACAAATTTACTTCCTGAGAATTGGTTTGCTCCATACATAATTAACTCAGTTTCGAGTTAATTATGTATGGAGCAAACCAGGGTGTGAAAAACACACGCAGTAGCGTGTGTTACTCAAAACTCAGTAATTTACCCAAATACCTCTTGAAATAACGCGAGAAGTAATAAAATAACATATAAAATCGCCTAATAAAAATTACTATTTGAAATTTATCTCACAAAGTTGACAATATTGGTCACACTTCATACTAGAGCCGCGGTAGCTCAGTGGTTAGTGCGTTGGACTGCGAGCCGAAAGGTCCCCGGTTCAAGCTTGGACTGGGGCTAACAACATCTTTCCATAGAAACATTTTTCTATACCGCGCTTCCTCTCGGCAGTAAATGGCAAAACCTACGAGAGTAAAACCTTGCCTATGAAAAGCTCTCACCCGCCGTTCGGATTCGGCAATAAACTGTAGGTCCCACCACTTTGAGTACAAATATAACACGCACAGCTCAAAATGGTGAGAGAGCTCGGCCTAAGTTCTTATAGAACTGTAGCGCCAAACTATTATTATTATTATTCATACTAGAGATGGGCGTTTTTGATGGCACGGATACGCACGGCCACGTCGATAGGTGACACGCACAATAAGATACCGACGATTAAATTTACAAGAACGCACGATAAGCACGATAAAGCACGGGATTTAAAAAGACACGTAGAAACACGGGAAAAAAAACATCAAAATACGGAAAAACATGAAAAAGCAGGCGAAACTTGAAAAATAATACCGAAACCGTTTAGATTCTTGGAACCAGAATCGTTATTAAAAATGTGTGAAACCGGAACTGGAAACGGAATCGGAACCGATATATTTTTCTGGTTGGAATCTGAACCGCTATTTTAAAAATCTCGGAACCAGAACCTGAACAGATATTATAGTCCCGGCCAGGAATCGGATATGAATCGGAATCGAAAATATTTTTTTTTTGTTGGAACCTGAATCAGAACCACAATTTTAATAATCTCGGAACCGATATTTCAAAGGGTTTTAGTCTCTGTAATAAATAATTCAAAACTTGAGTTTAATACATTTATATTCTTTTAAAACCCAAAGTTAAACTAAAACAACAGATTTTTAATAAAAGGTTAAAATACCACGAAATTTTTATTTTCTGAAGCTGGAAGTAAGAATTTTTTTAAAATTGGGGTAGAAACTATACAAAAACAATCTTTAATGGGCGCGTACCTGATTTTGGAGGCACGGGCACTACAGCAACTAGCATGCACGGAGATTTGCACGCACGAACTGAGATTTTCGGGCGTGACACGAAAAAAGCACGGCAGGCGCCCATCTTACTTCATACTTGTACATGTTTGTTCAATGCAATTTCATAAAATACTCTACTCTAAATCAAGTTTTATATATAATTTTTTAGTAAAACTTTAAGAGTTTGGAACCCTGAGTTGAGCAACTATAAAAGAAAGTTGTTGAATATCTCAACACTCGTAACTCAAGTTTGAAGCACTTGACATAAACTGACTTTAAAGTTGCCATGAATACAGCAAGTGCTTTTTTCTGTATAAGTGTTGAGTAGTATTTTTCCAAGCAAAGTTTATCAATTGAATTAGCACGACAGCAACTGTGTTGCCATTGCATAAAAATGTCGCCAAGTAGTTTTTCTGCAATTTGTATAATTCATAAATTATCTAAGTGACTGCAGTGCACTGCAACGTATGAAGTATGAGCGCATTAAATTTGTTATAACTAAGTTTGATTATATTAAGTTTGAAGTGCTTATGCAATGAACTGATAATAAAACTTTTAGTAACAATTGTAATAAATATTAAATGCTTCAGAATACAATAAAACTTAAGAGCTGACAAAACAAAAATTATTCATAACGTGCAGATTATGCGTAATTTGTATAAACGAGTTGGATACAACTTTGTTCGCAAACTGTTTTACATAAATATTTTATTGTATTTTATTTTGATTATTATTATAATTTGTTTGTCAACTGCACATATGTTTGAGATACACTTGAAAGCAGAAATGATACGTTGTGTAAAAGGTTTAAATTTATTTTTATTTTAAGTGACATTTTTAACAAACATTTGAATTTGTAGTGAAGATTTATTGAGAAACATTTGCGTAGCGTTCGGGATACGATATAGATTGATTTGAACTACATTTAATATAATTTGAGATATAATTGAGAAACATTTAATAAATTTAAGTTGTCAATTTGAGATACAATTGAAATACATATGAGTTGCAATAAAGCAGACATTTTAAATAATAAAGAAATATTGAGATACATATGAAATAAATGTGAGATGTATTTGAGATACAGTTGAGATACTTGAATCATACATTTGGGTGATCCTTTTAATATACGTTTGAAAAGCATTTCTGAGGCTTTCGAGATACGATAGAAAAGCATTTGAGTTTCGTTTCAAATACCTTTGAGATAATTTAGTGATACATTTGTTATACATTTAAGATATATTTAAGACGTCAGATATACCTTGAGATACATATATTTGAGATCGATTTGAGATCGATTTGATATCCATTTGATATCCATTTGAGATCCATTTGATATCCATTTGATATTCATTTGATATCCATTTGAGATCCATTTGAGATCCTACAGTTGAGATACAGTTGAGATACAGTTGAGATACAGTTGAGATACAGTTGAGATACAGTTGAGATACAGTTGAGATACAGTTGAGATACAGTTGAGATACAGTTGAGATACAGTTGAGATACAGTTGAGATACAGTTGAGATACAGTTGAGATACAGTTGAGATACAGTTGAGATACAGTTGAGATACAGTTGAGATACAGTTGAGATACAGTTGAGATACAGTTGAGATACAGTTGAGATACAGTTGAGATACAGTTGAGATACAGTTGAGATACAGTTGAGATACAGTTGAGATACAGTTGAGATACAGTTGAGATACAGTTGAGATACAGTTGAGATACAGTTGAGATACAGTTGAGATACAGTTGAGATACAGTTGAGATACAGTTGAGATACAGTTGAGATACAGTTGAGATACAGTTGAGATACAGTTGAGATACAGTTGAGATACAGTTGAGATACAGTTGAGATACAGTTGAGATACAGTTGAGATACAGTTGAGATACAGTTGAGATACAGTTGAGATACAGTTGAGATACAGTTGAGTTTCAAATACCTTTGAGATAATTTAGTTTATGTTCGCTTTTCATGCCAGTACTTTGGTAAAAATTTTAATCGATGATCTCAATTATTTTACCACATAATAAGAAAATGTAAATTTATCAATAGATATTTTAACTTTACAAATGCATCAATTACTTTTTATAATATTGATCAACAAACTCGAAATTTAAGTTTTTCATAAAAATGTATTTGGTGACTTTTTGTTCTACAACGACGATATATCAATTGATTTATCACTTATATAAAACGTAAATTTTGTAAAGTTTAAATACATTTTTAACATCTTAAATTAATTAAATGAAATTTACTGCTATATTCAGTACAGCAAACAATTGAAATTTTAGCTAATGCTAAAATTTCGAAATAATAGCTAAATTCTGAATAGAAATATTTTCGGAAAAAGTTTTCACTCATGTTGTGGTTGAGTTTCTGGTGAAAAGTTTGCACTAAAAATTATGGGAAATTTTTGGAAATTTTCAACGTATTTCACTCAAGTGGTGGCAAAAGTTTTGCTCTGCAAATACCACGTGTGTGTTTTAGATTTTGTGCTGCATTTAGACGGAAACATGGAAGAGATTTGAGTAATTATTGTAATAGTTGTTGGTAAAATTATTTTTGCTGTTTACTTAACAATTAACTATAGCTTAGTTTTCAATAGAAACCGAAAACTAAAACTATTTCCGCATAAATTAACAAACTACGGTAACTACAATATAGAGTTGATTTTAGTTGAAATTTTTAAATTTCTGTTGATATTAAAAATAAATTAGAGTTTTATTAAAGACTGCGAATGTCGAGAAAATAACTAATTAAAAATTGAAGATTAACAACCATTTAAAATTGCATTAGAGACAATAATACAATAGAATTAAATCGTGTCGGAAGCAAAAGTGTGCAAAAAATAATAGAAAACAAAATATAAATAGAATAATGTAGAAAAATTAAAACAAACAATAGCAACGCGCATATTCTATGGGAAGTCACTTAAAAATAAAAGAGAAAAATGGCGCACAGAAATGAAGTGTCTATGAGATGCCAGCGAACGGAAATGAAAATGGCTACCAGAAAAAATCTCTGTTTGCTTTGTGGCAAAAGAAAAATTACAAAGGAAAGATAAACGAACCAACGTAAATTTACACAAAATGTGAAAAAAGACAAAACATTGAATTAGCTAAAGCCTAACTCAAATTGGTATATTTTTTTTGTCTTTTTCCAAATTCATTTTTGCGGAAACACTCATTAAAGCATTTGGTTTTTTTCCCCACTAAAAAGACTGTATTAGTGCATTTCATTGTATTAAATTTGGCGTAGAATTTAATTTTTGAAATTCTTTATAATTAAAGGCATTAAAGGCAGTTTAGAAGCATGTCTTCAAAAGTTTTTAAGCAGACAATGGCAGTGTTTGTATCAAATATGTCGGGAATTCGCCTTTTGAATTCCTTAATATTTGATAAAATTCCATACTCTTCCCAAAATCTTTTATTTGTCAGTATGTTTGCCCAAAAATTTGAATTTTTAGTGAAAATTGGTAATTTTATAAAAAAAAAATATAATTTTGAGTTCAAAAATGATTTTTAAGTGCAAAATTGAATTTTGAGTGCAAAAATTGAATTTTGAGGGCAAAAATTGCATTTTTTTTTGCTAAAAATTGCATTTTTAGGGAAAATAAAATATTTTTCCGTTTTTGTAGCGTCCAACGGTGAACAAATGTTGAAATTTTTTTTTTATTTTTTATTAAGTTATTTGTTTTACGAACTCAAGGTCCAATAAAAAATACTCTTTATTTGTATTTTAATTTTTATTACGTCCAATATTTCGGCCTTCGTCGAAAGCTATCTTCAGGGACTCTGTCAAAAATGTAACATATTAATCAACTTATTCTCTATTTTACACAACAGATGTCTAAACTTACAGACATTTTAACAAACATATATTATTACATATTACGTATACTTTTAAATAAAATTTCACACAGTGTTTTGACGAATACGACGTTTCACAACTTGTCATTGCACCGTCTGAGTCTTCACTAACTATTTTTAATTCTTTGTTTCCTAACTAAGTGTCTGTATATACACCGAACAAATTACTGTAGTAAATTATACTACATTTATGTCTTCGTTTTGAAAAAATGCAGTTCTACTACATTTTGATCGTTTTTTAATACATTTGTATTAATTTGTCTGGATTTTACTACACAATGTATTAGAAATTCGTTTAAAACATATTGCAGAATATGATACTACATATTCTTTGTTTTTGTAGTTTTTATTTTTGAAATACGTGTACTACATAATACATAAAATGTATTATGAAATTTATTATAGTTTAAAAATTAAATTATAAATTATTTACATATTATTATAAATTCTTCTGTAAAATATTTTCTATAAATTTGCTATAAATTTCCCTGTATACAAAAATATGTACCACTTAAAGTTAATTGTTTTTATAAAAATTTGATTAAAATTGAATTTATTATAGAAAATCTTACAAATTAACAGCCCTATTAAAATGTCTCTAAATATGAAAACATAATTTACTTTCAAAAACAGCATTGTTTTGTTTATATTTTTAAAACCAAATGTTCAGCGTTTCCAATATTAAAAAAATAATGTCCAATTTAAAATAATATTCGAATGTATATGGAAGACTTGTCAAAAAGCCACCAATTTGTTAAAGCTGTACACCGAAAAAATAACTGTAGCAAATTATATACATTTTATGTCTTTGTTTTGAAAAAAAATATTTCAACTACATTTTGTTAGTTTTTAAATACATTTGCATTTATTTGTCTTATTTTTTTACTACACCCTGTATTGATAATTCGTTCTCTACATATTGCACAAACTGTATTCATGTTTTGTTTTTTTTTGCTTTTATTTGAATTCGTGTGGGATCACTGACGAACGAATTACGAAAGGTCGTCCCTCGTGCAGGTATAAACGAATTCTTTGTTTCCTAACTAAGTGTCTGTATATATGTATGTGCGAAATTCTCCGTGTCCGTTTTGTAGTTTAGTCTTTATTCGTTCGATGTATAAATTATGTGGAGCATTTCCAGAGTGTACCTTCGGAAGTAGTTTGGCTCCTGTTGCAAAACGTTCACGTTTTCGAAGTTTGGATAGTGTTCGAGTTTTCCATAGTGAGCGGCCTAAGATTCGTGTCCTAAGTTTACATACTAGCTGGACCCGTGCAAGACTCGTGTCAAGATTTTATGAATGCAAGGATATGGAGTGATTTTATAATATAAAGAACATTTTTATTATTTATTTCTTCCCCGTTAAATTCTTTCCCGTAGAATTCTCCTCGTAGAGTTTTTCCCAGTAGAAATTTTAGTGTGGTGTATTTAGTGTGTGGTTTGGTGAGTTTGAGTGTGGTGAATTTTAGTGTGGTGAGTTTTAGTGTGGTGAATTTTAGTGTGATGAGTTTTAGTGTGGTGAATTTTAGAGTGGTTATTTTCGTAGCCGCGGTAGCTCAGTGGTTAGTGCGTTGGACTGCGAGGCGAAAGGTCCCCGCTTCAAGCCTGGACTGGGGCTAACAAAATCTTTTCATAGAAACATTTTTTATACCGCGCTTCCTCTCGGCAGTAAATGGCAAACCTCCGAGAGTAAAAACATTGCCTATGAAAAGCTCTCACCCGCCGTTCGGATTCGGCAATAAACTGTAGGTCCCACCACTTTGAGTACAAATATAACACGCACAGCTCAAAATAGTCGGAGAGCTCTGCCGAAGTTCTATACAGGACTGTAGCGCCAAACTATTATATTTTGGTGTGGAGAATTTATCTATGGTGAATTTCGGTGTGGTGAGTTTAAAGAATTTGGGATGGTTGGTAATCCTGGTGTGAAATATCTTGAGATCACTATAATAACTGTTGACATACACCATCTGGAAAATGTACCTTCTATGGGAGGTTCCACACCCACACCCATAAAAAAATACCATATAAATAAAAGTTTTTTACTATTAAAAATAGTAAATAGGATAAATAATTATTTTAAACGGAAAATACCATTAAATACTTGAAAATACCATGACATTGCCATTGAGTTTATGTGAAAAGATTTATTTTTTGTATACTATTAAATCAATATTTGTCCTATTGACCAAATTTAATGGGATTTGAGGGAATTTTTTCTGGGTGCAGTGGTCCAAATCCGCCCACATTCTGGGAGACCGTTTAGAATTTTTAAATATAACGCTGACCAAAATTTCATTAAATTTGTTATCCCAATTGCTGATATAACGTGTTTTTAATTTTTGGGTTATATGGGAGGTGCCACGCCCATTCCACCAAACTCATCGAGACATAGACTATTCTCTGCCCGGACCCAATTTAGTCAAATTTGATTCAATTCGGTTCAGCCGTTTATACGTCTATTCGAAAAATACATACATACATACATACATACATACATATATGTCATTGATTTGTATATCTTCGGCTCTTTGTCATTCCGTGGTCTATGATTGTGTTTATAATAATCTATATATATAAAACTCTTGGTCCGTCTGTCTGTCTGTCTGTCTGTCTGTCTGTCTGTCTGTTTGTTCCAGCATCACGTCTAAACCGCTGAACCGATTTAACTCAAATTTTGCACCAGAATACTATGGAGTCCGGAGGGTGTCATAGGCTATATATGGGCGAGATTGGACAAAGGGGCGTGGCTCTTCCCACACAACCTAAACTTTCAAAACGACGTACACATACACAAGCTAAGAAGATTAAACAAAAAACTCAAATACAAAAAAAAAATACAGAAGCAAAAACACAAAAACAAAAGCAAAAATCGAACGCAAAAGTAAAAGCACAAGACTTAAGCAATAACTCAAAAACAACAGAAAAATAAAAAAAGGATAGAAAACTAAATCACCCACATCAAAATTCACCAAACTAAAATTCACCCCACTAAAACTCATCACACTAAAATTTACCGCACTAAATCTCACCATACTAAAATTCACCATACTCAAATTCAAAACACCAAAATTCACCACACTCAAATTCATCACACTAAAACTCACCACACTAAAACTCATCACACTAAGACTCACCACACTAAAACTCACCACACTAAAACTCACCACATTGAAACTCACCACACCAAAATTCATCACACTTAAATTCACCACACTAAAATTCACCACTCTAAAATTCACCACATTAAAACTCACCACACTAAAATTCACCACACTAAAACTCACCACAATAAAACTCACCACACTAAAATTCACCACACTCAAATTCACCCACTTAAACTGACCACACTAAAATTCACCACACTAAAAGTAACCACAATAAAACTTCTACTGGAAAAAACTCAACAGGGAATAATTTTACGGGAAAGAATTCTACTGGGAAGAATTCTACGGGGAAGCACAGTCTGAGAAAGAATTGTATATGAGAACAGTTGTTTTACTTAGTTTGGTTTTGGTTACTACATTTATAAAACCAATAAAAAATACGTCCTGATATAAATAATAAAAATGTTATTTATATTAATAAAATTGCTCCATAACCTTGCATTCACCAAATCTTTGCACGAGTCATGTACGGGTCCAGCTATTGTCAATAAAATTCTTTATCGTCTTTTTGGGGAATCCATTTTTTTGTGCAATATTGTCCTGATCTTTTCGATGTTGTCCTTGTGAAACTCATTGTTGCTTATTTCTAAAACCCTTCTAATAAAATTATAAATTATATTATTACTTAACACATAGTTTATATTTACGCAAAATAGTCTGTACAAAAAATAGAAAAATATCTTAATTCATTTTATTCATCCACATTTCATAAAATCTCACTTCAAAAAATTCCAAAACACTCATACCACCAATTGATGCTTAGGTATTGCATTGAATTCATAAGAAATTTAAAGCCAATTTTTTTTTTCCAAATAATTTTACAATGTGAAATTTTTTGTTTTATAGGCCAGTATAATATCCTATAATACAATAGGTACAGTTTACTGTTCAGTTCCCTACCAGTTTGAGTTTTATATCGAAAATTTATCATTGTCATTTTGAAATTAAAAATTATAGTCAAATGGTATTTCAGAGAAGTAATATCATTTATATATTTTTTCAATACGATTTTGTTTGCTATTAATATCAATTGTTATATATACGTACAATATTTATTCTGTGTCCATGGGAAAAATATTTTGTTGGGTAGTGTTATAGAACAATGTAATTCACATTTTTTATTTAAAATTATGAGAAACCCATTTGACAATAATTTATATATTCGATAAAATAATGATAAATTATAGATATAAAACTCAAAGTATTTGAAAATTAAATTGCGTGTTCTTTATAATTTTTTTCCAGAAAAAAAATTCCCTCAAATCCCCTTAAAATTGGTCAATAGGACAATTATTGATTTAATAGAATACAAAAAATAAATCTTCTCATATAAACTCAATGGTAATGTCATGGTATTTTCTAGTATTTAATGGTATTTTCCGATTAAAATAATAATTTATCCTATTGACTATTTTTAATAGTAAAAAACTATTATTTATATAGTATTTTACTTTGAATTTAATTTGTATTTAAATTGACATAACTGAGTTAAGTGATATCGCATTTTGCAGTATCATTAACTGTAAATCAAATATTCGATATGTAATTACAGAAAATATTGACAAATAATGAATTTTGATTTTTCGCATGAATAATTTTTGCACTGCTGATGACAAATTTATATTTTCTTACAAGTCACTTTTAAAGTATGTATGTGGGGCAAATATGAAAACTTTGACAGCGACATCAAATAAATTAAACAACATTTTAATTTGTAAATTTTTTACAGCATTTTATTCTATTTTGTTTCCAAAAAAAATATATATAAAATTTTTACTGCGTTTAATATTTGCTGGCAAATTTCAAAGTTATTTTATGTGTCTGCGATGTTGCACGAAATCCGTACAAATTGTAAGTCCAACGCAAAATATTTGCGTTGTTAGCCACAAATACTCAAAAAAAAGTACGCCACAGATAAGAACATAAAAACCTTTATAATTTGAGATGAGCAAATCAAACAAAAAAAAAACATAATAATAAAAATAAAAATTAGCATAAACTTTATGCTTTGCAAAAGTTTTTAAAGTATCCTCAAATAAATTGCTCATCATCATCTTGACTGACTTGAGAAAAACTCAAGTAGTACTATGCAAAAATTGCAAACGCATTTTGCTTTAATCAAGTTTTGTATATTTCTAGACATTATTTAAAAAGATTCAAGTTGATCCTTTTATGTAGAGCCTACATTTAAGCCGACGCTGTGATGGGCTAATTGTGGCACCAAACTATAGCATTCAACTGTGTAAAAGTTGCCCATTGTTGGAAAATTGTCAAGAGCGCACAAGAGTTTCTATAATAAAATAAATACAAAATAAGATAAAATAAAATGGAAATAAAACGCAGACAATAATTAAGGTTTTAGTTTGAATTTGTTTAAGTGCGGCCAATCGAACACGATGACCATTCAGATATTTTGTTAAGTTGGTTGGTTACTCACTCAGACACGCAGTGCACGAAGACGAAGGAAATTCGAAAAGATTGAAGTTGAAAATTGGCTCATTTAGCACAAGCAACGTTGTCCAATTTTTTGTGATTTAAGCGCGTTTTCGATGACTATTTAAATAGATTTTCATGTTTTATTCAAGTAGCTCTCAAGTTGCTTTCAAATTGCTTGCGAGTCATCTCAAGGTTGTTTTTTTTTTTATTTTTACAATGTCTGTGTCTAATTATAATGCGCATATTATAAGTAATTTTAAACAACAGATACAAGTCATTATTATTTAGAAAACTAGCTGGACCCGTGCACGACTCGTGGAAAGATTTTGTGAATGCAAGGATATGGAGAAATTTTATTAATATAAAAAGCATTATTTTATTATTTATATCAGGTACCCCTGCATCGCTGTGGACGTTTTTGATTGGTTTTATAAATGTTGTTAAACAAAACAAAACTAATTCTCCGCCAGAAAACTTTTCTCATAGACAATTCTTTCTCAGACTGTGCTTCCCCGTATAATTCTTACCAGTAGAATTCTTTCCCGTAGAATTCTTTCCCGTAGAATTCTTTCCCGTAGAGTTTTTACCAGTAGAAGTTTTAGTGTGGTGAGATTCGGTGTGGTGAATTTTGGTGTGGTTAGTTTTAGTGTGGTGAATTTTAGTGTGGTGAATTTTAGTGTGGTGAGTTTTAGTGTGCTGAATTTTAGTTTGGTGAGTTTTAGTGTGGTGAATTTTAGTGTGGTGAGTTTTAGTGGGGTGAATTTAAGTGTGGTGAGTTTTAGTGTGGTAAATTTTAGTCTGGTTGATTTTGTTTTCGTATTTTTGCATTCGTGTTTGCTTTTGTGTTTTTGCTTTTGTTTTTGTGGTTTTTCTTTTTGTTGTTGTGTTTTTTGTTGTTTCGTTTTTTGTTGTATTTTTGCTTTTGTGTTTTGCTTTTGTGTTTTTGCTTTTATTTTTGTGTTTCTGCTTCTGTTCTTTGTATTTGCTTTTAATTTTGTTTTTATAACTTTGATTTTTAAAATGGCGTCAGTTTTATCATATTGAATCTAGTTTTTGAGATACTGATTTTGGGATATAGTTTTTACGATTTTCGAAAAATAGTATATATCTCAATAACTAAAGACAATTTGATGAAACTAACGCCATTTTCGAAATTAGAGTTACAAATACATTGAAAAATTATTGCAAATTTTACTTTTGAAAAAAAAAAAAAATTTTTTCAATACAAAAAATATTGAAAGAATTTAGGAAATTATTTTTTAAAATATATATTTTTTAAAATACCATCTAGAAATTTTGCATGAACATTTACAATAAATTTACGCAAATTTAGGATTTTTTTCAGAATTTTAAAAAGGGTCATTTTTAAGGACCACAATTTTGAAGTGCAAAAATAATGACCACGGGCCACATGTTAACGTTTAAAACTTACATTAGCTATTAGCTTTAAAACGAGTTATTAACGGAGTTTCTAGCATTTCTAGTTCAAGAGATATTTAAATATGAACAACCATACAAAAGTTATTTTTTTCCTTTTTTTACAACTTTGACCCAGTGTATCTCTGGAAGCAGTGGTCGGAAAAATAAAAAAAAAAATGTTTAGTGTATGTCTCCATACCCTTTATCAGTTGCCAAAATTTCATTAAAATCGAAAAGGTAAAATCTCAAATTTTACTTTTTTTGGTCGATTTGGTGTGGAATGCCCGTATAGATTGATTAAATCTGCATACTTCATAACTTGTTAAATAGATTTTTGTTAGCGGTTTGCACAAAAAATCAAGACTCTTGTTCACGTTCTTGTTCTTGCAGTTTTTGCAAGAACATGAACAAGAACATTTCGATCCAAGAACATTTCGATGCAAGAACAAGAGTGACCCTGCAAGTAAAGCAGCGCGAACGAGAACAAAATATAACAGCCGATTCAAGAACAAGGACGACCCTGCAAGAACAAGATTGTCAAGTCCTGCATTTTAAACTTCAAATTGAACTTTCAAATGAACCAGAAAATCCTTTAAAGTTAGATGCCTTCAAATTGAAGTTTCCTAGCATTTTGTGCATTAGTAAAACAATACGTTCTACTGCAGACAGACATACTTAATACTAATCAAGATGCTGCACATTAAAAGCTCTTTAAATAACCGACTCACACTACACTTCTTCCATTCCACATATTCCATAGAATGTATTATGTGCTCTCCTAGCACCCGATCTCCTATCTTTAGCCTGCAAAGTTCCCAGTCACTACGTCACATTAACTAAACTTCAAATCGCAAATGCAAACGATTTGAATTCCAAAAGATTCCATTACATGCATGATTAAATGTGGCAACCAAGACCAAATGCAATCGTTTAATATGCTGCCAACCTGCGATGCAGTGAACTCTACCAATAACTTAGGGTGATGATGATGTCGATGAAGAGGACGAGCGGGCGATGGACGTTATTAAAATCCTTGTGGCACTGCTGCTGCTGCTGGTGGTAGCTTAAAGTGCAGTGAAGAGCAGTCAAAGTCTGGTCGTGCATAAAATTGCAAAAGCTAAACTGAAGTCTGACGACTGAAGAATTACTTTTGGTGGCTTACATTAAGAGTTACATATTATAAAAGAAACTATTTCTGCTTGTACAACATGTTAGTGTTGCACATTTTTTATTTATTTTGTTTTTTTCGAAATAAATATTTTTTGATTTGTAGCAAAGAAAATCTTGGCAAAGCTTTTATTGGTAACATTTATTTAAAATTTGATTTTTGTTAAACTTTTTCTTTGAAAGTTTTTGTTAATTACACAATTAATTTAATCTTTTTTATATATTTCTAAAATAGCAAACAAAAATGAAGTAAAAAAATTGCTTTAAAAAGCTTTTGTCTTTAAAGCTTTTGCCTTTTAAAATTTTGCATTTCTTAAATAACAAAAAAATCATAAAGTGTAAAAAAAATGTATTACAAAAAGCTCTCTTTTTTTCTCCCAATTGTTTTAAAAGTCTTAAAAATATTCAGCCCAATTCTACATCAATACTCCCAAAAATATATGGAAGAAACTATTTAAGAGAAGAAAGGCTTTGGATGTAAGTTTAATACAAAGCTTTTTTTCTCCCAACAATTTCTTCCAAATATTTATGGGAGTATTTATTTGGAATTGGGGTGATTTAGTTTATAAAAGCTTTTGTCTATGAAGGACTTTTCCTACCATTTATATTTATGCAATAATGAAAAAAATAAAGTGTTCAAAAATGTGTTAAAAAGCTTTTGTCTTTAAAAGCTTTCATCAAATAATATTTGAATCATTTGCATTCTTTAAAAACAAATGCTGATTCAAAATATTTTTAAAAGCTTTTATAAAAAAGCTAGACAAAAGCTTTTAACAACTTTGTGACCATATTTATTTCTTAAATAACAAAAAAGAAAGATATAAACAAAAAATATTAGTTTTTAAAAGCTTTTGTCTATTAACAACTTGTTGACCATTTATATTACTTAAATTTGAAAAAAAGAAAAAAACAAAGTGTTCCAAATTGTTTTAAAAAGCTTACGTCTGTTAAAGCTTTCAACTAATAATAATATTTTAAACATTTATATTCTTTAAAAAACAAAAATGTGTTTAAAAGCTTTCATCTTTAAGAGCTTATGTAATTTTTTATCTTTTAAGCCTTAAAAAATAGAGTCAAACTAATGACTTTAAAAGCTTTAAGTTCAAATTCCATAATTGCACAATTTGAAATTGTTGAAAATTTTCCTCTTAACCAACCACGTAGATTTCAAAAGCTTTGCTGCAAGCATTAAAGTCACCTAAAACTTACGGACCAAAGGACAGCTGCCGTTTAGACCACTTTTATTTTTGTGAGGATTAATTATTTTGTTGTTGTTCTTGTTGTTTTAGATATTCTGGCGCATGCAACACAATTCTTGACAGCAGACAAGCTCTCCGTACGTGTTGAGAATTTTGAAATAATTTGAACAATGTTTAGGTTTTTGTTAATTAGTTTGACCCATGTTCTTGTTGAATCTACTACTATTTTTCTCTTTTACTCGCTCCTTCTCCACCACACTTTTGAACCTTTGTATAGTGCGCTGTGTATATCCTGCTCATGTGACAAATTAAGTGCACTTAATATAAATTTTAGTTTTATGTTTGCCTTGTGTTAATTTGTGCAAAATTTCGGAATTCATCAATTTCAACAAGCAAGCCACATTTTTCTTCATATACACAACAGTTGGTTGATGTGCAAGGAACGGGCTCCAACATATTTCGTTCTTTTGTCGGTAATGTTTAACAATATTGGGCAATGTTCAGTTTTATAATGGATCAGGCTTAATTTTTGGCAATTGGACAATGAATGGGTTCGATAGTTTTTAGAATTGTGACATACATTTTTGTATCTGAGTTTATATAGTGTTTAAAATATATAGTATAAAAATAAGAATATTCTCTTTGGGAATTTTGGTTTTCATTCATTTAAGAATTTTTCAAATTTTTAGCATTCTTTCGTCAATTTCAAAAAAAAAAAGATTAATTTTTGCAGATAAAATACATGCTTTCAAAGATTTAATAAATTATATTTTATATTATTACTAAACTGTATTATTTCATAATTTGAAATGGGAATTTATATTATTCTAAAATTACAATTACAAAATTTTCCATTCAAAATTTTGTTTCTTTGGAAGGAACTAAAGAAATTAAAAAAAAAGTCAAACGACGCCAGTAACTTTAGGAATTTACCCGATCCTACCTATTAGAGAAGACAATATCATGGTCAGATCATGTTCTTCATCTAGTTGGTCGGGTTGTGACAAGTAAAATATTGATTGATCAGTTCGCGAAGATGGCCCTCGAAAAATATCCACTAGGGTTACTACCCAATTAGATGAAGAACATGATCTGACCATGATATTGTCTTCTCTAATAAAGGGTTTTTCAATAGGGACGCTACAAAAGTAGAGCGAGAGGGACAGCAAACGACGCCATATTTCTTGCCGCTCTTTAGACATTTCTCTCCAGTAAGGTTTACCATTCCATGATGGAAAGATATACGAGCCAACAACGAGTCGAAATTAATAAAATTTACTACCGAAATTCAGAGTCAGTGGCCTCAACGTTAAGAGCGCTACGTCCAATTTATGGTCGTCATAATCGTCCTAGCAGATCAACAATTGAGCGTCTAGTGGAAAAATTTTAATCCACAGGCACAGTACAAAATGTTCCCGTGCCAGTGAGACAAAGAAGTGCCCGTAGTGTCGTGAATATTGCTACCGCTTAGGCTTCAGTTGAAGAAAGCCCAAATGTGTCTCTCACACGTCGTTCTCAAGCGTTGGGCATCTCTGTGACGTCCTTGTGGCGAATTTTGCGAAAAGATCTTGGCCTACATCCTTACAAAATCAAATTGACGCAAGCACTGAAGCCGCTTGACCACAAGAAGCGTCGTATGTTCGTGAATTGGGCTGAGCAACAACTTGAAAATGATTCGGATTTTCATCGAAAAATGATCTTCACGATGAGGCTCATTTCTGGCTGAATAGCTACGTCAATAAATAAAATATGCGTTATTAGTAAGACATCAATCCACACGTACTCCATGAGTCACATTGCATCCCGAAAAAATTACGGTTTGGTGCGGTTTATGGGCCGGCGGCGTCATTGAGCCGTACTTCTTCCGTGATGATCAAGACCGGCACGTTACTGTGAATGGGTATCGCTACCGTTCAATGATAACCGAATATTTTTGGCCCCAATTGGATGATATGGACTTGGAGGACATGTGGTTCCAACAGGACGGCGCCACAAGCCACACAGCGAATGCCACAATCAATTTATTGGAAACCAAGTTTGGAGAACGTGTTATCTCACGAAATGGTCCAGTCGATTGGCCGCCTCGGTCGTGCGATTTGACGCCGTTAGACTATTTCCAGTGGGGCTTCGTCAAGTCTATGGTCTATGCCAAGAAGCCAGCGACGATTGATGAACTTCGTTCGATTATCGAACGTGAAATTGCAGCAGTATCGGCCGATTTAAGCTTGAAAACCGTCGAAAATTGGGTTCAGCGTCTGGACTTCTGCAAGCGTGCCCGTGGTGGCCATGAAAAAGAAATCAAGTTCCATACATAATGGCATCGAACGTACTTTTACAGGAATAAAGAATTTCATTGATATCCAAAATCGTTTTTGTTTTATTAAATAAAAAACTTTTGTAGTGGCTCTTATTGAAAAACCCTTTAGTTAGGATCGGGTAAATTCCGAAATTAACGGGTTTGTTTTACAAAATTCCCATTACGTATTCTGATATTTAGAGTGTGTGCGAGTTCGACTAAATTGCTGACTAAACTAAATTGTACGGGTTTTCATTCGATTGCCATTCGGTTATCGATAATTGTTAAAGTCCACAATAAATCGAATATCATATGTTTGTTTGCTGTTTGCCAATTTAGTTGAATTTAGTTTACTCGAAATTTTTCTAAATTGAACAGTAAACACTGCATTACCGACAAAATTTAGTTTAGTCAGCAATTTATTCGAACTCGCACACACCTTTAATATTTATTCGATATTTATAAGAACAAAAATATCGATATCATTCTACTTATATAGTTAGTTTTTATCGAAAACTCACTCATTCGTATCATTATAGATTATTGGAAATGATCTTTGGATATCGTAAAAAGATCGTTTGGTTTGTTGGGAATATTATGTGTAATTCATACTTGTTTTCTTAGTACTGAATTTGTCGTGAAGTATTGAATTTATTCAGACTTAAAAACTTAAGTGCACTTAAAGAATTACAATTACACTACTCAGCAAAATGAGAAAAAATAACCTATACATCAATTCTTTGGATGCATACTCAGTTTTTTCCATTTACGTATCACTTTTGTGAAAATTGCAATCGAAATTTGAGGTCCTTTTCAAACTCAATTAAAAAAATACAGTACTTTTCACAATAAGTTGTCTACAATACTTTAAACGCAATTGTTCTTTCAATTTTAAATACTAATTTTATTATACTAATGAATGCTTTGAAGATATCCGGAAAATTTAAATTTTTTAGACTATTTCTGGTTTATTTTATTAGTGTTGAAAATTATTAATGGTTATCCAGAATATGGTTTAAATTTACGATAAATATACTTTTTTTATCCATCTGTTTTACTTTTTAAAATATGCCCTTTCATTATTATTATTCAATCATTAATCATGGAATATTTAACGAGTGAACATTCAGGACTGATTTTTTTTTTAAAGTAATACGAAATTTAAAGGAAAATTTCTGTAGTATTAAGGCATGAGTAGTTTTCTAGTCTAAACAGACCTAACAAACTTTTCTCCTAATTTTTTTTTAATTTTTTAGGCATAACCTAAAAGAGAACTATATAATATTCTTATTTAACCAAATCAACGACAACTAATAAAGGTCATTCGTAGGTTTAAAGACTATTTTAATCAAGTCATTCGTCTATTCAAAGGAAAAACTGTTTAATTAGTGATATCGTCTAAGCCGTCATGCCGCCATTTTCTATGATTTTGATTATGTCTGGCACTAATTAGGCTTAAAATCAGTGAATAGGAAAATTGCATTAGCCAAATTAGTAGAGCATATGTAACTAGTTATATTCAAAGAATCTTTTAGCCTAGATTGTGTGGCAATAAATCGTCGTTCATTTCTGTAATAAAGTGGTTTAGAAATTTACATTTCGAATTTCCATTTTAAGTTCTTATAAAAGAACTTAAATATTTTTAAAAAAATTATAATTTTCTTAAATAAAATAAAATTTCGTTAATAAATAAAATGTTTACAGAAACGATATGCCTTTATGTAGACCACAATAATTAAATTATATAGCTGGATGTAGTCGCCGAAACTTTGGGTTTAATTAAAGTCGATTCTATGCCAATTTAAAAAGCGGTAGACTTTGATTGAATTTATTGGGTTCTGTAGAGTTGTCCTGTTATAGGGAAGATATTCAAAATAGTTTGATCAGGCACTTAGGTCGTTTCATTTTCTCGCCAACATGACTGATTCAGTATATTGAGTAAAACGGCTTAAATAAAATCGAGACCCAGAATATCATCCATACCTGATTCACTTTTTCTATAAAGTATATTTCAACAAAATGTTATTTAACATGGCAGCGAAATTGTGGTAAGTAATATCTTTTAAAAACGATAAATCCAATTGATAAAAAATCAAAAAAAAAAAAATTAGAAAAAAAACAATAAATCCCAATAAAAACCAAAAAACATGGATTTGATTTTTTTAAGTCCGTTTTTTCAGTTTTTTCAAATGAAATTTTTACTTTAAAAAAATCAGGAAAATTACTAAAGCTCCAAAAAAATATCTCTAAGAATTTAATTCAAAACTCAAAATTTCAATGAAAAATTTATATTTTTTCGAGAAAAAAAAAATTATAATGGGTCATTTTAATAAAAATCGACTTTGCTCAAAACTTGAAGCAAATGCTCCGAATTGTCAAAATGTTTCGCATTTTCTTCAAATTATATGTTGTAAACCATTTTTTTATATTCGAAAAATATAAAATTTGAAATTGGTAGACATCAATAAACGTTGGACTGACCAATTACTTCAACATTTTGAAACACCATAAAAAGATTTAATCAAAGAAAATATTTTTTTTTGTTAATATGGACAATATCAATTTTTCTTTTAATCTAGCTTTAATCTTTTAAAAATTAATCTTTTAATCTTTTAAAAATTTTAAAATGATCCTTCGTTTCGAATTGTAAAACTGTGCTCTCAGTAAGTCAGGAGTTAGCATTTTTAAAATTTTAGTCATTGTCCAATGCCGTCCACATTCTTCGTGACGATTGCAATGTTTAATATAATCTCTTTTCTATTTTTATAACTCTGCTCTTAGTAAGTAAAGAGTTACTACATTTTTGTAGTTTTAGTCATATAGAAAGGGACACACCCTTTTGTCCAATTCCGCCCACTTTTGTAAAAATGATAAACAAAGATCAAAAGTGTAAAAGACACTTTGGTTCAAATTTGACTCTATCATGGTGTAACAGTATTTCAGCTTTTACTCAAAACAGAGTTCGTTTTGGAAATGAGCTCCTCATTTATTAACATATATACGGTTCAAAAACGTTTAATTTAATAACTGAATATACTAAGGATATGGCAAAGATAAAAAGTGTAAATGACACTTTGCTTCAAATTTGACTCTATCATGGTGTAGCAGTATTTCGCCTTTTACTCAAAACAGAGTTCGTTTTGGAAATGAACTCCTCATTTATTAACATATATACGGTTCAAAAACGATTAATTTAAAAACTTGAATATACTAAGGATGTGGCAAAGATCAAAAGTGTAAAAGAGACACTTTGGTTCAAATTTGACTTTATCATGGTGTAACAGTATTTCGCCTTTTACACAAAACAGAGTTCGTTTCATATAGCACGTTTTGGAAATGAGTTCCTCAAATTATTTCAAAATGTTCAAAATTTCATAAGTAATACAAAAAACAGATTTTAGCTAAATTAAAACTAAAATTTTCAAGTTTAGTATAAAAAATTAACGTTTTTCGTTTCTAAAATCGATTTTTCAACTAATAAAAAAAAGTAATTTGAAAAATTTCGTAATTTTTAGGCTAAAAATGTTTGTAATTGCTTAGTGTGAAATGTCATCATTGTTTCCATTACGGTTCACCTATGTCAGGTCAGCACCATGGTTGACCGAGAGCATTTTCCCCATGCATACACGCTGCAAAAAAAATGGCTCTCCCGAACATAATTTTGCAGGCATTAACATGTATGTTTGAAATTTTATGTAAACATAATATATAATTGACTTTTAAATCATTTGTAAACAGGGTTGTATTGAGACTTGAACAGTGTTGTAATGAGCTCTGACTTACATTACAATATCCCGGAAACATTTTAATGTTGCCCCTTAAAATAGAGTATGTCCTAATGGAAACATAATAATTACTACATCCAAATAAAATAAATATTTGAACCGAAACATAAATATGTTCAAAATAAAACATGATTTTGAACGATCTGAATATAAATATGTTTCCAGTGAAACATATCAGTTGTTTCAGTACAAAAAGTAGTATGTTTGCATGAAACATATTTAAATATTTTTGGAAAAAAATCCTGAAAATAAAATAAAAATAAAATGTTGTTTTTTTATTAATTTTTATTAAAAATCTTTAAACATGCACAGTGGGAATTTATAATAATTGAATTCATATACAAAATTTTAAATGCATAAATAATTCGTTTAAAACTGCGAGTACAAGTGACAGCATCAATGAATGCACATTTGCACCAGCAGACGCTAAACCAGACGATCCAGGGTCGCTTTATATTTGGTACAGTTACAGTTGATCTCAGTACAGCACATAGCGTAGGAAAGGAATTCACGGAGGCTTTTGTAGAAAACATGCCAAATTTTGTTTGAAAATCGAAACTCAGATTTTTATTTGTGGTTTTTTCACATTAGTTTCAGAAATAATATAGTGCACTATATTATACTCTTTTACTATTTGTACTTTTTAGAACACAATTTATATTTTAATTTAATTTACAAATAACAGAATTAATACCGACGCGAACACGTTTTCTCAACGAACAACAAAAGACACGTACGCAGAAAATGCCGATCACAGAGTGTCAACATACTTCAAGCGACGACAAAAGAGACGTAGGTAGAAAATCTGCTCAACGAGTGCCAACTTCGTATACAAGAAGAATGTTGGAAGAAAACATTTATTTAAATCCAAATTCTTTATTGTTTGTTTTTAAACATCAATATGTTCAAACGATGGCAAAAGATGGCGTAGGTAGAAAATGCTGCACAACGTTGCCAACTTCGTCAGTCGATAAATTATCGAATTAAGACGAGCGTTGCGAACATACGTTGTATTTAGATTTGATTAGCATTTTCTGTAGTTCGAAACATAGTTTTAACCAAGTAAATTGCCAAGAAATAGTTTATTCAAATGCAATTAAAATTTTATGTTCGTATTGTAACATATTTATGGTAAATTTGACAGATTTACACTTGAACAAAAATAAATTCAATTTAGATTATAATTTAATTACACTTCATTCCTAATACATGTATGGCAATTTTGTATTACTTCTTAATGACATTCAAACATATTCAAACAAATCTTTTCTATCCGTGTAGTATTGATGACATTTACATACAAATGTCTTCCAATTCATGCATGACGTGCAATTAACAGTGTCATGCACGTCATTCATCGAAGATATTTCATCAGGTATGGCAATGACAGTTACCTGGTGAAATATCTTATATGAAAAATTTGACAATTTGATGGGTTATTTATGAGTTTTCTTAGAAATATATATTAATCTTAATTGATAAGATGTTCATAATGTTCTAGATATATCTATGTCATATGACATCTTTAATGCAATGTCCTCTATGAAATAGTTGAAGACATATTAAATTATCCAATGTCCTTGATTCATTATTGTTGACTTTTCCCAATGTTCTCATTTCCCGCTGGGTACTTTACTAAAATTGTATAATTTCTTTAAATTTAATACTTAATTTTTATGTATTAAAATATGCAATAAATATAAATTAAAAATATATAATATTTTAATTCATATTTATTGCATATTTTAATATGCAGCCACCTCAACAGCCAGAAGTTTGATTAAATTACACACACATTAAAGTGCAATAAAAGTAGTCATAAAAAGCACCTTTATAAAATATCTAAAAGCTATTAAGCGAAAAAGACAGAGAATTTGCAGTCTCGACGATAGAAAGATAGATAAGCGGCAATACAATTATGCTTCAAATCAAATGGGCAGAAATACCGGGCATATTTTATGTTTGACAGCAGGAATGATACGAGCATTTTATAGTCCCATAATAAAGAAATAACATAAAAAATCAGAGAACAAAATCGAAAAGAAAATAAAGAAAATTGTTCTCTCTGTCTTAAAGCGATCGATTGTCAATCCTTTAAGGTCACAAAATGATAAGTCCTGTGTTTTCTTTTTTTTTGGTATAGCTAAAGAACGTAGACAAATTTGCCGAAAGCAATTTTGATAAAAGAAAAATGATTTTTTAAGATATGAAATTTGTCAGATATTTGTCTTTTAGCAGTTTTAAATAATGTTGGTATTCAACTTAACCTTTTTAAGGCATTATTAAGATTGACTGTCATTGAGAATAAATTGCATTTAAATTCAAAATTTAAATATAAATTGGTAACTAGAAAATATTGTAACATTTTGTTACAATTTTGTAAATCGAAAGTATCTCTGAAATGCATACAAAGTTGTAACTGCAGTGAATAACAAATAACAAAAAAAAAAAAACAGCAACAATGATGCGCAAAACTACAATGAATCTGAAATGTAATAGATTTCGCTGACAGAATTGTCAAATTCTATATAAATCTAACGTTGATACACTTTTCTTCAACTTGCAGATACTCTTAACGCAACATTTGCAATGTGTAGATACTTTCTTAAAATCTAAAACGTGACACGCGTTACTGCAACAATGCGCGTGCTATAGAATTTGAACTTAAATTGAAAATAGAAAACAGAAAAACGAACATTACAAGCGCATGTTTCAGCGCTTAAGCCAACACAATAAATACTATAAGTATCTGTAAGATATGTGTTTGTGCCAAAAGTATCTATGCAATGAGTACGTTGTATGTTGTAAACAAGCTCCAAGCACGGATGCTGCAACTAATCCCATAGTTGTTGGCATCTTGTTTCCGGTTGTTATTTCTTCTGTTTCGTACTCCAGCGCCAGCGTATCGTGTAGTTTATTTTTTTTTATTCAAAAAGTTTTTGCTTAAAGTTTCGAAATATTGGCAAAATATCTAATACAAAGTAACGTCAATGAATATTAAGAAAATGTTGAATAAAATATTTTGATCGTTGTTAAAGTTTTGCCTGTAGTAAGGTGAACTTTGTGCTAAATTATTGATGAAGTATTGATTACGTTATTTTACACACCCAGTACACTGAAAATATTTCACTAAAAATTTAATTTTTCACAAAAAGTTATATATTTTACCAAAAATTCAATTTTTCTATAAAATTTAAATGTTCACTAAAAATTCAATTTTTCGCTACAAATTAAATTTTTCATAAAATGTTTTTTTTTTTTTTGCCTAAAAAATTTTTTTTTTTCACTAAAAATTCAATTTTTCTCTAAAAATTCAATTTTTCACTACAACTGAAAATTTTCACTAATAATTCAATTTCTCACTCAAATTGAACGTTTCACTAAAAATTATAATGTTCACTAAAAATTAAAATATTCACTAAAAATTTCAATTTGTGAGAAATGATATGAGAATGTATTTTTTACAAAAAACTTTATTGTAAACTAGCTGGACCCGTGCACGACTCGTGCCAAGATTTTGTTAATTCATATATATATAAAGCGAATTTATTAATATAAAAAAACATTATTATTATTTTTTATATCTGGGGCCCGTGATTCGCTGTGGAAGTTTTTATTGGTTTCTCAAAGACAATTCAGACAGTAGAATATTTCGCCACAGAATTCTTCCCAGTAGAAATCTTCGCCGAAAAATTCTTCCCCATTGAACGCTTTACCGTAGAATTCTTCCCGGTAGAACTCTTCCCGGTAGAATTCTTCCACGTAGAGTTTTCCCAGTAGAAGTTTTAGTGTAGTTAGTTTTAATGTGGTGACTTTTAGTGTGTTGAATTTTTAGTTTAGTGAATTTTTAGTGTGGTGAGTTTTAGTGTGGTGTGTTTTAGTGTGGTGAGTTTTGGTGTGGTGAGTTTTAGTGTGGTGAGTTTTAGTGTGGTGAATTTTTAGTGTAGTGTGTTTTAGTGTAGTGAGTATTATTGTGGTGAGTTTTAGTGCGGTGAGTTTTAGTGGGGTGAGTTTTAGTGTGGTGAGTTTCGGTGTGGTGAGTTTTTAGAATGGTGAGTTTTAGTGTGGTGAGTTTTAGCGTGGTGAGTTTTAGTGTGGTGAGTTTTAGTGTGGTGAGTTTTAGTGTGGTGAGTTTTAGTGTGGTGAATTTTTAGTGTAGTGTGTTTTAGTGTAGTGAGTATTATTGTGGTGAGTTTTAGTGCGGTGAGTTTTAGTGCGGTGAGTTTTAGTGTGGTGAGTTTCGGTGTGGTGAGTTTTTAGTATGGTGAGTTTTAGTGTGGTGAGTTTTAGCGTGGTGAGTTTTAGTGTGGTGAGTTTTAGTGTGGTGAGTTTTAGTGTGGTGAGTTTTAGTGTGGTGAGTTTTAGTGTGGTGAATTTTAGTTTTTTGTTTCATCTTTTTAGATTCTGTATGTGCTGAGTTATGTCGTTTTGAAAGTTTAGGTTGTATGGGAGGTACCACGCCCCTTTGTCCAATCCCGCCCATATATAGCCTATGACACCCTCCGGACTCCATAGTATCCTGGTGCAAAATTTCAGTTAAATCGGTTCAGCGGTTTAGGCGTGATGCTGGAACAAACAGACAGACAGACAGACAGACAGACAGACAGACCGACAGACTGACAGACGGACCAAGAGTTTTATATATATAAATTTACTTTTAATGAAACGTTAAATTTATTTAAACAAAAAAATAAAATTTTCACAAGAAATTAAAATTTTTTATTTTAACCTTTTGACAATCTTTTTCATAGACTTTTATTATTCATATTGTATACAATTTATTAACACTCAGACAAATATTTACAATTGATTTAAGTTGTTGTTATTCAAAAGTTATTGATGAGCAGTATTTTATTATTTAACGATTTGCATTTTTATTGCTATTTTGACCTCTTTTGATGTCTACTTATTTGTTTACCAAAAGAAATAAATCGCTTTTAATATTACAGATTTCACTGCTTTTATTTCTTGTTCATTTTGCAGTTCTTAAAATTTTATTAGTTCTCTATTTTCATTGATGAATAACTTTATAACCCATTTCATTGCATAGAACTTTTAAAATTTATGTTTAATATCTTTTAGTTTCAAAAAGCAAATAACCTTTGATTGGAAAATATTTAACCGATTTTAAATCTTAAAATGTGAATTTCAAGAAAAGTGGACAATTATTTTGTTTTATAGTATTTTATACACTCAGGGAAAAAATCATGTAAATTTAAACAGAAATTAAACAGATTTCATGTTGTTTTTTTCAAACAGATTCATAGTGTTAATTAAAAATTATTAACAAGATACATGAATTTAACATGATTTCATAATGTTAATTATTAACATTAAAAATTTGTTAACTGAACATGAATTATCTGTTTAATTCATCATGATATATTGATAATGGAACAGTTGTATAATGTTAGATTTACATTGGATAAATTGTTAGACTAACTCGATGTCTTGTTGAATCAAAATTGTAAAATGTAAATTTGACATGATTCATCGCCTTGTTTTACTTTTTTGTACTGTTAATTTTATAGTATCATGATGTTAAAATTACATGATAAACCGTGTAAAATTAACCTTAATACTCTTGTTAAAATAACATGTTCCTTTTTTTGCCATATATAGAAATATTAAATGAAACGAAATTTGTTAATTAATTTAATTTTTATTACATATTGTTACGTAAATTCAGTCTACGGAAAACTGTTCTACGAGTTCGTATCGATGGATTGTGTACAAAATAAAAACACTCTTATGTTTGGTTTAAATTATAACAATTAACTTTATTAATTCACTTTAATAAACAACTTTACTAATAAACAATTCTAACAACTGCTGCATGTCCACAATTTAACTTGACAATTATCACACGAGATGCCCTCGATCACTTTCCAATCACTACTGAAGTGCTGTACCTCAGATGCGGCTCCCTTATATACTGCATGCATCAGTTCAACATGTTTCGACAAGCTTCGACTTGTTTCGAGAACCTTCTACTCGTTTCGTGAATGACGCATGCTATTGGCATCTCATTCGCACTCATGTGTTTTAATGTGCAGATCTTCCATCTCTTTCTCGCACATTGCTCATTACGCTGAATGATCTTCCGTCTCTTTCTAACACATTTCTTAGTGCGCTGAATTGTCTTGCGTCTCATTTATTATTGTTGAATGCTTGCACAGTGGGGCAAATTACCTCTTTTCGTAACAATATCTTATACAAAAATGATTGTGGGTGTTACATGGTTAGTGGATCAGAAATTAAGTATAAACTTATAGTCCTTCACTTCTGGTTTAAGTTATGGGGTCCGAAAGGGTCAACATATATCCAATATAATTTCTCATTTTATAGCAAAATGTTTCATTGTACATTTCTGATGTCTAAGGAGCAAGTATAGGGAACTTCCTAAGGATGATTTCCACTTCACAATACAAGTATGATCCTTAAAGGTTTACCACCAATTTAATGGATTTCTCATTTCAAATCTCGTTAAGGAGTTATAACCAGTAGAAGAAGTCAGTTAACTATCATAATGTCTATGGAGAAAATATTCATTTATCCAAACAATAAACACACACCATTTCTGAAATATAAGCCTAATAACAACGAATATTAGTTCTTACTTAAATTTTGAATTAAATCTTCTTGAAAATAAAATATTACAGAAATTTTAGTGTAGTGAAAATTATAGTAATTCTTGGCATAGGTTTTTTATATCGGCTGTGGTTTTTGCGATATAGCCCCTTTTTATTTTGACATTTGACATTTGACATTTGCTCTTGTATTTTTATCCCCACCAAGTGCCTAAGAATGATAGAGAATATTCAGTTTGATACACCGGTTGTAACACCGTTTGTAACTCAGAAAGTCTGTCTGCTGACATCACATTTACAGAAATCTAGAGAAGCTAAATAAATAACTCTCCGAAGTTAGATTGGTTTCAATATTAAAAATAATACAGGAGCAAAACTGTGTTGAGACTAATATTCGGTATTATTAGGTATACGTGTTGAAGAATTATTTTTTTTAGAGAACCTAGTTCATTTGTAAAGACGATTATTTCTCCAAAGATATGATGGTACTTTTGAGACTTCTTCTACTGAATTTACCTCATTACGGGAATAGTTATGAGAAATCCATTTAAGATGGTAGTAAAACAATAGGATGGAAATCAACTTCTCTCCTTAGTCGTCAGAAACTCATAATGAACCATTTCGCTACAAAATGACGAAAAATTAGATGTAAAGAATGGAGATGTATTTTTACACAGTTTTTCAGATTATTGCCTATGCAAGACGTCATTTCATTTAAATTTTCAAATTGTCGATTTGTCCTGGCGGGTCCATCTTTGGATTTAGCTGAAATTTCTCCACATCAATTTGAATTCAAGAAAATCTATATATAGTCTATAGTATATGTATATAAATGCAAAATTAAATATTATGAATTAAATTAAATGAAATAAATTAAATTAGTGATGCTTATCCAAGAATTGTTGAATAAACGCCAATCAATAAAATGTTTGTTTGAAATTTTCAAATCTCATTGATATACGTAGAACAATATATCATATTAATTTTACACTTGTACGCGTAAATTTAACACTGTGATCTTGTTATCATGCAGAATTCACCCAGTGTTACTTTAACAATATAAACCATGTAAAAAAATCTTGTTAATTTTCAAATTTGTTTTTGTTTTCTGTAGAAAAATTTGTCATGTATATTTAACAAGAGCTAGGTTAAAAATTTATATGTCAAAATTTTCTTCTTTTACGAATTATGGTGAATATTTTATGTTCGTGACAAATTCAATGTTCGTAAAAATCGAAATTTTGTGATAAATTGAATTTTTGTGAAAAATTTAATTTTCGTAAAATATTGCATTTTACGTGAAAAAAAGTAATTTTACATGTAATAATTAATATATCGTGGAAAATTGAATTTTCGTGGAAAATTGAATTTTTGTGGAAAATTGATATTTTTGTGAGAAATTGAATTTTCGTGAAAAAACTGTAATTTTTTTAATAAATTGGATTTTACGTGAAAAATTTATTACTACTTGAATATTTCGTGATAACTTGAATTTTTCCTAAAAATTGAATTTTTCGTGAAAAATTGAATTTTTCGTGAAAAACTGAATTTGACGTGACAAATTGAATATATTGTAAAAAAAATTAATGTTCGTGATATTTTGTGAAAAATTTATTTTCGTGAAAAATAGAATTATTCGTGAAAAATCAAATTTTTCGTGACAAATTGAATTGTTCGTGAAAAATTTAATATATCATGAAAAATTCAATTTTCGTGAGAAATTGAATTTTTCGTAAGAAATTAAATTTTTCGTGAGAAATTGAATTTTCGTGAAAAAATTAAATTTTCGTAAAAAAATTTAATTTTCGTAAAAAATTAGATGTTACGTGAATAATTTATTGCGTGAACATTTTAATTTTCATGAAAAATTTAAATTTCCGTGAAAAATTGAATATTTCGTGATAACTTGATTTTTTCCTAAACATTTTAATTTTTCGTGAATAATTGAATATATCGTGATAAAGTAAAAATGTCTGGAATTTTTCGTAAAAATTGGATTTTACGTGAAAAATTTAATTTTCGTGAAAAATTGAAATTTTGTGAAAAAAATTAATTTTCGTAAAAAATTAGATTTTACGTGAACAATTTATTTCGTGAACATTTTAATTTCCGTGAAAAATTGAATATTTCGTGATAACTTTATTTATTCTTTAAAATTTGAATATTTCGTAAAAAATTTAATATTTCGTGATAAATTAAATTTTTCCTGAATATGTGAATTTTTTTTTTAAATGATTTTTCGTAAAAAATGGGATTTTACGTGAGAAATTGAATTTTTCGTAAAAAATTTAATATATCGTGAAAAATTGAATCATCGTGAAAATTTAATTTTTGTGAAAGATTCAAAAACTTAATTTTTGGTTTAACAATATTTTTTAATTACTAGATGAGTTTTAAATGGTAGAAATTCCTGTTAAATGTGAATTATTAATTTCAAAACTTATAGAAAATATTAAATTATTAACATTTCTTTCTCAGTGAGTAGAACTTAATATAACGTTCCGTCTTCTCCTTCCTACCCACAAATATTGGCTTAAATGAAGAATGGTTCACACTCACACTTAACCATTTGACATATACACATAACCTACAATAGAAACTCTTGCGCACAGATACAAAAAACTTAGACAGACAGACAGACAAACATGTGATTTACAAGATGCCGGCTTCAAGGACACACGAGTTGCAATATTTCGGTTCATTTGTTACAACAACTACAACACAGTATGAGGACTAAAGTGATAACGAATGCTGCAACAACAACAACTTCACATAATAGAGAATCACTTTAATATAATGAGGCGAATATTGTTAATATACAGAACAAGGTTATACAAAAAAAAAATCATATTGAAGAGGAGAAAATATTAATATTAATAAAAATCAAGTACTACTTAAGAACAGAAATTAAATTTTCTTAAAATACAGCAAAAAACATATAAAAATGTTTTTAAAATAAATGCATATGTACTCGCTTTACGTTCAAAAACAAATGTATATGTTTTTACTACACTGATGTAGTTGTATTTGTTTGAAAAACAACTACATACATTTTCTTAAACAAAAATATATTGAATTTATATTTGTTTTTATATAATATATATAAATTACTATTATAAATTATTATTATAAATTACTACATCTGTATTTATTTTTACAACATTCTGTATTTTTTTTTAATGTTCTAAAACATCTTTTTTCGTATATTGAAATTGCTAGTCTATCGGACACTTTGAATTTTAGTAGTTTTAATTTTATATGTTATTTTATTTCATTATATATTTCCAACACTGCACGAACTATGCTTGTGATTGTCCACAAAAAAAAAACAGAAACGACGACTATGCACTAGTGACTCTTTCGTCACTGTGACTGCTTCCAATTGAGGACCTCTGCAAAGTATCATCGCCAGCGGCACGTGATTCCATACGAAGTGTAGTGCGCTGTGCAATTTACACGAACAGGAATCTGTTGCTGTCGCTTTTTTTTGCAGTAGCCATCACTGATGTATTTCAAGACAAGATTTTTTCCATGATTTATTTTTTTTTTTTTTTCATTTTTTGTGTTGCGCTTCATCGAGACACCAAAGACTGACGCGACTAGACGATGACAGAAAAATTGTTTTTCATGACATTTTTTCGTCTTTAACTTTAGCTGAAGTTTTCAGCGCGTTTTTATGATTTTCTTATGGTATTTTTTATATTTTGCATATATTTTTTATATATTTTTTTTATATTTTTTGTATATTTTTTTTATATTTTTTTTATATTTTTTGTTGTCAACTCGTTTTCGTTACACTTTTCAATTTAGAAATGCTAATAGAATAATATAAATTTGCATGCAAAGCATTTTTTGCGTTGACATAGAATACAACTCAATTTTTAGTTGGAAAATTTCAAGTAAAAGAGTTCAATACAAAGTTCAAAACAAATATTGCATTAATGTGCTAAAAATTTAAAAATAATTTAAATTCAACGTCTCAGTATTCCACGTATTTAATGCAATTTCGTCAAATTAGTTTGTGCATGTGTTGCATACTTTTGTGCGCTCTTCCATATATATGCCACAAACAGTGAGGCAAGAACAGAAAACAGAAAACAATAATTCGTTCACTGCAATTAAAACAAACAGAAAATATAATTTAAATACTGAGTTATTTTTTTTTTTGAATAAATGTTGTATGAAATTTAAAATTTTTAGAGAAATTTTAAGCGAATTTTACATAGAAAAATTATATATATATTTTTTGGTGAAAATTTTAATTTAGAATGAATATTTAAATAAATTTTTAATAAAAGTGATTGATGAATTTTTTAGTAAACATCATTTGAATATTTTAAGAAGATTTCATCTATATGGTAGAAATCCTGAAAAATTCATCAATATAATAAAATCCATCAAAAAGATAAAAAATACCTTAATATTCTGAAAAATGTATGAACATGATAATAAATTCATCAGTATGATGCACAATTTATCTATATGATGAACATTTTTTCAGTATAATGCTAAATGAGTATGGTGTAAATTTTATAAATGTTATGCATAATTCATTAAAATAATGTAAATTCATCTATATAATGAAAATTTGAACAATATAATTAAAATTTCATCAATTCAATAAAAAATTTAATACAAGTCATCATTAATTTTAAAAACTGCATCAGCATGATGAAGAATTCATCATTATAATGAAGAAAACATCAGTAAGGTTAAAAATAATATGACAAAAATTGATTAATATGATGAAAAATTCATTAATATGATAAAATCCATCAAAAAGATGAAAAATACCTGTATATGATAAATTTATGAACATCAGAATGATGAACAATTTATCTGTATGATGAAATTTTTTTTAGTATAATGAAAAATGTGTATGCGTTATGCATAATTCATCAAAATAATTTAAATTTCATCAATATAATGAAATTCAATAAAAAATAATACATTTATCACATTCTTATATCGTATGAAATATTTTTCAATATTGTAAAAATGCAGAAATAAATAAAGAATCAATATAATAAAAATTTCATTGATAAGATAAAATTCATAATAATAATAATAATAATAGTTTGGCACTACAGTCCTATAAGAACTTCGGCCGAGCTCTCTCACCATTTTGAGCTGTGCGTGTTATATTTTTACTCAAAGTGGTGGGACCTACAGTTTATTGCCGAATCCGAACGGCGGGTGAGAGCTTTTCATAGGCAATGTTTTACTCTCGTAGGTTTGCCATTTACTGCCGAGAGGTAGCGCGTTATAGAAAAATGTTTCTATGAAAAGATGTTGTTAGCCCCAGTCCATGCTTGAACCGGGGACCTTTCGGCTCGCAGTCCAACGCACTAACCACTGAGCTACCACGGCTACCATAAGATAAAATTCATCAATTTCACAAAAAATCATCATTCATCAATATGACAAAAGAAGTCATTATTATTTGTAAAAACTGCATCAGCATAAAGAAGAATTCATCACTATAATGAAGAAAACATCAGTATGATGAAAAATGCAACTGTACAGTGTGACTCCTAATACCTGTGAGTAATTTTCACTTTGATCCTAATCAGCGAAATATATATTTACAAAATTTTTGAGTATGAACAAAACATCTTAATAGGCATTTTTAAGATCAATATCGCAATGGAAGCCTTTCTGGCTTGTTTTTTAATTTCTATTTAAATGAAATGAAATATTCTAATATTAAAAAAAAAAGTTAAATCCGCAAGAAATCGAAGAGATTTATACACTCAGAAAACAAAAAACCATTAGTACGACTATTGATTGTAAAGGACACGAAACAATAGTTTTTCCTATTAATTCAATAGTTTATATAATTAATAGTTTATATATTAAATAGTTTAATAATATTTTGTGAAGCCACCATAAAATTAATATTTCATACATTATAATATTAATAGGAAAAATCCCATTGACTAATTTTAATAGTAAAAAAAATCATTGAATCAATAGAAATTCCTATGGATTTTTTAATTTTTTTTTAAGTGTATACTTGACAGTAAAACGCATTAACACAACGATAACCTGCAAAAATTCAAAAGAAATGTGGACCCACGAATTGAACCGTGATATACGTTAGGGAAAGAAATTCAGCGAATGTCGGGAGCTTGTATGGTAAAGAACATGCAAATGTTAATCCTATAGGATAATAATAATCAGCATAATAATCGTGTGTAATCAGTGAGTCTCACAGATATCCTCAATATATAAATTGGCAGTGGATTAATTTCAAAATGACTCGAAAATGATGATTTCGGATCTATGATTTGTACTCCAGACAGAGGTTGACAAAATTTTTCAATATCAAACAAAAAAGGTCATCTGCATCAGCAGGTTTCAATTAATTAGACTTTTGAGTTTGGAGCTATTTGCCTAGTAAAATTGGTACTATGACAGACCAAACTGTTGCCTAATTCAAAGCCCGGCTGATATTGATTTGGGATTTGGGATATTGATTTGAAATCGTTTTTTTAACGTTTACACCAATTTTCAATGAAACCAAGCTACCAAATTTCATGGATTACTTTAGTTTTATTGCACTTTACTTTACTTACAGTTATTAAACCGTCCGACAAAAAGTGAAAAACTTCATTATATATGAACCAAATGATATATCGTCACTGTTATGCCAAAGGGGCGAAAGTGCATTTTTTAAAATGTTGGTAAATCAAATTTAAAAGTTTGAAGTGCTTTAAAAATTAGCAAAAATTATATTTTTTTCATTTCATTCTCATTTTCTGTTATTTTGTTTTATTTGTCAATTATTATAACGTATGTAAAATATCTTTAGATTTGGACAACCTACTGAATTATAAATACGGATTTTGTGAGACTATACCCTGATTAAAACGCAAATATTTTTGTTTTTTATGCTATAACTTTTTATTAGCGCAAGATTAAATAGTAATGTAACGGCATTAATTGTTTGATTTTAAAGCACCTATCTATTGGCATCATTAATTAAAAATATGTTGTCAAACATTAATTTGCCATTTGTTACCCAGTCTGCCATGTCTCGGAGACCTTCGATGCCTCGAAGCTTTCTCGAATAACTTCGATAAAAAAGTTCGATCTCGTTGCATTCTCGATTCTAATTTTTAAAAATTTTCGTACATTCAAATTCTTTGACAAGATACGATATTTAAAGATTTATCAAATCGATATCGCAATATTTTTCACAGCAATCTCGAACTTTGATCATTTTTTTTCTTCGATATCGTTGCGATTTCGAAAAATGACTCGTATAGAGAAAACTCCGACAAAATGTTTCGATATCTACCTACCATCTAGGTCCAATTTGACGCTCGATATCGTTACGAGAACGTCTACGATGTCGTGTGATTTCTCCATCTACTCGCATTGATCTCGTAACGATATCGATACGAATGGCATACTGGGTATTTGCATGAAAAAATGTTTGGAAAAATATTTTTAAATAATGTTGCCAATCAATAGGTGCTTTAAAAGTAAAGAGTCACACCACTATTTTATCTTGCACCAATAAAAAATTATGGCAAAAAAACGAAGAAATTGGAAATATTGAAAATCTTGTCATGCCAAAAGGGCGAATCTTTTCGTTTTTTTGCTATAACTCTTTAATCGTACTAGATAAAATAGTGATGTAAAGGCAACTATTGTTTGTTTTCAAAGCACCTATCTATCTGCATTATTAATTACAAATATTTTGCCAAAAAATGTCCTGCAAATTACATATGGCAAATTAATGCTGCATGAAATATTTTTAATTAATGATGCATATCGATAGGTCCTTTAAAAACAAACAATAAATACCTTTACACCACTACTTTAGCTTATACCAATAAAAAGTTATGGCATAAAAACGAAAAGATTGGCCCTTTTGGTATGAGCAGATTTTCAATTTTGGTTTTGTCTTTTGTGGCTAGAAATATCCAACAAAATGACACGCCATTTTTGCACAGCATACTTGAGGATAAACTACATTCAAAAATGTAAAAAAAAAACGCAAATGTCAAAAATTGCACATTCACCCCTTTGGCATGATTGATAGTGACGATATGTCAGAAACTAGGGTCCAAATAAAGTTAAACTGAATTTTCAGTTTTTTTGTTTCGTGATCCTGTTTTCTTTTAATAAAGGATACTAATTTTCGAAAATGTTATTTACATAAATACTTTCGTGATCCTGGTTTCTTTTAAAAGGACTGCAAACTTCCAAAGGATTATAATGTTCGAAAAATTTATTTACATAAATACTCAAACTATATGATGCAAAATCTATCAATATGATGAACAATACATCAGAATGATAAAAAAAAATAATATTATGATAAAAATTTATTAATATGATGAACAATTCACCAATATGATGAAAAATGCATCAATATGATGAAAAACAATTCAAAATATAATAAAAAATTCATTAGGTAATAAAAATCTCATCATTAATAAATTCATCAATAATTCATAAATATTATGAAAATTCAAAAATATTAAAAAAAATCAAGAATGTGATCAAAAATGCAATAATATACTAAAAATGTATTAATATGATGAAAAATACATCAATATAACTAAAAATTCATCAACAAATAGTTCAACTGTGATTCACAAAAAACAGCTTTAAAATAAAATCATACTCTACTTTCCTTTGCTAATAAGCAATCCTTGCAAATGTCCTTTGTGACATATTTACGCTCCAATTTAATATATTTTCTGTAAAAAAATATTTTTTCAATATGTGGTTTGGTTTTATTTATTTATTTCTTTTTATATATCATTTACCATTTTGTCAACGTCACAGCCATAACATCTTAAAATTTATATTTCTGCTATGAAATTTTTGTTTTATTTTCACAAAGCCACCGTCATAAATGATTTTCACCATATGTTTGAAATTTTTGCTTTTATCCTTTTCATTATTTGCATGACGTCGTGTCATTTCAATTCGTCTGCAGCCGCAGCATAGCACAGGCTCAATTACCAACGAGCTACAACTTTATTATCATCATCATTATCATCATCATCATCATCATCATCAGCACCAGCAGTATTTTCATCATCAGTAGTAGTACCAACATTTCTCGTAACAACATCACTTCTATCACTACCACATTCTCAAGTGTTACCCACGCCATTACCTACCCCATTACCAATTCTTATGTTGTATGTGGTATGCATCACGTTAAGTAGCTGCCTTCAGTCGGGCGTTCGAAATGTCTTTTACGACACGTTTGTATTTGCCTCGAAGCTGTCTTGGCTCCGGTTACTGCGCCAAAATGCGATTGGCATGCAAAGCAATTTTCCGTGATTAGCTCGTTGGTTGATTTTTACTTTTTTTTCTATTTTATTTTACTATTTTTTATTTTTGGATTCATAAGCTTAATTGAATTTTTCTCACTCGAGGAGAGCAGCATCCACACTTCGCTGCCTTTTCTATCCACAATCATAGTAGGTATTATGAACAGTATTGATTTACGGCGTTCCTATTTGTTATGCGTATGATTTGCAAGGGAATTTGTTAATTAAGGCGCAGACATATTTTTCGATATTCCAGTGTTGGTATAGTCAATATTGTATAGTAACGTTATAGCTCAAAATACTTACAGTGTAAATATTCAAAATTTTGATAACAATTTTAAATTTTTTTGAAATACAAAACGAAACACAGCCATCAAACCTTATACACAGAAAAAAAATAGTCGACGTCAATATAGCAACCGATATTAATTGTATTCATTAATCAATCTAGCAATGAAATTCTCTAATTTAATGAAAACATTTGCTAGTCTTCGTTACATCAGCAATTCCGTTTGCTAATATGAATATTTGTACGTCAATGCAGCAAATATTCATATTAGCGAACGCAATTGCTGATTTAACGAAAAATAGCAAATGATTTCATTAAATTAGTTAATTTAATTGCTGGATTGATTAGTGAATGCAATTAATATCGGTTGCTACATTTACGTTGATTATTTTTTTCGGTGTATGGAATTTTAACAGTTATGAATTAAACTATTTTCTAAGACCTGCTGAGAGCAGCTCTTTAACCAAGGAATAGGAAAGTCCTGCAAAAATATTCATACAAAAAAAACGAGTTGGGAAAGTTAGGTCACATGGGTAAGTTCGGTCACATGGGGCGGATTTTTATAGTCGGTCGGGCCCGACTATGGAATACCCTACACCTTTGGTGGGGATAATAATTTGGGATATTTAATTGCATACATTAATTTTAAAGTTTTTAATTATGCTGAACCTCCCCACCCTCAGAATATTATTCATATATCAGAAATTTACGTCTTATATCCCCATAAATTAAAAAATTTATATAAAAGTATAAAAAACTAAAAAAAAAAATTGAAAAATATAATTGGGCGGACCACGCCCATATTTAAAATTTTGAAAGGCTAATATTTCATAGATTTGATTTTAATAATTTACGTATCAAATTTCCACTATGAAAACCCGGGAAATAATGAAAAAAAAAAGTGGGCGGATCACGCCCATTTAGGTGAATTATAACAATACGTTTTAAATTTTATAACTATTCCTCGAATACTTTTCGAGTTATTAGTTCCGAAAGAGTTATATAAAAGTGACTTGTATGGGAAGTGGGCGTGTCCGTTGACCGATTTGGCTCATTTTCAAACTCAGTTCTTACTTTTGGCTAAAATATATTGAGTCGAAATTTCATCGCATTCTGATCCGTATTTCTCAAGTTATTCTGTATTCGGACAGCAAGACGGACAGACACACGGACATGGCTAAACGGACTCCGGTAGTGATGCTGATCAAGAATATATATACTTTTCCATACCGGACACGCCTCCTAAGAGGCGTTACAATATATGCACAAAGTTAATATACCCTGTACCTCATAGGTGTAGGGTATAAAAAGAAGAAAGCAAATCTTTTTGTCCGGAAGGTGTTTTACATGCCCAAGAATCAGTGCTAGCATAGATTAATACGCCTGAATTTAATACTGATAATTTCTAGCCGCGGTAGCTCAGTGGTTAGTGCGTTGGACTGCGAGCCGAAAGGTCCTTGGTTCAAGCCTGGACTGGGGCTAACAACATCTTTTCATAGAAACATTTTTTCTTTACCGCGCTACCTCTCGGTAGTAAATGGCAAACCTACGAGAGTAAAACATTGCCTATGAAAAGCTCTCACCCGCCGTTCGGATTCGGCAATTAACTGTAGGTCCCACCACTTTGAGTACAAATATAACACGCACAGCTCAAAATGGTGAGAGAGCTCGGCCGAAGTTCTGTACAGGACTGTAGCAAACTATTATTATTATTATTATAATTTCTAAAATAAGATCAAAAATATGTGTTTGAAATAATATGTTAATAATTATAATTTTAATAAATGTTTAAAATTATTTCTCGATTATTTTGTTTTTTTTTTTAACTTCAACCATCAAATCACAAGACCTGCCACAGTTTAATTATTTCTGCAGCATTTCTTAACAAAATCAAATCATTGTAATCACGCCCAAATATATTTTTTCGAAAATTTTCGAACATTGTTGATTTTGTCGTATATTTTTTTTTTGAAAATGGTGATTATGACTATTACGTTGATTTTTGTCGCCCAAAAATTTATTTTAACAAATTAATTTTTCGAGAAAATTTTCGAACATTGTTATTTATGTCAAATATTTTTTTTTGTCGCCCAAAACATTTTTTTAACAAATATTTTTTTTTCGAAAATTTTCGAACATTGTTATTTTTGTAAAATATTTTTTTTTGTCGCCCAAAACATTTTTTTAACCAATATTTTTTTTTCGAACATTTTCGAACATTTTTGTTGTACATTTTTTTATCAATGTTTTTTTTCGAAATTTCTCGAAAATTGGTGTTTTTGGCGACCTAGCATTTTTTAACAATTTTTTCGATACAAAATGTTTAATTTTTGCTCTTAGTGTTTTATTTCCATAGATATCCAACATTTTCATCTAAAGTTCCCATCAGTATGTGCTTCAAAAATATTGGAAGTCATCTGCATTAACGCTTCGCAGCTTCTCAATAATGAATAATGAGTTATATTTTGAGAGATAATTTTAGATTTTTTCAGATATTTATATATTTAATATTCCAAATCCACTGTTGACATTTTTCTGGCTGACATTTTTCTGGAAATGCCCATATGGAAGATCTGTTAAAACAGTTCAATAAAAGAATGAACTATTGAAGTTGAAAGACATGCTATTGGAAGAATCTTGAAAATCAAAGCGGAATGACAAATCCTGCTTCACTTTCCCCACTTTTAATTTTGCATAGTTACGAAACTCTTTTTTACTATTTTTTTAATATATAATTTATACCTTTTCCCAACACTTATTTTTTCTTCTATGTATTTTCTTTATAACCAAATCTCATGACAATTAAAATAAAGAAAATCTAATGAGTATTGAACCAAATAAATTGTGTGAAATTACTAGTTTATTGAACTTGCATAAAATATATCATCGCGTGTTCTTCTTCTACTTTCAGCCACTTAATTGCATTTTAATTATTGCTCAATTATTTGGCGCATTTTTAGCGTCGTCTTTAATTGCGTGACTGACCATTTAACGAGGTATAGCCGCTGAGTAGTACGAAATCGCAACTACTTGTTGTTCAAACCACGACCTACATCACCATCAAACCAAAGTCTAACGCCTCCCAAACTCGTAGCATATGGAAAAATTTTCCATTTGCCAAATGTACTCAGCTGATGTGGCTGTTATTGCGCTCAAAGAACAGCTGTCAAAGAGAATATTTAGATTAAACTGTTACCATTATTATGAAAACTCTTTGGATTTATTGAATGAGTATTTTGAGAAGAGAACTTGGGAAAGAGTATTTTGAGAACAGATATTTGTGAACAGTGTTTTGGGAAGAGCGCTTTGGGAAGAGTGTTTTGGGAAGAGTACTATGGGAAGAGTGCTTTGGAGAGAGTACTATGGGAAGAGTGCTTTGGAGAGAGTTCTTTGGGAAGAGTGCTATGGAGAGAGTACTTTAGAAAGAGTGTTTTGGGAATAGTGTTCTGGGATGAGTGTTTTGGGAATAGTGCTTTGCATAGAGAAAATTGGGAATACATTTGTGTGAGGAGAACTTTGGAAAGATTGCTGTGAAAAGTGTACTTTGAGTTGAGTGAAGAGTATTTTACTCCACCATATAATGCGCAAACTCGGATATGTATTTCTCCTACAAAATTTATGAATGAATTTATTATTTGCCTGAGAACAACTGCCGTCGCTTTGAGACTAAGTGTAGCTCTTCATACACATGGGACCAAGTTGAAAACATTTTAAAATCATTCAAATCATTCATCTACCACTTTTAATTAATTCATATGCATATTAAGTCAAAGTGAAAAATCATCAATTTTAACGTCTTCGGAGGATATTCTTTTTTTTTTTTTTGCTAATACCAGCCATAAGATTTACATGTAATATATATGAAAAACAATAAAACTACGAACTTATGATGGAATGTTACTAATGTTACTCATACGTAGCGTGGTATTTATAAGTTCTTCCTTTTTTTTCTAATTAAAGTCAACTTTTTTGACAATATTCTTTTAAACGAGTTGGGAAAGTTAGGTCACGTGGGTAAGTTCGGTCACATGGGGCGGATTTTTATAGTCGGTCGGGCCCGACTATGGAATACCCTACACCTTTGGTGGGGATATTAATGTGGGATATTTAATTGCATACCTTAATTTTAAAGATTTTAATTAAGTATACTGAACCTCCCCACCCTTAGAATAGTATTCACATATCAGAAATTTATGTCTTATATCTCCATAAATTAAAAAATTTATATAAAAGTATAACAAACAAATAAAAAAAAAACAAAAACATATAAATGGGCGGACAACGTCTATATTTAAAATTTTGAAAGGCTAATAATTCATAGATTTGATTTAAATAATTTACGGATCAAATTTTCACTATGAAAACCCGGGAAATAATGAAAAAAAAAAGTGGGCGGATCACGCCCATTTTTGGATCACATATTTAATTATAACAATACGTTTTAAATTTTATACCTATATCTTGAATACTTTTCGAGTTATTAGTTCCTAAAGAGTTATATAAAAGTGACTTGTATGGGAGGTGGGCATGTCCGTTGACCGATTTGGCTCATTTTCAAACTCAGTTCCTACTTTTGGCTAAAATATAATAATACGAAATTTTATCGCATTCTGATCATTATTTCTCAAGTTATTCTGTATTCGGACAGCAAGACAGCAAGACGGACAGACAGACAGACAGACGGACATGGCTAAACGGACTCGGGTAGTGATGATGATCAAGAATATATATACTTTTCCATACCGGACACGCCTCCTAAGGGGCGTTACAATATATGCACAAAGTTAATACACCCTGTACCTCATAGGTGTAGGGTATAAAAATGTCTGTATTTCGAACGAAAATGGCCCAAACCGATCCTATCACCTGAGAATTGCGTAAAAATGGCAGGTGATAGGCTGGATTTTGGGCCGTATACAAATCTGAACTAATTTGTAGCAAATTTCAATGTATTAAAAGTCAAGTAACATGAAATCTAAATTGTTGTGCCGAAATTTTGACGTCATATTTTCGTTTCGTCGTTCGCTTCGATTTATAGAAAGTATTCATTTTTTATACTTTTTTCATTTCAGATTTAAAATAAGCTCTTTTAGAATATTAAGACTCACGTGGAAGAAACGGGTAAGTACAAAAAATAAATATATGGTTATTTCTTGCACAAATCGGTTTTATATATATATTTTTTTATTTTTATGTAAAATAGTTTTTAATAATAGATTAATTAATAGAGTTTTCTCGGACAATTTTTTTTTTGTTCGTACATTTTTTGTATTGGTAGATTAATTAAATTCAGACTTTGGTAAAAAGCTGTATTTTGTGTACATTTTTTTTTTGTAATTGAATCTTGTAGTACTATTCATGCACATATCCAGGGGGGATTGTAGGGTTTCCGAACCACTCTTCCCCTGCCAAAATGCTAAAATTTCCAATATAGTTTTTTTAAATAGTTAAATATGTTAATAAATTTAATACAAACACTAATAATTTTGAAAAATTAAATTCTCGATGAAATGGTTTTTGTATGGATCAAACAATAAGTCAATTATTCAAACGAAACCCTATTCATTGAGGAAAATCTGAACACTGAAGCTATTGAATTTTTTGTAAACATATTTTAACGTTCAATCTTAGTTTGTAGAATTAAAAAAAAATATTTTATTCTTCAATGAATATTGCATGGGGTTTTCTTTTTTTTTCATTAGTGAATTTTTGTAATTTTTATACCCTACACTAAGAGTGAAAGGGTATATTCAGTTTGGTACGCCGTTTGTAACACCCTGAAGAAAGCATCTCCGGTATGGAAAAGTATATATGGTCACTATCATGCCAAAGGGGCGAATGTGCAATTTTTGACATTTGCGTTTTTTTACATTTTTCCTCAAGTATACTGTGCTAAAATCGCGTGTCGTTTTGTTGGATATATCTAGCCACAAAAGTCAAAACCAAAAGGGCGAATTTGAAAAATTGAAAATCTTGTCATGCCAAAAGGGCGAATCTTTCCTTTTTCGCCATAACTATTTATTGGTACGAGATATAATAGTAGTGTGAAGGCATCTATTATTTGTTTTTAAAGCACCTATCGATCTGCATCATTAATTAAAAATATTTTGTTAAACATTAATTTGCTATTTGTTATTTGCAGGAAAAAATGTTTGGCAAAATATTTTTAAATAATGATGCAGGGCATTTACTGTTTGTTTAAAAAGAAACAATAAATGCCTTCACACTACTATTTTATCTCGTACCAATAAATAGTTATGGCGAAAAAGGAAAGATTCGCCCTTTTGGCATGACAAGATTTTCATTTTTTCCAATTTCATCGTTTTTTTGCAATAACTTTTTATTCGTGCAAGATGAAATAGTAGTTTAAAGGTATTAAAGGTAGTAGTTTAAAGCACCTATCGATTGGTATCATTATTTAAATTTGCCCAAAAAATTTCCTTCAAATAACAAATGGCAAATTAATGTTTAGCAAAATATTTTTAAATAATGATGCCAATAGATAGGTGCTTTAAAAAAAAAAACAATTAATTCCTTAACATCACTATTTTATTTTGAGCTAATAAAAAGTTATAGCATAAAAAACAAAAATATTTGCGTTTTGGTCAGGATATAGCCTCAAAAAATTCGTATTTATAATTCAGTAAATTGTCCAAATCCAAAGATATTTTATATACGTTATAATAATTCATGAATAAACCAAAATAATAGAAAAAATTGAAATAAAACTAAATTTTTCTAATTTTTAAAGCACTTCAAACTTTAAAATTTGATTTCCCAACATTTTTAAAAATGCACATTCCCCCTTTGGCATGACAGTGACGACATATTCTTGATCAGCATGACCTCCTGAGTTGATTTAGCGATGTCCGTCTGTCCGTCTGTCCGTCTGTCCTTCTGACTGTCTGTTGAAATCACGATTACGGAAAAAGTAGAAGAGCTAGAGCAATGAAAGAAGATTACTTATATATCTAAGCTGCCTGAACAAATTGGCATGATCGATCTATTGTGACCTGAGAACCGACGACTTATGTTTAAATACCTCATATAAAATTTACATCTACAAATATATAATGACATCATGCTAAAATACATGAAAATAATGTTTTCTTGCGAAACGAGTTGTGGTTCCCAAAAAAAAAATCGAAATTCGGTACACCTACCCATTTGTAAATATGAAATTTGTATCAAATGAAAGAAAATTCTTCAGGGATGGAAAGTTTGTAGTTATTTTCAGGATTCGTATACCCTACACATATGTGTGGTTACCAGTCAAATTGGTATATAGTGGTATATATACCACTTTGACTGGTAACCACACATATGTGTAGGGTATTTATAGTCGACCTAGACCGACTATAATTTTGATAATTCTAACTATCATAATAACATCTAACCTTCCCAACTGGTTTTAATTTATATTTTTAGGGATATAATATAAAAACGTAAATTTCGACATAACTTTGTAAGATATAAATAAAATCGGCACAATATCAAAAAATATTCTTCTATCCAGGTACTAAAACCCTTTGGATTATTGGTTCTGGATCTGTATCCATGATTTTTAAAATAGCGGATATATTTTTAGCGGATCCGGTTCTGATTCTGGTTTTTATTGGTTTTATACATGTAGTAACCAAAACCAAACTAATTCTCCGCTAAAACAACTTTTCTCAGACTGTGCTTCCCCGTAGAGTTTTAGAATTTTAGAATTTTTAGTGTGGTGAGATTCGGTGTGGTGAGTTTAGGTGTGGTGAATTTTGGTGTGGTGAATTTCAGTGTGCTGAATTTAGTGTGGTAAATTTTAGTGTGGTGAGTTTAAGTGTAGTGAATTTTATTGTGGTGTGTTTTAGTGTGTTGAATTTTGTGAATTCATAGATATAAAGCGATTTTATTAATATAAAAAAACAATATTATTATATTTTATATCAGGGACCCGTGCTTCTTCCCGGTAGAACTCTTCCCGGTAGAATTCTTCACCGTAGAGTTTTTCCCAGTAGAAGTTTTAGTGTAGTTAGTTTTAATGTGGTGAGATTTAGTGTGTTGAATTTTTAGTTTAGTGAATTTTTAGTGTGGTGAGTTTTAGTGTGGTGAGTTTTATTGTGGTGAATTTTTAGTGTAGTGAGTTTTAGTATAGTGAGTTTTATTGTGGTGAGTTTTAGTGAGGTGAGTTTTAGTGTGGTGAGTTTTAGTGTGGTGAGTTTCGGTGTGGTGAGTTTTTAGTATGGTGAGTTTTAGTGTGGTGAATTTTTAGTGTGGTGAGTTTTATTGTGGTGAGTTTTATTGTGGTGAGCTTTATTGTGTTAAGTTTTAGTGTGGTGAGTTTTAGTGTGGTGAATTTTGGTGTGGTGAGTTTTAGTAAGGTGAATTTTTAGTGTGGTGAGTTTTAGTGTATTGAGTTTTAGTGTGGTGAATTTTGGTGTGGTGAGTTTTAGTGTGGTGAGTTTTGGTGTGGTGAGTTTTAGTATGGTGAATTTTTAGTGTGGTGAGTTTTAAGGGTGTGAGTTTTATTGTGGTGAGTTTTAGTGTGGTGAGCTTTAGTGTGGTGAGTTTAAGTGTGGTGAATTTTAGTTTTTAGTTTTTGGTTTCATATTTTTAGATTGTGTACGTGCCGAGTTATGTCGTTTTGAAAGTTTAGGTTGTATGGGAGGGTGTCATATAGCCTATGACACCCTCCGGACTCCATAGTATCCTGGTGCAAAATTTGAGTTAAATCGGTTCAGCGGTTTAGACGTGATGATGGAACAAACAGACAGACAGACAGACCGACAGACCGACAGACCGACAGACTGACAGACGGACCAAGAGTTTTATATATATAGATTACACTTCATTCCTAATACACGGTAATTTCGTATTACTTTTTAATTACATTCAAACATATTCAAACCAATCTTTTCTATCCGTGTATTTGTACTTTTTGTAACACAATTTATATATATATTTAATTTACAAAAAACAAAATTATTTCCGACGCGAACACGTTTGTCAACGAACAACAAAAGTACGTGTTGCAGAAAATGCCGATCACCGAGTGTCAACTTTGTATACAAGAAGAGAGCTGCAAGAATACCTTTATTTACATTTGAATTCATTTTTTTTTTGTTTGTTTTCAAACATCAGTATGTTTAAAATGACATACTTCAAACGACGAAATGAGAGACGTAGGTAGAAAATTCTGCTGTACGAGTGCCAACTTCGTATACAAGAAGAATGTTGCAAAAATACACTTATTTAAATCCAATTTCTTTATTGTTTGTTTTTAAACATCAATATGTTCAAACGATGGCAAAAGATGGCGTAGGTGGAAAATGCTGCACAACGTTGCCAACTTTTTCAGTCGATAAATTATCGAATTAAGACGAGCGTGGCGAACATACGTTGTATTTAGATTTGATTAACATTTTTTGTGTTTCGAAACATAGTTTTAACCAAGTAAATTGCCAAGAAACAGTTTATTCAAATTCAATTAAAATTTTATGTTGGTATTGTAACATATTTATGGTAAATTTTGACAGACAATATAATAATGATTACATGTGAACAGAAATAAATTCAATTTCGATTATAATTTAATTACAGTTCATTCCTAATACATGTATGGTAATTTCGTATTACTTTTTAATTACATTCAAACATATTCGAACAAATCTTTTCTATTCGTACACGGGATCAAAAATTTTGTTTATATGCGTAGAATATAAAAAAAACAAAGTCGATTTTTCAGGATTAAAACTAGGTAGATCCATATTTTATTGTTAGTTTAATTCAAATTTTTGAAAAATACATTCAAAAATAATAAAAATTGTATTTTTAAAAATGCACTTAAATGTCAAAGAATACTTTTAAATACAGAAAGGAAATTCTTCAGTGTAATGATTTTGAACAGCAATATAATAAATTCATCACCAATTAAAATTTTTATCAGATGTAAATTTAAATTATCGTATTTTGCATTCTTAAAAAATATGGTATAATATATTTTTATTAAAAAAATTAAAAAAAAAAACTGTTTTTATTTGAAAATTGTTCGCAATAACAACATTAGTTGGATACAAATTTGTGGGGCGATATTAAAAAAAAAATGCTAAAAATACGTTATAAATTAAAAAAAAAAGTTTTTTGTGTAAATTTTTTTTTTTTTTAGAATTTAAAAAAAAGCATTGTTATTTTAATGTATTTGTTCATTGAAATGATAAAACGTAGTATTCGCAATTTTTAAATTCGTCAATTTGAAAAATACTTTTTCAGTTATTCATCAATTTGATGATAAATTCAAGACCTTGAAATTTTGTAGTAATATTCTAAGTAATATTCTAATATTCTAAGGATTTCTTCAATATGCTGAATGATACCATTAAATGTAATTTAAACGTTTTAATGTCACCGAGTCTACGTCACATCTAATGACAGAAAATTTAATATATTTCCTATGCGTTGCTTCACCTTAAAAAGTCAACTCTTTGCTTAAGTAAAGCAACAACTGCTGCAATTAGAACAGTGTAAATTTGCCCTTAAGCACTGCAATTAAAATGTGCACTGACACACAAACGCAAACACACCAACACACACAGACTCGAACACTAACACACTCACACTTGAGTGCGTTCAATTATTTATGACATGCAAATTGAAGGCAGTGAGTGGTAGAGAGCGCAGCGCTAACTTTGTGTTGACATAATGGACAGATGGCAACTTCTTCTTCTTGTTATTGTTATTGTGCTTGCTCTTGTGCTTGTTTTTGTTCTTGCTCTTTTGTCTTGTTCACACTCATTGTATTCGCAGCTGTAAATTATGACAGTCGCCAAATGTTGCACCAACTGACAATATGGCCAAATGCCAAAACCTGCTAAATTAGCAGATGTAAGTGTCACAATAACAACAACAACAACCACTATGTAAAATTATGAACGGCGTTAAATAATGACAGCGTATTTTACGCAATGGCAGCTTTTAGCGGTTTTAGTTTGGAGAGAGAGAGAGCAGTTGAAAAAGAAGAAGATGAAGAAGCAGAAGGAGAAGAAATTAGTGTCGTCCTTATTCATAATGTTGTTGTTGTTGTAGTTGTAGTTGTCCTTGAGGTTCCATTGTCATTTCTGCGCCTCGACGCCGTTGTCGTCGCATTGGCTGCGGTTATTTCGGTGTTCTTTATGACTGTGTAGCTTTGCGTTTTTGATTATACTGAAAAAAATAATGCATAAATATAGCCAAAAAAAAATAATGTTTGAAGATTTTAGTAAATGTCGATAGTATTTCAAGTTACGTGTGTTTTTGTTGTTGTATACGGATTAGTGCTACACAAGTGATCGAAGAAAACAATTACAAAACACAACCATAGTTGAACGAGGAACGCCACCATCGTATTGAAGAAAATAAAAACAGCTTTATCTACTTTACCTACAGCTTTATCCACTTTGTCCTTGGAGTTGTGTGTGTGATTTTTTGTGAGTTTTGTTGTTGATTTCGATGTACCGCTACACAAGTTATCGATGTAAACAATGAAAAAACGCATGCAAACTTCAGACCAAAGTCTGTCGTACTGGGAAATATTGTTTCTCAAATAACCACTTGTTAATGTTTTTGTACAACCAGAAAAATAATTTATTTTGATCACTCCTGATTTAAATGACATGCTAGATATATAATACCATAGTTGAAGTATATACAGGTTAAGTCATCTTTCAAAATTTAGTCGCCATTTCCTTTTTTATTTGAAAACTATTTGAAAGACTCAACATTTGTTTTCGAAAATTTTAAAACAAAACATCAATGCATTGTTTACAAAACTCATAAAAAATATACCTAATTCAAAATTTTAAAATAAATAAAACTAAACGAATTGTTAATTTTTGAAATATCTTTGGCTCCATAAGAAACCACCAGTACTGAAGTACTGGTGGAGTACTTCTGCACTGGTGAAGTACTTCACCAGTGCAGTGAAATTTTAATAAATCAAATGCAAAAGACTTTGATTTCTCTCTTAATCTTAAAATAATGTTTAAAATGACAATAAAATTTTGTATTTTTTAATTTTTCTTCGTGACATTCTCAGCACTGGGTGTGCCAACAAACTGTCTAGATGAAAGAACCTGTAGATACTTCAACCATGTATTTTTCTGTTTGTATTTCATATTTTAAAAAACAATTTCAAAACCGATATAAAACTGTTTTTTATCGGTTTTGGATATTGGTTTATTTCTGATTTTTTGTATAATAATTTCCGAATTCGTCAAAAACTTAAGAAATTCGAATGAAGTAATTTTTTGACGTGTTCATTTCGTTGACGTTTTTGTTTTATTTAATAATAGTTTTTGTGATATAAAATTGTCGTTTTCGTTTTACGCTATGAGGGATAAAAGTTACTTGATTATAAAGTCAAACTAAGTAACTTTTATCCCTACCTAATGTAGTGAAATATGTATACGATGACATTTGCAGTTAACTCCTATATAAACAAAATATTTAAATTATTATTCATTTACAGTTAAAAAGAATTAAATCGACATTTGTTTGGAGTTTTTTTTTCTGATTTATTAAATGGCTTTATATAATAAGTACACGCTGCAAAAAAATGGGTCTCTCAAACATAATTTTGCAGGCATTAGATATATCTTTGGAGTTTTATGCAAACAAAAGTATTATTTCATAGCCAAACATTATAATAATAACAGCAACATATATTTTTGTTTTCGTTCAAACATATTTATGTTCAGAATGAATATTTTTGGGCGTTCTTGCAAACATATATATGTTTGAATGTGAAAAACATTTTATTCACATGTAAACATATTTATGTTTACATTTTATTTTATTGTAAAAAAAAAGTAAATTTAGTGCTAATGTCTACTTTACATAATATTCATTTTATTCCTTTTTTAAAATTAAATTTTTTTATTTATATTATATAATAATAAACTTAAACTTTTATTTTTATTATTACACATCTTTATTACTGCTATACTATTTTGAGTTCAGTGAATTACGGATAAATTGTATATATCACAAACAACCACTATCTGGTATTAACATTAATTGACGGTACTTAAACAAATTCTTCCACCAAAAAAAAACTTTTGAACTATATGAAAAGTATTAATGTGAGTGTTACTGAGTGCTAAAAGTAAGCAGCATTGTTAATTAATTGTCATATCGTAATGCCAAACATAATTATAATTCAAAGAACCTTTTATTGGCGTTGGGTGTGTTAAATAGCGGAAATATCAAATATCTGATTAAAAATATATATTTCTCCACAAACATTAATATAGTAAATTAATGTAAATCTGCGATTAAAGCAATTTATGTTTAAATATCGTATAATAATATTTCAATCTGAACAAAATAATTATACAAATCAATTATAATGTAATTATTAATTACATTATAATTAATTACTCCTAATATTTATATAGTGATTTCGAATTACGTTATAATTACATTCAAACAAATCTTTTCTATCCGTGTACGTTCATTTAACAGTATTTGCTGTATCTACGATATATATTTTTTCGCAGTGTATGGCGGTTTTGTTTGTTTTTGGGATGTGTGTGTGTCTTTGTGTCTGTCTATGTTTGGGTACCCAAATGATTTGCAACTAAATGTGTCTGCACCGCCACAATCAGCAATATGTCCATCATCATTTGTGGCGGTTGCCTAACATTGGCTCATACTCTATCAGGCAATTGTTGTTGTGATGGTGGTTCTTCAAATTGTTGTTGTTGTTGCTTTACTGACTTTTTGTTGTACTGACTTGTTGTTGTACTGATTTTTATTGTAGTGCTTGCAGTTGTACCTAGTACTTCTTGTTATTGCGATGTTTATTGCCTTCCCTACCTTTGTCAAGTGTTGAAGACTGCCTTATTTCTTTTGTAAGATTGTCTATCTTGAAAAATGTATTTCATAGCGAATTTTCTTATTTTTATTTTCACTACTACATCTACTTCTTCTTTTTATTTTTTACATGCTACTTTTGGTTAGTTTTCCTTTTTTTTTTTTGAACATGTAATGGGCTTCACCATTTTCCGTGTCATTTTATATTTTTTGCGGTTTTTATGGTACCAGTGAAACGTTCGAGCTACCACAATATTTTAATAAATATTACTAAAATTTAAATACAAATTTTCATTTTAAAGTGAACTTTTAGAATTTAACAAATCTTTGTTTAAAACTTGACAAAACTAAATGGAAATAAAATTGTAAAACATCATTTCAGGCGAACTAATAAAATTGACGAATAAAAAAACTCTACACAAAATTTCTTAAATGATATCGAATGCGTTCGATTTTAAAATAAATCAGGACTTTTAGCTATTTAGTATTTTCATAAAATTATTATTTATTATTTATTTTGTAATTTATTAAACGATTCTCTAACATCGTTATTATAAAGTATAATTAAAAAGCGCAGTTTTTGATTCCATAAACATTTTTTCACTTCTCGTATTGATTTGAAGACATTTTCATTCCTTATTAGCCATTTTTTTGACACGGCACCAAACAAAAAAATAAAAAAAAGTTCCCAAAATGTTGCCCATTCACGTATATCTCAAAATTAAAACAGGGTTTTCAAGTACCTATATTTAAATGGTTTACAAAATTAAAATAAAACGGACACCTCCTGCAGAACAGATAGCCTTACAAGCTGCAAAAAAAACTACACCAAAACTGACCTACAACCCCCTTAAAATAACAAACTTTCTTTTAAGTAAGTCACATATACGGCACTTAAAGTCGGTCGTGCCCGACTATGGAAAACCCTACACATTGGAGGGGACATTAAAGTGAGATATTTAATGTAGCCGCGTTGGACTGCGAGCCGAAAGGTTCCCGGTTCAAGCCTGGACTGGGGCTAACAACATCTTTTCATAGAAACATTTTTCTATACCGCGCTACCTCTCGGCAGTAAATGGCAAACATACGAGAGTAAAACATTGCCTATGAAAAGCTCTCGCCCGCCGTTCGGATTCGGCAATAAACTGTAGGTCCCACCACTTTGAGTACAAATATAACACGCACAGCTCAAAATGGTGAGAGAGCTCGGCCTAAGTTCTTATAGGACTGTAGTGCCAAACTATTATTATTATTATTTAATCGTATACCTAAATTTTAAAATTCTCAATTAAGCTGAATACCCTCACCCTCAGAATATTATTCACGTATCAGACATGTTTATCTTATATCTCCATAAATTAAAAAAATAATGCAAAAGTATAAAAAAGTGTCGAAAAAATGGTTTAAAAATTAAAAATGGGTGGTCCACGCATATTTTTAAAACATATATGCAGATTTTTAAGGCTAATATTCCATATATTTGTTGTTTTTAAAGATTGAAACTATGAAAAACCGGGAAATAATGTAAAAAAAATGTGGGCGGATTACGCCCATTTTTGAAACACATATTTTTATGAGAATTCTATTAATATGTTTTAAATTTAATAACTATATCTTGAATACTTTTCGATTTATTGGTTCCTAAGGAGTTAAATAAAAGTGATTTGTATGGGAGGTGGGCGTGTCCGTAAACCGATTTGGCTTATTTTCGAACTCATATCCTACTTTTGGTTAAAACATAAGCAAACCAAATTTTAGCGTATTATGACCAGTAATTATCTAATTTTTGTGTATTCGGACAGCAATACGGACAGATAGACGATCATGGCTAAACTGTTAGAGATGCTGATCAGGAATATATATCGTCACTATCATGCCAAAGGGGCGAATGTGTAATTTTTGACATTTACGTTTATTACAGTTTTGAATGTAGTTTTTCCTCAAGTATATTGTGCCAAAACCAAAAGGGCGAATTGGAAAATTAGAAAATCTTGTCATGCCAAATGGGGATCTTTTCGTTCTCTTACCGGAAATTTTTATTGGTACATGATAAAGTAGTGATTTGAAGGCATAAATTGATTGATTTCAAAGCAGCTATCGATTGGCATCAATATTTAAAAACATAATGTAAACATTTTTCAAAAATCCGAAAAATTATTTTGAAATAGTGATGCCAATTAATAGATACTTTTAAAACAAACAATTAATTGCTCTAGCGTACTATTTTATCTTGTTCCAATAAAAAGTTATGGCAAAAAAACTAAAAAATTCGCCCTTTTGGCATGACAAGATTTTTAATTTTTCTAATGTTTCTATTTGCAAGAAATAACTTTTTATTAGTACAAGATAAAACAGTCGTGTGAAGGCATTAATTGTTTGTTTTAAACACACCTATCGATTGGTATCATTATTTTAAAATATTTTTAGAATTTTTATTATTTGCAAAAAACATTTTTAGCAATTTTAGTATGGTAAAAAATACAAAAATATTTGCGTTTTGCTCAGAATATATCCACACAAAATCCGTATTTATAATTCATTTAGTTGTCCAAATCAAAAGATATGTTTATACCTTATGGTAATTGATGAATAAAACAAAATAACAAAAAAAAAAAATTAAAAATAATAATTTTTACTAATTTTTAAAGAAATTCAAACTTTATTATTTGATTTTCCAACATTTTTAAAAATGCACATTCGCCCCTTGGCATGTATGTAAGTGACGATATATACTTTTCCATACTGGACACGTCTACTCAGTACCCTCATAATCCCACAAAAGTTCACCAGGCCACCATACTGACTACAATTATGGGCGGGTGTTAAATCGGCTGACAAATATCTCCAGTATTAGAGTATATTCCGTCGGGGTTAATTCAATTACTGCTATTGATGATCGGAGCGTCCTAGAGGGTTCAATGTGTGCGCATTTTATAGTGATTTCAAAGTCAATTTTCTCCTGTAAATTTCATTAAATTCGTGTTATTGGTTTTGGAGAAATTGGATGATTTGTCGAGGATTTCTTTAAATGCTCATATCTTCTAAACGAAGCGTCCTAGAGGGTCCAAAGTAGGCGCATTTTATAGTGATTTCAAAGTCAATTTTCTCCTGTGAATTCCAATTAATTCGTCCGATTGGTTTTGGAGAAATTGGATGATTTGTCGAGGATTTCTTTAAATGCTCATATCTTCTAAACGAAACGTCCTAGAGGGTCCAAAGTAGGCGCATTTTACAGTGATTTCAAAGTCAATTTTCTCCTGTAAATTTCATTAAATTCGTGTTATTGGTTTTGGAGAAGTTGGATGATTTGTCGAGGATTTCTTTAAATGTTCATATCTTCTAAACGAAGCGTCCTAGAGGGTCCAAAGTAGGCGCATTTTACAGTGATTTCAAAGTCAATTATCTCCTGTAAATTTCATTAAATTCGTTTTATTGGTTTTGGAGAAATTTGATGATTTGTCAAGGATTTCTTTAAATGCTCATATCTTCTAAACGAAGCGTCCTAGAGGGTCCAAAGTAGGCGCATTTTATAGTGATTTCAAAGTCAATTTTCTCCTGTAAATTCCAATTAATTCGTCCGATTTATTTAGGAGAAATTGGCTGATTTGTCGAGGATTTCTTTAAATGCTCATATCTTCTAAACGGAGCGTCCTAGAGGGTCCAAAGTAGGCGCATTTTATAGTGATTTCAAAGTCAATTTTCTCATGTAAATTCCAATTGATTCGTCCCATTTATTTAGGAGAAATTGGCTGATTTGTCGACGATTTCTTTAAATGCTCATATCTTCTAAACGGAGCGTCCTAGAGGGTCCAAAGTAGGCGCATTTTATAGTGATTTCAAAGTCAATTTTCTCATGTAAATTCCAATTGATTCGTCCGATTTATTTAGGAGAAATTGGCTGATTTGTCGAGGATTTCTTTAAATGCTCATATCTTCTAAACGAAGCGTCCTAGAGGGTCCAAAGTAGGCGCATTTTACAGTGATTTCAAAGTCAATTATCTCATGTAAATTCCAATTGATTCGTCCGATTTATTTAGGAGAAATTGGCTGATTTGTCGAGGATTTCTTTAATGCTCATATCTTCTAAACGAAGCGTCCTAGAGGGTCCAAAGTAGGCGCATTTTATAGTGATTTCAAAGTCAATTTTCTCCTGTAAATTTCATTAAATTCGCTTTATTGGTTTTGGAGAAATTGGATGATTTGTCGAGGATTTCTTTAAATGCTCATATCTTCTAAACGAAGCGTCCTAGAGGGTCCAAAGTAGGCGCATTTTATAGTGATTTCAAAGTCAATTTTCTCCTGTAAATTTTATTAAATTCGTTTTATTGGTTTTGGAGAAATTGGATGATTTGTCGAGGATTTCTTTAAATGCTCATATCTTCTAAACGAAGCGTCCTAGAGGGTCCAAAGTAGGCGCATTTTATGGTGATTTCAAAGTCAATTTTCTCCTGTAAATTTCATTAAATTCGTTTTATTGGTTTTGGAGAAATTGGATGATTTGTCGAGGATTTCTTTAAATGCTCATATCTTCTAAACGAAGCGTCCTAGAGGGTCCAAAGTAGGCGCATTTTATAGTGATTTCAAAGTCAATTTTATCCTGTAAACTCCAATTAATTCGTCCGATTTATTTAGGAGAAATTGGATGATTTGTCGAGGATTTCTTTAAATGCTCATATCTTCTAAACGAAGCGTCCTAGAGGGTCCAAAGTAGGCGCATTTTATAGTGATTTCAAAGTCAATTTTCTCCTGTAAATTTCATTAAATTCGTTTTATTGGTTTTGGAGAAATTGGATGATTTGTCGAGGATTTCTTTAAATGCTCATATCTTCTAAACGAAGCGTCCTAGAGGGTCCAAAGTAGGCGCATTTTATAGTGATTTCAAAGTCAATTTTATCCTGTAAACTCCAATTAATTCGTCCGATTTATTTAGGAGAAATTGGATGATTTGTCGAGGATTTCTTTAAATGCTCATATCTTCTAAACGAAGCGTCCTAGAGGGTCCAAAGTAGGCGCATTTTATAGTGATTTCAAAGTCAATTTTATCCTGTAAATTTCATTAAATTCGTTTTATTGGTTTTGGAGAAATTGGATGATTTGTCGAGGATTTCTTTAAATGCTCATATCTTCTAAACGAAGCGTCCTAGAGGGTCCAAAGTAGGCGCATTTTATAATGATTTCAAAGTAAATTTTCTCCTGCAAATTTCATTAAATTCATTTGATTGGTTTTGGAGAAATTGGATGATTTGTCGAGGATTTCTTTAATGCTCATATCTTCTAAACGAAGCGTCCTAGAGGGTCCAAAGTAGGCGCATTTTATAGTGATTTCAAAGTCAATTTTATCCTGTAAACTCCAATTAATTCGTCCGATTTATTTAGGAGAAATTGGATGATTTGTCGAGGATTTCTTTAAATGCTCATATCTTCTAAACGGAGCGTCCTAGAGGGTTCAAAGTGGGCGCATTTTATAGTGATTTCAAAGTCAATTTTCTCCTGTAAATTCCAATTAATTCGTTTTATTGGTTTTGGAGAAATTGGATGATTTGTCGAGGATTTCTTTAAATGCTCATATCTTCTAAACGAAGCGTCCTAGAGGGTCCAAAGTGGGCGCATTTTATAGTGATTTCAAAGTCAATTTTCTCCTGTAAATTTCATTAAACTCGTTTTATTGGTTTTGGAGAAATTGGATGATTTGTCGAGGATTTCTGTAAATGCTCATATCTTCTAAACGGAGCGTCCTAGAGGGTTCAAAGTAGGCGCATTTTATAGTGATTTCAAAGTCAATTTTCTCCTGTAAATTCCAATTAATTCGTTTTATTGGTTTTGGAGAAATTGGATGATTTGTCGAGGATTTCTTTAAATGCTCATATCTTCTAAACGAAGCGTCCTAGAGGGTCCAAAGTAGGCGCATTTTATAATGATTTCAAAGTCAATTTTCCCCTGTAAATTTCATTAAATTCGTTTTATTGGTTTTGGAGAAATTGGATGATTTGTCGAGGATTTCTTTAAATGCTCATATCTTCTAAACGAAGCGTCGTAGAGGGTCCAAAGTGGGCGCATTTTATAGTGATTTCAAAGTCAATTTTCTCCTGTAAATTTCATTAAACTCGTTTTATTGGTTTTGGAGAAATTGGATGATTTGTCGAGGATTTCTTTAAATGCTCATATCTTCTAAACGAAGCGTCCTAGAGGGTCCAAAGTGGGCGCATTTTATAGTGATTTCAAAGTCAATTTTCTCCTGTAAATTTCATTAAACTCGTTTTATTGGTTTTGGAGAAATTGGATGATTTGTCGAGGATTTCTGTAAATGCTCATATCTTCTAAACGGAGCGTCCTAGAGGGTTCAAAGTGGGCGCATTTTATAGTGATTTCAAAGTCAATTTTCTCCTGTAAATTCCAATTAATTCGTTTTATTGGTTTTGGAGAAATTGGATGATTTGTCGAGGATTTCTTTAAATGCTCATATCTTCTAAACGAAGCGTCCTAGAGGGTCCAAAGTGGGCGCATTTTATAGTGATTTCAAAGTCAATTTTCTCCTGTAAATTCCAATTAATTCGTTTTATTGGTTTTGGAGAAATTGGATGATTTGTCGAGGATTTCTTTAAATGCTCATATCTTCTAAACGAAGCGTCGTAGAGGGTCCAAAGTGGGCGCATTTTATAGTGATTTCAAAGTCAATTTTCTCCTGTAAATTTCATTAAACTCGTTTTATTGGTTTTGGAGAAATGGGATGATTTGTCGAGGATTTCTTTAAATGCTCATATCTTCTAAACGAAGCGTCGTAGAGGGTCCAAAGTGGGCGCATTTTATAGTGATTTCAAAGTCAATTTTCTCCTGTAAATTTCATTAAACTCGTTTTATTGGTTTTGGAGAAATTGGATGATTTGTCGAGGATTTCTTTAAATGCTCATATCTTCTAAACGGAGCGTCCTAGAGGGTTCAAAGTGGGCGCATTTTATAGTGATTTCAAAGTCAATTTTCTCCTGTAAATTCCAATTAATTCGTTTTATTGGTTTTGGAGAAATTGGATGATTTGTCGAGGATTTCTTTAAATGCTCATATCTTCTAAACGAAGCGTCCTAGAGGGTCCAAAGTGGGCGCATTTTATAGTGATTTCAAAGTCAATTTTCTCCTGTAAATTTCATTAAACTCGTTTTATTGGTTTTGGAGAAATTGGATGATTTGTCGAGGATTTCTTTAAATGCTCATATCTTCTAAACGGAGCGTCGTAGAGGGTCCAAAGTGGGCGCATTTTATAGTGATTTCAAAGTCAATTTTCTCCTGTAAATTTCATTAAACTCGTTTTATTGGTTTTGGAGAAATGGGATGATTTGTCGAGGATTTCTTTAAATGCTCATATCTTCTAAACGAAGCGTCCTAGAGGGTCCAAAGTGGGCGCATTTTATAGTGATTTCAAAGTCAATTTTCTCCTGTAAATTTCATTAAACTCGTTTTATTGGTTTTGGAGAAATTGGATGATTTGTCGAGGATTTCTTTAAATGCTTATATCTTCTAAACGAAGCGTCCTAGAGGGTCCAAAGTAGGCGCATTTTATAGTGATTTCAAAGTCAATTTTCTCCTGTAAATTTCATTAAATTCGTTTTATTGGTTTTGGAGAAATGGGATGATTTGTCGAGGATTTCTTTAAATGCTCATATCTTCTAAACGAAGCGTCGTAGAGGGTCCAAAGTGGGCGCATTTTATAGTGATTTCAAAGTCAATTTTCTCCTGTAAATTCCAATTAATTCGTTTTATTGGTTATGGAGAAATTGGATGATTTGTCGAGGATTTCTTTAAATGCTCATATCTTCTAAACGGAGCGTCCTAGAGGGTTCAAAGTGGGCGCATTTTATAGTGATTTCAAAGTCAATTTTCTCCTGTAAATTCCAATTAATTCGTTTTATTGGTTTTGGAGAAATTGGATGATTTGTCGAGGATTTCTTTAAATGCTCATATCTTCTAAACGAAGCGTCGTAGAGGGTCCAAAGTGGGCGCATTTTATAGTGATTTCAAAGTCAATTTTCTCCTGTAAATTCCAATTAATTCGTTTTATTGGTTATGGAGAAATTGGATGATTTGTCGAGGATTTCTTTAAATGCTCATATCTTCTAAACGGAGCGTCCTAGAGGGTTCAAAGTGGGCGCATTTTATAGTGATTTCAAAGTCAATTTTCTCCTGTAAATTCCAATTAATTCGTTTTATTGGTTTTGGAGAAATTGGATGATTTGTCGAGGATTTCTTTAAATGCTCATATCTTCTAAACGAAGCGTCCTAGAGGGTCCAAAGTGGGCGCATTTTATAGTGATTTCAAAGTCAATTTTCTCCTGTAAATTTCATTAAACTCGTTTTATTGGTTTTGGAGAAATTGGATGATTTGTCGAGGATTTCTTTAAATGCTCATATCTTCTAAACGGAGCGTCCTAGAGAGTTCAAAGTAGGCGCATTTTATAGTGATTTCAAAGTCAATTTTCTCCTGTAAATTCCAATTAATTCGTTTTATTGGTTTTGGAGAAATTGGATGATTTGTCGAGGATTTCTTTAAATGCTCATATCTTCTAAACGATGCGTCCTAGAGGGTTCAGAGTGGGCGCATTTTATCGTGATTTCAAAGTCAATTTTCTCCTGTAAATTCCAATTAATTCGTTTTATTGGTTTTGGAGAAATTGGATGATTTGTCGAGGATTTCTTTAAATGCTCATATCTTCTAAACGAAGCGTCCTAGAGGGTCCAAAGTGGGCGCATTTTATAGTGATTTCAAAGTCAATTTTCTCCTGTAAATTTCATTAAATTCGTTTTATTGGTTTTGGAGAAATTGGATGATTTGTCGAGGATTTCTTTAAATGCTCATATCTTCTAAACGATGCGTCCTAGAGGGTTCAGAGTGGGCGCATTTTATCGTGATTTCAAAGTCAATTTTCTCCTGTAAATTCCAATTAATTCGTTTTATAGGTTTTGGAGAAATTGGATGATTTGTCGAGGATTTCTTTAAATGCTCATATCTTCTAAACGAGGGTCCAAAGTGGGCGCATTTTATAGTGATTTCAAAGTCAATTTTCTCCTGTAAATTTCATTAAATTCGTTTTATTGGTTTTGGAGAAATTGGATGATTTGTCGAGGATTTCTTTAAATGCTCATATCTTCTAAACGATGCGTCCTAGAGGGTTCAGAGTGGGCGCATTTTATCGTGATTTCAAAGTCAATTTTCTCCTGTAAATTCAAATTAATTCGTTTTATAGGTTTTGGAGAAATTGGATGATTTGTCGAGGATTTCTTTAAATGCTCATATCCTCTAAACGAAGCGTCCTAGAGGGTCCAAAGTGGGCGCATTTTATAGTGATTTCAAAGTCAATTTTCTCCTGTAAATTTCATTAAATTCGTTATATTGGTTTTGGAGAAATTGGATGATTTGTCGAGGATTTCTTTAAATGCTCATATCTTCTAAACGAAGCGTCCTAGAGGGTCCAAAGTGGGCGCATTTTATAGTGATTTCAAAGTCAATTTTCTCCTGTAAATTCCAATTAATTCGTTTTATTGGTTTTGGAGAAATTGGATGATTTGTCGAGGATTTCTTTAAATGCTCATATCTTCTAAACGAAGCGTCCTAGAGGGTCCAAAGTGGGCGCATTTTATAGTGATTTCAAAGTCAATTTTCTCCTGTAAATTCCAATTAATTCGTTTTATTGGTTTTGGAGAAATTGGATGATTTGTCGAGGATTTCTTTAAATGCTCATATCTTCTAAACGAAGCGTCCTAGAGGGTCCAAAGTGGGCGCATTTTATAGTGATTTCAAAGTCAATTTTCTCCTGTAAATTCCAATTAATTCGTTTTATTGGTTTTGGAGAAATTGGATGATTTGTCGAGGATTTCTTTAAATGCTCATATCTTCTAAACGATGCGTCCTAGAGGGTTCAGAGTGGGCGCATTTTATCGTGATTTCAAAGTCAATTTTCTCCTGTAAATTCCAATTAATTCGTTTTATAGGTTTTGGAGAAATTGGATGATTTGTCGAGGATTTCTTTAAATGCTCATATCTTCTAGAGGGTCCAAAGTGGGCGCATTTTATAGTGATTTCAAAGTCAATTTTCTCCTGTAAATTCCAATTAATTCGTTTTATTGGTTTTGGAGAAATTGGATGATTTGTCGAGGATTTCTTTAAATGCTCATATCTTCTAAACGAAGCGTCCTAGAGGGTCCAAAGTGGGCGCATTTTATAGTGATTTCAAAGTCAATTTTCTCCTGTAAATTCCAATTAATTCGTTTTATTGGTTTTGGAGAAATTGGATGATTTGTCGAGGATTTCTTTAAATGCTCATATCTTCTAAACGAAGCGTCCTAGAGGGTCCAAAGTGGGCGCATTTTATAGTGATTTCAAAGTCAATTTTCTCCTGTAAATTCCAATTAATTCGTTTTATTGGTTTTGGAGAAATTGGATGATTTGTCGAGGATTTCTTTAAATGCTCATATCTTCTAAACGATGCGTCCTAGAGGGTTCAGAGTGGGCGCATTTTATCGTGATTTCAAAGTCAATTTTCTCCTGTAAATTCCAATTAATTCGTTTTATAGGTTTTGGAGAAATTGGATGATTTGTCGAGGATTTCTTTAAATGCTCATATCTTCTAGAGGGTCCAAAGTGGGCGCATTTTATAGTGATTTCAAAGTCAATTTTCTCCTGTAAATTCCAATTAATTCGTTTTATTGGTTTTGGAGAAATTGGATGATTTGTCGAGGATTTCTTTAAATGCTCATATCTTCTAAACGAAGCGTCCTAGAGGGTCCAAAGTGGGCGCATTTTATAGTGATTTCAAAGTCAATTTTCTCCTGTAAATTCCAATTAATTCGTTTTATTGGTTTTGGAGAAATTGGATGATTTGTCGAGGATTTCTTTAAATGCTCATATCTTCTGAACGAAGCGTCCTAGAGGGTTCAGAGTGGGCGCATTTTATCGTGATTTCAAAGTCAATTTTCTCCTGTAAATTTCATTAAATTCGTTTTATTGGTTTTGGAGAAATTGGATGATTTGTCGAGGATTTCTTTAAATGCTCATATCTTCTAAACGGAGCGTCCTAGAGGGTTCAAAGTGGGCGCATTTTATAGTGATTTCAAAGTCAATTTTCTCCTGTAAATTCCAATTAATTCGTTTTATTGGTTTTGGAGAAATTGGATGATTTGTCGAGGATTTCTTTAAATGCTCATATCTTCTGAACGAAGCGTCCTAGAGGGTTCAGAGTGGGCGCATTTTATAGTGATTTCAAAGTCAATTTTCTCCTGTAAATTCCAATTAATTCGTTTTATTGGTTTTGGAGAAATTGGATGATTTGTCGAGGATTTCTTTAAATGCTCATATCTTCTAAACGAAGCGTCCTAGAGTGTCCAAAGTGGGCGCATTTTATAGTGATTTCAAAGTCAATTTTCTCCTGTAAATTTCATTAAATTCGTTTTATTGGTTTTGGAGAAATTGGATGATTTGTCGAGGATTTCTTTAAATGCTCATATCTTCTAAACGGAGCGTCCTAGAGGGTTCAAATTGGGCGCATTTTATAGTGATTTCAAAGTCAATTTTCTCCTGTAAATTCCAATTAATTCGTTTTATTGGTTTTGGAGAAATTGGATGATTTGTCGAGGATTTCTTTAAATGCTCATATCTTCTAAACGAAGCGTCCTAGAGGGTCCAAAGTGGGCGCATTTTATAGTGATTTCAAAGTCAATTTTCTCCTGTAAATTTCATTAAACTCGTTTTATTGGTTTTGGAGAAATTGGATGATTTGTCGAGGATTTCTTTAAATGCTCATATCTTCTAAACGATGCGTCCTAGAGGGTTCAGAGTGGGCGCATTTTATCGTGATTTCAAAGTCAATTTTCTCCTGTAAATTCCAATTAATTCGTTTTATTGGTTTTGGAGAAATTGGATGATTTGTCGAGGATTTCTTTAAATGCTCATATCTTCTAAACGATGCGTCCTAGAGGGTTCAGAGTGGGCGCATTTTATCGTGATTTCAAAGTCAATTTTCTCCTGTAAATTCCAATTAATTCGTTTTATAGGTTTTGGAGAAATTGGATGATTTGTCGAGGATTTCTTTAAATGCTCATATCTTCTAAACGAGGGTCCAAAGTGGGCGCATTTTATAGTGATTTCAAAGACAATTTTCTCCTGTAAATTTCATTAAATTCGTTTTATTGGTTTTGGAGAAATTGGATGATTTGTCGAGGATTTCTTTAAATGCTCATATCTTCTAGAGGGTCCAAAGTGGGCGCATTTTATAGTGATTTCAAAGTCAATTTTCTCCTGTAAATTTCATTAAATTCGTTTTATTGGTTTTGGAGAAATTGGATGATTTGTCGAGGATTTCTTTAAATGCTCATATCTTCTAAACGAAGCGTCCTAGAGGGTCCAAAGTGGGCGCATTTTATAGTGATTTCAAAGTCAATTTTCTCCTGTAAATTTCATTAAATTCGTTTTATTGGTTTTGGAGAAATTGGATGATTTGTCGAGGATTTCTTTAAATGCTCATATCTTCTAAACGATGCGTCCTAGAGGGTTCAGAGTGGGCGCATTTTATCGTGATTTCAAAGTCAATTTTCTCCTGTAAATTCCAATTAATTCGTTTTATAGGTTTTGGAGAAATTGGATGATTTGTCGAGGATTTCTTTAAATGCTCATATCTTCTAAACGAGGGTCCAAAGTGGGCGCATTTTATAGTGATTTCAAAGACAATTTTCTCCTGTAAATTTCATTAAATTCGTTTTATTGGTTTTGGAGAAATTGGATGATTTGTCGAGGATTTCTTTAAATGCTCATATCTTCTAGAGGGTCCAAAGTGGGCGCATTTTATAGTGATTTCAAAGTCAATTTTCTCCTGTAAATTTCATTAAATTCGTTTTATTGGTTTTGGAGAAATTGGATGATTTGTCGAGGATTTCTTTAAATGCTCATATCTTCTAAACGAAGCGTCCTAGAGGGTCCAAAGTGGGCGCATTTTATAGTGATTTCAAAGTCAATTTTCTCCTGTAAATTTCATTAAATTCGTTTTATTGGTTTTGGAGAAATTGGATGATTTGTCGAGGATTTCTTTAAATGCTCATATCTTCTAAACGATGCGTCCTAGAGGGTTCAGAGTGGGCGCATTTTATCGTGATTTCAAAGTCAATTTTCTCCTGTAAATTCCAATTAATTCGTTTTATAGGTTTTGGAGAAATTGGATGATTTGTCGAGGATTTCTTTAAATGCTCATATCTTCTAAACGAGGGTCCAAAGTGGGCGCATTTTATAGTGATTTCAAAGTCAATTTTCTCCTGTAAATTTCATTAAACTCGTTTTATTGGTTTTGGAGAAATTGGATGATTTGTCGAGGATTTCTTTAAATGCTCATATCTTCTAAACGAAGCGTCCTAGAGGGTCCAAAGTAGGCGCATTTTATAGTGATTTCAAAGTCAATTTTCTCCTGTAAATTCCAATTAATTCGTTTTATTGGTTTTGGAGAAATTGGATGATTTGTCGAGGATTTCTTTAAATGCTCATATCTTCTAAACGAAGCGTCCTAGAGGGTCCAAAGTAGGCGCATTTTATAGTGATTTCAAAGTCAATTTTCTCCTGTAAATTCCAATTAATTCGTTTTATTGGTTTTGGAGAAATTGGATGATTTGTCGAGGATTTCTTTAAATGCTCATATCTTCTGAACGAAGCGTCCTAGAGGGTTCAGAGTGGGCGCATTTTATCGTGATTTCAAAGTCAATTTTCTCCTGTAAATTTCATTAAATTCGTTTTATTGGTTTTGGAGAAATTGGATGATTTGTCGAGGATTTCTTTAAATGCTCATATCTTCTAAACGGAGCGTCCTAGAGGGTTCAAAGTGGGCGCATTTTATAGTGATTTCAAAGTCAATTTTCTCCTGTAAATTCCAATTAATTCGTTTTATTGGTTTTGGAGAAATTGGATGATTTGTCGAGGATTTCTTTAAATGCTCATATCTTCTAAACGAAGCGTCCTAGAGGGTCCAAAGTGGGCGCATTTTATAGTGATTTCAAAGTCAATTTTCTCCTGTAAATTCCAATTAATTCGTTTTATTGGTTTTGGAGAAATTGGATGATTTGTAGAGGATTTCTTTAAATGCTCATATCTTCTAAACGGAGCGTCCTAGAGGGTTCAAAGTGGGCGCATTTTATAGTGATTTCAAAGTCAATTTTCTCCTGTAAATTCCAATTAATTCGTTTTATTGGTTTTGGAGAAATTGGATGATTTGTCGAGGATTTCTTTAAATGCTCATATCTTCTAAACGAAGCGTCCTAGAGGGTCCAAAGTGGGCGCATTTTATAGTGATTTCAAAGTCAATTTTCTCCTGTAAATTTCATTAAATTCGTTTTATTGGTTTTGGAGAAATTGGATGATTTGTAGAGGATTTCTTTAAATGCTCATATCTTCTAAACGAAGCGTCCTAGAGGGTCCAAAGTGGGCGCATTTTATAGTGATTTCAAAGTCAATTTTCTCCTGTAAATTTCATTAAATTCGTTTTATTGGTTTTGGAGAAATTGGATGATTTGTCGAGGATTTCTTTAAATGCTCATATCTTCTAAACGAAGCGTCCTAGAGGGTCCAAAGTGGGCGCATTTTATAGTGATTTCAAAGTCAATTTTCTCCTGTAAATTTCATTAAATTCGTTTTATTGGTTTTGGAGAAATTGGATGATTTGTCGAGGATTTCTTTAAATGCTCATATCTTCTAAACGATGCGTCCTAGAGGGTTCAGAGTGGGCGCATTTTATAGTGATTTCAAAGTCTATTTTCTCCTGTAAATTTCATTAAATTCGTTTTATTGGTTTTGGAGAAATTGGATGATTTGTCGAGGATTTCTTTAAATGCTCATATCTTCTAAACGAAGCGTCCTAGAGGGTCTAAAGTATGCGCATTTTATAGTGATTTCAAAGTCAATTTTCTCCTGTAAATTTCATTAAATTCGTTATATTGGTTTTGGAGAAATTGGATGATTTGTCGAGGATTTCTTTAAATGCTCATATCTTCTAAACGAAGCGTCCTAGAGGGTCCAAAGTAGGCGCATTTTATAGTGATTTCAAAGTCAATTTTCTCCTGTAAATTTCATTAAATTCGTTTTATTGGTTTTGGAGAAATTGGATGATTTCTTTAAATGCTCATATCTTCTAAACGAAGCGTCCTAGAGGGTCCAAAGTGGGCGCATTTTATAGTGATTTCAAAGTCAATTTTCTTCTGTAAATTTCATTAAATTCGTTTTATTGGATTTGGAGAAATTGGATGATTTGTCGAGGATTTCTTTAAATGCTCATATCTTCTAAACGGAGCGTCCTAGAGGGTCCAAAGTGGGCGCATTTTATAGTGATTTCAAAGTCAATTTTCTCCTGTAAATTCCAATTAATTCGTTTTATTGGTTTTGGAGAAATTGGATGATTTGTCGAGGATTTCTTTAAATGCTCATATCTTCTAAACGAAGCGTCCAAGAGGGTCCAAAGTGGGCGCATTTTATAGTGATTTCAAAGTCAATTTTCTCCTGTAAATTCCAATTAATTCGTTTTATTGGTTTTGGAGAAATTGGATGATTTGTCGAGGATTTCTTTAAATGCTCATATCTTCTAAACGAAGCGTCCTAGAGGGTCCAAAGTGGGCGCATTTTATAGTGATTTCAAAGTCAATTTTCTCCTCTAAATTCCAATTAATTCGTTTTATTGGTTTTGGAGAAATTGGATGATTTGTCGAGGATTTCTTTAAATGCTCATATCTTCTAAACGATGCGTCCTAGAGGGTTCAAAGTGGGCGCATTTTATAGTGATTTCAAAGTCAATTTTCTCCTGTAAATTCCAATTAATTCGTTTTATTGGTTTTGGAGAAATTGGATGATTTGTCGAGGATTTCTTTAAATGCTCATATCTTCTAAACGGAGCGTCCTAGAGGGTCCAAAGTGGGCGCATTTTATAGTGATTTCAAAGTCAATTTTCTCCTGTAAATTCCAATTAATTCGTTTTATTGGTTTTGGAGAAATTGGATGATTTGTCGAGGATTTCTTTAAATGCTCATATCTTCTAAACGAAGCGTCCAAGAGGGTCCAAAGTGGGCGCATTTTATAGTGATTTCAAAGTCAATTTTCTCCTGTAAATTCCAATTAATTCGTTTTATTGGTTTTGGAGAAATTGGATGATTTGTCGAGGATTTCTTTAAATGCTCATATCTTCTAAACGAAGCGTCCTAGAGGGTCCAAAGTGGGCGCATTTTATAGTGATTTCAAAGTCAATTTTCTCCTCTAAATTCCAATTAATTCGTTTTATTGGTTTTGGAGAAATTGGATGATTTGTCGAGGATTTCTTTAAATGCTCATATCTTCTAAACGATGCGTCCTAGAGGGTTCAAAGTGGGCGCATTTTATAGTGATTTCAAAGTCAATTTTCTCCTGTAAATTCCAATTAATTCGTTTTATTGGTTTTGGAGAAATTGGATGATTTGTCGAGAATTTCTTTAAATGCTCATATCTTCTAAACGGAGCGTCCTAGAGGGTTCAAAGTGGGCGCATTTTATAGTGATTTCAAAGTCAATTTTCTCCTGTAAATTCCAATTAATTCGTTTTATTGGTTTTGGAGAAATTGGATGATTTGTCGAGGATTTCTTTAAATGCTCATATCTTCTAAACGAAGCGTCCTAGAGGGTCCAAAGTAGGCGCATTTTATAGTGATTTCAAAGTCAATTTTCTCCTGTAAATTTCATTAAATTCGTTTTATTGGTTTTGGAGAAATTGGATGATTTGTCGAGGATTTCTTTAAATGCTCATATCTTCTAAACGAAGCGTCCTAGGGGGTCCAAAGTAGGCGCATTTTATAGTGATTTCAAAGTCAATTTTCTCCTGTAAATTTCATTAAATTCGTTTTATTGGTTTTGGAGAAATTGGATGATTTGTCGAGGATTTCTTTAAATGCTCATATCTTTTAAACGAAGCGTCCTAGAGGGTCCAAAGTAGGCGCATTTTATAGTGATTTCAAAGTCAATTTTCTCCTGGAAATTTCATTAAATTCGTTTTATTGGTTTTGGAGAAATTGGATGATTTGTCGAGGATTTCTTTAAATGCTCATATCTTTTAAACGAAGCGTCCTAGAGGGTCCAAAGTAGGCGCATTTTATAGTGATTTCAAAGTCAATTTTCTCCTGTAAATTTCATTAAATTCGTTTTATTGGTTTTGGAGAAATTGGATGATTTGTCGAGGATTTCTTTAAATGCTCATATCTTCTAAACGAAGCGTCCTAGAGGGTCCAAAGTAGGCGCATTTTATAGTGATTTCAAAGTCAATTTTCTCCTGTAATTTTCATTAAATTCGTTTTATTGGTTTTGGAGAAATTGGATGATTTGTCGAGGATTTCTTTAAATGCTCATATCTTCTAAACGAAGCGTCCTAGAGGGTCCAAAGTAGGCGCATTTTATAGTGATTTCAAAGTCAATTTTCTCCTGTAAATTTCATTAAATTCGTTTTATTGGTTTTGGAGAAATTGGATGATTTGTCGAGGATTTCTTTAAATGCTCATATCTTCTAAACGAAGCGTCCTAGAGGGTCCAAAGTAGGCGCATTTTATAGTGATTTCAAAGTCAATTTTATCCTGTAAACTCCAATTAATTCGTCCGATTTATTTAGGAGAAATTGGATGATTTGTCGAGGATTTCTTTAAATGCTCATATCTTCTAAACGAAGCGTCCTAGAGGGTCCAAAGTAGGCGCATTTTATAGTGATTTCAAAGTCAATTTTCTCCTGTGAAATTCATTAAATTCGTTTTATTGGTTTTGGAGAAATTGGATGATTTGTCGAGGATTTCTTTAAATGCTCATATCTTCTAAACGAAGCGTCCTAGAGGGTCCAAAGTGGGCGCATTTTATAGTGATTTCAAAGTCAATTTTCTCCTGTGAATTTCATTAAATTCGTTTTATTGGTTTTGGAGAAATTGGATGATTTGTCGAGAATTTCTTTAAATGCTCATATCTTCTAAACGAAGCGTCCTAGAGGGTCCAAAGTGGGCGCATTTTATAGTGATTTCAAAGTCAATTTTCTCCTGGAAATTTCATTAAATTCGCTTTATTGGTTTTGGAGAAATTGGATGATTTGTCGAGATTTCTTTAAATGCTCATATCTTCTAAACGAAGCGTCCTAGAGGGTCCAAAGTAGGCGCATTTTATAGTGATTTCAAAGTCAATTTTCTCCTGTGAATTTCATTAAATTCGTTTTATTGGTTTTGGAGAAATTGGATGATTTGTCGAGGATTTCTTTAAATGCTCATATCTTCTAAACGAAGCGTCCTAGAGGGTCCAAAGTAGGCGCATTTTATAGTGATTTCAAAGTCAATTTTCTCCTGTAAATTTCATTAAATTCGTTTTATTGGTTTTGGAGAAATTGGATGATTTGTCGAGGATTTCTTTAAATGCTCATATCTTCTAAACGAAGCGTCCTAGAGGGTCCAAAGTAGGCGCATTTTATAGTGATTTCAAAGTCAATTTTCTCCTGTAATTTTCATTAAATTCGTGTTATTGGTTTTGGAGAAATTGGATGATTTGTCGAGGATTTCTTTAAATGCTCATATCTTCTAAACGAAGCGTCCTAGAGGGTCCAAAGTAGGCGCATTTTATAGTGATTTCAAAGTCAATTTTATCCTGTAAACTCCAATTAATTCGTCCGATTTATTTAGGAGAAATTGGATGATTTGTCGAGGATTTCTTTAAATGCTCATATCTTCTAAACGAAGCGTCCTAGAGGGTCCAAAGTAGGCGCATTTTATAGTGATTTCAAAGTCAATTTTCTCCTGGAAATTTCATTAAATTCGCTTTATTGGTTTTGGAGAAATTGGATGATTTGTCGAGGATTTCTTTAAATGCTCATATCTTCTAAACGAAGCGTCCTAGAGGGTCCAAAGTAGGCGCATTTTATAGTGATTTCAAAGTCAAATTTCTCCTGTAAATTTCATTAAATTCGTTTTATTGGTTTTGGAGAAATTGGATGATTTGTCGAGGATTTCTTTAAATGCTCATATCTTCTAAACGAAGCGTCCTAGAGGGTCCAAAGTAGGCGCATTTTATAGTGATTTCAAAGTCAATTTTCTCCTGTAAATTTCATTAAATTCGTTTTATTGGTTTTGGAGAAATTGGATGATTTGTCGAGGATTTCTTTAAATGCTCATATCTTCTAAACGAAGCGTCCTAGAGGGTCCAAAGTAGGCGCATTTTATAGTGATTTCAAAGTCAAATTTCTCCTGTAAATTTCATTAAATTCGTTTTATTGGTTTTGGAGAAATTGGATGATTTGTCGAGGATTTCTTTAAATGCTCATATCTTCTAAACGAAGCGTCCTAGAGGGTCCAAAGTAGGCGCATTTTATAGTGATTTCAAAGTCAATTTTCTCCTGTAAATTTCATTAAATTCGTTATATTGGTTTTAGAGAAATTGGATGATTTGTCGAAGATTTCTTTAAATGCTCATATCTTCTAAACGAAGCGTCCTAGAGGGTCCAAAGTAGGCGCATTTTATAGTGATTTCAAAGTCAAATTTCTCCTGTAAATATCATTAAATTCGTTTTATTGGTTTTGGAGAAACAGGGTGATTTGTCGAGGATTTTTTTAAATGCTCATATCTTCTAAACGAAGCGTCCTAGAGGGTCCAAAGTAGGCGCATTTTATAGTGATTTCAAAGTCAATTTTCTCCTGTAAATTTCATTAAATTCGTTTTATTGGTTTTGGAGAAATTGGATGATTTGTCGAGGATTTCTTTAAATGCTCATATCTTCTAAACGAAGCGTCCTAGAGGGTCCAAAGTAGGCGCATTTTATAGTGATTTCAAAGTCAATTTTCTCCTGTAAATTTCATTAAATTCGTTTTATTGGTTTTGGAGAAATTGGATGATTTATCGAGGATTTCTTTAAATGCTCATATCTTCTAAACGAAGCGTCCTAGAGGGTCCAAAGTAGGCGCATTTTATAGTGATTTCAAAGTAAATTTTCTCCTGCAAATTTCATTAAATTCGTTTTATTGGTTTTGGAGAAACAGGATGATTTGTCGAGGATTTCTTTAAATGCTCATATCTTCTAAACGAAGCGTCCTAGAGGGTCCAAAGTAGGCGCATTTTATAGTGATTTCAAAGTCAATTTTCTCCTGTAAATTTCATTAAATTCGTTTTATTGGTTTTGGAGAAATTGGATGATTTGTCGAGGATTTCTTTAAATGCTCATATCTTCTAAACGAAGCGTCCTAGAGGGTCCAAAGTAGGCGCATTTTATAGTGATTTCAAAGTTAATTTTCTCCTGTAAATTTCATTAAATTCGTTTTATTGGTTTTGGAGAAATTGGATGATTTGTCGAGGATTTCTTTAAATGCTCATATCTTCTAAACGAAGCGTCCTAGAGGGTCCAAAGTAGGCGCATTTTATAGTGATTTCAAAGTCAATTTTCTCCTGTAAATTTCATTAAATTCGTTTTATTGGTTTTGGAGAAATTGGATGATTTGTCGAGGATTTCTTTAAATGCTCATATCTTCTAAACGAAGCGTCCTAGAGGGTCCAAAGTAGGCGCATTTTATAGTGATTTCAAAGTCAATTTTCTCCTGGAAATTTCATTAAATTCGCTTTATTGGTTTTGGAAAAATTGGATGATTTGTTGAGGATTTCTTTAAATGCTCATATCTTCTAAACGAAGCGTCCTAGAGGGTCCAAAGTAGGCGCATTTTATAGTGATTTCAAAGTCAATTTTCTCCTGTAAATTTCATTAAATTCGTTTTATTGGTTTTGGAGAAATAGGATGATTTGTCGAGGATTTCTTTAAATGCTCATATCTTCTAAACGAAGCGTCCTAGAGTGTCCAAAGTAGGCGCATTTTATAGTGATTTCAAAGTCAAATTTCTCCTGTAAATATCATTAAATTCGTTTTATTGGTTTTGGAGAAATTGGATGATTTGTCGAGGATTTCTTTAAATGCTCATATCTTCTAAACGAAGCGTCCTAGAGGGTCCAAAGTAGGCGCATTTTATAGTGATTTCAAAGTCAATTTTCTCCTGTAATTTTCATTAAATTCGTTTTATTGGTTTTGGAGAAATTGGATGATTTGTCGAGGATTTCTTTAAATGCTCATATCTTCTAAACGAAGCGTCCTAGATGGTCCAAAGTAGGCGCATTTTATAGTGATTTCAAAGTCAATTTTATCCTGTAAATTTCATTAAATTCGTTTTATTGGTTTTGGAGAAATTGGATGATTTATCGAGGATTTCTTTAAATGCTCATATCTTCTAAACGAAGCGTCCTAGAGGGTCCAAAGTAGGCGCATTTTATAGTGATTTCAAAGTAAATTTTCTCCTGGAAATTTCATTAAATTCGCTTTATTGGTTTTGGAAAAATTGGATGATTTGTTGAGGATTTCTTTAAATGCTCATATCTTCTAAACGAAGCGTCCTAGAGGGTCCAAAGTAGGCGCATTTTATAGTGATTTCAAAGTCAATTTTCTCCTGTAAATTTCATTAAATTCGTTTTATTGGTTTTGGAGAAATTGGATGATTTGTCGAGGATTTCTTTAAATGCTCATATCTTCTAAACGAAGCGTCCTAGAGGGTCCAAAGTAATTCGTCCGATTTATTTAGGAGAAATTGGATGATTTGTCGAGGATTTCTTTAAATGCTCATATCTTCTAAACGAAGCGTCCTAGAGGGTCCAAAGTAGGCGCATTTTATAGTGATTTCAAAGTCAATTTTCTCCTGTAAATTTCATTAAATTCGTTTTATTGGTTTTGGAGAAATTGGATGATTTGTAGAGGATTTCTTTAAATGCTCATATATTCTAAACGAAGCGTCCTAGAGGGTCCAAAGTAGGCGCATTTTATAGTGATTTCAAAGTCAATTTTATCCTGTAAATTTCATTAAATTCGTTTTATTGGTTTTGGAGAAACAGGGTGATTTGTCGAGGATTTTTTTAAATGCTCATATCTTCTAAACGAAGCGTCCTAGAGGGTCCAAAGTAGGCGCATTTTATAGTGATTTCAAAGTCAATTTTCTCCTGTAAATTTCATTAAATTCATTTTATTGGTTTTGGAGAAATTGGATGATTTGTCGAGGATTTCTTTAAATGCTCATATCTTCTAAACGAAGCGTCCTAGAGGGTCCAAAGTAGGCGCATTTTATAGTGATTTCAAAGTCAATTTTCTCCTGTAAATTTCATTAAATTCGTTTTATTGGTTTTGGAGAAATTGGATGATTTATCGAGGATTTCTTTAAATGCTCATATCTTCTAAACGAAGCGTCCTAGAGGGTCCAAAGTAGGCGCATTTTATAGTGATTTCAAAGTCAATTTTCTCCTGGAAATTTCATTAAATTCGCTTTATTGGTTTTGGAGAAATTGGATGATTTGTCGAGGATTTCTTTAAATGCTCATATCTTCTAAACGAAGCGTCCTAGAGGGTCCAAAGTAGGCGCATTTTATAGTGATTTCAAAGTCAATTTTCTCCTGGAAATTTCATTAAATTCGCTTTATTGGTTTTGGAGAAATTGGATGATTTGTCGAGGATTTTTTTAAATGCTCATATCTTCTAAACGAAGCGTCCTAGAGGGTCCAAAGTAGGCGCATTTTATAGTGATTTCAAAGTTAATTTTCTCCTGTAAATTTCATTAAATTCGTTTTATTGGTTTTGGAGAAATTGGATGATTTGTCGAGGATTTCTTTAAATGCTCATATCTTCTAAACGAAGCGTCCTAGAGGGTCCAAAGTAGGCGCATTTTATAGTGATTTCAAAGTCAATTTTCTCCTGTAAATTTCATTAAATTCGTTTTATTGGTTTTGGAGAAATTGGATGATTTGTCGAGGATTTCTTTAAATGCTCATATCTTCTAAACGAAGCGTCCTAGAGGGTCCAAAGTAGGCGCATTTTATAGTGATTTCAAAGTCAATTTTCTCCTGGAAATTTCATTAAATTCGCTTTATTGGTTTTGGAGAAATTGGATGATTTGTCGAGGATTTCTTTAAATGCTCATATCTTCTAAACGAAGCGTCCTAGAGGGTCCAAAGTAGGCGCATTTTATAGTGATTTCAAAGTCAATTTTCTCCTGGAAATTTCATTAAATTCGCTTTATTGGTTTTGGAAAAATTGGATGATTTGTTGAGGATTTCTTTAAATGCTCATATCTTCTAAACGAAGCGTCCTAGAGGGTCCAAAGTAGGCGCATTTTATAGTGATTTCAAAGTCAATTTTCTCCTGTAATTTTCATTAAATTCGTTTTATTGGTTTTGGAGAAATTGGATGATTTGTCGAGGATTTCTTTAAATGCTCATATCTTCTAAACGAAGCGTCCTAGAGGGTCCAAAGTAGGCGCATTTTATAGTGATTTCAAAGTTAATTTTCTCCTGTAAATTTCATTAAATTCGTTTTATTGGTTTTGGAGAAATTGGATGATTTGTCGAGGATTTCTTTAAATGCTCATATCTTCTAAACGAAGCGTCCTAGAGGGTCCAAAGTAGGCGCATTTTATAGTGATTTCAAAGTCAATTTTCTCCTGTAAACTCCAATTAATTCGTCCGATTTATTTAGGAGAAATTGGATGATTTGTCGAGGATTTCTTTAAATGCTCATATCTTCTAAACGAAGCGTCCTAGAGGGTCCAAAGTAGGCGCATTTTATAGTGATTTCAAAGTCAATTTTATCCTGTAAATTTCATTAAATTCGTTTTATTGGTTTTGGAGAAATTGGATGATTTGTAGAGGATTTCTTTAAATGCTCATATATTCTAAACGAAGCGTCCTAGAGGGTCCAAAGTAGGCGCATTTTATAGTGATTTCAAAGTCAATTTTATCCTGTAAATTTCATTAAATTCGTTTTATTGGTTTTGGAGAAACAGGGTGATTTGTCGAGGATTTTTTTAAATGCTCATATCTTCTAAACGAAGCGTCCTAGAGGGTCCAAAGTAGGCGCATTTTATAGTGATTTCAAAGTTAATTTTCTCCTGTAAATTTCATTAAATTCGTTTTATTGGTTTTGGAGAAATTGGATGATTTGTCGAGGATTTCTTTAAATGCTCATATCTTCTAAACGAAGCGTCCTAGAGGGTCCAAAGTAGGCGCATTTTATAGTGATTTCAAAGTCAATTTTCTCCTGTAAATTTCATTAAATTCGTTTTATTGGTTTTGGAGAAATTGGATGATTTATCGAGGATTTCTTTAAATGCTCATATCTTCTAAACGAAGCGTCCTAGAGGGTCCAAAGTAGGCGCATTTTATAGTGATTTCAAAGTCAATTTTCTCCTGTAAATTTCATTAAATTCGTTTTATTGGTTTTGGAGAAACAGGGTGATTTGTCGAGGATTTTTTTAAATGCTCATATCTTCTAAACGAAGCGTCCTAGAGGGTCCAAAGTAGGCGCATTTTATAGTGATTTCAAAGTTAATTTTCTCCTGTAAATTTCATTAAATTCGTTTTATTGGTTTTGGAGAAATTGGATGATTTGTCGAGGATTTCTTTAAATGCTCATATCTTCTAAACGAAGCGTCCTAGAGGGTCCAAAGTAGGCGCATTTTATAGTGATTTCAAAGTCAATTTTCTCCTGTAAATTTCATTAAATTCGTTTTATTGGTTTTGGAGAAATTGGATGATTTGTCGAGGATTTCTTTAAATGCTCATATCTTCTAAACGAAGCGTCCTAGAGGGTCCAAAGTAATTCGTCCGATTTATTTAGGAGAAATTGGATGATTTGTCGAGGATTTCTTTAAATGCTCATATCTTCTAAACGAAGCGTCCTAGAGGGTCCAAAGTAGGCGCATTTTATAGTGATTTCAAAGTCAATTTTCTCCTGTAAATTTCATTAAATTCGTTTTATTGGTTTTGGAGAAATTGGATGATTTGTAGAGGATTTCTTTAAATGCTCATATATTCTAAACGAAGCGTCCTAGAGGGTCCAAAGTAGGCGCATTTTATAGTGATTTCAAAGTCAATTTTATCCTGTAAATTTCATTAAATTCGTTTTATTGGTTTTGGAGAAACAGGGTGATTTGTCGAGGATTTTTTTAAATGCTCATATCTTCTAAACGAAGCGTCCTAGAGGGTCCAAAGTAGGCGCATTTTATAGTGATTTCAAAGTCAATTTTCTCCTGTAAATTTCATTAAATTCATTTTATTGGTTTTGGAGAAATTGGATGATTTGTCGAGGATTTCTTTAAATGCTCATATCTTCTAAACGAAGCGTCCTAGAGGGTCCAAAGTAGGCGCATTTTATAGTGATTTCAAAGTCAATTTTCTCCTGTAAATTTCATTAAATTCGTTTTATTGGTTTTGGAGAAATTGGATGATTTATCGAGGATTTCTTTAAATGCTCATATCTTCTAAACGAAGCGTCCTAGAGGGTCCAAAGTAGGCGCATTTTATAGTGATTTCAAAGTCAATTTTCTCCTGGAAATTTCATTAAATTCGCTTTATTGGTTTTGGAGAAATTGGATGATTTGTCGAGGATTTCTTTAAATGCTCATATCTTCTAAACGAAGCGTCCTAGAGGGTCCAAAGTAGGCGCATTTTATAGTGATTTCAAAGTCAATTTTCTCCTGGAAATTTCATTAAATTCGCTTTATTGGTTTTGGAGAAATTGGATGATTTGTCGAGGATTTTTTTAAATGCTCATATCTTCTAAACGAAGCGTCCTAGAGGGTCCAAAGTAGGCGCATTTTATAGTGATTTCAAAGTTAATTTTCTCCTGTAAATTTCATTAAATTCGTTTTATTGGTTTTGGAGAAATTGGATGATTTGTCGAGGATTTCTTTAAATGCTCATATCTTCTAAACGAAGCGTCCTAGAGGGTCCAAAGTAGGCGCATTTTATAGTGATTTCAAAGTCAATTTTCTCCTGTAAATTTCATTAAATTCGTTTTATTGGTTTTGGAGAAATTGGATGATTTGTCGAGGATTTCTTTAAATGCTCATATCTTCTAAACGAAGCGTCCTAGAGGGTCCAAAGTAGGCGCATTTTATAGTGATTTCAAAGTCAATTTTCTCCTGGAAATTTCATTAAATTCGCTTTATTGGTTTTGGAGAAATTGGATGATTTGTCGAGGATTTCTTTAAATGCTCATATCTTCTAAACGAAGCGTCCTAGAGGGTCCAAAGTAGGCGCATTTTATAGTGATTTCAAAGTCAATTTTCTCCTGGAAATTTCATTAAATTCGCTTTATTGGTTTTGGAAAAATTGGATGATTTGTTGAGGATTTCTTTAAATGCTCATATCTTCTAAACGAAGCGTCCTAGAGGGTCCAAAGTAGGCGCATTTTATAGTGATTTCAAAGTCAATTTTCTCCTGTAATTTTCATTAAATTCGTTTTATTGGTTTTGGAGAAATTGGATGATTTGTCGAGGATTTCTTTAAATGCTCATATCTTCTAAACGAAGCGTCCTAGAGGGTCCAAAGTAGGCGCATTTTATAGTGATTTCAAAGTTAATTTTCTCCTGTAAATTTCATTAAATTCGTTTTATTGGTTTTGGAGAAATTGGATGATTTGTCGAGGATTTCTTTAAATGCTCATATCTTCTAAACGAAGCGTCCTAGAGGGTCCAAAGTAGGCGCATTTTATAGTGATTTCAAAGTCAATTTTCTCCTGTAAACTCCAATTAATTCGTCCGATTTATTTAGGAGAAATTGGATGATTTGTCGAGGATTTCTTTAAATGCTCATATCTTCTAAACGAAGCGTCCTAGAGGGTCCAAAGTAGGCGCATTTTATAGTGATTTCAAAGTCAATTTTATCCTGTAAATTTCATTAAATTCGTTTTATTGGTTTTGGAGAAATTGGATGATTTGTAGAGGATTTCTTTAAATGCTCATATATTCTAAACGAAGCGTCCTAGAGGGTCCAAAGTAGGCGCATTTTATAGTGATTTCAAAGTCAATTTTATCCTGTAAATTTCATTAAATTCGTTTTATTGGTTTTGGAGAAACAGGGTGATTTGTCGAGGATTTTTTTAAATGCTCATATCTTCTAAACGAAGCGTCCTAGAGGGTCCAAAGTAGGCGCATTTTATAGTGATTTCAAAGTTAATTTTCTCCTGTAAACTCCAATTAATTCGTCCGATTTATTTAGGAGAAATTGGATGATTTGTCGAGGATTTCTTTAAATGCTCATATCTTCTAAACGAAGCGTCCTAGAGGGTCCAAAGTAGGCGCATTTTATAGTGATTTCAAAGTCAATTTTCTCCTGTAAATTTCATTAAATTCGTTTTATTGGTTTTGGAGAAATTGGATGATTTATCGAGGATTTCTTTAAATGCTCATATCTTCTAAACGAAGCGTCCTAGAGGGTCCAAAGTAGGCGCATTTTATAGTGATTTCAAAGTAAATTTTCTCCTGTAAATTTCATTAAATTCGTTTTATTGGTTTTGGAGAAATTGGATGATTTATCGAGGATTTCTTTAAATGCTCATATCTTCTAAACGAAGCGTCCTAGAGGGTCCAAAGTAGGCGCATTTTATAGTGATTTCAAAGTAAATTTTCTCCTGTAAATTTCATTAAATTCGTTTTATTGGTTTTGGAGAAATTGGATGATTTATCGAGGATTTCTTTAAATGCTCATATCTTCTAAACGAAGCGTCCTAGATGGTCCAAAGTAGGCGCATTTTATAGTGATTTCAAAGTCAATTTTATCCTGTAAACTCCAATTAATTCGTCCGATTTATTTAGGAGAAATTGGATGATTTGTCGAGGATTTCTTTAAATGCTCATATCTTCTAAACGAAGCGTCCTAGAGGGTCCAAAGTAGGCGCATTTTATAGTGATTTCAAAGTCAATTTTCTCCTGTAAACTCCAATTAATTCGTCCGATTTATTTAGGAGAAATTGGATGATTTGTCGAGGATTTCTTTAAATGCTCATATCTTCTAAACGAAGCGTCCTAGAGGGTCCAAAGTAGGCGCATTTTATAGTGATTTCAAAGTCAATTTTCTCCTGTAAATTTCATTAAATTCGTTTTATTGGTTTTGGAGAAATTGGATGATTTGTAGAGGATTTCTTTAAATGCTCATATATTCTAAACGAAGCGTCCTAGAGGGTCCAAAGTAGGCGCATTTTATAGTGATTTCAAAGTCAATTTTATCCTGTAAATTTCATTAAATTCGTTTTATTGGTTTTGGAGAAACAGGGTGATTTGTCGAGGATTTTTTTAAATGCTCATATCTTCTAAACGAAGCGTCCTAGAGGGTCCAAAGTAGGCGCATTTTATAGTGATTTCAAAGTCAATTTTCTCCTGTAAATTTCATTAAATTCGTTTTATTGGTTTTGGAGAAATTGGATGATTTGTCGAGGATTTCTTTAAATGCTCATATCTTCTAAACGAAGCGTCCTAGAGGGTCCAAAGTAGGCGCATTTTATAGTGATTTCAAAGTCAATTTTCTCCTGTAAATTTCATTAAATTCGTTTTATTGGTTTTGGAGAAATTGGATGATTTGTCGAGGATTTCTTTAAATGCTCATATCTTTTAAACGAAGCGTCCTAGAGGGTCCAAAGTAGGCGCATTTTATAGTGATTTCAAAGTTAATTTTCTCCTGTAAATTTCATTAAATTCGTTTTATTGGTTTTGGAGAAATTGGATGATTTGTCGAGGATTTCTTTAAATGCTCATATCTTCTAAACGAAGCGTCCTAGAGGGTCCAAAGTAGGCGCATTTTATAGTGATTTCAAAGTCAATTTTCTCCTGTAAATTTCATTAAATTCGTTTTATTGGTTTTGGAGAAATTGGATGATTTGTCGAGGATTTCTTTAAATGCTCATATCTTCTAAACGAAGCGTCCTAGAGGGTCCAAAGTAGGCGCATTTTATAGTGATTTCAAAGTCAATTTTCTCCTGGAAATTTCATTAAATTCGTTATATTGGTTTTGGAGAAATTGGATGATTTGTCGAGGATTTCTTTAAATGCTCATATCTTCTAAACGAAGCGTCCTAGAGGGTCCAAAGTAGGCGCATTTTATAGTGATTTCAAAGTCAATTTTCTCCTGGAAATTTCATTAAATTCGCTTTATTGGTTTTGGAAAAATTGGATGATTTGTTGAGGATTTCTTTAAATGCTCATATCTTCTAAACGAAGCGTCCTAGAGGGTCCAAAGTAGGCGCATTTTATAGTGATTTCAAAGTCAATTTTCTCCTGTAAATTTCATTAAATTCGTTTTATTGGTTTTGGAGAAATTCGATGATTTGTCGAGGATTTCTTTAAATGCTCATATCTTCTAAACGAAGCGTCCTAGAGGGTCCAAAGTAGGCGCATTTTATAGTGATTTCAAAGTCAAATTTCTCCTGTAAATATCATTAAATTCGTTTTATTGGTTTTGGAGAAATTGGATGATTTGTCGAGGATTTCTTTAAATGCTCATATCTTCTAAACGAAGCGTCCTAGAGGGTCCAAAGTAGGCGCATTTTATAGTGATTTCAAAGTCAATTTTCTCCTGTAAATTTCATTAAATTCGTTTTATTGGTTTTGGAGAAATTGGATGATTTGTCGAGGCTTTCTTTAAATGCTCATATCTTCTAAATGAAGCGTCCTAGAGGGTCCAAAGTTGGCGCATTTTATAGTGATTTCAAAGTCAATTTTCTCCAGTAAATTTCATTAAATTCGTTTTATTGGTTTTGGAGAAACAGGGTGATTTGTCGAGGATTTCTTTAAATGCTCATATCTTCTAAACGAAGCGTCCTAGAGGGTCGAAAGTAGGCGCATTTTATAGTGATTTCAAAGTCAATTTTCTCCTGGAAATTTCATTAAATTCGCTTTATTGGTTTTGGAGAAATTGGATGATTTGTCGAGGATTTCTTTAAATGCTCATATCTTCTAAACGAAGCGTCCTAGAGGGTCCAAAGTAGGCGCATTTTATAGTGATTTCAAAGTCAATTTTATCCTGTAAATTTCATTAAATTCGTTTTATTGGTTTTGGAGAAATTGGATGATTTGTCGAGGCTTTCTTTAAATGCTCATATCTTCTAAATGAAGCGTCCTAGAGGGTCCAAAGTTGGCGCATTTTATAGTGATTTCAAAGTCAATTTTCTCCAGTAAATTTCATTAAATTCGTTTTATTGGTTTTGGAGAAACAGGGTGATTTGTCGAGGATTTCTTTAAATGCTCATATCTTCTAAACGAAGCGTCCTAGAGGGTCGAAAGTAGGCGCATTTTATAGTGATTTCAAAGTCAATTTTCTCCTGGAAATTTCATTAAATTCGCTTTATTGGTTTTGGAGAAATTGGATGATTTGTCGAGGATTTCTTTAAATGCTCATATCTTCTAAACGAAGCGTCCTAGAGGGTCCAAAGTAGGCGCATTTTATAGTGATTTCAAAGTCAATTTTCTCCTGTAAATTTCATTAAATTCGTTTTATTGGTTTTGGAGAAATTGGATGATTTGTCGAGGATTTCTTTAAATGCTCATATCTTCTAAACGAAGCGTCCTAGAGGGTCCAAAGTAGGCGCATTTTATAGTGATTTCAAAGTCAATTTTCTCCTGTAAATTTCATTAAATTCGTTTTATTGGTTTTGGAGAAATTGGATGATTTGTAGAGGATTTCTTTAAATGCTCATATATTCTAAACGAAGCGTCCTAGAGGGTCCAAAGTAGGCGCATTTTATAGTGATTTCAAAGTCAATTTTATCCTGTAAATTTCATTAAATTCGTTTTATTGGTTTTGGAGAAATTGGATGATTTGTCGAGGCTTTCTTTAAATGCTCATATCTTCTAAATGAAGCGTCCTAGAGGGTCCAAAGTTGGCGCATTTTATAGTGATTTCAAAGTCAATTTTCTCCTGTAAATTTCATTAAATTCGTTTTATTGGTTTTGGAGAAACAGGGTGATTTGTCGAGGATTTCTTTAAATGCTCATATCTTCTAAACGAAGCGTCCTAGAGGGTCGAAAGTAGGCGCATTTTATAGTGATTTCAAAGTCAATTTTCTCCTGTAAATTTCATTAAATTCGTTTTATTGGTTTTGGAGAAATTCGATGATTTGTCAAAGATTTCTTTAAATGCTCATATCTTCTAACCGAAGCGTCCTAGAGGGTCCAAAGTAGGCGCATTTTATAGTGATTTCAAAGTCAATTTTCTCCTGTAAATTTCATTAAATTCGTTTTATTGGTTTTGGAGAAACAGGGTGATTTGTCGAGGATTTCTTTAAATGCTCATATCTTCTAAATGAAGCGTCCTAGAGGGTCCAAAGTAGGCGCATTTTATAGTGATTTCAAAGTAAATTTTCTCCTGCAAATTTCATTAAATTCGTTTTATTGGTTTTGGAGAAATTCGATGATTTGTCAAAGATTTCTTTAAATGCTCATATCTTCTAACCGAAGCGTCCTAGAGGGTCCAAAGTAGGCGCATTTTATAGTGATTTCAAAGTCAATTTTCTCCTGTAAATTTCATTAAATTCGTTTTATTGGTTTTGGAGAAATTGGATGATTTGTCGAGGCTTTCTTTAAATGCTCATATCTTCTAAATGAAGCGTCCTAGAGGGTCCAAAGTAGGCGCATTTTATAGTGATTTCAAAGTAAATTTTCTCCTGCAAATTTCATTAAATTCGTTTTATTGGTTTTGGAGAAATTCGATGATTTGTCAAAGATTTCTTTAAATGCTCATATCTTCTAACCGAAGCGTCCTAGAGGGTCCAAAGTAGGCGCATTTTATAGTGATTTCAAAGTCAATTTTCTCCTGTAAATTTCATTAAATTCGTTTTATTGGTTTTGGAGAAATTGGATGATTTGTCGAGGCTTTCTTTAAATGCTCATATCTTCTAAATGAAGCGTCCTAGAGGGTCCAAAGTTGGCGCATTTTATAGTGATTTCAAAGTCAATTTTCTCCTGTAAATTTCATTAAATTCGTTTTATTGGTTTTGGAGAAATTGGATGATTTGTCGAGGATTTCTTTAAATGCTCATATCTTCTAAACGAAGCGTCCTAGAGGGTCGAAAGTAGGCGCATTTTATAGTGATTTCAAAGTCAATTTTCTCCTGTAAATTTCATTAAATTCGTTTTATTGGTTTTGGAGAAATTGGATGATTTGTCGAGGATTTCTTTAAATGCTCATATCTTCTAAATGAAGCGTCCTAGAGGGTCCAAAGTTGGCGCATTTTATAGTGATTTCAAAGTCAATTTTCTCCTGTAAATTTCATTAAATTCGTTTTATTGGTTTTGGAGAAACAGGATGATTTGTCGAGGATTTCTTTAAATGCTCATATCTTCTAAATGAAGCGTCCTAGAGGGTCCAAAGTAGGCGCATTTTATAGTGATTTCAAAGTAAATTTTCTCCTGCAAATTTCATTAAATTCGTTTTATTGGTTTTGGAGAAACAGGATGATTTGTCGAGGATTTCTTTAAATGCTCATATCTTCTAAATGAAGCGTCCTAGAGGGTCCAAAGTTGGCGCATTTTATAGTGATTTCAAAGTCAATTTTCTCCTGTAAATTTCATTAAATTCGTTTTATTGGTTTTGGAGAAACAGGATGATTTGTCGAGGATTTCTTTAAATGCTCATATCTTCTAAATGAAGCGTCCTAGAGGGTCCAAAGTAGGCGCATTTTATAGTGATTTCAAAGTAAATTTTCTCCTGCAAATTTCATTAAATTCGTTTTATTGGTTTTGGAGAAACAGGATGATTTGTCGAGGATTTCTTTAAATGCTCATATCTTCTAAACGAAGCGTCCTAGAGGGTCCAAAGTAGGCGCATTTTATAGTGATTTCAAAGTCAATTTTCTCCTGTAAATTTCATTAAATTCGTTTTATTGGTTTTGGAGAAATTGGATGATTTGTAGAGGATTTCTTTAAATGCTCATATATTCTAAACGAAGCGTCCTAGAGGGTCCAAAGTAGGCGCATTTTATAGTGATTTCAAAGTCAATTTTCTCCTGTAAATTTCATTAAATTCGTTTTATTGGTTTTGGAGAAATTGGATGATTTGTCGAGGATTTCTTTAAATGCTCATATCTTCTAAACGAAGCGTCCTAGAGGGTCCAAAGTAGGCGCATTTTATAGTGATTTCAAAGTCAATTTTCTCCTGTAAATTTCATTAAATTCGTTTTATTGGTTTTGGAGAAATTGGATGATTTATCGAGGATTTCTTTAAATGCTCATATCTTCTAAACGAAGCGTCCTAGAGGGTCCAAAGTACCGCATTTTATAGTGATTTCAAAGTAAATTTTCTCCTGCAAATTTCATTAAATTCGTTTTATTGGTTTTGGAGAAACAGGATGATTTGTCGAGGATTTCTTTAAATGCTCATATCTTCTAAACGAAGCGTCCTAGAGGGTCGAAAGTAGGCGCATTTTATAGTGATTTCAAAGTCAATTTTCTCCTGTAAATTTCATTAAATTCGTTTTATTGGTTTTGGAGAAATTGGGTGATTTGTCGAGGCTTTCTTTAAATGCTCATATCTTCTAAATGAAGCGTCCTAGAGGGTCCAAAGTTGGCGCATTTTATAGTGATTTCAAAGTCAATTTTCTCCTGTAAATTTCATTAAATTCGTTTTATTGGTTTTGGAGAAACAGGGTGATTTGTCGAGGATTTCTTTAAATGCTCATATCTTCTAAATGAAGCGTCCTAGAGGGTCCAAAGTAGGCGCATTTTATAGTGATTTCAAAGTAAATTTTCTCCTGCAAATTTCATTAAATTCGTTTTATTGGTTTTGGAGAAATTGGATGATTTGTCGAGGCTTTCTTTAAATGCTCATATCTTCTAAATGAAGCGTCCTAGAGGGTCCAAAGTTGGCGCATTTTATAGTGATTTCAAAGTCAATTTTCTCCTGTAAATTTCATTAAATTCGTTTTATTGGTTTTGGAGAAATTGGATGATTTGTCGAGGCTTTCTTTAAATGCTCATATCTTCTAAATGAAGCGTCCTAGAGGGTCCAAAGTTGGCGCATTTTATAGTGATTTCAAAGTCAATTTTCTCCTGTAAATTTCATTAAATTCGTTTTATTGGTTTTGGAGAAATTGGATGATTTGTCGAGGATTTCTTTAAATGCTCATATCTTCTAAACGAAGCGTCCTAGAGGGTCGAAAGTAGGCGCATTTTATAGTGATTTCAAAGTCAATTTTCTCCTGTAAATTTCATTAAATTCGTTTTATTGGTTTTGGAGAAATTGGGTGATTTGTCGAGGCTTTCTTTAAATGCTCATATCTTCTAAATGAAGCGTCCTAGAGGGTCCAAAGTTGGCGCATTTTATAGTGATTTCAAAGTCAATTTTCTCCTGTAAATTTCATTAAATTCGTTTTATTGGTTTTGGAGAAATTGGATGATTTGTCGAGGCTTTCTTTAAATGCTCATATCTTCTAAATGAAGCGTCCTAGAGGGTCCAAAGTTGGCGCATTTTATAGTGATTTCAAAGTCAATTTTCTCCTGTAAATTTCATTAAATTCGTTTTATTGGTTTTGGAGAAATTGGATGATTTGTCGAGGATTTCTTTAAATGCTCATATCTTCTAAACGAAGCGTCCTAGAGGGTCGAAAGTAGGCGCATTTTATAGTGATTTCAAAGTCAATTTTCTCCTGTAAATTTCATTAAATTCGTTTTATTGGTTTTGGAGAAATTGGGTGATTTGTCGAGGCTTTCTTTAAATGCTCATATCTTCTAAATGAAGCGTCCTAGAGGGTCCAAAGTTGGCGCATTTTATAGTGATTTCAAAGTCAATTTTCTCCTGTAAATTTCATTAAATTCGTTTTATTGGTTTTGGAGAAATTGGATGATTTGTAGAGGATTTCTTTAAATGCTCATATATTCTAAACGAAGCGTCCTAGAGGGTCCAAAGTAGGCGCATTTTATAGTGATTTCAAAGTCAATTTTCTCCTGTAAATTTCATTAAATTCGTTTTATTGGTTTTGGAGAAATTGGATGATTTGTCGAGGATTTCTTTAAATGCTCATATCTTCTAAACGAAGCGTCCTAGAGGGTCCAAAGTAGGCGCATTTTATAGTGATTTCAAAGTCAATTTTCTCCTGTAAATTTTGTTTTATTGGTTTTGGAGAAATTGGATGATTTGTCGATGCTTTCTTTAAATGCTCATATCTTCTAAATGAAGCGTCCTAGAGGGTCCAAAGTAGGCGCATTTTATAGTGATTTCAAAGTAAATTTTCTCCTGCAAATTTCATTAAATTCGTTTTATTGGTTTTGGAGAAACAGGATGATTTGTCGAGGATTTCTTTAAATGCTCATATCTTCTAAATGAAGCGTCCTAGAGGGTCCAAAGTAGGCGCATTTTATAGTGATTTCAAAGTAAATTTTCTCCTGCAAATTTCATTAAATTCGTTTTATTGGTTTTGGAGAAACAGGATGATTTGTCGAGGATTTCTTTAAATGCTCATATCTTCTAAACGAAGCGTCCTAGAGGGTCCAAAGTAGGCGCATTTTATAGTGATTTCAAAGTCAATTTTCTCCTGTAAATTTCATTAAATTCGTTTTATTGGTTTTGGAGAAATTGGATGATTTGTAGAGGATTTCTTTAAATGCTCATATATTCTAAACGAAGCGTCCTAGAGGGTCCAAAGTAGGCGCATTTTATAGTGATTTCAAAGTCAATTTTCTCCTGTAAATTTCATTAAATTCGTTTTATTGGTTTTGGAGAAATTGGATGATTTGTCGAGGATTTCTTTAAATGCTCATATCTTCTAAACGAAGCGTCCTAGAGGGTCCAAAGTAGGCGCATTTTATAGTGATTTCAAAGTCAATTTTCTCCTGTAAATTTTGTTTTATTGGTTTTGGAGAAATTGGATGATTTGTCGATGCTTTCTTTAAATGCTCATATCTTCTAAATGAAGCGTCCTAGAGGGTCCAAAGTTGGCGCATTTTATAGTGATTTCATAGTCAATTTTCTCCTGTAAATTTCATTAAATTTTGTTTAATTTTTTTTGTTTAATTTCATTAAATTCGCTTTATTGGTTTTGGAGAAATTGGATGATCTGTCGAGGATTTCTTTAAATGCTCATATCTTCTAAACGAAGCGTCCTAGATGGTCCAAAGTTGGCGCATTTTATAGTGATTTCAAAGTCAATTTTCTCCTGTAAATTTCATTAAATTTGTTTTATTGGTTTTGGTGAAATTGGATGATTTGTCGAGGATTTCTTTAAATGCTCATATCTTCTAAACAAAGCGTCCTAGATGGTCCAAAGTTGGCGCATTTTATAGTGATTTCATAGTCAATTTTCTCCTGTAAATTTCATTAAATTCGTTTTATTGGTTTTGGAGAAATTGGATGATTTGTCGAGGATTTCTTTAAATGCTCATATCTTCTAAACGAAGCGTCCTAGAGGGTCCAAAGTAGGCGCATTTTATAGTGATTTCAAAGTCAATTTTCTCCTGTAAATTTCATTAAATTCGTTTTATTGGTTTTGGAGAAATTGGATGATTTGTCGAGGATTTCTTTAAATGCTCATATCTTCTAAACGAAGCGTCCTAGAGGGTCGAAAGTAGGCGCATTTTATAGTGATTTCAAAGTCAATTTTCTCCTGTAAATTTCATTAAATTCGTTTTATTGGTTTTGGAGAAATTGGATGATTTGTCAAGGATTTCTTTAAATGCTCATATCTTCTAAACGAAGCGTCTTAGAGGGTCCAAAGTAGGCGCATTTTATAGTGATTTCAAAGTCAATTTTCTCCTGTAAATTTCATTAAATTCGTTTTATTGGTTTTGGAGAAATTGGATGATTTGTCGAGGATTTCTTTAAATGCTCATATCTTCTAAACGAAGCGTCTTAGAGGGTCCAAAGTAGGCGCATTTTATAGTGATTTCAAAGTCAATTTTCTCCTGTAAATTTCATTAAATTCGTTTTATTGGTTTTGGAGAAATTGGATGATTTGTCGAGGATTTCTTTAAATGCTCATATCTTCTAAACGGAGCGTCCTAGAGGGTCCAAAGTAGGCGCATTTTATAGTGATTTCAAAGTCAATTTTATCCTGTAATCTCCAATTAATTCGTCCGATTTATTTAGGAGAAATTGGATGATTTGTGGAGGATTTCTTTAAATGCTCATATCTTCTAAACGAAGCGTCCTAGAGGGTCCAAAGTAGGCGCATTTTATAGTGATTTCAAAGTCAATTTTCTCCTGAAAATTTCATTAAATTCGTTTTATTGGTTTTGGAGAAATTGGATGATTTGTAGAGGATTTCTTTAAAGTAGGCGCATTTTATAGTGATTTCAAAGTCAATTTTCTCCTGTAAATTTCATTAAATTCGTTTTATTGGTTTTGGAGAAATTGGATGATTTGTCGAGGATTTCTTTAAATGCTCATATCTTCTAAACGAAGCGTCCTAGAGGGTCCAAAGTAGGCGCATTTTATAGTGATTTCAAAGTCAATTTTATCCTGTAAATTTCATTAAATTCGCTTTATTGGTTTTGGAGAAATTGGATGATTTGTCGAGGATTTCTATAAATGCTCATATCTTCTAAACGAAGCGTCCTAGAGGGTCCAAAGTAGGCGCATTTTATAGTGATTTCAAAGTCTCCTGTAAATTTCATTAAATTCGTTTTATTGGTTTTGGAGAAACAATTAACTCCAATTAATTCGTCCGATTTATTTAGGAGAAATTGGATGATTTGTCGAGGACTTCTTTAAATGCTCATATCTTCTAAACGAAGCGTCCTAGAGGGTCCAAAGTAGGCGCATTTTATAGTGATTTCAAAGTCAATTTTCTCCTGTAAATTTCATTAAATTCGTTTTATTGGTTTTGGAGAAATTGGATGATTTGTCGAGGATTTCTTTAAATGCTCATATCTTCTAAACGAAGCGTCCTAGAGGGTCGAAAGTAGGCGCATTTTATAGTGATTTCAAAGTCAATTTTATCCTGTAAACTCCAATTAATTCGTCCGATTTATTTAGGAGAAATTGGATGATTTGTGGAGGATTTCTTTAAATGCTCATATCTTCTAAACGAAGCGTCCTAGAGGGTCCAAAGTAGGCGCATTTTATAGTGATTTCAAAGTCAATTTTCTCCTGTAAATTTCATTAAATTCGTTTTATTGGTTTTGGAGAAATTGGATGATTTGTAGAGGATTTCTTTAAATGCTCATATCTTCTAAACGAAGCGTCTTAGAGGGTCCAAAGTAGGCGCATTTTATAGTGATTTCAAAGTCAATTTTCTCCTGTAAATTTCATTAAATTCGTTTTATTGGTTTCGGAGAAATTGGATGATTTGTCGAGGATTTCTTTAAATGCTCATATCTTCTAAACGAAGCGTCCTAGAGGGTCCAAAGTAGGCGCATTTATAAGAATTTCAAAGAAAATTTTCTCCTGTAAATTTCATTAAATTCGCTTTATTGGTTTTGGAGAAATTGGATGATTTGTCGAGGATTTCTTTAAATGCTCATATCTTCTAAACGAAGCGTCCTAGAGGGTCCAAAGTAGGCGCATTTTATAGTGATATCAAAGTCAATTTTCTCCTGTGAATTCCAATTAATTAGGAGAAATTGGCCGATTTGTCAAGGATTTCTTTAAATGCTCATATCTTCTAAACGAAGCGTCCTAGAGGGTCCAAAGTAGGCGCATTTTATAGTGATTTCAAAGTCAATTTTCTCCTGTAAATTTCATTAAATTCGTTTTATTGGTTTTGGAGAAATTGGATGATTTGTCGAGGATTTCTTTAAATGCTCATATCTTCTAAACGAAGCGTCCTAGAGGGTCCAAAGTAGGCGCATTTTATAGTGATTTCAAAGTCAATTTTCTCCTGTAAATTTCATTAAATTCGTTTTATTGGTTTTGGAGAAATTGGATGATTTGTCGAGGATTTCTGTAAATGCTCATATCTTCTAAACGAAGCGTCCTAGAGGGTCCAAAGTAGGCGCATTTTATAGTGATTTCAAAGTCAATTTTCTCCTGTAAATTCCAATTAATTCGTTGTATGGTTTTGGAGAAATTGGATGATTTGTCGAGGATTTCTGTAAATGCTCATATCTTCTAAACGAAGCGTCCTAGAGGGTCCAAAGTAGGCGCATTTTATAGTGATTTCAAAGTCAATTTTCTCCTGTAAATTCCAATTAATTCGTTGTATGGTTTTGGAGAAATTGGATGATTTGTCGAGGATTTCTGTAAATGCTCATATCTTCTAAACGAAGCGTCCTAGAGGGTCCAAAGTAGGCGCATTTTATAGTGATATCAAAGTCAATTTTCTCCTGTGAATTCCAATTAATTCGTCCGATTTGTTTAGGAGAAATTGGCCGATTTGTCAAGGATTTCTTTAAATGCTCATATCTTCTAAACGAAGCGTCCTAGAGGGTCCAAAGTGGGCGCATTTTATAGTGATTTCAAAGTCAATTTTCTCCTGTAAATTTCATTAAATTCGTTTTATTTGTCTTGGAGAAATTGGATGATTTGTCGAGGATTTCTGTAAATGCTCATATCTTCTAAACGAAGCGTCCTAGAGGGTCCAAAGTAGGCGCATTTTATAGTGATTTCAAAGTCAATTTTCTCCTGTAAATTCCAATTAATTCGTTGTATCGTTTTGGAGAAATTGGATGATTTGTCGAGGATTTCTGTAAATGCTCATATCTTCTAAACGAAGCGTCCTAGAGGGTCCAAAGTGGGCGTATTTTATAGTGATTTCAAAGTCATTTTTCTCCTGTAAATTTCATTAAATTCGTTTTATTTGTCTTGGAGAAATTGGATGATTTGTCGAGGATTTCTGTAAATGCTCATATCTTCTAAACGAAGCGTCCTAGAGGGTCCAAAGTAGGCGCATTTTATAGTGATTTCAAAGTCAATTTTCTCCTGTAAATTCCAATTAATTCGTTGTATGGTTTTGGAGAAATTGGATGATTTGTCGAGGATTTCTGTAAATGCTCATATCTTCTAAACGAAGCGTCCTAGAGGGTCCAAAGTGGGCGTATTTTATAGTGATTTCAAAGTCATTTTTCTCCTGTAAATTTCATTAAATTCGTTTTATTTGTCTTGGAGAAATTGGATGATTTGTTGAGGATTTCTTTAAATGCTCATATCTTCTAAACGAAGCGTCCTAGAGGGTCCAAAGTAGGCGCATTTTATAGTGATATCAAAGTCAATTTTCTCCTGTGAATTCCAATTAATTCGTCCGATTTGTTTAGGAGAAATTGGCCGATTTGTCGAGGATTTCTTTAAATGCTCATATCTTCTAAACGAAGCGTCCTAGAGGGTCCAAAGTAGGCGCATTTTATAGTGATTTCAAAGTCAATTTTCTCCTGTGAATTCCAATTAATTCGTCCGATTTGTTTAGGAGAAATTGGCCGATTTGTCAAGGATTTCTTTAAATGCTCATATCTTCTAAACGAAGCGTCCTAGAGGGTCCAAAGTGGGCGTATTTTATAGTGATTTCAAAGTCATTTTTCTCCTGTAAATTTCATTAAATTCGTTTTATTTGTCTTGGAGAAATTGGATGATTTGTTGAGGATTTCTTTAAATGCTCATATCTTCTTAACGAAGCGTCCTAGAGGGTCCAAAGTAGGCGCATTTTATAGTGATATCAAAGTCAATTTTCTCCTGTGAATTCCAATTAATTCGTCCGATTTGTTTAGGAGAAATTGGCCGATTTGTCAAGGATTTCTTTAAATGCTCATATCTTCTAAACGAAGCGTCCTAGAGGGTCCAAAGTGGGCGTATTTTATAGTGATTTCAAAGTCATTTTTCTCCTGTAAATTTCATTAAATTCGTTTTATTTGTCTTGGAGAAATTGGATGATTTGTTGAGGATTTCTTTAAATGCTCATATCTTCTTAACGAAGCGTCCTAGAGGGTCCAAAGTAGGCGCATTTTATAGTGATATCAAAGTCAATTTTCTCCTGTGAATTCCAATTAATTCGTCCGATTTGTTTAGGAGAAATTGGCCGATTTGTCGAGGATTTCTTTAAATGCTCATATCTTCTAAACGAAGCGTCCTAGAGGGTCCAAAGTAGGCGCATTTTATAGTGATTTCAAAGTCAATTTTCTCCTGTAAATTTCATTAAATTCGTTTTATTGGTTTTGGAGAAATTGGATGATTTGTCGAGGATTTCTTTAAATGCTCATATCTTCTAAACGAAGCGTCCTAGAGGGTCCAAAGTAGGCGCATTTTATAGTGATTTCAAAGTCAATTTTCTCCTGTAAATTCCAATTAATTCGTTGTATGGTTTTGGAGAAATTGGATGATTTGTCGAGGATTTCTGTAAATGCTCATATCTTCTAAACGTAGCGTCCTAGAGGGTCCAAAGTAGGCGCATTTTATAGTGATTTTAAAGTCAATTTTCTCCTGTAAATTATTAAAATTAAATTCGTTTTTTTGGTTTTGGAGAAATTGGATGATTTGTCGAGGATTTCTTTAAATGCTCATATCTTCTAAACGAAGCGTCCTAGAGGGTCCAAAGTAGGCGCATTTTATAGTGATTTCAAAGTCAATTTTCTCCTGTAAATTCCAATTAATTCGTTGTATGGTTTTGGAGAAATTGGATGATTTGTCGAGGATTTCTTTAAATGCTCATATCTTCTAAACGAAACGTCCTAGAGGGTCCAAAGTAGGCGCATTTTATAGTGATTTCAAAGTCAATTTTCTCCTGTAAATTCCAATTAATTCGATATATTGGTTTTGGAGAAATTATCTGATTTATCAAGGATTTCTTAAAATGCTCATATCTTCTAAACGAAGCGTCCTAGAGGGTCCAAAGTAGGCGCATTTTATAGTGATTTCAAAGTCAATTTTGAAATCACAATAAATTTCATTAAAAACGTTTTATTGGTTTTGGAGAAATTGGATGATTTGTCGAGGATTTCTTTAAATGCTCATATCTTCTAAACGAAGCGTCCTAGAGGGTCCAAAGTAGGCGCATTTTATAGTGATTTCAAAGTCAATTTTCTCCTGTAAATTTCATTAAATTCGTTATATTGGTTTTGGAGAAATTGGATGATTTGTCGAGGATTTCTTAAATGCTCATATCTTCTAAACGAAGCGTCCTAGAGGGTCCAAAGTAGGCGCATTTTGTAGTGATTTCAAAGTCAATTTTCTCCTGTAAAATTCATTAAATTCGTTATATTGGTTTTGGAGAAATTGGATGATTTGTCGACGATTTCTTTAAATGCTCATATCTTCTAAACGAAGCGTCCTAGAGGGTCCAAAGTAGGCGCATTTTGTAGTGATTTCAAAGTCAATTTTCTCCTGTAAAATTCATTAAATTCGTTATATTGGTTTTGGAGAAATTGGATGATATGTCGAGGATTTCTTTAAATGCTCATATCTTCTAAACGAAGCGTCCTAGAGGGTCCAAAGTAGGCGCTTTTTATAGTGATTTCAAAGTCATTTTTCTCCTGTAAAATTCATTAAATTCGTTATATTGGTTTTGAAGAAATTGGATGATTTGTCGAGGATTTCTGTAAATGCTCATATCTTCTAAACGAAGCGTCCTAGAGGGTCCAAAGTAGGCGCATTTTGTAGTGATTTCAAAGTCAATTTTCTCCTGTAAATTTCATTAAATTCGTTTTATTGGTTTTGGAAAAATTGGATGATTTGTCGAGGATTTCTGTAAATGCTCATATCTTCTAAACGAAGCGTCCTAGAGGGTCCAAAGTAGGCGCATTTTATAGTGATTTCAAAGTCAATTTTCTCCTGTAAATTTCATTAAATTCGTTTTATTGGTTTTGGAGAAATTGGATGATTTGTCGAGGATTTCTTAAATGCTCATATCTTCTAAACGAAGCGTCCTAGAGGGTCCAAAGTAGGCGCATTTTATAGTGTTTTCAAAGTCAATTTTGAAATCACAATAAATTTCATTAAATTCGTTTTATTGGTTTTGGAGAAATTGGATGATTTGTCGAGGATTTCTTTAAATGCTCATATCTTCTAAACGAAGCGTCCTAGAGGGTCCAAAGTGGGCGCATTTTATAGTGATTTCAAAGTCAATTTTCTCCTGTAAATTTCATTAAATTCGTTTTATTTGTCTTGGAGAAATTGGATGATTTGTCGAGGATTTCTGTAAATGCTCATATCTTCTAAACGAAGCGTCCTAGAGGGTCCAAAGTAGGCGCATTTTATAGTGATTTCAAAGTCAATTTTCTCCTGTAAATTCCAATTAATTCGTTGTATGGTTTTGGAGAAATTGGATGATTTGTCGAGGATTTCTGTAAATGCTCATATCTTCTAAACGAAGCGTCCTAGAGGGTCCAAAGTAGGCGCATTTTATAGTGATTTCAAAGTCAATTTTCTCCTGTAAATTTCATTAAATTCGTTTTATTGGTTTTGGAGAAATTGGATGATTTGTCGAGGATTTCTTTAAATGCTCATATCTTCTAAACGAAGCGTCCTAGAGGGTCCAAAGTGGGCGCATTTTATAGTGATTTCAAAGTCAATTTTCTCCTGTAAATTTCATTAAATTCGTTTTATTTGTCTTGGAGAAATTGGTTGATTTGTCGAGGATTTCTGTAAATGCTCATATCTTCTAAACGATGCGTCCTAGAGGGTCCAAAGTAGGCGCATTTTATAGTGATTTCAAAGTCAATTTTCTCCTGTAAATTTCATTAAATTCGTTATATTGGTTTTGGAGAAATTGGATGATTGTCGAGGATTTCTTTAAATGCTCATATCTTCTAAACGAAGCGTCCTAGAGGGTCCAAAGTAGGCGCATTTTATAGTGATTTCAAAGTTAATTTTCTCCTGTAAATTTCATTAAATTCGTTGTATTGGTTTTGGAGAAATTGGATGATTTGTCGAGGATTTCTTTAAATGCTCATATCTTCTAAACGAAGCGTCCTAGAGGGTCCAAAGTAGGCGCATTTTATAGTGATTTCAAAGTCAATTTTCTCCTGTAAATTTCATTAAATTTGTTGTATTGGTTTTGGAGAAATTGGATGATTTGTCTAGGATTTCTTTAAATGCTCATATCTTCTAAACGAAGCGTTCTAGAGGGTCCAAAGTAGGCGCGTTTTATAGTAATTTCAAAGTCATTTTTCTCCTGTAAATTTCATTAAATTCGTTTTATTGGTTTTGGAGATTTTGGATGATTTGTCGAGGATTTCTTTAAATGCTCATATCTTCTAAACGAAGCGTCCTAGAGGGTCCAAAGTGGGCGCATTTTATAGTGATTTCAAAGTCAATTTTCTCCTGTAAATTTCATTAAATTCGTTTTATTTGTCTTGGAGAAATTGGTTGATTTGTCGAGGATTTCTGTAAATGCTCATATCTTCTAAACGATGCGTCCTAGAGGGTCCAAAGTAGGCGCATTTTATAGTGATTTCAAAGTCAATTTTCTCCTGTAAATTTCATTAAATTCGTTATATTGGTTTTGGAGAAATTGGATGATTGTCGAGGATTTCTTTAAATGCTCATATCTTCTAAACGAAGCGTCCTAGAGGGTCCAAAGTAGGCGCATTTTATAGTGATTTCAAAGTCATTTTTCTCCTGTAAATTTCATTAAATTCGTTTTATTGGTTTTGGAGAAATTGGATGATTTGTCGAGGATTTCTTTAAATGCCCATATCTTCTAAACGAAGCGTCCTAGAGGGTCCAAAGTAGGCGCATTTTATAGTGATTTCAAAGTCATTTTTCTCCTGTAAATTTCATTAAATTCGTTTTATTGGTTTTGGAGAAATTGGATGATTTGTCGAGGATTTCTTTAAATGCCCATATCTTCTAAACGAAGCGTCCTAGAGGGTCCAAAGTAGGCGCATTTTATAGTGATTTCAAAGTCAATTTTCTCCTGGAAATTTCATTAAATTCGTTTTATTGGTTTTGGAGAAATTGGATGATTTGTCGAGGATTTCTTTAAATGCCCATATCTTCTAAACGAAGCGTCCTAGAGGGTCCAAAGTAGGCGCATTTTATAGTGATTTCAAAGTCAATTTTCTCCTGTAAATTTCAATAAATTTATTTTATTGGTTTTTATTATAGAAATTTCTTAGGTAGAATTGTCTGAGATAAACAGACCGGGGGATGAATTGTTTTAAGACAATTGCCTCGGAGAATGTACGAAGAAAAATTAACCGGTAATTTAAGTAAGTAATGGAACGAATTGTCGGGAAAGAATGGTTTGGTTTAATAGTTTAATCAGTTCATTTGGGATTTTTTTGAACCGGTTAGGGAACGTTTTGAACCGTTTGCAGGGATTTTTTGAATAATAGTCAATTTTTCTCTATCGAACAATCTCTCTCACTGACACCCATTCACTTCGTGTTCAATCGTGTGCACTACAAGTTGATTGAACCCGAGGCGCGTGTCTATTAAATGCCAAAAATTTATTGACTACTGCCTGAGTACCATGCACGTTAAATATAAATTTTTGGTAAATGTTCAACGAATGAATGCGCATAAATCATGTGCGTTGCGGTCGCTGTCAGAACTGCCGGCGTCAATGTTGGTTCGGTGACCATACAACGACAGTGATGCCGTCGTCGGCTGCCTTCGTAAAAGTGAACAATTTTTATTTATGACATTTTGTGGCAGCGACTGAGCAGCATCACTCTGATTTTGTATCGTTGTTGCATTTTTATGAGTTATACGTTGGGTGTTTTGTTGCCACTCCAGAGAGACTGTTCAACTTTGTAAGTTTATGCGGCAAAAGGAAGCTTAAAAGCTTTGCCAATTCTACACGTGTGGTCGGTAGATGGAAAAGTTACTCTTGTCCTATGCATGATATTGGTAAATTTAATAGGATAATAATAAAAATTAAATTTCACTTGAAATGTCAAATTTTGATTAAGATTTAAAATTCCATTAAAAATTAATTAATTAATTAAATTAAAATTTAGTTTTCACTAAAAAAAAGAAAAATAAGAAAATATTTAATAAATTTCACTTGAAATATCAAATTTTTACTATAAATTTAAATTTCTACTAAAAAATTAATATAACACTACACAACAGCCATTCTGCGCAGCAGTCAAGTCAAAAGACGCCCTTATTCCGAAAATATGATTTAATAATGTTTCTATGGATAGGTTTACAAAATATGGGCCAATAACTTTTGGACCGAGCTTTCATAAAGGTGGTAACATATATTTGCAAATATCCCGCGTTTTAAATAACACATATGATCAAATGTTATATCGAATGAAAGTTAATTGAATATCGAATAAACCTTTTTTTATAACATTTTTAAATTGGTTTATTAGTTTAAGAGAACTCGAAAGGAGAACTTGAAAAAACATTTTTTTTTCAACAAAAATATGAGAAGAAATTCATTTAAAAAAATGGAAAAAAAAGATAAAGTAAGATTATACACAAATTTAAATTTTTCAAAATTAGTTCACACTCTTTCGAAGAAATTGAGCTATAAATGACAAAAATATATGGGTAACATTTGAGGATAAAAAAAGTTATGTGAAAGCAATATAATTGAGTGCTATACAAATAGGCATAAAAATAAAAAATAAAAAATGTGAGCGGATCACGCTCATTTTTTGAGCATATATTGTTATATGATTCCTTGTAATTAATTTTAAATTTTATAACTTTATCTTTAATACTTAACGAGATATGTGATCCTAAAAAGTAAACCCATATTTCGTAGTGGATGTAGCAGATTACGTTGACTAAATCGACTCATTTTCGAACTTCGAATTACTATTCTACTAAAATATATTGAAAATAAATTTTACATCGTTCGGAATAGAAGTTTTAAAGTTATCGTGTATAGGCGGACAGACAGACGGTCATATCTAAATCGACTTGGAAAGTGATGTTGACCAAGAAAATATATACTTTTTCATACCAGTCACGCCTACTAAGAGGCTCTAAAATATCCTCACATATATTTTATAACTTGTAACCCATGGGTATAGAGTATAAACATATGCGATTTTTTTTAGTTAATACACAATTGTAATGCTTTCACATAATTTTTTCTGTTCTCACAACATATCGATAGATTTCTTTTATTTTTACATCATTTTCTTTAAAAATGTAAAGGCTAATTTTGCAATATTACAAACTGTGCATTATCTTGCGTTAATTTTTCGTAATTTTTTAAATGAATTTTTTGATAAAATTTTGGTCGACAAAATTTACATTTTTCGAGTTCTTCTATAGAGTTTTCTTAAACCAATAAACCAATTCCAAACTATTGTAAGAAATGTTTATTGAATATTTAATTATATTTCATTCGATATAACAATTGAGTTTATCGGTTTTATTAAACGCGAGTTATTTACAAATATATGTGACCACCTTTTTGAAAGCGCAGTACAAAAGATATTCCCCAAATCTCGTAAACCTTTCAGTAGAAATTTTTTTTTCATATATTCAAATTCTGCGAGTCATTTCCAATAATACAAAAATAATGGAGTTTACTGCGCAAACTTTTTTTCTCATTTTATTGTGTAGTGTAATCAAAAAATTAAAAAAAAAATATATTTTCATAAAAATAAAATATTAAAAATATTGAAAATAATAATTAAAATTTTAATTTAAAAAAATATTCTACTATTTACTAATTGAATTTGAAACGCTTAAAATTTAAATTTCACTTAAAAGTATTCTTTAAATAATAATTTTGACTAAATTTTTTAATCCCACTAAAAATGTCGGTTTCACTAAAATGTTGAAAGTTTCCACAAAATTTTAATTTCTAACAAAAATTTTAATTTAATATAAAAGTTCAATTTATAATATAAATTAATTTTTAACTTTAATTTTTATAAAATTACAAGTTTCAAGAACACGAATTGTTCGAATTTTACATAAATCATATTTCGATTAATTAATTTAATCTAAAAAAATTCAAATTTAAAAATTGTACCCATTTTTATTAAATGTAATCGTTTCATTTACAATTTAACTTTTAAATTAAATATTCCACATTTCATTCAAAATTTTCAATAAAAATGTTACTTTTTTCTTAAATAAATAAGTTTTTCTAAATTTTTTATTAATTAAAATATGTAGTAATAATTAAAAAACCAATGGAAAATACATATTGCATTTGGTAGACCTAGACCCGACAAATTAATTTTTGCATTATTCTATTTAAAGATCGACTAAAAACAAACAACATTAAAATAATTAAAATTTTTAACTTTAAATTCAATTTTTACCTTAAAATTCAAATTTTTCAATAATACTCAAAATATTTCATTTAATTTTACACTTAAATTTCAAATTATATCTAAAAATTTATATAACCAATTTTAAAAATTCAATTAAAACTTTGATCGAATTTTGCTTGCACTTGCATAAATAATTCTCTTTACTTTATATAATTCTCTCTTTGTAACATAATAAAGTTGACTACAAACTTTTCTTTTGAAATTCAAAATTTGTTGAGATGATTATAAAATACCTTTGTGGCAAAAACCTAAAATCTTGAAACAAAACCAACAATGTCTTATAATATTTCTGTCAATGAAAATTTCTTGCATAATTTGTGCACAAGGAAAATACCATAACACTTTCTGTATTGCTTCATAGCACAATTTTAATGGTATTCCTTAATTCCTTAATATACTAATATTTTAATTGTGTCAATCTGTTAGTTGAAAACAAACATTTCAAAAACAAATACAATGCAATTTTCACTCAAAATTAAAATGATTCTGACTTTCAAATTTATATTTCTCGAAAATTTTCTAAATTAAATAGCAATCACTGCATTACCGACAAATTTAGTTTAGTTTTTAAGTTTTGATAAATTGATGCCCGTAACTTCAACGAGTGGATATATATTGGTGTTCGTACCAAACAGATATCTCTTAACTATCCGGTGTTTTTACTCCTATTAACTATGCGTTAAAAATTACGAAATGTTTCTACCTATAAGCACCAGTAGATATCCATTCGCAAAAGTTAAGGGCATGCAGGGCCGAACCTATAGGGTGTGTGACACCCCCCCTAGCTCAGCCAGTAGGACTTATTCGGAAAAACACGAGCCGGAAATATTGTAAAAATTTGAAAAGTTGTATATATTCGGCATTATCACAATTTTTTAAGTAGCAATAAATCATAAAATGATAAAAATCGTAATATTTTAAATATTTAACATGAATAGTTTATAGAATTAATGTATTAAATCCGACTCGGATAAATTCGAAAATATTTAAAATCAGTCGGAAATTTTCGAAAAATAAAAACATAGAAATTGTCATGTATTTTTATATAGTATAAAATAGCCAATATATAAAGTCCGAGTTGGTTATACTTAGAAAATATCACAAATTTTTAAATATAAAATGAAAAAAACCGATTCGGACAAATTCAAAAATAATTGGATTCATTCGGAATTTTTCAAAAAGCAGTTTGTAAATGTTTAATAATCTATATTTATTCTTAGATAGCCATACAATTTTGTAAAATTTGGTAAATTTGAGGGTCAATTAAAAATACGAGTATACATTTTTCAAAAAAATAAACACAAATATTAATGAATCAATACTGTTCAGAAAATTTACTATTAAAACAAATAATGTCTAATGATTTTTTCCAAAAAATTTGCCTGCGGCGCTTCTATTATTAATACAAAAATAGGTCACATGGTTAAGTTCGGAAGGACTTTTTTAGTCGGTGGGGCCCTACTATGGAATACCCTACACTTTGGTGGGGATATTAATATGGGACATTTAATTGTATACCTACCTTTTAAAGTTCTTAGTTATGTTGAACATTCTTACACTCATAATATTATTTATATATCAGACGTATATCTCAATAATTTAAAAAATTGATATGAAAATAAAAAAAATAATCAAAAAATGTTAAAAATAAACAAAGATTGCGCAGAACGTTGTTCAAAACTTGAATCTTCTGCGCATGTACGTAGAAGTTTTTTGACAACTGCAATTTTTTCATTGTGTCAGAATGTTGTTGTAAAAATTATTTTTGAAAGAATTGCGTGTGATTAATAGATATGTGTGCAAAACTGCACTGAATCGGTCATCAAAACTAAAAGATAAGAAACCACCATCGAAATCCTCTAAAAACAAAATAATTCAACAGCATTTGTGTAGCTCCGGTCAGGATAACAAATATATATTTTAGATTTGAAATTTAAATTAACTGCTATCCACCCAAGCCCATGTACAGCAATGTCTTGATCAGCACGAGAGTTGATACCCCCACTAAGGAAACTGCCGGAAGCCTGCTTCCCACCAATTGTTTTGGGCAAAAATGTAAATAAAAAAAATGTCAATGAAATAATTATTTGTATTTTATGAAATGTCTAAATTTAAATTTCCTTTACTTGACATTCTATACTTTTTGACGTCAGCAATACAGGGTGTACATGCGCAATGCGTAATCTTATTATTCTATTATTCTTGGGTGTAGGGCAAAAAATGTCATTTTATTAATGTCATTTTATTAATAATTTATGAGAACCTAGAGAACAAACTAAAAATGATACACCCTAGTGAAAAATCCTTCTGTAGGCTTGCTTAAAGTCAAAAAATTAAAACAAATACTTTTTAAGAAATAAAAATGGGTTACATTAAAACTGTCATAAATCTTTCAATATATACTCCACATGCAGAGTGTTAGTTTTATATTATTGGGAATTGAGAGAACTCATCTTGTGTATAAAAAATTTCAAATGGCTACTCGTGTTTTTCCTGATTATTTGTCAAAAACATAAAACAAAAATTACATATTTTTTATACAGAGGTAGACATGGAAAAAAAAGCTTCCAAATGCTCTCATAAATCTTTTTACAGGCATAATGTCTGAAATTTCCTCTTTCTAATAGTTTGCCACACGTCATTTAAAATGAGTTTAAGTGATGAGAAATATACGAAAATGGTAAAATAATTTAACTAAATTTTGTTATTTTAATATGTCAGTTTTGCCTTTTCTGTCATTATAGTTGATAAAACTGGCTCATATTTGGTATGATAGTTAAAAATTTTGATATATACCATAGTACCTAATATTATCAGTATATCTCTCACAATTGTCATGTTATATAGTTTAATGAGAATGGTAGGCCTGGCAGTTGGCCAATCACGCCCATATTAAGAATGGTCATGTGCAATTACAGTATGTATCTAAATACCAATTATAAACAAAATATCTCATTCCAAACAAAAGTTATAGTCATTTTACCATTTCAATTATATCACAGGTGGGCGTGGCAATGGACAAATCTAATTCATTTTCAAATTGAAATCTATTTATAGTCCATGTATGCTTAGTGTAAAGTTTCGTTAAGATTGGCGCAAAACTGTGTTTACGGCGTGCTAGAATTGACACAGTGCATTGTTGGCACTACAAAAAAACAGTTGGGAAGGTTAGATAATATGGGAAATTTTAAAGTAGTGATATTGTGATAGTTGGTGTGATGAAGTTATTAAGAATTATGAAAGTTATAATCGGGGAAACATTATTTTCGTGTATTAAGCACGAAGTCAATATATATTTGCCCAAAAAAGTTTTACAGTATGTATCGGACAACACTAATGCTGATCAAGAATATATATATATATATATATATATATATATATATATATATATATATATATATATATATATATATATATATATATATATATATATATATATATATATATATATATATACTTTTCCATAACACTCCTTCTGAGTGTTACAAACGGCGTACCAAACTGAATATACCCTTTCACTCTTAGTGTAGGGTATAAAAATAGTGTTTATTGTGATTGCACTGAAAGCATATTTACTAAACAGTAATATGCAAAAGAAAATACCCAAAAGTCGACAAGTTTTTCATTGTTATTGCAATCAAGTGTTGCTCTAACAAGTACCAGAACAAAACCCACAAAAATGTATGTATTAAACATCCATTGCCAGAGATTTTGTACAATTATTATTGTAAGGTAAAACACCATAATTCCAACCATGTACACAAATCGGCCCTATTTTTTTAAACCGCAAAAATAAAACTTATATACAAATAAATATATACAAATATTTATGAATATCAAAAATGCATCATAGTTTTATTTTCTTTAGAATTAAAATTTCACTTGAAAAACTTCCGCTATTTTTATTTTTTAACGAACGAGCTACCCGAATTTTGCAAACTACCCGGTTGCTCGAACTGTTAATAACTGGGATTGTACCCGTAACACTCAAAATAATTTCTTGGACATTTTACGAAATATTATTTCGTAAATTTACGAAATGTAAAATACACGAAAACTTCATAGTATACACGAAACATTTGTAATATCATTTTTTTTCCAAATTATTTTTTACGAACGATTCGTATATATTACGAATCAAAATTCGTGAAATTAAAACAACAACAATATTAGGAATATTTCGTTTTCATTCGTATCATATATCATATTTTTATGAATTGTCATTATCATCGTCATTTTTGTTAACAAAGTATTCGTGTATTTTACAAAAGATTCGTAAAATGTTTCAAATGTTTCATAAATCTACGAATACTTTCGTAGAATGTACGAATATATTCGTAAAGAGGTACACAAATATTCAATAAATTACGAATCTTTCGTATTATGTACGAATGGCTTTCGTAGATAAAATCTACGAATAGTTTCGTAAAATAAACAATTAATATTCGTAATTTTATCATAAATTTACGAAAATTCTTTCGTGTACACCCAGAAAAAAATACAATATAAATAATAGTTTTTTACTATTAAAAATTGTTAATAGGATAAATTATTATTTTAATTGGAAAATACCATTAAATACTAGAAAATACCATGACATTGCCATTGAGTTTATATGAAAGATTTATTTTTTGTATACTATTAAATCAATAATTGTCCTATTGACTTATTTTAATGGGATTTTGAGGGTATGTTTTCTGGGTGTATTTAACGAAATATTTCGTGGATAAATTTCAATAACTTTTTCGTAAAATTCACGAACGATTTCGTGTATTTTAAGCAGATTTTATTTTGAGTGTAGTTCGAAGAATCCGGTTGGTCACGGGCCCCGAATAATCGAGAGCTCTGCTTTAAACCAAATATTGCGGATTGGGTACTAGGGCAGAATTATGGTGTTTTACCTTATTGTACTTGTTATTTTTTTGTTGTTGTTGTTATGTTTTTGCATTTGTTGCAATTGCGGTTATCGTCGTTGCAGACAATTTAAGTTGTGTGTAGTTTTTTTCTTCTGTTATTTCCATTATTTTTTATTTCTTTGTTGTTTCTTTATTAAAAAAAAAATGCTACTTTAAACAGCATCTTTAAAAGTGCCTTCTGGCCTTCAAATTGATTCCATTGTTTTGTAATTTTTTGTTGTTGTTGCCTTGAGTTGCAATTTATTAGATTGAAACCGTTTGTTTTTCTTTTGTTGAGTTAAAATTGTTTTTTTTTACTTAATGTTTAATGCGGCGCCCCACAGTGGGTCTGAATGCACTTTTGCGTCTCATAAATCTGTAATTTTTTTTTGTACAAAAGATAAATACAAAATTTTGGATACAGTCAGTTAATAGATGTATCTTCACGGAGGGAAAAAAGTTCTAAAATCCAGAAGGAATCAAGAAGTATACGAAGTGATATACAGCTAAACCGAAAATTCCTTAATTTCAAGAAATTAATTTTCTTAGTTGTCAAAAAAGTAACTAAGTAGAATTATTCTTGGATGTAGTTATTAATTTCTTGGTTATCAAAAAAAGTAACTAAGTAGAATTATTCTTGGATTCAGTTATTAATTTCTTAGGTTTCAAAAAAGTAACTAAGTAGAATAAGTCTAGAATTCAGTTATTAATTTCTTAGGTATCAAAAAAAGTTGTTGTTGTTTTCGTCCCAAAATTTATTGAACACGTGTTCGTATAGTTGTTGTTTTTGCGATCTTGCTTTGTCCGTCCGTTGTTTTACTTTGTCCGTCTGTCAGCCCCATCTGTTTGTTCGTGTGTCTGTCTGTCGATATGTTGAAAGTAATTAAAGCAATTATTTCGAAGCTAACATAAAATAAAAAAAATATATAGTCGAGTTAATTTATTGTTTATTTAGAACTTTATTACCTATATGCATAGTAAATGTATAGTATATAGTAAATGACTTCTTTTAATACTTAATGTAATTGAATTGTTAATTTTATTTTTATTATTATTTAATTTAATCTCTGTAATATTATTCTGAAACCGTTTACTTACCTTATACACTTTCTCCTTTTCTGTTGCCTCTTCTGTTGGTTATGTATAAACCATCCGCACTTTACCCATAAGCATTGTATAGTGTATTTAGATAACAATGGAATAAAATCAACTTGGAATTTATGCAAAATTGAACCCAAATTTATGTTTACGAACTGAAACCATACCAATATTCGTAGGAAAATTCGTTTTTTCTATTTATATCTTTAACATTCATACATACACAGACGCTTGCTTGTCTGGCTGTGCTTTTTTGTTCTATTCGTGAAAACACACACAAGCAAACATTGTATTTGATACCTAAGAAGAAAAAATTTGCAACCCAGACAAATTGTACTTAGTTACTTTTTTGATACCTAAGAACTTAATGCCTGAATATCTAGAAAAATTTGGCTTAGTTACTTTCAACAGACAGACAGGCAGACTAACAAACAGATGGCGACCTCGGAAAACAAAGCATCCAGACAGATCAATATCGATGAAAACAACAACAATACATGAACACGTGTTCTTTTTGCGATGAATACAGCAACAATTTTGCGTGTTCTTTTTGGTTTTTAATAATCAATAAATTAACTTCTGTAAATCCAGTTGAATAAAGTTTGTTTACTTTTTTGACAACTAAGTAATTTGGTTTCTTAAAATTCAGTTGACAAATTCTTGAATTTTAGTAGTATTTTATTGATATTACTTAGTCAAATTCTACTATTTTTCTTTCTAACCGAATTCTTCTCGAGTTTTAGAATTTTATTTCCCTCCGTGTTGCTTTTGTGAAAAATGGTCGGAGTTGGAAAAGGGGAAGTGGCACTTTTTACTAACTAAAGTTCAATAATGTTATATCCGCATATAACTTATGTATTTTAAGAGATAAATTGATGAATTTTTGGATTTATTTACTCTAAGTTAGTATCTTGCGATAGTAAAAAAATGGGTGGAATCGAAAAAGGGTGTGTCACTATTATATATTATTATATGTCAAACAAATAATGTTCGCCTATAACTTTGGAAGTTTAAGAGATAAATGAACAAAACTTCTAAAACCGTTTATATCATTAATTTCCGATGACTTTCACCTAAAGTATTTAAAGGGTTTTTCAATAAGAGCGCTACAAAAGTTTTTTTCAAGGGTTACAACGAGTCGAAATTATTAACATTTACTACCGAAATTCGAATTCGTATATCTTTCCATAATGAAATGGCAAACCTTACTGAATAGAAATGTCAAAAAAGAGCGGCAAGAAATATGGCGTCGTTTGCTGTCCCTGTCGCTCTACTTTTGTAGCGTCCCTGTTGAAAACTCCTTTATAAGACGCTAATGCGGTTTCTAATCCATAGTGCGTCCCTTACGAACACGTTCGGACTTTTTATATGAAAATTTGTATACACAAATTTGAAACGTATTAGTATTTGTAAACAGCATCTTTGTTTAAACAAAAATTGTTTTGCCAGAACTATAATATGTTTCGTACAAACAAAATACAAATTAAAGTGGGAAATTTATCTAAATTTGACATATTAATCATGACCTCATAATTTTGGTCTTGACTACGTTGATCTCCTGATAAAAATTCAAAATGGTTTGCAAATAAAATAAAATAAAATAAAATAAATAAATAAATGAATAAATAAATGAAGAATAATAAAAACTTTTTCGATATTGATTGGACTGAAACAGGAGTATCCTTTCAGATAGGTAGGATGTTTATCGAAAGTCCTATTATTCATGTATCATTCTCGTATCGTATTAAATAAAAAATAATGTTGGGTCTATAAATAATTTCATGTCGACATCGTAAACATCACGTCTGCTTTATTGATTCAGAATAAAAATATAAATATTATTTTTTATCGAAGCTTGGAATGCAGTGGTCAGTTTACTATATACGTACATTGAAACTGTAATTAATTTTTGTAATTAGTATTTGTTGTTGTCTTCGTTCGTCTGTTTTGCTATTGCTTATTATGTACAATGCACTTTGTTTTCCGTTGCACTTGTTGTTTGTCAGTCTGTAGTAGTCATGAATTCTAATTGCAATATTCACACCGTTACCGTTGTGGTTGGTGGGCGTATTTGCAAAGTGATCCTGGTTCAACAGTTACTTGAAACACGTATCACATTCCACTTCCCACACAAAGTGTTATTTTCGTCGTGCTTTGTATTGTGCATCGTAGCGGTTGCAGTTTGTGTTTAGCAATAATGTGCACTTTGTAATTGTTTTTATTGTTTTTGTTTGCATTGTTGCCACATTAACGCCTTTTAATTGACATTCATTTATATGTATAAGCTGTGTTCTAGTGTAACTGCTCCAGAAAATAAATGAAATTTAAATATAAAAGACACAAAAAAGACACCAACACCGTCACAAAAAGACTCCAAACGGACATCAAAACAGACACAAAGACAAAAATACCGTAAAAAGATAAAAACAGGACAGAACACAAAACCAGTTGCGAAGGTTAGATCACATGGGAAATTTTAAGGTAGGGAATTTTAAGGTTAGGATTATCAAAATTATAGTCGGTCTAAGCCGATCACAGGTCATAATGGACTAATCATGCCCATTTTCACTGACAGACAGCGTAGATATATAAGTAATCTAAATTAGGAGTTTCATTTATTTAGCTCTTCTAGTATTTCTGTAATCGTGATTTCAACAGACAGACGGACATCGCTAAATCTACTCAGGAGGTCATGCTGATCAAGAATATATATACTTTTCCATACCGGAGATGCTTCTTTCTGGGTGTTACAAACGGCGTACCAAACTGAATATACCCTTTCACTCTTAGTGTAGGGTATAAAAAGACAACTAACCATTACGAAAATAGACACCGAAACAAACACAAGAAAAAAACTCAAAAAGAACTAAAATAATCACCATAACGAAACCGAAACAGTCCCGGAATCATTCATTAACAACAGTCTCTAAGAAGCAACACGAAACAGACAACTAATAAAACCACAAACAGACACCACAAAGAAAAAACAGTCACCCACACTAACATCAATTCAGGCACTGAAGAATACACAAAATAAGACACAAAAAAGACACAACATAAGACTTAAAAAAGACACAAAAAACGTTGCTGAACAAAAAGACGTTAGAGAACCACGAAAAAGAACACTAAATTATATTAAAACAAAGCACAAAACAAAAATCGAAGTAGACAATGAAAAAACACTGAAAAAGACATCAAAACAGATAGTAAAAAGACACGAAAAGGACACCAAAACAAACGCCCAAACAATCACTGAGACATATACAAAAAAAAAATACTATAGAGAAACAAAAACCTTAAAAATCGGTACCAACACAGAATCCAAACAAAAAATGATTTTGATCTAAATCAAATTTTGTATAACAACATTTTAATTTGTAAAATTCGAAGAATTGCGCTTATCCCATGCAGGAAACGCCAGGCTTGACAACGGGCTAAGTAAGTTCAAACTTGTTTTCTGGTATTGGGCCAAACCTTGATCCCAGTATTGCGCCCTAGTTATCATTCCAAGGTTTGATCAGACATGAGCCAACTCTTGCTTTCGTACATGGCCCAGAGTTGAGTACTATTGGTGCAAGTCTGGGCCAACATTGAGCCGATCGTGTTTTCCTACATTGGATTCCGGCTTACTCTCTCGATCTAAATTCTAATAATTATCAACAAAAATAAAATTCACAATGATTTCGTTTCACAGAAACTGACCAGTTTGAATCTGAATGAAAAGATGTATTTATGATGCTGATTATGTCAAAACTAGAGACTAAAACTCTTTGGAATATCGGTTCCGATGGTTCAGCATCCAAGATTTTTAAAAAAGCGGTTTTAACCAATAAAAAATGATATGGGTTTCGATGCCGGTTCCACAAATTGTTTTAATAACAGTACCGGATCCAAAAATCGAAACGATTCCGATTCTAGTTCTTTGCGGTCCCTAACTGGGACTAAAATATCGGAATAGTGGTTTCAATACCAGTTGCAACCAAAAAAAAATATACAATGTGTTCCGATTCCAGTTCCGAAAATCGAAACGGTTCCTTGCGGTCCCTGGTCAAGAACTAAATGGACGATGACAAGTTCTATAAATTTATGATTTTTGGTAAAACGGTATGAATTTGTTTTAACAATTAAAACAAATATTGGTTACGATTTATTTCCCTGATTATAACGCAAAAAAAAAAAAACAAAACACATATTTATTTAAAAAATCTAATTAAATAATAATTTTTATTCAGTTATAAAAAATGCCATACATAATGCCATTGACCTTAACATAATACGATTACCGCCAACCCAGTAAATTACAAAAAAAAAATACAATTTTGTTCATTTTTAAAACTTAAAAACCTATATAATAACTAATGGCTGCATGGAGAACCCCCATTAAAAATAAATAATAAAAATTTCGCAAAATCATTGCGAAATACTACATTTTAAAACTAATGGAATCTATGTGGCCCACAGATAAAAGTATGTGCTCTGCCAGTGTGGAATATATTCGAGCAGCGGATTTGCAATCATCTTGACGAATGGCAAATTGCGCGCCGCAGCGCCCAGCAAACGTTCCAAACGACGTTGCGTGTAACCCTCATAGAATGGCGTACGCATCAGATACATCAGCAGATTGATGCAACGTCGTGACATCTCTAATTTTTGCTGTTTCGTCATATGCTGACGATTCTTGTAGTACAGATGAATGCTGTACAAATCTAGTGTCAAGGCAACGGAATACTGTTTCCAGCACTTGTCACCAAAGATGCCCATTGTCGCCAGATGTATTAGTGGCTTTGCAATGTACAAATACTCGGCGCGCATCAGAGCGCTCGGCACAAAAGGTTTCTCTTGCTGTCGATTGATGGCGTCCACCTCCTGTTGCAGCTTAAAATCACGATACTGCAATGGCGGCGCACCTTCTACCTTCCGTACTACGCGTCCAGAGCGTTTCAGCTTAAAGCTGAAGCTAGCTGCTGGTTCAATGGCGGCTAGGGCGGAACCTGCTACTCCTGTTGTGTTGGCGGCGTCAATGACGGCTCCACTGTTTTTCAGCTGTTGCGCAAACTGACGTCTATTGAGCGCCGGTATTGCCGGCGTCGTTATAATACTCTCCGTCGAATGTTTCAGTATAAAGAAGCGTCCGGCCGCTTTGGCTACCTGCAGCAGCGCTACAAACAGCCATTTGCCGCGCACGCCAAAAACGCGTTTGGCCGAAATTTCTATAAAGACTTCGCAATATTCAAGTGTGCTGAGAATGACCTTTAGCCGGTAGCAAATGCTGCGTCTGTCAGTGTTGTTGTCGTTGCTGCCCAACAACGCCTTTGCCTGTGCCGCCCGATCCATAATGCGATCATTGTAAAGCACTAACAGATTGGACAGCGAATAAATCAGCTCCGACACCACTGTCGAATCGGAAATGCGTCCTGTGGAGTGCATTGATTTCACTTATAGGTTTCACTTATCAAATTCATATGCACCTCACCTGCAATAAAATACGACACCCACTTCGATGTGGTCTCCACGTCGCTGACCGTCTCCGGATTTGCAGCCACCCACGTTTCGTATGATTTTATAAAGTTTTTCAAAGTGTCCATTTCTTTTTTATTAGCTTTTCGTATATTTCGTCAAATTATTGTTAATCTTATCAAACGATAAGTCGAAAAATTTAACTTCTAATCACTCGGCTTAATTTTAGCAGTAAAGAAATGAAAAGATACGGTGTTGCCAGATCTTTCCATATGTCACTTGTACTGTGAAAAAATTCATTCAACAATAGAGTTGCCATCTCTCATTGAATGGGACATATTCAGATTTGTAGCAAAATTTTAATATTCCCAGCAAGAACACAGTCGGACATTTTATTGATCATTTTAGGGGTAGCAATGATCGAAGTTTCGATCATAATTTCGGTCACATGTAGAATAGCGTCGGGAAAAAATGATCAAAACTTTTGAATACGTGTGACTTTACATCCCAGTCTTACGCACGTTTACACAGCTTTTTGTTACATGTATAAGTGAGTCGCAAAAATTTTGCATTTGTGTTGAAGTTTCGGTCAGCAGTGTCTTGCTGGGTTAGCTGCATACAGCGTCCTCAGCAGTTGTGGAGCTGTTGACATGAATGACACGATACTTTCGACATGTTTAGTGAGCGGTCGCCATTTTTTCTAGCATTAAATTTTTACGATACATTTGCGCTTCCTTTGTTTTCGATGACATTTTAACTCAAATATTTGTAAATAAAAATGGAATTTGGATTGGAAAAATGTTTTTAATCAATTAAAGAATTGTATGTAACTCTAATAAAATATGAATAATAAATTATTTTGTAAATTGACAGCTGAGGTACCAGTGCATTTAATAAAAGTGAGCGATTAGTTAGTGAGCAGTCCCGCAGCTGTTGAGGTCGCTGAAAGCAGCCATTGTTTTAAATTTAATTTTTGAGTTGCCAGCTATTATTGAATAAGACATATCCTGATTTTTAATATTGTGTTAAATTTAATTTTTCTGTAGTTTCGACATTTATAATACCCACTTTCTATATTTCGAAATGAACAACGAAACGAAAAGTTGACGTCATATATCGACCACAAATTTTGATTTCATGTTTCTTGACTTTTAAAACTTTAAAATTTATTTAAAGTTACGTCACTTTCGTCTAAAGGCACTAATTAATGATAAGATTAGAAATTAATCAAAGTCTGTCAGCGTTACCGATAATCATAAAATAAAGTTCAACTTAAAATACTAATAGACTTATGAAATAGATTTATATGAAAGCCTTGACAAAAGGCCGATTATATGTTTTTTTTTATGTTGGACATAATTTTGTGTTTTAATGTTAAGGTTGGAGAAGTTATGTAGAGTATATGGTGTTTCTACGCAGACAGTCCATCACTTAATAATTCTCTAAAGCAGTTGCGCTAAATTTGTATTACATATATTTTGGTCCGATAATATTTATTTGCTGTGGAAATTTTAAATGTTATGAGTATGCAAAAAGATATGGGAAAAATATTTTAGTTTTAAAATAAGGGTTGGCAACAATGCTTTAACTTGACAGCACTGTACTGTACAGCGGTTTAATATACTACAACGGCTAAATAATACAGGTGTTTTTAGGAATTCGAAAAATTAAATAAAAGAATATTGCAACAGTCTTTGGTTGCAACTTAGTTACTTTTAAATGTAAAAATAAAAAAAAGGTTTTCAATCCAATCATTTTACATGCCATAGATAAATTTTACAAATATGTGTCGAAAAATGTGTCGAAAAATGTGAGCCAAAAATAGGACACTGGAACCAACTTATGGATAAAAGGTAATTAACTCAATATGTAATTAATTGTTTGATTGGTCAGCTCTCGCTGTACTTTTATCACGTCCTCCAGGAGTCCCTAAACATCTAATACCGTGCAAGGTCACTGTTCCGAACTTTAAATAATCCAAACTATGCGCGGATAATTTTACTTAGCTGAACTTTACTTTATAGTGCCGTTCAAAATTCACAAACAAATTACCACGCCCTCATAAATGGGAGAAGGTGACTATTAAAACTCTTTCCGCTCGGACCCATGGAACCTACTAAAAATCGAAACCCGTTTGAGGTTACAATTGGTTTTTGAAATATAGGAAAGTGGGCGGGACAAACAAAAGAAATATCATTTCTTGCGTAAAGTAGGACTAAAAATTACAAAAATATAAAAAGGTCACGTTATACCCACTAAAAATCAAAAACCGCTTTTTTCAAACATAATTTCGTGAATTGGGAATAAAATCAAATTAAAAAATAAAAACTTAAAATCATTTACGTAAAAATTTCCGGAACACTGAAAAAAACGCACTAGACAACAAATAAACTTTATTTCCAAAAAAATTTCCCAATATTTTGGGTCATAAAAGTTTCCATGGCCATCCTTCTGTGTATGTGAAGAATTTTGATTTTTTTTTATTGTTTTGCCACTCACCTTTTCCAGGAAATTGAGTTTAAAAAAAGGGGTAAAAATGGTTGCATTTTTCAAATTTTTAAGACTAGTTTTGCCAACCCACTTCGTAATAATTAAGAGAATAAACACTTATGACCTCGATTGGTTTTCGATTTATGGCCGGTTACATGGGGGCTGGTGGCAAACATTTTTTTTTTGTTTTTCGACTTTCTATACCGTTTTAAGGGAATAGCAATTTTGTTTTGAAGTCCGGCTATATAAAGTAAGGATCTCCTTTTACTTTACTTGCTGCTGTATAAATTGATTCACTTACCCACGTGGCTACACAAATGAAAGGTAATGAAAAATATGTCCTCAGGAAATATTTACAATCGTCAGGCCATTACCTTTCATTCGAGTATCTATTATGTACACCGGTTTTCGATTTTCTAGAACTAACCGATTCATTGTCAATAACACAACGCAAAAAAACGAGATAAATGTTTCCCATGGACATCTCATACATCAATTCTATATAATTTGCGGGTGCTGATTATGACTGCATAATTTATTTTTCTCTTCCGTAATCATGCCCCAGACAAAATTTTAAGCAGGCAAGTGGTTCGAAACATGCAGGCAAACAAGCTACCTGTACGCATTGAAATCACATGTTATATGAAGCTTTGTGGTAGGCAAAGGTGGGAATGTGGACAAAAGCTGCTAAGTCCCTGATATAGCATGAACACAAAATTGGTAGGGAAATGGTAGGATATGGTAGCCAAACAGGTGTAAGCAAAATGGTAGGCTCAGACAGGGTAAGGTAGGTATTGAAATCACATTTTATATGAAGCTTTGAGGTAGGCAAAGGTGGGAATGTGGACAAAAGCTGCTAGTTCCCTGCTATAGCATGAAAACAAAATTGGTAGGGAACTGACAGACATATGTAGGGTATGGTAGCCAAACATGTGTAAGCAAAATGGTAGGGTAAAGTGCAATGTGCTGGAAGCAAAATGGTAGGGAAAGGTAGGGAGCATAAACATATAACATAAATCATCAGTTCCCATCCATCCCACAGTACCAAAAACATCTTGTTGTACAAACGCTTCGAAAAACTCAAACGCTACGATTCTCTATTGCTGGATTCGTATATGTTTTCTGGAAGAACTCTGAATTGTTTGTTATTGTTTTTGCAATTTTGCTAAAAAAGTGATTTCAGAAAGCAATAACAAAACACTTGTGTATTAAAAACAACATGTGTTTGTTTTATGTACAGCAAGAAGTTTTTGTTTCGGGCGTCATGACGGTTAAAACTATTTGCTGTGCACTTTTGATGACTATGTTGATATCAGCAATAATCTTCTGCAATACGCAAATCCGTGTCAATACGGCACATTTTCACGTTTTAATTAAAACAATTCGCGTTGCAAACCGACGAAAGTAAACACCGATGTTTACAAATGACAAAAATTTTCAATATTGAAAATTTTTGAAGGAAAAATTGATATTTGTAAACAAAAATTTCAGTCGACAACTTGTTGATCAATCATTTAAAACTTCAAAACAAAAACTTTTTATAAACAAAATGTTCTGTCGACAACTTGTTGATCAAGCTTTTCAAAATTTCAAAACAGAAATTCCTACACAATGTGTTTGTCTGCTACTCGCAGGCTGCCTTTCCCTTTCAGTTTCCTACTATGAAGAAGCTTTTCAAAATGTCAAAACAGAAATTCCTATACAATGTGTTTGCCTGCTACTCACAGGCTACCTTTCCCTTACTTCGCAGGCTACCTTTCAAAACTTCAAAACCAAAACTTACAGAAAAATGCTTTTGCCTGCTAGGGGTAAGCTTTAAAATACCAGTTTGCGGCGTAAATGCTGCTTATTTTCAAAAATTCAAAATGCCTGTTATGCAATGTGTATTTCCTACCATATTCCTGTGAGTTTTCCTCAAAACTACTAAATAATACCAGTTTCCTTGCATATTTTTTGTCTGGGGCAGCCACATTTTGAATAAAAAAAAACACTTACACAACTAGTTTTCCAAAATACTTTAAGCGCATTTTTTTTTAATTTGTCAAGACTAATTATAATATATCAACAAATACTATTACTTCGATATGTTTTTAAGATTTTTGAATATAAACTTGTTAAATTTTGATATTTTTAAATTTCGAATCTAATGAAAATAGATAAGCTGTCATTTTATTGGCGGACTTTACATTTGTTTGTTTGAATGGAGACGTCATCGTTAAGAAATTGTATAATGATTTATCCATGAATATAACAGGACAAATATGTTTTTGAGTTGTAGGTCTTTTTTGTATTATACTGAAAAAATGTTGTCATAAAACAATGTTAAAATTTAAACTTTTGCATGTGCATAACTAGTGCTACTCAATTACGCCAGACACTAAATCAGAAAAAGCCACAAAAAAAAAATGCAGGAAAAAAAAACTAAAATATTCCTTTTAAGAGCAAACGCTTTTTTCAAAAAGGGTTGCCAAAATGTCAACAAAAGCTACCCAAAATACAAACTAAAAGCATTATTGTCTCGAACAAAAAAAAAAATGTTGTGAGCCATGTACGCACACAAACAAACGTAAAAAATAACACACACACATAGTCACGCATGCCGGCGTCAACTTTAATTAATGCTGCGACTCACTTGTGTCCTTAAACGCAGTGGCGCATCCTGTGGCGATGCAAGGCATCCAAAAAAAACAGCACTAGAAACAACACAAACAATAGAGAGACAAGGATTGGTGCACAGCTAACGAACAGTGTACAGAAAATGATGGTGATGACGGAATAAGATACATTTTCAAAAGAAGGGGGCAGGCTATTTATCTATATTTGGATTAATCTGATTGCTGTTTAATTGTTTAATCAGATTTTCTGATTGATTCAACAAAATTTAGATTAGCTCAAAATTAATTAATTCTGTGCTATATTTGTGCTAATTTGTGCTCAATTTGTGCTATGTCTGTGCTAAGTTGTGCTCAAATTGTGCTATAACTAAAAAAAAATGTTGATCAAATCATAAAATTAATGTGGAAATTAACAGAGAAATCGCAGATATATAATTTTTTGATATTGTGCTTAAATTGTGCTGGTTGCTCTAAGCTAAGGAAATAGGAATTTATTAAAATTGATAAAATTTTTAATAAAAAGTTAGTACAGCCATTTAAAGTTTCAACTTTTATTTCATAATTGTACTAATAAATAAAAGTATTACAAAAAATAAAATAAGTATTTACTTTTCCTGCTGTACCATTTCCATAATGTTAGAAAAAAAAAATTAAAAAATAACGCCTGTGTGCCATTCTGTGTGTTCTAAGTATATTAGTTATTTAAGTGCCCATGGGTAAAAATGTCAGTACTCATTGTCTGTGTGTGTTTTGGTGTGCATTAAAACTTGTAAAGTTTCGACTTTTACGACTGCACCATATCCGTTTATTTAACTGACATTTTTTTTTTTTAATTGTCAGTCATGATGTGTGACTGACAATTGTCAGGATTATGAAGTCGCACGCACATCACATACAGAGTTTTTAATGTCAAAACTACATAGGGTTAACCTTTCGAAAAACTAAAAATGTCAAAGTCATGGCTGGCATCAGTAATGTTATCTGATATTCTTTCTATACGAACAGTAAACTTTGTAAAAATATTGGGAATCACATTGTGGAGGTTTTTCAAGCAACGTTTTAAAATATTAGTAAATATTATTAAATTAAAATACAATAAACACAGATAGAAAAGATTTGTTTGAATATGTTTGAATGTAATTAAAAAGTAATACGAATTTACCATACATGTATTAGGAATGAAGTGTAATTAAATTATACTCGAAATTGAATTTATTTTTGTTCACGTGTAAACATTATTATATTGTCCAGCAGAATCTGTCAAATTGACCATAAATATGTTACAATACCAACATAAAATTTTAATTGCATTTGAATAAACTGTTTCTTGGCAATTTAATTGGTTAAAACTATGTTTCGAAACACAGAAAATGCTAATCAGATCTAAATACAACGTATGTTCGCCACGCTCGTCTTAATTCGATAACTTATCGACTGACGAAGTTGGCAACGTTGTGCAGCATTATCTACCTACGCCATCTTTTGCCATCGTTTGAACATATTGATGTTTAAAAACAAACAAAAAATAGAATTGGATTTAAATAAATGTATTCTTCCAACATTCTTCTTGTATACGAAGTTGGCACTTGTTGAGCAGATTTTTCTACCTACATCTCTTTTGTCGTCGTTTGAAGTATGTATATCACTCGGTGATCGGCATTTTCTGCGTACGCGTCTTTGTTGTTCGTTGAGAAAACGTGTTCGCGTCGGTAATAATTTTGTTATTTGTAAATTAAATAAATATATTAATTGTGTTATAAAAATACTAATAGTAACAGTGTATAATAACTTGCAGTATATAATTTCTGAAACTAATGTGAAAAAACCACAAATAAAAATCTGTGTTCCGATTTTCAAACAGAATTTGGCATGTTTTTTTTACAAAAGTCTCCGTGAATTCCTTTCCTACGCTATGTGCTGTACTGAGATCAACTGTAACTGTGCCAAATATAAAGCGTGCCTCGATCGTCTGGTTTAGCTCCTGCTGGTGCAATTGTGCATTCATTGATGCTGTCACTTGTACTTGCAGTTTTAAACGAATTATTTATTTAAGCATTTAAAAATTGTTAATGAATTCAATTATTTTAAATTCCCACTGTGGATGTTTAAAGATTTTTAATAAAAATTAATAAAAAACAACATTTTATTTTATCTTCAGGATTTCTTTCCAAAAATATTTAAATATCCCAGTAGTAAATTTCAGGCGTAAGAAGCTATGCTAGCACTGATTCTCAAGCAGGTAGAACCCCTTCCCGACTAAATGCCTTCCTTTATTCTTTTTTATATGAAATGAACATTTTTGCAGGACTTCCCTATTCGTTTTTCAGAGAACGGCTCTCAGAAGGTCTCACAAAATAGTTTGACTCATTACTGTTAGCATTCCATTAGAAGGTGAGCTAGCAGCGCTTCGCTTTTGTATTTGAAAAAAATATTAGAAATAGTCACCAAATAGTCGATTAGCGCTGATTCTCTAGAAGGTGTGCTGAAAGTGGACTAGTTTCAGTGATGGTAGAATGTGTATTGAGGACGCTAAGAATTTGTTACATCAGGGCTTCTACTGGCAAGGCCTGGGCCAATTTACTTCTGGGATGTTTCTAGGCAAACATACTACTTTTTGTACTGAAACAACTGATATGTTTCACTGGAAACATATATATATATATATATATATATATATATATATATATATATATATATATATATATATATATTTAGGTCGTTCAAAATCATGTTTTATTTTGAACATATTTATGTTTCGGTTCAAGTATTTATTTTGTTTGGATTAATAATTATTATGTTTCCATTAGAACATACAGCATTTTAACGGGCAACATTAAAATGTTTCCGTGATATAATGTAAATCAGAGCTCATTACAACACTGTTCAAGTCTCAATGCAACCTTATGCAATATTATGTTTACATAAAATTCTAAACATACATGTTAATGCCTGCAATATTATGTTTGGGAGAGCCCGTTTTTGCAGCGTGTAAGGACTCAATGTATTTAATGTAAATTCATTATATTTAACATATTTTTAGTTATTACAAAAAGTCAATATTGCATCGAACTTATATTATGGCAACGGACTCAAAAATAAATGCATAAAAAAGTATTACAATCAATCGAAGATGCATTTTCGAATTCGGGCAGTTCAAAAGTTCCTGACGGCTTATCAGCCTATGTGTTCAAGAAGCGCCCGTCAACGCTGGCTTGTCCTTTGCGTAGCTTTTCCAACATCTTCTACACAACAGGAGTCTTTGGATCTGGTTGGAAGGTTGCCAATGTGCAGCCAGTTCCGAAAAAAGGCGACGCTACGAACCCTGTCAATTACCGACCCATTGCAATATGCTTTGCGCTGTCTAAGGTAATGGAGAGCGTAATTAACTTACACCTTGTGAACTATTTGGAGCACAACGAATTACTCAGTGACCGGCAATACGGTTTCCGTAGGACCAGATCCACGGGTGACTTAATGGCGGTACTCTCAGAAAAGTAGAATAATTGTATTCACCTTTTCGGGGAGAGTAAGGTTGTAGCGCTTGATATCTCGAAAGCCGTTTGACCGAGATTGGCATGAGGCCCTCGTTTCAAAACTAATTGCATAGAGTGTAGGTAATTCTTTCACTCGATGGATATCGAGTATTCCTCAGGGTCGTTCTATACGAGTTGCGATGGATGGTGTTCTTTCAAAACAACTTTCCATAAATTATGAAGTTTCGCAGGGTTTCGTCATATCCCCGTCCCTATTTCTGATCTTTTTCAATGACCTTTTGTCCTTGACCCAGAACCCAATCCATTTCTTTGCAGATGACAGTAATATTTGTCATCTATATTCGTTCATCAAGCGTCCAAAATCTTTGGACGCTTGAAATGTGACCCCGAAAATGTGACCTCCGTTGGAACTATCATATATTTGATGAGTCGATAGAAGTGCCTCGGTTTTCTTAAACAGTGCAATACATTCTACCGCGGCTACAAAAGTAGCCGCGGTAGTATGTTCAGTGGTTAGTGCGTTGGATTGCGAGCCGAAAGGTCCCCGGTTCAAGCCTGGACTGGGGCTAACAACATCTTTTCATAGAAACATTTTTCTATACCGCGCTACCTCTCGTCAGTAAATGGCAAACCTACGAGAGTAAAACCATTGCCTATGAAAAGCTCTCACCCGCCGTTCGGATTCGGCAATAAACTGTAGTTCCCACCACTTTGAGTACAAATATAACACGCACAGCTCAATATGGTGAGATAGCTCGGCCGAGGTTCTATACAGGACTGTAGCGCCAAACTATTATATATTATATATAATACATACTTCACTCCTGCTGACTTGCGCACTATCAACAACACCTATAGACGTCCTGATTCCATCAGGTCGTGTGTTCTCTCGTTCTACTCGGGCAGCCAACCAAGCCCACCCCTTCGATTTTCAACAGAACCACGCATTACAGAGAGAATTCGTTTTTCAGCCGCACGATACGTTTGTGGAACAATCTCCCTGCGTCTTTTTTTCCTGACATTTTCGATATTGGCAAATTTAAAACAAAAATTCATCGACACTACTACATCTTTCCTTCTTCGTTTCAACATATCATCCTTCCATATTATCAATACTGTGTATTGCATAAATAGGGGGCATCCCCTGAGCGTTGGTTAACTTGTAAAAAAAAGAACTATTGTCTCTAATTCAATATATATAATGGACCATACTTTATATATTTTTGTACATTTTTTATTTTTTTTAACTTAATATTGTATATATTTAATATAGTTTAACTAGTATTTCTAGTAATTTAGTTTAAAGCCATAAGGCTTTGTGAATTACACAGTTTTAATGCAAGAGTTCCATCATCATATCCACATTTGATATTCCATTATTTCGCCATTTTTTTCATTCTAGCATATTTATTTCTAAAACAAATTCCCAGTCAAAGTACAAATTAAAACATTTAATTAGAAAATGCAATTTTAATGTATACGCGACAAGTGTCGGTGCTGTTAGTAATGACTGCATAATGTTGTCGCATTTATTCTCACTCAACTAAACTAAAAAGTAGAAAGGTATCTATTAAATTGCATACCTCCAATGGAGACCACGTGACCATGTTCGCGTGCAATCTGTAAATAATGCTGACAAACGACACAGTACCGGCGACATCTGCAACAAAAGCACACTCTCAACTCATTCTATAGACACATACCTACCATAGAACTATGTGTGAATACTTCCGATCCATACCTTCACCGAACTATACCAACGGCAAATGTTCATATATATTACCGACCGCAATTCAACATACCCCTTGGTCCTCTACTTCCAACCATTTACATCCTGTTCTATTGCATTATACACCTGCCCTGCTGCATTGCTTAATGCATCGAAATTTATAAAATGTCTGTGGAAAATGCGCTGCCATTCACGACAAGGCACCGCAGTAGAAACACTTTCTGCTTCTTCTGCAAACGAAAGAAAAGAAGCTGCAGCTCTAAAGAAAGTGCATAAATGGGTAGCAGTTGAAGTATAAGAAATTTAGTTGAAAGCAAATTCATCTAGTTGCCACTTTCCGGTTGTGGTTGTTGTCACGGTGACAGACATTGTTGGAGATACGTTGGGCACTTTGTACAAGTGGAGGCATTAAATAAAGATGCCCCGTATATAAAGCGCTAAATAATGCAGTGCCAAGTGCATCATGCAAAAGTGTTTCACTTATTTTATAAAAGATTTATTTTTCTTTTAGAGCATCGCATGTAGAGTATATTTTGGAGCATGATTATATAAGATGGATAAAACTCTTGAATACTTTAAAAATTCAAAATGAATAAATTATGCACATGACAAAATCACTTGAGAATATCTATTATATATATAAAAATGAAATGTCCTGTATGTGCCAGAGCATCACGAGAGAACAAACCGACGGCTTTGCATTTTGTTCGTGTCAAAAGTGGTTTAGGAAAAAAGAAAAATCAGAAAAACCCAAAGGAAATGCCGGAAAATCTAAATTTTACCCTAGGAACATGAAATTTAGACTGGGTATTCATTTCCCGACGTAAGACCGCACTAAGAAGGTATTCGCTTCCTAAAGTACAAAAAGGATCCTGGCAAAAAATATCTGTGGACTTAAGATAGCCACACTCATGAAATTTGGCCCAGTGATATACATATATTGTGGTTGTTTATTTTTTTGTCAAATTTCTAAGAGATGGGACAAAAAGGCGTGGCACCTCCCATATAACTAAAATGTGAAAATGCTATAACTCCTGACTTACTAAGAGCAGAATTGTAAAAATCGAAACAATGAATCATATTTATAATTATAATCGCCATGTAGAATATGGGCGTGATTGGACAAACGGGCGTGGCACCTACAATATAATCAAAACTTTAGAAATGTTATAACTCCTGACCTACAAAGAGTAGAGGTTAATGACATAAGCAAAAACACATTTGTTTATAATATTTTACTTTTATTTTAAATAATTAAAGATATTATCTTCTAAAAAATAGTGAATTCCTAAAAATCTGTAATTAAAAAAAACACTGAAATCTATGGAATTCAATATTAAAAAATTAATACTTTTTAACGTTATTTTTTTCTGATGCCTGACAGCAGAAAGTTAGCTATCGTTGACACATTTATTCGTGGAATGAATTTAGAGAAACGTGCAATATTTTTCATTTTAGGGAAAACAAGATGATTAATTGTGTCACATGCAACGAAGCGCGTACGTTTTAAATCAATTTTTTATTTTTATTTACATTTTAAATTTGCGCAATTTTCGTTAAATTAAAGAAAAAAATTGTCCAAACAAATTCTATTTATAATTCTTCCCATAGACAATTATTTCCTCCGGGGATTTATTTCCAATACAATTTTTACCGAAAACAATTGAGGAGCTCATTTCCAAAACGTGCCATCCAGTCAAAAATCGAAAAAAAGTTACTTATGTACTTTTGTTCGTCCTTAGGTGTCGAATCAGTAAAAATAAAATCATGTCTTTATGTAGACCATTTGCAAAGTTATTTGACTTTAAAATAATACTACATTTCCAAAACATTCTATTCTTCGAAAATGTAATTTCCAAAAAGTGCTATATACAATTTTATTTCCAAAACATTCTATTTGGAGAAAATTACATTTCCAAAACGTGCTATAGAACGAAAACGTATTATAATCAAAGTAGGTTCCACATACCTATTCCATTTAAAAAAAAAATGATGTGCAAATATGGTACTATATATTTGCAATCTTTATACATGTAACCAATATTTAATGCGACATAAAAAATATTAATTTCTACCTATGGACAGAATATTAGTCGGACAGAGGATGTAATGAAATTGCGTCGTACGTTTAGAGTTACACCCCCAAATGATAATTATAAAGCCAAAATTAAATCTAAACATCATTAAAAAAAAAAATTTTTCTATATAATCAGAACAAAAACTACACTATGAGCCACAAGTTAAGTGTATCTCGTAAATCAATAAATGAAATTTGTTGCGGAAAGTGGAAAATATGTCAATTTATTGGAAAACAAAAAAAAAACTATATTCTAAAGAGAAAAAATCCTTCTGTAGGCTAGGTTGAAGTCAAAATATTGAAACAAATGCTTTTTTTAAGAATAACAATATGTTACACTAAAAGACTGTCTGGAAACATTCCACTTCTTGTTTGGAAAAGTCTGACAAACACAAGTGTTCTAATTTAAAAAATATTCAAAAATCAAATTCGAAGGAATGATGTTTAGTTGAAATCAAATAATATTTTGTGAAACTTATATTGAAAATACTCTGTTAAAGAAATGCTCATCATTGTTGAAAGCAATGAGTTTAAATTTAGAGAATATTCCATTTTATTAAAAAATGTTGGTCAATAATATTACTAAAAACTCAAATCCTGATGTGGAAATAACATTATTGAAGAAGGATAATTTTAAAAAATCATTATTACTTTTATTCTAAATAAAAAAACATGAACCAAACGCATAATAAAATATTTTTTAATTCCAAAAAGTGCTATCTTTTAAATATGTTATATCCAAAAAATGCTATTTGAGATTTCATTTCCAAAATATGCTATTTCAATTTTGAAAGCATTTATTGACATATATACGGTTCAAAAACGATTAATTTAAAAACATGAATATACTAAGGATATGACAAAGTTTAAAAGTGTTAAAGACACTTTAGTTCAAATTTGACTCTATAATGGAGTAACAGTATTTCGCCTTTTACTCAAAACAGAGTTCGTTTCATATAGCACGTTTTGGAAATGAGATCCTCAATTCTCCATCGATAAAATTCTTTCGCTAGTAAATTTTGTCCCAAGACAATTATTCTCTGGAACAAAAAATGTCTCTAAACAAATCTTATGTCATATTCTTTCCCAAGATAATTCTTCCCATATACAATTATTTCCTCAGCCAATTTAAATTCCAAATTTTTTAATTTTACTCTATAGAATTCTTTTGCGAGAACTGTTTCTCAGAGACAATTCTTTCTCGATAGAATTATTCGGATATTCTTACCGAAATAGTTCTTCCCAAGACAATTCACCCAAAAAAAAAAAATACTTATACAATTATTAAAAAAAATATCATGGATTATATTGTCTAAAAAAATAATTGTCCGGAAAAAGAGTCTTGGGGAAGTATTATCTGGGAAAAATCCTCGGCGAAATTTCAAAGGGAATAATTGTTTGGGAAATAATTGATCGGCTGCCAATATTTTTAGTATTTCGTTAAACATATTGAGAAAAATATGGTATTTATATTATAAAAACCATATTATGGAAATTGCGAACACACAGAGACACGAAAACTCTTTAATGCGTCTGGGACATTTAATAAGTTAAATAAAATAAAAATAAAAAGAAAAATCTATAAAAAGAGGGTGGTTTATACTGCGTGGGTAACTGACTGCTTGACTGACTATATTTATTCCATTGAATCTGATTATGCTCTGATTTCCACATTCAGTATAAACGGAAACCCATGCAGTGCAACGCCAAACTGAACTGAAAAGAAAGGAAATCAACTGATGCAAGGACTACGGCTTGTGCTATGCAATCAGTGTCGCTTTTAAACAGAGTCAAAAATAAATACTATTCAAACCGAATGAACTTTATGCATTTATATCTCATTAATATTAAATGCAATTCTTTTACATATTTTTAAATGATATTCATTCGCACGTACGGTTCGAGATGCACTCGAAATAATCGTTGGGCTGATTTGTAATGTATACTCAGAAGAAAATGTCTCATTAGTTATATAATTGATCTTATTGTTCATGTATTAGATGTTTTTTCATATTTATTCAAAAGTTGTCTAATGAATATGATAATCTCTGAAAAATTCGGTAGGGGAAAGGTCCGTAGGCTGTGCCACCGCTATTTTTTTTGTTTTTTTTACATTGGCGATATTAAATTTTTAATACAACATCTCAAGTAACATTGCACTACAACTTTTCGCGAAACTTTAAAGTGAAATGGCCTCCTGCTTAGTACTCATCCAGACGAATACTAAAATGTACTCAACAAAAAAATTTTATTGACTTTTTCAAGTGTTGACTATGTGGTCAATTTAAATTATAAAATTAAAGTTAAATGCATTAAAATGATGCTCTTGAATATCTTTTTATAACACTCAGAAAAAAATACTATATAAATAATAGTTTTTTACTATTAAAAATAGTCAATAGGATAATTTATTATTTTAATCGGTAATACCATTAAATACTAGAAAATACCATGACTTACACGGACTGAACCTCGTCGGCTTCCGACGTAATATAAAAGCTAATTAAGTTCTCCGATGAACGGGAAACATTGTTTTTATACCCTACACTAAGAGTGAAAGGGTATATTCAGTTTGGTACGCCGTTTGTAACACCCAGAAGGAAGCATCTCCGGTATGGAAAAGTATATATATTCTTGATCAGCATGACCTCCTGAGTCGATTTAGCGATGTCCGTCTGTCCGTCTGTCTGTCCGTCTGTCTGTCTGTCTGTCTGTCTGTCTGTCTGTTGAAATCCCTACTACTTTTAAAATTGAAGAGCTAGATAAATGATACTTATAACTTAGATTACTAATATACCTACGCTGTATGTGCGAAATTGGCGAGATCGGTCCATGGTGACCTATGATCCGACCACTTATGTTCAATTACCACATATAAAATGTACATATAAAGATCAATTTTTATGTATACGTGCTTAGGTAAACTTTTTTGGTCAAATATATATTGATATCATGCTCAAATACATTATAATAATGTTTTCCGGCAAAAAAACTTGTGGTTCACAAAAAAAAAAATCGAAATTCGGTACACCTACCCATTTGTAAATATGGGTATCAAATGAATAGAAATTCTTCAGCGATTGAATGTTTGTAGTTATTTTCAGGATTCGTATACCCTGGTGACTTATATATCACTTTGAATGGTAACCACACATATGTGTAGGGTATTTATAGTCGGCTTAGACCGACTATAATTTTGATAATCCTAACTATCATAATTACACCTACTTTAAAATTTCCCATGTGATCTAACCTTCCCAACTGGTTCTCTTTTCTATTTTATTTTTTCATTCTGCAATCAATTACTAACAATGTAAAATTTCATGTTTTCACATAAAAATAAAATAAGAGCAAATTTGACAGTAAATTTTCACTCAACGGGAAACTCGATTGAATTTTTTTCGAATATATGAGTTGCATGATTGCTTTTTGTCAATTTCATCGGAAATGTCTCCCGACGTGTTTCTTGATTAGGCTGAATAATACTTATCAATAATCCCAAGAAACAAAACGGTCCGTTAACGGTGCAGTATACGGAACAGCAATACGGAATACGATTCCGTAAACGTTCCGTTTTCTGGATACGAAAACGGTCCAGTGAACGGATAAAGAGGAACATCGAAACGGATTTCGAATCCGTTGAAAGTACGTTTCGACGGTACGTTAACGGACCGTCATACTGGATTACAAACGGAGTGAGTCCGTCGAGAGTATGTTTCGGCGGTACGTTTACGGACCGTCAAACTGGATGAAATACGGAGTGCATCCGTTGATATTACGTTTTGACGGTCCGTCAACGGATCGCCATTCTGGACAAAATACGGAGTAAGTCCGTTGAGAATGCGTTTCGACGGTCCGTTAACGTACCGTAGATCTGTATGAAAAACGGAATGAATAGATTAAAAACACCGTTTTCATACCATACAATGTATACTAAATGACCTCTTGCATATTTTTATTTGACAAGAAACAAACTTATTATTAATAAAATTGAATATGAAACATACTATTTTTACCAAACAACAAATTTGTAATATACTGAAATTCCACATGGTATTTCCATCATCGATTTCGTGTCAACAATGACCAAAACAATAATCATTTTATCACTTTAACTGGATTGCAGTTGACATAGGGCTTGAATGAGTCTCTTTGTAGGGTGCAATGTTTAGTGATGGACGTTTATCAGCCAAAAAGCCAAGACAATTTTGCATCGCACATTTTCCGCAAACTTTATACCACATTTTCAGGAGCTCTTAGATATAGTCCTTTTTGAATTGAAACTTTTGAAGCCATCGAAGATTCTCAAAATATGGAAGTGAAAATGTATGTAAATTATGTTTTGAATAAATGTGTATTTCATTTATATTTTATTCACTTATCTTGTTTGGTCTTCGAGAGACGCATTCACCAACTGTAATTCTCCGAGCTTATTGTTCATGTTCACAAAGTCAAATGAATTGAAATGTACACCAGTATAAACGGAAAATTTACGGAGTACTCCGTTTCAACGGAAACATTACGGAGTACTCCGTTTCAACGGTACCGTAAACGACTACAACAAAACGCAAATCTTACGGAGTTATTTAGAAATTCGGAGCAAAACGGAATTCTAACGGAGTCGTCCGATTTGACGGTACGTTAACGGTGCGTAATCGTATATGCTACGACGGATACAAGCTCAATTATCCGTAAACATGCCGTCAATGACGGTATTGTATTTCCGTGTGTGTCGTATGCTCCGTATAAATGTTTCTTGGGAATATTTATGGGTTTTGCTATTGTAATTAAAAGAGTACATAATAAAATTTATGGTACAACAACATATTGTATTAACAGTTTGAATATTATTGAACTAATGGTACGCTTTCTATTGATCAATTTTAATACTATAAATAATTGTTTTTGTATTGAAATACTACTAACTCAAACCTAAACAAACCTAGTGCTTCTGGGTGAAAAATCATCTTCTTTTTTGGTGTTAGTCATTTTTTTTTTTTTGCAATTCATATTCATAATTTTTTATATGACTACCTATTGCTCTAAAATTGTATATCCCAGTAAACCAAACGATATCTTAACTATATTATTTATAGGTCAAATTTATCATATTTGGTAATGTGTAATGATACGAAAATGATAGGGTTTACCATGAAATCACACCTATTTTAATCGTCATATGTATTGCATAGATATCGAAAATACCCGAGACAAAATGTCAGTCATTTTTCAGGAATATTTCCGACAAAACACACAACTAAATGGAATATTTGGAGATGTGTATAGCAGGTTGTAAAATTTTGTGGAATTTAAATGACAGATTTATGGCATGTTTTGGGAACGGACAGAAAACAGATACAAATTCCGCCTTTATCTCCTTGAAATCTTTAGTTCACACGAACGAACCTACCAATACTGACAAATAGGGTTTGAAAAATAGTTTAAAGATTACATTGAACATATGCACTTTTCTCGGAAGCCCGTGGAAGCCTCATATTAATAGGTCCTCCTCCTTGTTTTCAGCATACCTCGAATTCACAATTTGCGAACTTTTTTAAACTATCAACAAACGATATCCGCGCACGTGTATAACACAGTCACTCTTTTATACACAGAAAAAAAAAATAATCGACGTAAATATAGCAACAGATATTAATTGCATGTGAACACATTTGCTATTCGTTGTTACTAAAAATTGCGGTTGGTGTATATGTATATATAAAGGTTTTTTCATCAGGGACGCTACAAAAATAGAGCGACAGGGACAGCAAACGACGCCATATTTATTGCCGCTCTTTTGACATTTTTCTTCAGTAAGGTTTGCCATTTGTCGAAATTATTAAATTTACTACCAAAATTCGGTAGTAAAAATTCGAAAAATCATCTTCAGCGATGAGGCTCATTTCTGGCTGAATGGCTTCGTCAATAAACAAAATATGCGTTATTGATCAGACAGCAATCCACACGTACTCCATGAGTCATCATTGCATCCCGAAAAAATTACGGTTTGGTGCGGTTTATGGGCCGGCGGCGTCATTGGGCCGTACTTCTTCCGTGATGATCAAGACCGGCACGTTACTGTAAATGGGAATCGCTACCGTTTAATTGAATATTTTTGTCCCCAATTGGATGATATGGACTTGGAGGACATGTGGTTCCAACAGGACGGCGCCACAAACCACACAGCGAATGCCACAATCAATTTATTGGAAACCAAGTTTGGAGAACGTGTTATCTCACGAAATGGTCCAATCGATTGGCCGCCTCGGTCGTGCGATTTGACGCCGTTAGACTATTTCCTGTGGGGCTACGTTAAGTCGAGTTCCATACATAATGGCATCGAACGTACTTTTACAGGAATAAAGAATTTCATTGATATCCAAAACCGTTTTTGTTTTATTTTGTAGCGGCTCTTATTGAAAAACCCTTTACAGCATACACACCAACCGAATTCTCAAACTACACAGTTTTAAAGACACTACAGTTTTACAGATTCTTCTCAGTTTTAAAGTAACTACAAATTTGCAGCCGATATTATTTTACATTCGTTCGATGGACGCGTGCTGGCCTATTCGGTTCGTTGGGTCGATTGTCGGCACATTGTGCGAATTACTTCAACTTTGATATTTTCTCTCTTATTTGTGTTTAATTTCCTTTCACTATACATAGCTTTATTGGTTACGTGTGAACGTGGGTCTAACTTCGAACAACAAAGTAAGTAAGTAAAATAATTAAAATTTAAAAAAATATGTATACTATAAAAATAATAAATAATAATTTATAATAAAAAAAAAATATAAAATAAATAAAAAACATATTTTTACATTTCACACCAATGTAAGCGAATACACACACCAAATTAAGCGAATATACACACTACAAGCGCGTCGCAAAAACAGCTGTTGACAGCAAATGAGATTGCTAATATGAATGATGTGTACGCTTATGCAGTTAATAATTTAGTCGGCGCAGTTTCAGCAAAAATGTAATTGTATTGATGTACATTTTTTTTTTCTGTGTAATACAAATCCATAACAAAATTAGCAGTTTGCTTTGTAAAGGTCTTTTTATAAATCAAATTATTTAAAATAAATATTTATGTTGACATTTTTTTTTTTTTTAATTATTTTAATACTTCGTTGCGTACAAACGCATTTTTTATAGTTGTACATTCTGAAATATTATGCTTGGCAATGTAGTTCAGACGTTCGACGCACAGAACAAGCGTTCAACGTAAAACTCATACGAAACGCAACGTAAGAGATACATGATGTCGATTTTAGACGTAGGGGACTGAAAACGAAACGAACGTTCCCCGGGAGATACATGATTTGGCTGCAAATCTTTATTATTTGACGTTATTGATATCGAGTTGATAATGAGACAGTGTTCATTTTCGATAAACTAATTTTATTTGTTCAGAAAATTTTGTTTTTTTGATGTAAAATCTAAAGAGCCCATAATTCAATTTCAAAATATTTTGGATTTCACATCGAAAATTTATCATTATTTCATCGAATTCAAAATTATCGTCAAATGGTTTGTAGGGAAGTTGTTAATTTGGGTTTTTCTTAGAACCCAACTGCGTCAAGAAAAAATTTGTTTGGATAAAGTTTTCCTTTTGGGATTTTCTCAGAACCCAACTGCGTAATTTTTTGAAAAATTGGCTAAGTTGTTAAAAATAGGTGTTGTGTTTAAAATATGACTCTACTGTATGTAAATCTATGCCGATTGAAATAGTTTCATCCAAAAAATCTTTGGGTGGAATACCATGTCATTAAAGAAAAATCAAAAAATTTGGTCAAAATACACTATCACCTCCATCATCAACATTTTGTGGCTTATTACGTACAAATCTGTCTATTGATAATATCTGTATCGCAAATAATAATATGATTTGATTTGTTGCTAAATTAAAAATATGCTTTGTTCATAGAGAAAATATAAATGTGTTTTTATTCGTGCGAAAAGATATGAAAAAAATGAGAATATTATTATAGTATAAGCTGTATACGATAATCTATTCTTGAAATGTAGATTTATACCGTGGTATTATTTTTGTTGTTGTTGTAATTATAAGTCATATTTTTGTACGTGCTCAGGACATTCTTGACTGTTATCCTTGTAAATACATAATTCATATTCTCATTATCAGCGATGCGATGCGATGCGACGTAGCAAAATTCAATAAAGCAAGGAAACATATCGCTTCGGTTACATTTTCAGTGTTAAGACTTTTCATTAATTTCTGTTTAAATTTTTGTTTTATGCTCATATTCGAATACTACGTACTTTTATAGCTTTTAACTTTTAGCACGTGTGCTTTTATGTATGTGTTTAAACGCATAATGAAATCATGCCAGCTCAGTCCTTTTACGACGCATATATTGTACCAACCCAACAACCTACATTTGCACCGCAAAGCACCCTTAAATGCAATCAAGCGCTGCATTCAATGCAATATTATGTTCGAAAAAAAAAATACTTTTCTTGCCACTTCAGAATAAAATTCATATTTGCATCCATCGCCATCGTCCCGTCCCGTCCCGCCCCGTTGCGTCCCAATAGTATTCAAAGTAGTTTTGTAAAATTGCATGCATCTCTCCACGTGTGCGCCTTTGGTAGTCTTTGAGCAATTTTAGTTGTTGGTAACTGTTGCTGTTGGTTTCCATTGAAAGACATTTTCGAGAACAAAAAAATAATTTTGTTTTGCCACAAAGTGTAGTATGTGAATTTACAGCTCAAAAAGTTTTAAATTTCTGAATTATTGGAACTGATTATTAATTCTTTAAAAATGTCTATACAAATAAAATTGTAGTTTAAATGAATAGCTATATTGATATCAATCGGATATCTAGAGAGAATTTTCGAAAACGATTATTGGGACTATACAAATTTCTTTTAAATTTTTACTTCATTTTTCAATTTCTTAATTATAAATTTGTACATAAAAAGTAAAACTTGTACTGGAGAAAATCAAATATTTACTAAAAATGTATTTCACCAAAAAATTAATAATTTACTCAATTTTTGATTTTCATTAAAAATTCATATTCCTAATTTAAACACACATTTTTCACTCAATTTCAATTAAAAATCAATTTTCACTCAATATTCATATTTTCAGTCAGTATTTAAATTTTCACCAAAAATTGATTTTTCACAAAATATTTATATGTTCAATCAAATGTAATGTTTTCACTCAAAATTATTATTTTCACTTAATATATATTTTCACTCTTAATTTATATTTTTACTCAAAATCACATTTTCACTCAAAATTCATATTTTCACTCAAAATAAATACTTTCACTAAAAATTCATATATTGTCTCAAAATTCATATTTTCATTCCAATTTAATATTTTCACTCAGAATTATATTTTTAACTTAATTTAAATTTTCACTCAAAAACCACATTTTTACACAAAATTCATAATTTCAGACAAATTCACTCAAATATTTTCGCTCAAATGTTATATTTTCACTCAATATTCATATTTTCACTCAAACCTATTATTTTCACTTAATTTATATATTCATCGAAAATTATAATTTCAACTAAAACTCACATTTTCACGCAATATTTGAAGTGCAAAGATAATGTCGCGCCACATGTTCAAGTTTACTTAAATTTTTAAATAGCTGGTTTTATTAACTTTAAAACGAGACATCAATGAAGTTTCTAGCATTTATCGTTCTATATATATTTCAATATGAAAGTGAGGTGGGATTGACCCACTTTCTTTTTCCTTATATATTTATAATAAACTAGCTGGACCCGTGCACGACTCGAGCCAAGATTTTGTGAATTCATAGATATAAAGCGATTTTATTAATATAAAAAACATTATTATTATTTTTTATATCAGGGACCCGTGATTCGCTGTGGAAGTTTTTATTGGTTTTATAAATGTAGTAACCAAATAATAATTCTCCGCCAAAACAACTTGTCTCAAAGACAATTCAGACAGTAGAGTATTTCACGGCAGAATTCTTCCCAGTAGAAATCTTCGCCATAAAATTCTTCCCCATAGAACGCTTTACCGTAGAATTCTTCCCGGTAGAACTCTTCCCGGTAGAATTCTTCCCCGTAGAGTTTTTCCCAGTAGAAGTTTTAGTGTAGTTAGTTTTAATGTGGTGAGTTTTAGTGTGTTGAATTTTTGTTTAGTGAATTTTTAGTGTGGTGAGTTTTAGTGTGGTGTGTTTTAGTGTGGTGAGTTTTAGTGCAGTGAGTTTTATTGTGGTGAGTTTTAGTGCGGTGAGTTTTAGTGTGGTGAGTTTTACTGTGGTGAGTTTCGGTGTGGTGAGTTTTTAGTATGGGGAGTTTTAGTGTGGTGAGTTTTAGTCTGGTGAATTTTTAGTGTGGTGAGTTTTAGTGTGGTGAGTTTTAGTATGGTGAATTTTGGTGTGGTGAGTTTTAGTATGGTGAATTTTTAGTGTGGTGAATTTTGGTGTGGTGAGTTTTAGTATGGTGAATTTTTAGTGTGGTGAGTTTTAGCGTGGTGAGTTTTATTGTGGTGATTTTTGGTGTGGTGAGTTTTAGTGTGGTGTGTTTTAGTGTGGTGAGTTTTAGTGTGGTGAGATTTAGTGTGGTGAGTTTTAGTGTGGTGAATTTTAGTTTTTTGTTTCATCTTTTTAGATTGTGTATGTGCTGAGTTATGTCGTTTTGAAAGTTTAGGTTGTATGGGAGGTACTACGCCCCTTTGTCCAATCCCGCCCATATATAGCCTATGACACCCTCCGGACTCCATAGTATCCTGGTGCAAAATTTCAGTTAAATCGGTTCAGCGGTTTAGACGTGATGCTGGAACAAACAGACAGACAGACCGACAGACTGACAGACTGACAGACGGACCAAGAGTTTTATATATATAGATAAACATTGACAATTTTATTAATATAGAAAAAATAAAATGGAAAATTACGAAATATAGATATTGTTACGAAAAGAGCTAATTTGACCCATGGTGCAAGCAATCAACAATAATAAATGAGACTCAAGACAATTCAGCTGACTAAGCAATGTGTTAGAAAGATACGGAAGATCATTCAGCGCACTATGCAATGAGCTAGAAAGAGATTGAAGATCAGCACATTGAAACATATGAGTGCGAATGAGATGCCAATAGCATGCGTCATTCACGAAACGAGTAGAAGGTTCTCGAAACATGTCGAACTGATGCATGCAGTATATAAGGGCGCTGCATCAAAGGCACAGCACTTCATTAGTGATTGGAAAGTAGTCGAGTGCATCGATCAATGTCAAGTTAAATAGTGGACATGCAGCAGTTGTTAGAATTTGTTATTAGTAAAATCAACAATAATAAATGAGACTCAAGACAATTCAGCTCACTAAGCAATGTGTTAGAAAGAGACGGAAGATCATTCAGCGCACTATGCAATGTGCGAGAAAGAGATTAAAGATCGGCACATTGAAACACATGAGTGCGAATGAGATGCCAATAGCATGCGTCATTCACGAAACGAGTAGAAGGTTCTCGAAACATGTCGAAACGTGTCGAACTAATGCATACAGTATATAAGGGCGCCGCATCTGAGGCACAGCACTTCATTAGTGATTGGAAAGTGGTCGAGTGCATCTCGTGTGATCAATGTCATGTTAAATTGGGGACATGCAGCAGTTGTTAGAATTTGTTATTAGTAAAAATGTTTATTAAAGTGAATTAATAAAGTTAATTGTTATAATTTAAACCAAACATAAGAGTGTTTTTATTTTGTACACAATCCAGAGATACCAACTTGTAGAACAGTTTTCCGTAGACTGAATTTTCGCAACAATATAGACAGTTAACAAATCAGGTTTTACGGAAAAAAAAAACTCTCCCCTTTCTACGGTAACTAATTCTTAGTTTGTTGTTTAATAAAAATAATTTGTCTTTAACTGAAGATATTGAAAATGTGAACAGAAATGCTCGTTTCGTAAAGTAGAATATGGTACCTAAAACTCTTAGAAAATACAAGACAAAAGGCAAGAATAGGAATGCCATGAATTGTTTTTGTATATACTCATCGCTAATTTGAGCAAAAAATTGAAATGCAAAATGTAAAAAAACTTAATCCGATTGTATTAAGAAATAAAATTAGGGAACATCAAAAAATTAATTCGATCGATGTGAAATATCAATTCGGTTATGATCAAAAGCTGAAACATGGCCGATTATTTTGAAAATATAAAATATCAAACTTTAAACCAGAGTTGGTAAAATATCCCTCAAAGATATTTATCAATTTATATCCCTCACAAAATGGGGGATATAAATTGATGAAAAACGAGTTGGGAAAGTTAGGTCACATGGGTAAGTTCGGTCACATGGGGCGGATTTTTATAGTCGGTCGGGCCCGACTATGGAATACCCTACACCTTAATGTGAGATATTTAATTGTATACCTCATAATATTATTCACATATCAGAAATTTACGTCTCATATAATTTAAAAAATTGATATAAAAGTATAAAATATCTAATAAAAAAAATTTAAAAATATAAGTGGGCGGACCACGCCTATATTTAATATTTTGTAAGGCAAATATTTCACAGATTTATTTTAATAATTTACGGATCAAACTTCCACTATGTAAACCCGGGAAATAATGAAAAAAAAAAGTGGGCGGATCACGCCCATTTTTGGACCACATAGTTTTAGGTGAATTATAACAATATGTTTTAAATTTTATAACTATATTTTGAATACTTTTCGAGTTATTAGTTCCTAAAGAGTTATATAAAAGTGACTTGTATGGGAGGTGGGCGTGTCCGTTGACCGATTTGGCTCATTTTCAAACTTAGTTCCTACTTTTGGCTAAAATATATTGAGACAAAATTTCATCGTATTCTGATAAGTATTTCTCAAGATTTTCTGTATTCGGACAGCAAGACAGCAAGACAGCAAGACAGCAAGACGGACAGACAGACAGACAGACAGACAGACGGACATGGCTAAACGGACTCGGGTAGTGATGCTGATCAAGAATATATATACTTTTCCATACCGGACACGCCTCCTAAGGGGCGTTACAATATATGCACAAAGTTAATATACCCTGTACCTCATAGGTGTAGGGTATAAAAATGTCCATCATGAATCAATATATCGCTCAATGATCGAAATTAATTCACATCTCAAAAGTACTCATAATTGATGATGAAAATAATTTTTATCTTCAATTTTTTTCATCATCGAAATATAAGAAAAAACAGACGCGAATTCTCATCATGTGAAGATGAAAATAAATGATGAGAAAAATGATGAGAAAAATGATGAGAAAAATTATGAGAAAAATAATGAGAATAATAATGAGAATAATAATGAGAAAAATAATGAGAAAAATAATGAGAAAAATAATGAGAAAATTTGAGGACAAATGAGCGATTTGAAACATCCGAATGCTACTCTATGATATGATAAGGTTTCGACATGTCCACTGGAGGATGAGGTGCTCCTGGACATGAGGAGTGGCTACTTCCGCCCCTCAAAGTGGGTGGAGTTCGCATTTTGGTACCAATTTTTTATGCATATTTTATAAATTGATATTTTTTGATAATTTTGATTTTTTTTCTATCTTTGCGATCTTATTGATCTTTTTGAGCTTTTCAATTCTCGACCTCCTCTATCGATTTCCGCAATAAAAAAAGTTGATACAAAAAAGCGATTTCCGCCCACTTGGGGGAGGCGGGGTCTACCCCTCTGGGTGTCTACTTCCATTTCTCTACCTCCTCTATATATTACTGCAATACAAACAAGTTAGTGGAAAAAAAGCGATTTCCTCCCACTTGGAGGAGGCGTGGTCTACCCCTCTGGGTGGCTACTTCCATTTCTCTACCTCCTTTATCGATTTCTGCAATAAAAAAAGTTGGTACAAAAAGGCGATTTCCGCCCACTTGGAGTTGGTGGGGCCTGGTCATCCTGGACATGTCCAGGAGCACCTCATCCTCCAGTGGACATGTCGAAACCTTTGTTTATCATATCAACCAGTAGCAATCGGATGTGCCCAATCGCTCATTTGTCCTCATATTTTCTCATCATTTTTCTCATCTTTTTTATCATCAATTTTTTCTCATCAATTTATTCATCTTTTCTCATCATTTATTTTCATCTTCAATCATTCGATGATGAGAATAAATTGGAGAAAAATATTATTTTCAACATCAATGATGAATACTTTTGAAAATGAGAATTATTTCGATCATTGAGCTATATGTTTATTTTCATCAATGATAAAAAAAGATATTTATCAGTAGTGAGGAAAAAAATTTCTCATCTTTAGTGAGGATTATAAATTGAGCAATGAGAAAAAAAGCCATCTTCGCACCCTGCTTTAAACCCTTTTAAACGAAAACAAGTGAAACTCCAAATCTTTTATTAGTTGCGTATTTTATTTATTTAGTTTATTATTATTATTATTATTTTATTTGATATATAAAGAAATTGAGTGATTTTTATAAGTTTTTGGTTTTTAGTTGTTTTTTTTTTACATTATTGATAGAGTTTTATATATTGGTTTTTGTGTCTTTTTATTTATTTATTTAATACTTACGAACTTAGTTTTTATTAATACAATCAATTGATTAGTTATTTAAACATAGCATGTATTTATATTTGGTAAATATATATTTTAAGTTTCTTTAAATATTTAGTGGCGCAGAGTTTTTTTTTTCTTTTTTTGTATGGTTTTTGTAAGCAACATAAAGTTGAGAGTTTCTTTTAAATACAAAATTATTTGTTTTTCTTTTGTTTGTTCTTGTTGTGTGTGTGGTTTAAATGCAAATAAAAACTAATTAACTATTTGCGCTACATTTAAATATATTTTAATTTGCATTTAATTAATTTTTAAATTTTATATTTCTTTTTTTTTTTTTTGTTGCATAAAAAATGATAAATATTTTTGAAGATTTTCTTTTTTTTTTTTTGTAAAATAAAAAATTTGCATATTATTAATAATATTTTTGTATTATTAATATAATTTTTACTGAAGTCTATGTTTGCTATGTTGCATATGAAAATAAGCTCTTAAAGTATTGTATTATTTCAGCGAAATATTTGCTTTACATTAAATTAACATTTTTATTAATTATATATTTTTTGTATTTTTAACAGCATTAAAATTATTTTATATTGCATGCTTTTTATAAACGGTTGATTGTGTTTTTTTTTTTTTTTGTTTTATTTAAGTTTTTTGTTTTATTAATATTAGCTCTTTTTTTATTATAATTCAACTTGCTAGCTACAATTATTGTTTTTGAGTTACTGAGTCAATTTTTGTATGCAAATTATATTTAATTTTAATGAAAAAAATTAAAAAAAAAAAATAAAAAAAATATTAAAAAAAAATTATTAAAAAAAATAGATAACATTATTTTATAAAATACTTTATTAAGTTTAAATGAAATTGTTGATAAAAATAAATGTTAAAAATGTAAAGAATAAAAGTAAATAAATTTTGTAAATCGTCCTTGTATAAATAATACTATCAATAATAATATTTGTTTTTTATTGTTTATTATAAATAATAATAAATATTAATAAATAAAATGTAGTTAAAAATTTTAAAAGTCGAAATTAAATTCGATAGATTTATATATTCTCTTCATTTGATACGAATATAAATCTCTTCAAGCAGTATTAATAATATCTAAGAGAATGTTTTAAATTCACTGTCGGTCGATTGAAATTCAAATATTTAACAGAAACCAGAATTGAACGTGGACGGTTTTATGAGGTAAATTTTGTATTGATAAATCGAAATCTGGAGCAACCAATTTTATATAATTGAAATATGAAGAATATTGAAACATGGTACACTGAAATAAAAATACTAACGTGTGGATCATGTATTTCCCGGTGACAACGATATCGGCTACAATTCGTTTGAATGTCGGTTGAATGAAACGAAACGTTGAGTACGGTTGTTTTGAAAGTTTTTTTTGTTGCCAGCATATAAATCATACGACAAAGTAAAAAAAAAAATATTCTTCATTAAAAATAGTTGGCAAAACAAAAATTTTGAACAAACGTTCGATTCTAAGAACGAAACGTTTGAAATACGTTAGCCGCGGTAGCTCAGTGGTTAATGCGTTGGACTGCGAGCCGAAAGGTCCCCGGTTCAAGTCTGGACTGGGGCTACCAACATCTTTTCATAGAAACATTTTTCTATACCGCGCTACCTCTCGTCAGTAAATGGCAAACCTATGAGAGTAAAACCATTGCCTATGAAAAGCTCTCACCCGCCGTTCGGATTCGGCAATAGGTCCCACCACTTTGAGTACAAATATAACACGCACAGCAGAAAATGGTGAGAGAGCTCGGCCGAAGTTCTATATAGGACTGTAGCGCCAAACTATTATTATATTATTATAACACGAAAAAAAAATACATATCGCTCATTTAAATAAAAACACGTGATTTTCGAGTTAATGATACTGAATTGTTCGTTATTCATGCTTTATCTTGTGTATAAAAAGATTGATACATCAAAGAATAATACATCATTTTTCTGGTCAATTGAAAACTTTACACGCGTTATTTGACTTAAGACAGTCTTGAAGTATATGTGCGATATGTATTTATTTTGCATTCAAATGGAAATGTATTTGTTTTCACTACATTGATGTAGTTGTTGTTGCATGCAAAACAACTGCATACATTTACTGCATTTTTATACAAAATTCGTTTGTTACGTCTGCATATTTGTGCATATGAACTTAAAAAAACTGAAAACTACAGAGAATAAAATCTTACTACATTTTCTGAAATATGAGTTTCTATTATATTATGAAGTAAAATATATTCATATAAATACAAATGCACTTAAAATGTAGGTAAATGTAGTAAAATTGCATTTTCCAAAATAAATACAAAAAATTTATCAAAATTTGCTTTTTTTTCGGTGCAGTATACATTTCACGTATCTGATTTCTAAGATTTGTGCAAAAGTATTGTGTAAAGTTCTCTCAAACTATAGAATTTTATACAAAATATATAAAAGAAGCGCGTAAAAATCTGTCAACGTCATTATGATAGAGAAAGAAAGGCTCTTTCCATCAGTGAAACTCACAGTTAAATTATAACACATTTTAAAATTTTAACATACAGTTAAATTATAACACATTTTAAAATTTTAACATACTACTTAAATTTATAAATAATACACATTTCAGTCTAAAAGATATTAACCACTAAGGGCGTTTTCGTAAATCATTTCAGAGCAGAGTTCTGAACATCATCTGAATATTCCGAATATTGTCAGAGTCGAACGCAATCTTGAAGACTCTGATTTAAATTACGAACAACTTGAGCAGCAGTTGTCTAATTCGTGTGAAGTCTTGTGTTTGTCAAGTAAAATGAATGTCCAAATCAGTACTGTTCAGCCAGCTCGATAAAATGAAATCGAGCACGTAGAGTCTGTTCTGAACAACCTACTTCGATAATCTGAGCGAATAAACAAACGCAAACTACTGACTCCGAATGTTCAGAGCTTAAAAACAAACGACGATATTTTTGAACAGTTCGAGCTCAGTTCAGAACTAATAAACGAAAATGCCCAATATAAATCTACTACACCCAGAAAAAAATTCCCCTAAATCACATTAAAATTGGTCAATAGGGCAATTATTGATTTAATAGTATACACAAAATAAATCTTTTCATATAAACTCAATGGCATTGTCATGGTATTTTCTAGTATTTTACGATTAAAATAATAATTTATCCTATTGACTATTTTTAATAGTAAAAAACTATTATTTATATAGTATTTTTTCTGGGTGTAGTGTTGGTTAAGTTAAAATTGATATTTAGGACACACCTATCGATAAACAGTTTTGGGTACATTAACCCTTTAACGCCACTTGTTCCCAAACGAGGCCACCTATATTTGTTGCTACATTTAAGCTTTATTAAAACAAAACTAAGGACGTATTCTTCAGCACAACAAAAACTAAGATTTTTATATTTTATATCGTCGTTGTAGAACGAAAATGCAGTAAATACATTTTTATGAAAAACTTAATTTTCGAGTTTGTTGATAAATATTATAAAAAGTAATTGATGCATTTTTAAAGTTTAAAAATAAACTAATAGATTTATATTTTCTTATCATTTGGAAAAATAATTGAGATTGTCGATAAAAAATTGACAGATTTATAAAGATTTTTTGTAAATGAAAACCACCTGTATGGAAACTCTATATCAAATATATACTCTCTGCTACAACGACGATATAATTATCATTGTCAAATACGAATGTGTATAAGAAAAAATTATTTTCTATATATGATTTTGACCGTCAATGTGTTAAAACAGCTTTTGAGGATATATGAACAATTTCTAAAGAACTTCTTAGTTTAACTACACCCAGAAAAAAATACTATATAAATAATAGTTTTTTTACTATTAAAATAGTTAATAGGATAAATTATTTTTTTAATCGGAAAATACCATTAAATACTAGAAAATACCATGACATTGCCATTGAGTTTATATGAAAAAATTTATTTTTTGTATACTATTAAATCAATAATTGTCCTATTGACCAATTTTAATGGGATTTGATGGTATTTTTTTTTTGGGTGTAGCTCTATCAAATTTTTATTTTAATATTTTCACACCCCCATTAAAAACTATACTTGGACAATGATCGGGAACTGATCATTCGATTTTTTCGTTACCAAAATCTGTTCAATAACATGACTAAGATGTTCTATTATCATGTCTTTTTTCAAAGGGTTTGTATCATCCCTATTCCGTTAATATTCTATTCTACGAGGAATAATTTTTACGTTGAAAAAAAAAAATGTGTACTATTCTATACATCATTTTTGGCAGGCTTAAGGCTTAATTCAGAAAATTTGATGACCTGCCTATGCATTCCAACAAATTTTTATTTATCTGTCTGTTTGCCAAAGTATACACAACAAATTCCGGTTAAATTCCAAACATTTTGTCACGTGTACTTGGCATAAAATATTTATAATACAGATTATTTCGGATTTAAGAAAACGTGACGAAAACGCATTAACTAAATGCTTAAAAATTTAAAAACTTATTGCACTCTCAGAAATATATTGTTACATTTAAACAATATGGGATTGTCATTCAATAAAAATGTGATTGTGTGGCAGCTCTGTATAGTGGCTTCAGCATATTTGTCAAATATTTATTTTGAATTGTTTTGAATTATTTTAAAAATTTTTAAACATCAAAAAATGTGAGTAATATTTTTAGAATTAATATTATCTATTAATTATTGTGTTTAGCAGGACTATTTATAACAACCAAATGTCTCAATACTAATACTGCAAAATATTGCATCTGCAAATTTAGACCGTCGTCACATTTCTCTGAAACGCCTAGCAAGAAGAATACTTATTTATTTGTTATTACACAAGAACGGATTAGGCATTGTGAAATGTTGTCGATGTAAATTAACTAATTAATTAATAAATTATGCATGCACCATCGTATTTTATATTCTACAATTAAATTTTAAACTGCCAACTTATTTGTTTTTAAAATTGACAATTTCGATTGTTATCACCAACAATCTAATGACATTTTCAATATTAACAATCAGAATGTCAAGCCGACAATAATTTGACAATCTGATCATGAGATCTATTTTGAACATCGAGATTGTTACAAAATTGTCGGAAATGACAATATATTTCTGAGAGTGTGGAAAAACTGAAACTACAAAGAATTATTTTTTCAGAAGATATTTATTTTTGGTAGTTTGTATTATTTTACGAATCCGTTCGATTCTCAACTCCTTCTTGCATTATAGATTTTTTTCATCTTTTTTATACAATCTACAATAATATTTAACTATATAGTACTAATGCATTTACTGTTCTTTATTTGCAGAAATTAGCATTGTTCATAAATCTCGCAAAACGAATGATAAAGAAACAAATGTAAGTAACTAATATGCTATATATAAATATATATGTATTATTATTTCTTGTTAGATGTCTAAATTTTAGGTGACTAGTTTTGAACACTTAATTGTTTTCAAAAAACCCTCGCTTGTTATGATCATTTAAGTAAACTATAATAATATAAATTCCATCATCAGTAAGTGAAAAATAGTGTGCAGAAATTGTATTTGATATTATAAATTGTTTCATGATATTAAATTTTGCTTTCATAACATTACTCAACAAAATGAGAAATAATTTTTGACATGGATATCCCATACAACATTTCTATATAATACGCGTTTGCTGATTTTGATTGCATACTCTGTTTTTTTCAATTATGTAACATTTTTAAGAAAATAGCTATCGAAATATTAGGTACTTTGCAGCTACTTTTAAGAATAAAACGAGTTGGGAAAGTTAGGACACATGAGTAAGTTCGGTCACATGGGGCGGACTTTTATAGTGGGTCGGGCCCGACTATGGAATACCTTACACTCTTGTTGGATTATAGTGGTATAATTTGGTGGGCATATTTTTAATAATTTACGACTAAAATTTCCACTACAAAAATCGGTAAAAAATTACAAAAAAAAACAAATGTGGGCGGATCACGCCCATTTTTGGAACATATATTTTTAGACGAATTCTAACAATATGTTTTAAATTTTATAAATATATATCTAATACTTTTCCAGTTATTGGTTCCCAAAAAGTTATATATAAGTGACTTGTATGGGAGGTGGGCGTGACCGTTTACCGATTTGGTTCATTTTCAAACTCAGAACCATTTTTTGGCTAAAACATATATAAACGAAATTTCATCGCATTCTGACAAGTATTTTTCAAGTTATTCTGTATCCGGACAGACAGCAAGATAGACGGACAGACAGACGGACATGGCTAAACGGACTCGGGTAGTTATGCTGATCAAGAATATATATACTTTTCCATACCGGACACGCCTCCTAAGGGGCGTTACAATATCTACACAAACTTAATATACCCTGTACCTCATAGGTGTAGGGTATAAAAAATGCAGTTCCTTACACAAATAGTTTTCCATAAAACTGTATACGCATTTTTTCATTCAATTGTCAGGACTAATTAGAATATATCAATAAATACTATTTTTCCGATTGGTTTTTAAGATATTTGAAGCCAAACTCGAAAATATTGAATTTTTTAGACTATTTTTGGTCGATTTTTCAACATATTGGATCTAATAATATAAATGAAAATGATTTAAGGTTATGGAGTGCATAGTTCAAACTAATGATCAACATTGCTAACTTTTTTTTATCGGTTATTTTTTTTTTAAACTGTTAAAATTTATAAAAGTTCAAAATGCTCGTATATTTTACGTATAAATAATGGAAAAATAGCAATTTTTACCCGATTTTTTTTTCAAAAAAGCTGCGTAATAGAAAAGAACAAAATATGAACTTTGAATAATAAGTACTGATATTTTCTGATTACAGGCCTCTTTTTATTGAGCTTTTTTTATATAAAAAGATTATCAAAATTATGTTCACAGGCCATATTTTTAAAATTAGATCATTTAGAAATTAATAAGTTGTTTTAATAGTTATTGTGGTCTATGCTCTAGATAACCATAAATGACTTTCTTGTTTATCATTCGATTAAAAATGCTAAAACAATATATAAAAAATTGTGTCAAAAAAAAAACTTTTCCGAGTTCAGATTCAACTATCTTAAAAACGTATTGGAATATTAGAATTCATTAATAAAGGGTTTTTCAACAGGGACGCTACAAAAGTAGAGCGACAGGGACAGCAAAAGACGCCATATTTCTTGCCGCTCTTTTGACATTTCTCCTCAGTAAGGTTTGCCATTTCATGATGGAAAGATATACGAATTCGAATTTCGGTAGTAAATTTTAATAATTTCGATTTGTTGTTGGGTCGTATATCTTTCCATCAAGAAATGGCAAACCTTACTGAAGAGAAATGTCTTAAGAGCGGCAAGAAATATGGCGTCGTTTGCTGTCCCTGTCGCTCTAATTTTGTAGCGTCCCTGTTGAAAAACCCTTGAAAAAAGCTTTTGTGGCGCTCTTATTGAAAAACCCTATATATTAAAATTAGTCTTGACAATTAAGTGAACAATTGCAATTTTTTTGTGAATTTTTTTTCCACAGTACTATATTATTTTTTAATCTGAGTAGTGGGTATGAACGGCTTAAAATTACGATTGAAATTTTCTTAAAAACAATGAATGCAAATTATATAGAACTGATGTATGACATTTTAATGGCAAAAATCGTGCTGGATAGTGTAATAATTACAATATTACAAAGAGATGTTGAATCGAATGAAGTGTTTGAAACCTCTATCGTTTATAATTTTATTCGTATGTAAAATGGACAACTGAATTCCAATGTCCATGTTAAGAGGGTTCATATTTTAAATAAAACTTTTTAAATATTTCAAGAGCTATTTTTTGGAGATTTTTTTTTTTGTTGTTGTGTTAGAAGTATTTAAAAATCTACGAGTATTTTTAAAGAATATAAAAAGTAAAATTTAAAAGTAAAAAAAAAATGAAATAAAAGAAATCATATTGCTATATAAAAAAATGTAAATTATATTTATTTAGTGTTAAATATATACGTTTTATAAATTACTTTTTGGTATAAACATTTTATATATGTAGTTAAATGTTTGTTAATATAAAAAAATATTACAATAAATTCTTAAAAAATTATAATAAACTATAAAAAGTATATTTTTCAAATGAAAATTCTCAAAGTTAATTGTGTAAAATATATATAAATAGAATTTTACAAAAGTGTTTTTATATTTGCTATATTTAAATACAATACAAATTTTATAATTTTTAATATTGCATGCATCATATAAATATAAAAATATAATAAATATCTATAATAAAAAGATTAATTAATAAAAACTAAAAAAATGGCACTAATAAAAACTAAACATTAAAAATAAATTCGCAGAAATTTCAAATATAATTTAAAGTGAATTGGAAAGTTTTTTTTTTTTGTTTTGTTTAAAATAAAATAAAAATGCACTTTTATGGCACAAGCAACTGTATTAACTTAAAGTTATACATTGTGCTGTATAATATAAGTAGTTTTTGTATAAATTGCACCGACTTTTAAATTTTGTTTGTTTTAAGTTAACATTCAGTCTCGCAACGCGTGTCTTGAAAAGCAGGCATTTCAAATAATTTTTGTAAATTAATATAATATTCAAAGAAAATTTTAATAAATAAGAAAAAAACAAAAAAAAATTGAATACAAAAATAATTAAATTAAATACAAAAATATTTAAATTAAATAAAAAAAATATTTAAATTAAATAAAAAAAATATTTAAATTAAATACAAAAATATTTAAATTAAATACAAAAATATTTAAATTAAATACAAAAAATATTTAATTTAATAAAAAATATTTAAATTAAATACAAAAATATTTAAATTAAATAAAAAAAACGAAAATTAAAAAATGTTAAAACAAAATTTTGCAACAATAAAAAAACTAAATAAAAAAACTAATAAAATATAAAAAAATAAAAAAAATATATCATTGAACTAATAACTAAAAAGCAACAAAGCTCTTTCAAAATTTCAACACATTCAATATATTTTGTATGCCCACTATGAGCAGCTGCTGCTGGAAGCCAAAGTGTTGAATGTTATAAAATTTGTTTTTAGCTTTAAATATTTTCGTTTTCCTTTTTGGTTTTTCAATTTTTAACATGTGTTTTTTTTTTGTGTTACTTAAGCCAGCTTCAGTGCTTTAAAAGGGGGCGCGGTTTTAATATTTGTTTCGAATTTTGCATTTTTTTTTTTGTTTTACTTATTTTTCTTGCTGTTTTTTTCTTTTTGTTCTCTGTGGTACATAACTAGACAATAGCGTTTCCAATACTTATGAAGCTAATAGTGATTAGAAGAATACTTAGTATTTGTTTTGTTTGTGTTGTTTCTGTTACTGTTATCAATAGTAGGCGTTGCCAAAATGCATTTGTATTTCGAGTATTTTATAGAAATTAAATATATATGGGATTCTCTTGGCCAGTGAGCAAACGAAACATGGACGTAGGCATTGTTTTCATTAGAATCTGAAAAAAAAATATTCACAAAATTTAAAATTTCAACACATTGTATAAATTATTTTAAGACGCACCTCGCCCACTGATGTTGCCAATAGATTGACTATTTTTTCATGTGGCACCGCCACAACGCTCTGATTGTTGATCTCTATAATGCGATGGCCGACACGTACGCCGCCGCGTTCCGCTATGCCGCCGCGCAATAAACTGCAAATCTTTGTATAAAAAATTAAAAATGTATTAGTTTTATTATTGGCAATCAAATAGAATAGACAGATTTTCATAATTTAATACAGTTTAAATGTTGCTTAAACAAACACATTGTTGACGCAAGTATAAAAACATATGTCGCAAGTAAATGTAAATCAAAAAAAAAACTTTATAAACAAATTTTGAAATACTAAAATAATTAATTTAAATACGAAATTAAATAATTTAAATACGAAAATATTTGTAGCAGGTATTTTTCATGTTTTCACAAGTACCAAAACATTTGGATCAGTTATAAATATTATGAACTATTCTAAATATAATATTATTACTAAATAAACAATAATTTCCACAATGTTTTCCAATACATACAGTAAATAAATAGTTTATATTAATCTGAAAAATACTTGTTGCCATTATTTTAATATTTCCAACATATTTTGGTATTAATTATGATCTGCTGGATTAAAATTGGTTTATTATTTATGTAGCACAAATCTATTTAATAAATACGAAAAATAATTAATTGAAATACATATAAAAATAATTGAGATAAATATAAAAATAAATAATACAACTATAAAAAATTGTGACATAAATAAAAAAATTACCTAAGTAAAATATAATTGACACAAGTAATTGACAAAAATAATTGACATAAATATATATTTATAATGGACATAAATATATAAATAATTGACAATAATTGACGCAAATATAAAAATAATTGTCAAAAATAAAAAAAAAAATTGTTGACATAAATATATAAATAATTGATATAAATAATTGACATAAATATAATTCAGATAAATATAAAAATTCTTGATATAAATATAAAAAAATTATTAACTAAAATATAAAAATAATTGACTGAAATGTATAAATAATTGACATAAATATAAAAATAATAGACATAAAAATATTTACTGCAAACAAATAATTGACAAATATAATTCAGATAAATAAAAAATACTTGAGATAAATATAATTGATATAAATATAAAAAATAATTGATATAAATATAAAAAATAATTAACTTAAATACAAGAATAATTGTATTAATATATTAATATTCGACATAAATATAACTAAAAAAAAATAATTGACAAATAAAATATAATTGATATAAATATAAAAATAATTGACATAAATAAAATATAATTGACATAATAAAAAAAAAATATTTACATAAATATAAATATATTTCAAATAATTAATCAAATAATTGACATAAATAAAAATATATTTCAGATAAGTATACAAATTATTAACATAAATAAAAATATTTGACGTAATTAAAATAATAATTGACGTAAACATTAAAATATTTGACACAAATATAAAAATAATTAACTTAAATATAAAAATAATTGAAACAAATTCAAAAAATTACATATTTTAAAAAATTAAAATACATTTAAAAATAATTCATTTGACCTAAATATAAAAATAATAGATGTAAATATATTTGACTTTAAGATAAAAATAATTGGTATAAATATGAAAATAGTTGTATATAGATTTCATATTCTCAACAATTCTCGTTTTCAATTTTTTCATTCGATTAACTTTATTCAAAAAAATTCTTGCAGAAATCAATATTTATATTTCTTTCTAGAACCAAGGGGAACATTTTCTAAATTATCCCAAGCTGACATTTTTTATACTATTTGATTTTTAGATGAAAGCACCACCTATTTCTTAAAATAAATTCTACAAATATTATCTTCAACTCACCACGCCATTCTGCACACTAAAACCCAGCTGATACTTGGTATTAGGCCGCTTGATTTTCACCTCAACCACCGGCGGACAAGGCACAACCGTAAACTTCACCGCCGTCTGATTCTTCGCATTGCGTATGTAACTCTGACACGTGGACAACGGCAAACCGACGAGACTCATGCCATTTATTGCAATCAATTGATCACCGATATTCAATTGGCCACAACGTGCTGCAGCGCCAGCTGACATTAGATTAGCAATAACCACAGTGGGCAGCATAGAACCCCAACCACTCTCCACAATGACCACACCCAATATTTCACCCTTTGCCTTGGGCACAACCACCTCCTTTTGCAGCTCTTTCTTGGCAAATATTTCCAATTCATCGCCAAAGATCTCCTGACTGTTGAGCACCTCCTGATAGTCCATCTCCTTGACGAAACTATGATCCTCGATGCCGTTCGCTTTGAGAAACTCCATGTAGGCAACCTGAAAGGCCTGTCCAATGGATTGTGCAATAAATTGTGCCTCATCACTTTCGAAGACGTGACAAATCATCTTTGGTGTGCGATTTGCTTTCTGACTGAGTGTGCAGCCATTGCTGGCGGCGGTGCCATCTGCCGACGACGAAGCTGCCGCTGCTGCGGCTGCCACATCAGCGAGCACCGAATCTGTGGGCACAAAACGACGACGTGCCATCAATACCACCAGATCACCGATGTCCGCAATGTACGAAATTGTGCGTAGCGCATGATCCATCATGATCTCTTTGAGGTCTGTGTTGAGCACCATGATCTTTTCGGTTGATATGAAGAGATCCACCTCGGTAGAGGGTTGACTTTCGCCTTCGGGTGCCTGCAGGCGATAGTATTGAAAGAGTAATTAGAAAATAGTTTTGCTTCAAATATTCAAGGCAGGCAGCGAAAAATCAACAAAACTCTCAAATTTGTGGAATTTTCTTGCGTATAGAATTATTTATTTTTTTGTAAATTCAAATATATTTAAATTTGCAAAATTAAAAGAGTTTTCTTGTTTTGCTATACCTACACAAAACACATAATAATTATTGTTAAACATTTAAATGAATGAATAATTTTAGTTGGATTAAGCGCATTAGCTGTTTGACTTACCAAAGCCTAAGGTTTTTGTTTGGTTTAGTGTGTTTTAGTTTAGTTTAATACAAGCGCAGCAGTAAATGTGGGATGGAAAATGTTAAATATTAATTCAAGTGTAAAACAAATGCATCAATTAAACACTAGCAGTAACACTACAATATAATTTTAATTTAAAAAAAGTACCTTTATACGTGAGACTGCCTCTTCTGCCTGCATCATGCGTGTGGACTTTGTGGGTTGCCCCTCACAGACCAACTGCGTGGAGCCCAAGTAGCGCGCACGGAAGAGCACACCCTCGATCAAGACTGCGGGTTCCAAGAGACCTGCATGCAATATGTGTGTGAAAAAATTAGTAATGCATGGAGAAAAATATTTTGATGTTAAATAGAAAAAAAAACAAACATTTTAAAAATTGTTGCTAATTATAAAATTAAAAATGCAACTCATCTATTTGAATAGAACTAAATATTCATGTAAAATTACTCAATAATAATACTACTATAACAACATTTTACTGATAAGAAACAAAAAATTGAACCACTTCCCATTACAAAGTAATGTAGAAATGTAAGCACCTTACAACAGCGTATAGTCTAATTCTGAATCACCTCAATTCTACTGCTTACAAAGTAATATAGCAATGGAATTACCCGTCATCACTACTGCGTACAAAGTAAGTCCTCATTCCAAAAAAAGTCCTCATTACTACAAGGTTCAAAGTTATGTAGAAATGGAAGCACCCTCATTACTATTGCTCTGCGCTTTTAAAGATAATGGAAAGCGTAATGTACTTCCACCTTGTGAACTATCTGGAGCACAATGAATTACTCAGTGACCGACAATATGGTTTCCGTAGGATCTGACTTGATGGAGGTCTTCTTTGAAAAGTGGAATAATTGTATTCACCTTTTCACGGAGAGTAAGGTTGTTGCTATGTATATTTCCAAGACCTTTAATCGAGTGCGACATGAAGCCCTCGTATCAAAATTAATTTTATATGGTCTCGGTAATTCTTTTACTCGATGGATATCGAGATTTCTCCAGGGTCGTTTAGTAATAATTAAGATAAATGGTGTTCTTTCAGAACCCAATTCATTCCTTTGCAGATGACAGTAACAGTTGCCATTCATATTCGTTCAAGAAGCGCCAAAAGTATTTGGATATTAAAAGAAAAAGACGCACTATGAATGAGACACTTAAAAATGACCTTAAAACAATGATTTTATTCATCTTTTTGGGGAGAGTAAGATTGTTGCTCTGGATATTTCCAAGAGCCGTGAGGTCTTGTTAATAGAGTTGATTTTAATGCAAGCAAGATCCAATGTTGTTTGTTATTTCACAAAAGAATGGATTCACCTCTTTCTTCAATATGGGCGCTGTAGACATTGCGAAGTCAGCTGAACTTAAGATTCTGTGCATATAAATTCTATGTGACTTCTATTGGAATGATCACATATTCTAAGTGTCAATAGAAGCGACCAAGTACCTCAGTTTTTTAAAACGGTGTAAGACATAATTCAAACCTGCTCACTTATGCACCGTCTACGCCACTTATATTCGGTATAAAATGGAATACATTTGCACATTTGGGCAGGTACTTCAAAATCCTCCTTGAAGTTCCTGAACCGAATACAACAACGTGCGATATATCTAATAGGGGATACAAATATTGCAGTATCTATTGTTGTAAGCCTGTTTATATGTATTACAACGGTTGATGTTCCAGGGAGATACATGGCCTGATTCCACCCGATCGTATGTTCCATTCGCTCTACTCGGGCATCGAACCAAGCCCACCTCAAACGAATTTACTCGCCACTCAACAAACCAAGCATTACAGAGAAAATTCGTTCTTCAGTCGCACGATACGTTTGTGGAGCAATCTCCCTCCGTTAGTTTTGATATTGGTAAGTTCAAAACAAACATCAACCGTCAATAACCTATAACCATTTCATTCGATCAACACTGTGCATTGTATAAAATGTAAAAAAAAATCGCAATTTTAATGAAGATCAAGTATAACCCTATATTTCGATACTTTAAAATAGTACTCTATGCTTTCTTTGAAGAGCAATACATTTTTTCCAGCGATCATTTAACATTTAAATACCTTTCGTATAATAATATTTCTCAAGGGCTTAAAAATCTGCATTCATTTCGTATTTGGTCTCCTCATTTGATGCAAATCTCAGGAGGCACATCTTCAAGTATCAGATTTGAAGAGTACGGAATGGTGAAGCAATTCAAACTTTTGTTCATTTAGTATTGCCAACTTTTAAAGGATGTGTGTCTTTGGGCGATATACGCGGCATCCATATTCATGTACAATATTTCTTACACGTTTTGTTTTTATATTTACGATCTCAGTTATTTTACTCGATGAGCCGTAATGTCGTTCCAGCCATTATTGGCCTGTGTTTTTTTGTCATCGAAAAGCAATGCTTTAATGAAAAAGCGAAACTCTTTTTATACATTATTTTCACAACAGTAAAAGACGCTAAGCTAGCCGCAACCGTAAACAAATTAACGAATTCAAATGAAAATTTTACATGAATCTTTCGAAGGTCGATCATTTAAGTTAGTGCTTTCATTTAGTGGCGAGTACCGGGTCTTTTCACACCATGCGAATGGGTGGGGGATTTTGTATTACATTACTTCGTTTTCTGAATGATTGATTGGATGGAGGGGAGAAGAAGCACTCTGCAAAGTACACCTAGGTCCGTTGTGACCCTTCAGAACTTGAGTCGCTTACGATATGTTGTAGCTAATGTGAGCAAACGAGTATTGCTACTTATAAATCGGTTAGAAATTTCGTAGCTTTGCGAAATTTTTTAATTCTTTCCAGTCCAAGCTTCCCTGTTGTTTTAGTGTTCAAGCGTCTCTGTCTCTTCCATACAGGCCCTGCATATATAAGAATAGACTTTTCTCAATTGGAAAAGATGAAGTCTTAGCTCGTTGTGGCACGCAAGAATGCCTATAAGTTATTTTAACTCCTTATAAAGGGTTAGAATTTTATTTGTCTTGGATACTTTGTTAACAACGATGCAATATCTAATTGGGATTATTGCAAAATTTGAGATCTCCTCTGAATAAATATGAAGGTATCATAATAAATCTTTCTAATGGAATGAAAACAAAATAAATAATATCTACTACGTAGAACTTTAATAATAGTGCCACTATAATAATAATAATAGTTTGCCGCTATAGTCCTAAAAGAACTTAGTATGTCCATTACTTTTTATATTAATCAATAAAAGTATATTTAGTTATTTTTACAGCTAGAGCAACATTATGTAGCTGCCCAGCAACATCAACAAAATAACATTTAAATAAAATATAAAATTAAACGAGTCTTATCTACGTTTCAGCGAATTGTTGAAAAACAAATTTTATAATAAATTTTCATTTCTCGCAATTAATACCAAATAAAAAAAAATGAACTGATAAAAAACTACAAAAATAACCTACTAAAATTTTGCATACAAATGCTTTTATATAATCTCAGCCACTTACATTATCACAACACACAAGTCACAAAACATTTGTATATTTTTCATATGAAATATGTTATTTTTTCAGTTGATTTGTTGTATTCACGTAAGCGTGCGTAGTGGACAAACATTTAGAGAATTAGTTGATGATTAAGAAGAGAGGCACACAAAAAATACCAAAACGACTTACCCTCTTTATTGCGCGTTTTCGCTTTCTTTTCGCTGTTCGTAGAGTCTTTCAGCGATTTAATAGAGCCCGTGGGACTCTTTGAGTATTGCAATTTTTCCGGGGAGCTGAGTGTTACATCGGCACCGCCAATAATTTGACAATGATCCGGTGTGCTTGGTGTCAAGGAGGTGCCAATGCCATGACGTATGGTAGCCGATGAAAATGTTTGTGTTTTGTTGGCACCACCTCCACTGCCGCCGTTGCCTCCATTGCCGCCATTACCACCGCCGCCGCTGCTGTGATTGTTGTTTGTAATATTATTGATGTTGTTGTTGTTGTGATGATGCGAGGTTGCATTGCTTAGCATGGTCACGTCGGACGTAGTGGGTGACTGCTCATTGGAGTGATTAATGCGTGTGCATTTAGGCCAAATTGTCTAAAGATGTGATATATATATGTTTTCAATTTTAGTTTCATTTTGTTTACAAATAAAATAAATTAAATGCTTGTCAAACCTTTTCCTCAAAGAAACCCTGATCATCGAGACGCTGTTGACCCAACAGTCGATCAGTTTCCAAATCAGTGTCGGCCTCTTCTTCTTCGCCCGTAACAGACTCGGCAGTATTGCCAATAGCTCCAGCAGCTGCGTCAGCAACAGCAGCACCAACCGCCTCACAGTGGTCACTGTCGCAATTTGAAGAACGCGGCACCCAGACTGGTGACTCCGGATCGGCGGGTAAGACCTCATCGCAAAATTTAAGTTTCTCTGGCTGTGTTTTGGCGCGTTGCAGCGCTGAACGTATGTCGTTCATAGCCTCAGCTATGCCCGCGCACTCTGGCTTCGAGGAGCGGTTGCGTCGTTGCGCTGCGAGTAGATCAGGCGCAATCGCAGATAGTGTTGCTTGTTTGGTATCTGGTGGGGGAAGGAAAAAATTCGATTCTAATAGCATCGTTAATTTAGTATCGTGCATTTGCTATGTTTTGAAATTTGCTATGTTTTGAAATTTCACATTTCCTCAAAGAGTCATATTAATTGTGTAAAATCATACAACTGATATTAAAAATTGTTTGAGAATTGTGTCAACGGTTAGACGTTTGTGCTTTAGAAAAAAATTGTTTGGAGAAGCAAAGCGAAAGAATTTTCACGAAAATAAAATAGCCGTAAACAGTAAAAATCGTCTTTAAAAAGAATTATCTGTGATTTCCCTAGTAACAAATCCATTTTTGCCTTATATTTTTTAGTGCCTCATATATGAGTAATTCAAAGAGCCCAAACAGTCTCCCGATACCTGGGTAATAGGGCAAGATTTTATGAACCCATGTGGTACCCTAATATAGATGTATTTTTTTCTATCAACCTTATATAAAGATAGACCAAAAGAGGTCAATTGTGATATCAGCGATCGATTTACCATTTCTCATCGTTCAACCAATTTGCGTCTTTTGACAAAGCTTGGTATAAGTTTTATGTAGATGGTGGCTCAGGTCGTTGAGGTTTCCTAGGAAGTGATAGCCGAAACATTTGTTCCTTTTGTGCAAAAGGGCTGGGCATGTATAGAGGAGATGCAGGGTGTTTTCTCTTCTTCCTCGTCCATACAGCTCCAACAAAAGTAAGGAACTCGTACACCTAATCTATTTGCGTGTCTGCCTATTATACAGTGGCCATTAATAACTTCAACCATTAATAACTCCAGCCAATTTTGCCCATACTGACTTGGTGGTGGAACAGGTTGAACCACCTAAATTTATTACCTATTTGTTTTCCTTATCGTGCTCCAGTATGACTTTCCGAGTTGATAAAGGAATACCCAGATTGCTCATCTCAGGATGACTGTTATGTGTGGTTCCCTTCCTAGCTAGTTCGTCGGCCTTATCATTTCTTTCGATGCCCTGTGCCCTGGCACACAGTACAGGTGTATATTGAACGGATTAGCCATCTCCATCGAGCTCTCTCACCAGTTTCAGCTGTGCGTGTTATATTTGTACTCAAAGTGGTGGAACCCCTACAGTTTAATGTCGTATCCGAACGGCGGGTGAGAGCTTTTCATAGGCAATGCTTTACTCTCGTAGGTTTTCCATTTACTGCCGAGAGGTAGCACGGAATATAAAAATGTTCCATGAAAATATGTTGTTAGCCCCAGTCCAGGCTTGAACCTGGGACCTTTCGGCTCGCAGTCCAAATCACTAAACTTGAGCTACCGAGAGAGCTAGGCCTAAGTTCTTATAGATGTGCGGCAGTCGTGGGCAACTTTTGACGTTAGGGACTCGGATATAATATATTTTATAGCGGCTTGACTATCGATGAATATACTAATGTCATTTACGGTTACTGCATTCCATTTTAGTCAGGTAAGAACCTTTTTAATAGCCATGACTTCTGCTTAAATACACTGCTGTGGTCTGTCAGACGGAAGGCTATACCTACGTTTAATTGTTCACAGAAAACCCCACAGCCTACCTTATCATCCAGCTTAAAGCTGTCAGTATAAAATTCAAGAGAGTTTCCCGTTGTTAGTGTGTTTCCTTCCCACTCTTCTCTAGAGCCTTATTTAAATAGTTCAAAACTATTTTTAAGTTGCTGTTTAGTTCCGTAACGATGTCATAAGTTGAAATGTGCCGTGCCAGTCTTCATTAATTTTTCTTCGACTTTTTCAACGACCAGGCCAGGTCGACCAGAGCGTGATGTGTTTTTAACTTCGAAAACGGATACGAGCAAACCATTTTTGTTTTTGTTAAAGAACCTTCACCATAAACGCTATAAATTGTTTCACAAGGCAGCGAAGTGTTATCACCATGCTCAAAGTGATATTGTAAAATATAGCAAATTTTTTCAAAATCTTGACTCATTTTTAATCGCAATAACTTTCGACTAAATAAACCAATGTCAATGTTTTTTTATGATGTTATGCGACTCTAATTACATCTGTTGTGAAAAAACGACACAAACTTTTTCGTCCCAATAGAAGAAGATCGTCAGAGGAGGAATTGTTTTTGCAAAGAATTGTCTCTAATAAAAATGGTTTAGGAAGTATTGACTCAGGAAAGTATTATTTATCGGAACAATAGTATATTGAAAGAATTGTCTTAGGTAGGATTTTCCAAATATCTCGGTATTGTGTGACCTTTGATTAATAATTGTCGGCAAAATATTGTTTTACTGGGATGTAAATGGATAATTTAAAATTGGGATTGTAATTTACTTTTTTGTCAATCTACTGCTTCCCAATTAAAATTTGTAAACTACAAAATTCTGTGAATTTATGAAGTGTATTTTGTAGGAAAATCTGACCGAAAATGAATTGTCGCATCTCCAGACAAAATATACGGCAGGTAACAGGCGCACAACAGGCAGACAACACAGCAGCTTTCAAGCTGGTAATCAACAGTTTATCGACATGTTTCTGGCAGTCATAGACGGAATTTGTAGCAAAACCAGCCTTTGTCTGCCGACAACTGTCCGCCGATATTCTATTCGATATTCTATCGAAAACCTGCTACAAGGCTGCCTATTTGAAATTTAAATTCTAAAAATATTTCATAAATCTGTCGTGGCATGTAAAAATTTTTGAACATGCCGATTCTCCGCGTGAAGGCTGGCATTTTTGAAGAAATACAAACTAAAGGGTTTTTCAATAAGAGCGCTACAAAAGTTTTTTTCAAGGGTTGAAAAACGCTAGAAATATGGCGTCGTTTGCTGTCCCTGTCGCTCTACTTTTGTAGCGTCCCTGTTAAAAAACCCTTTACATGCTATGCACTGCGTAAAATATGCCAGTAAACTGCGCTTTTGCCAGAAATATATCGATATTCTGCCAGTAACCTGTCGAATATTTTGTCTTAGGATGTGAGATTAGTTTCTTGAAGAATTATATGAAAGAAAATCAACGTGGGCGAAAAAACATTTGTATTTAACTATCAAGTGATAGAATTCTCTGGAGACTTCTTTGCGTAGATGTGTCTTGAGAAGAATTACCGCGTATAAATAGTCCGAAAATGTTTTGTAAGTTAAACAATTGTCCAGGGAAGAATGTCTTTGTAAATATTTGTGTGGGAGATGAAAACTGGTGCAAGGAAAGATGTGTCTGTAGAAAGAAGTTTCGAAAAGAAGTAAATGAATTGGCTGAACGATAATTATACTTGGAAAGAATTGTGAAATTGGCATGTGAATATTGTTTCTGGAGAAGAGTTGTTTAGGTTAAAATCGTATTTCTTACGTTTGAATCATAAACTGTATGAATTTCAGTTTTCACCAATACAAAAATGATATATACTGTTGTTGGTATTTAATATACGTTAAATAATTAACAAACCCATTAATTACTAGTATTAAACAAACACTTACTCATTACTGTCGCATAAATCGATTCATAGTTGCTCGTCTCACTGAGCGGCAGCTCGTTTGTCATGTGACTCATATTGATGGCTGGCGTCGAAATGAAGCAATCGTGTACGCTCAATTGCGGCTGTGGCATATCTGGCTCATCATCTTCATCCTCTTCATCTTCCTGTTCCTCTTCATCCTCCTCCACAAATTCTGTAATTAAATGCGGATCGGACAACTCATGTTGTTGCTGTTGCTGCTGCTGCTGCTGTTGATGCATTGTTGCAGCTGCTAATGTTGCTGTTGTTGTTGTTGTGCAATAATTATCCGCACATTCATTAATTATGCGCGACACATTATAGTTATTCTGCTCCTGCATATGCTGCATTTGCAACTGTTGCTGTTGCTGCTGCTGCTCATTTGCATTATTTGCACATTTAACGGCTTCACAAAGCACAGCCGCTACATTGTTTTCGGTATCCGATGCATGTCCACTGGAGAGTCCATCCTCAAGCACCGGCATGCTTGTGTAGAGTTTGCCAAAATCAGTGGCACCCACACCACAACCACCAACACCACCAACGCCACCACCATTCATTTCATTCGATAAACTATCCAAGTCACCGCAATTGGAATCGTAGTCTGTTGTCTCGGGCGAGAGTGTAAAATTGCGCGAGTGTCGACGTAAATTGGCTTCCAGTTCAGTGTCGGCCAATTCACCACTGCTGCGACTGTTCGAATCGATATAGAGTTCGATGTCGTTATGCTCATTGTAGACATTGTCACAGTTCGACTATGAATTGAGTATAAAAATAAATAATAAATGTAATTAGAGGGCGTTTTTGTAAAAAAGATAACGTAAAATATAAAGCATTTAAAAAATGCATATTGTTTGTTACGAACTCTACCTGCTTATGTGGCGAACGTTGCATCATGAAAACGTCTGTTTTTGGAATTCTAGCCAATCGCTGGCCAACGTAGGGCTGCTCGAGCATAGGGTTTTCATCGACTGGTGTATAATGAGTGTCCTTTAATTAGAAATGTTTATAGAAATTAATTTTAAATATAACAAAAATTAAAGAACAAATATTTGAAACTTTTAAATCATGTTAAAAATATGTTAAATATAAAAGATATTAAAAAAAATGAATGAAGTCAATAAATAAGAAGTCACTTATTTTGTAAAATTTACCACTTATTTTGTAAAACGTAAAGAAAAGTGATACGACAAAAAAACGTCAGAAGTTCTAGTGACAGATTTTTTTTTGTATTAAACGCAAGAAAAACAACTACGAAATGAACAAGTGAACAAAAGCTGTCACTGGAATTTTGAACGAATCACTTTTCGTTTCGTTTTACAAAATAAGGGGTAAATCTTTAGATCAAGAAATTACAATATCAATAAATTAATTTATCATTCAATCTACTAAAATTCAATCAATTTATAAATCAGCAAATCAATTAATAACAAAAGGAATATATTAGAAATCAGTTAATCAAAAAATGAACAAAACGATTACTCTAAAATCGAATTAACGAATCAATAAATCACAAAATCAATATGTAAAAATTAGGGCTGTGAGATTAATCGTTTTACCGGGAAGTCCGATTAATCGTAATCACGATTAATCAATTATTCGATTAATCGTATTTTTTAATTAACCTAAAATACGATTTATCGGTTAATCAGATTTTTTGATTAATCAAAATAATGATTAATCGGTTAATCAGAAATATGATTAATTGAAATACGATTAATTGTCTTTGACATGAGAAAATAACGACATTCTACTTGCTACGCATCTAATTTGGCATTTGTATATTAAATTTAATAGAAAAACAAAATTTTTGTTTGTATATTTTTGTAGACAGCAATTTCTATGTTCTCAAATAAAAATTATTTGAATTTTGATTAATTCAAAAGTTATAATTAGCCGATTAATCGTATTTTCGGTTAATTGAAAAATACGATTAATAGAATAATTGATTAATCGTGATTGCGATTAATCAGAATTTCCGGTAAAACGATTAATCGCACAGCCCTACTAAAAATTGACAAATCAATACAAATAAAATCAATCACAAAAACACAAATTCAATAAATCATAAAATATATAAATTATAAAATTGACTTTTAAAAATTCAATAAATCAGCAAATAAATCACACAATCAATAACACTGCCCGCCAAAAAATTAAAAAAAAAGGCGCAGAAAACCTTGCGATACATTACAAAAATTTGCTTTTATGCGTGAAATATTTGTTTGCCAGATTTAAGCAAAAGAAAATATAAAAAATAAAATATAAAAAAATATTATGGATAAAAAAACGTTATTACTTAATGAAAAACAATGTTAAAAATGATTGTTATGTATTGTTATGTAGCACCATGTATTCTCTTTAAACCCCCATTTAAGAAAATAAATTATGACTCTTAGTTAAAAAGTTGTAATTACTACACCATTTACGGATTGAATTCAGAATAGTCAAATTGAATTCCGAAACCATCATATGAGTTTCAGAGTAGTCAAACTGAATTCAGAAACGGGCAAATGGAATTTGGAATATTTAATTTGAGTTCAGAAAAGGTCAAATTATTTCAGAAAATGTCAAATGAAATTCAGAATAGTCAAATTGAGTTCAGAAAGAGAAAATTTGAATTCAGAATAGTCAAATTAAATTCAGAAAATACCAAATTGAATTCAGAAATGGTCAAATAGAACTCAAAATGGTTAAATTTAATTCAGAGAGGGCCAATTGAATTCCGATAAGGGCAAATGGAATTGAGAATAGTCATATTGAATTCAGGAACCGACAATTGTCTTCAGAAATAGTCAAATGAAATTCAGAATAGTCAAATTGTAATCAGAAATTAACATTTGAAATTCAGAATAGTCAAATTGAATTCAGAAAGTGTCGAAATGAAATGAGAAACGGTGAAATAAAATTCAGAAAGAGTCATCTGGAATTCAGAACAATTTTTATTGTGTTTTATTTGCTATAGAATAATCAAATTAAAATAATTATTTAGAAGTAGGACTATTTAAAAGAATTACAATATGTTATTTAGTCAACTGGTCACACGATCATTGAGATTATTGCCTTCGTCTTGCCATTTCTGCAGTAGTTCTGCGCTTTTAAAATGCAAAAAATGCTATTGCTACTTTGTTTTCTTTCAAAACAGTATATATTTCATCAGTAAGCAAAGTGTTTTATTTTTTCTAAATTACATATCTGAATTTCAAATTCCTCTCTCTGAATTATATTTGTCCGTTGCTCAATTCAGTTTGACTCATTCTGAAATAAAGTTGGCTATTCTGAAATCAAATTGTCTCTATCTGTATTCAATTTGATTTTCCTGAATTCCATATGAACGTTTCTGAATTAAGTTTGACTATTCTGAATTCCATTTGTCTATTTCTTAATTTCATTGTCTCTATCTGAATTCAATTTGACTAATCTGAAATCCAATTAACTGTTTCTGAATTTCATTTGACCGTTTCTGAAATAATTTTACCTGTTCTGAATTCAATTTGTCTACAATGAATTTCATATGACCTTTTCTGAATTCAATTTGACTAATCTGAATTGCATTTGCTCGTTTCTGGCCTTAATTTGATTATTCTGAATTCAATATGACAACTTCTGAAATCAACCTGACCCTTTCTGAATTCAATCTGGAAATGGTGTAGATTAAATACGGGCAACATTTTTCTTGATAAATTTTAACTTTCTGACTTTGTAAAGTTTGCAAATTAAAATTAAAAAAAAGTTTCCATAAATAAATTTATCAAAAAATAAATTAACAAATCGATAATTTGAAAAATCAACAAATTAATAAATCACAAAATCAATAATCAAAAAACACAAAATCAATAATCTTAATATCAAAAAATCACAGACAGAATCAATAAATCACAAAATCAAAAATTCAAAAATCTCAATATCAAGAAATGTTTAAATCACAAAATGTATAAATTGTTTAAATCTATAGATTTATAGTTATAACTCACAAAATTAATAAATTAAGAAAATAAAAATCTATAAATTAAAATTTTTTAAAATATAAATCAAAGAATCACAATTTAAAAAAAGTCATTAAATCAATATCAGACAATAAATCAATAAATAAAATATAAATTAACGTAAAAATGTTCAAATCACCAAATTATTAAATAAATCAATAATATAATAAATCGAGAAATCATAAAATTTATATCATCTTTTTCACATTTAACTAAAACACAATTTAAACATGCAATTTTCAAAATAATTATTATAACTCACGCCACTGACCAGCTCATCGCTTGCCGCATACTCAGCAAAACGCTTCTCGTCCTCCGCATTGGCGCCCTTAAAGAATTCCTCCAGCACTTTGCGTGTCTCTGAGAACTCATACAAATAATCAAAAGTGGGCGTCTTCACAGTGGGCGGCGGCGGCTGTTGCTGTGTCTGCTGCTGCAGGTCATCGCCATCAATATCGATCAAGTTGCCAATTGATTTGTTATCAAGAGCAGCGCTGCTCTCAGCAAGAGATGAGACAAACAACGGAGTCTGTCTTGAATACAGCTGTTGATGTTGATGTTGCTGCTGTTGCTGAAGATGTTGCTGCTGTTGTTGCTGATGATGTTGTTGCTGCTGCTGTTGTTGCTGCTGCTGCGGCATTGCAGCAGACTGCGGCGAGACTCGCTGTGGAAAACCAGGCGGACGCTTTGTCAGATATTTCGATTGTGACTGTGACTGCGATGATTGTGGCTGGTTGCCAAAGCGACGCGGCGAACCCTCGTACTCGGTGATAGGCAGCTGACCGATCATTTTGGTTACCTTCAGAATGTCCTCGTTTTGAGCGGCAGTGGCGGCAGCATGCTGCTGATTAGCTTTATTCATCCAGCTAGTCTCGATGTCATCAAAGACAACAATTTCACCATCGCGCAAAGCTTGACCGCTGGCTTTGCCGACGTCTGTGGGTGAACCAGGGCTGGTGAGCGTCTTTAAGATGCGAAAGATGAATTAGACAAATTTAATTAAAATCATACGACATACGACAAAAACAGCTAAACAGTTATCAGAAATGTAAATTTTATTTTTTTTGCTATATTTAAAACGCACCTGCGGCATTAAACCGCTGACCGGCTGTTCGCCCGGACCAACCGGACTGCGTCCCAAGCTGATCTGATGATGTGGATGCTGTGCATGCTGCGAGTTCGAGTGCATCGAGTATGGCGAGGAGTCTGTATTAAGATCGGGCGAATTCAACACCGTGCTGGCAGGTGTAACATTGGCGCTGCGTGTGCGCATCTCCCAGACATAACGCTCTGGCGGTTTGCGCTCGCTAAAGCGTGCTGCATTAAACTCATTGGCGGCGGCGTTGTTGCTGCTGCTGTTGCTATTATCCGCGTGCATGCTGGCAGCCGCTGTTAAAGATGAATGCATTCTATTGTTGCTGTTGTGATGATATGCATTAGTTGAGGCATTTGCGGCGGCAGCAGCGGCGGCGGCGGCGCGCATATAGACATGACTACTGCGACTAGGTGGTGTAGGCGGCAGTGGCGCTGCTGCCATCATCAGCTCATTGCTGTCAGAGTTCATGGCAGCGTGTCGTCGATGCGTTGTTGTCGTCGTCGTCGAGTATTACGAATCAGTATTTTTATTGTTTTCTTTTTATGTGGTGTGTGTCTATTTTTGCTTTTTGTTTTTATTTTTGCGCTTTTAGAGCAGTCCACAACGTAGGTTTATTGTCCTTTGCAATGTTATGCGTTGTGTGGTGGCAGAGACATTTTTAAGGGTTGCCTTGTATTTGGGGCTGTTCGTGTTGTTGCTGTAGATATGAATAAGAATTCATTAATAGTTCAGTGTTTTCAAAATACAAAAAGAAATATAATACATAGTAGTGGTTGTGAACTCGGAAGGGAAATGAAAATGAATGAAAGAGACATGAAAAGGTTTTTTTTTGTAATACTATGATGGTCTTTCATTGAGTCATGCACATGTTTTAGAGATTAATAGAGATACAAAATCGAAATACAGCGTACAATCTTCATTGAGTACTTTAAATAGATTTCGAAAAAGTTATTTTCAAATTTTATATGTTTTGATGGTAAAATCGATAATTTTACCACAATGCGCATTAATCAATACAAGACAATGGCAGTAACCGTAACATTAATGTTGAAGACATCATTTGAAAATTGACAGCTTATGTAATGTTGTTGCGGAAAAAAAAAAAAAATGAATCATCAAAAACTATTTTTTGATACTTGGGTATAGTAGAAATTTGTTGTAATATTTTGTGATATCAGAATTGAATTTGCAAATTTTAGAAAGCAAATTTATAGTTTATACTAAATCTATTGAAATTTGAACTAATTCAATCAATTAAGTCATTGTGTTACATTTATTAGTCCTTTATATGAAATTAGCCAATTATGTGCATCGATATATGGAAACTCCTTAATATTGATAATAGAAGGACGAGATATAAAATTAAAATGTACTAAAGAATGATCATTCGGTCAGTACTAAAGATGGGCGCGTGTCTGTTTTTGATGGCACGAGTAAATTTACAGGCACGCACGAGAAGCACGATAAAGCACGAAGAAAAACACGAAAAAAGCACGGAAAAACATGAAAAAGCTAGCGAAACGTGAAAAATAATACCGGAACCGTTTAGATTTTTGGAACCAGAATCGTTATTAAAAATGTGTTGAACCGGAACTGGAATCGGAATCGGAAAGGGTTTTTTTTAACAGGGACGCTACAAAAGTAGAACGACAGGACAGCAAACGACGCCATATTTCTTGCCGCTCTTTTGACATTTCTCTTCAGTAAGGCTTGCTATTTCATGATGGAAAGATATACGAATTCGAATTTCGCTTGTAAATTTTAATAATTTCGACTCGTTGCTGGCTCGTATATCTTTCCATCATGAAATGGCAAACCTGACTGAAGAGAAATGTAAAAAGAGCGGCAAGAAATATGGCGGCGTTTGCTGTCCCTGTCGCGTCCCTGTTGAAAAATCCTTGAAAAACACTTTTGTAGCGCTCTTATTGAAAAACTCTTTATATATATTTTTTTAGTTGGAATCGGTACCGCTATTTTAAAAATATCGGAACCGAAACAGATATTATTGTCCCTGTCAGGGAACGCAAAGAACCGGAATCGTAACCGTTATTAAAAATTGAACCGGAATCGAAACCCATTTAATTTGTTGGTTGAAACCGGAATCGGAACCACAGTTTTAAAATTCTTGGAATCCGAACCGGAACCGATATTCCAATAGGTTTTAGTCCCTGTAATAAATAATTCAAAAATTTAGTTTTATACTGTTTTATTCTCTTAAATCGATAAGTAAAATTAAAACAGTAGATTTTTAAGGAAAGGTTAAAATACAACGAAATTTTTATTTTCTGAAGTTGGAAGTAAGGTTTTTTTTTAAATTGGGGTAGAAACTATAAAAAAAGACATTAATGGGCGCGTGTCTGCTTTTGAAGTCACGGACACGCACGGGCACGACAGCAACTAGCACGCACGGAGATTTGCACGCACGAACTCAGATTTTCGGGCGTGACACGAAAAAAGCACGGCACGCGCCCATCTCTAGTTAGTACTTAAGAATATTTCTTTAGTTGTTAGTCAAGAAATCCATATCAAATACCGTTTTCCTGAAATATGACCATGAATATTATGGATTTTGCATATATATTTGAGGGGTCAATATCACAAAATAGAATTATTTATTTTTATGCTACAAAAAACTTTAGTATTTTTGTAGTTAGGACATATAAAAGAAATACTTTGCATTGTTCAGTAGCCAAGAAGACTAAACTTCTAAGTCCTGGATATATTTGGCCATTTTTAATTATTTTTTATGCTAAATATTTTGTCCATTGACAATATGATACATTTGTAACTGCTTAATAAAGGGTTTTTCAATAAGAGCGCTACAAAAGTTTTTTTTGAATATCAATGAAATTCTCTATTCCTGTAAAAGTACGTTCGATGCCATTATGTATGGAACTCGATTTCTTTTGCATGGCCATCACGGGCACGTTTGCAGAAGTCCAGACGCTGAACCCAATTTTCGACAGTTTTCAAGCATAAATCATCGGCCGATACTGCTGCAATTTCACGATCGATATTCGTACGAAGTCATTGGCATAACACGTTCTCCAAACTTGGTTTCCAATAAATTGATTGTGGCATTCGCAGTGTGGCTTGTTGCGCCGTCCTGCTGAAACCACATGTCCTCCAAGTCCATATCATCCAATTGGTGCCAAAAATATTCGGTTATCATTGAACGGTAGCGATTCCCATTCACAGTAACGTGCCTGTCTTGATCATCACGGAAGAAGTACGGCCCAATGACGCCGCCGGCCCATAAACCGCACCAAACCATAATTTTTTCGGGATGCAATGATGACTCATGGAGTACGTGTGGATTGTTGTCTGACCAATAACGCATATTTTGTTTATGGACGAAGCCATTCAGCCAGAAATGAGCCTCATCGCTGAAGATGATTTTTCGATGAAAATCCGAATCATTTTCAAGTTGTTGCTCAGCCCAATTCACGAACATACGACGCTTCTGGTGGTCAAGCGGCTTCAGTTCTTGCGTCAATTTGATTTTGTAAGGATGTATGTCAAGATCTTATCGCAAAATTCGCCACAAGGACGTCACATAGATGCCCAACGCTTGAGAACGACATGTGAGAGACACATTTGGGCTTTCTTTAACTGAAGCCTCAGCGGTAGCAATATTCTCGACACTACGGGCACGGGCACGGGAACATTTTGTACTGTGTCTGTGGATTCAAATTTTGTCACTAGACGCTCAATTGTTGATCTGCTAGGACGATTATGACGACCATAAATTGGACGTAGCGCTCTTAACGTTGAGGCCACTGACTCCGAATTTCGGTAGTAAATTTTAATAATTTCGACTCGTTGTTGGCTCGTATATCTTTCCATCATGAAATGGCAAACCTTACTGAAGAGAAATGTCAAAAGAGCGGCAAGAAATATGGCGCCGTTTGCTGTCTCAGTCGCTCTACTTTTGAAGCGTCCCTTTATGTGAATTGGTCGATTATGTAGATTGATCCTTTTAAAATTATAATTGGTATTAAAAGGAAAAGATAGAAATGTAATATGTACTATAGAAATAAAGCCTTGGAAAATGTCTATATTTGGTTCTCAGGCACCAAATCCATAACTACTACAGCGTTCTTAATAAATCAACGGTAATATTTCCGTCACTTTAGGAAATTTATGCGTTAATGGCCAGTTAACAATATTAGTGAAGCTGAGTTGTAACTGACGGACAAATAATACCATGTTTTTTTTTAAAGAATGCAGCCAGGATTTCAGTATCCTTTATTAAATATTTTGATTGAGGTACTCCTTAAATTACTGTAGTAGACTACTTTTAAGATATTTTGAGAGTATGTCATTATTTTTAAACTTTAAAAAATAGGGCGAAATTGGAAGGACTGGAAAAATCCAGAGTTTTTCCAAACTAATGGATTTTTTTTTATAAATAACATCATTTCAATAGAATTTATCGATTTTTAAAGCTATTACTTCAAACGCTTTCTCTGCCGAGAACTGTTAAAAAAACCTTTGGTTGAAACATACCACCATCTTGGATCTGGAAGTGAATCAGATTTGCATATTTATGGATATTAACAGGTCACCTCTTGAAAACCTAATAGATCCAATCACTTTCTACCGCTGTGAAAATTATAGAATATAATCGTCTTGAATTAAATCCATTGTTTGGCGACAACATCCAGCTATATGATTAAATTTTTTGGCTCTACATAAAGCGTATGTTTGCTTTTCATAGTATATGTGAAAATGTTTATTCCCAGCATACCAAACGATATCGTTTCAACGAACATTGTTATCGTTTTCGACTATCGTCAACGATTCGAGAATGATAGCGTTCTCGAACAAAATGTCTATCGTTAACGATATCGATATTGTATGAATTCTCGATATCGAAACGAATTCGAAAATTGATTCAATTTCGATATCTAGACGAATTCGAAAAATTATTCAATTTCGAAATCGAAACGAATTCGAAAAGCTTATTCAATTTCGATACCATTTAAATTAATTTGCCTTGAAATTATTTATCATAGAGCTATGCACCAAGCATTCTATAGCATCCACAACATTAAAATTGTTTACCAAGTTTGGGATTAAAAATTAGTTTATCGATCCAGCAACAAAATATTGCATACTTACTAAATTTTAAAAGTTTTTAACAGTTGCGAAATTTTTTCCATTTTAAAATTTATTAAATTTTTTCATTGAACAGCTTTTTTTGACAAATAATCCAATACATTTTCTATTCAAATGTAACGATATCGTTACGAATTCGAAACGTTATCGAAATTTTATACAATCGAAACTATGTTTATTGGGTTCATATTTCCTTTTTTTTTTATTTTCGATCATTTCATAATCGACTTCATCCGAGATTTCATTCAATAAATCGTACTCTTACACCACAAATATATATCCAATGTTATTCGTATTAAAAAAATATATTCCTGAAAAAGTAAAAATCCAAAAATGTCCAAAAAGCATAGATTTTAGTGAATAAAATCAAAAAATAAAAAAATGTATCCGGAGAAAATATGCCAGCCCTGGGAATTGGGTTCTAGGTCGGATTTACTCCTGGAGATGTCCACGATGACCTTGGACAAAATTTTTATTTCATTATGTTTTAAAATATCATACAAATTATTTTTGATATGTCCATTGGATAATGAGGTGTTCCATGGTACCATAGATCAACAAAATGTATTACGGTGTACATGGATCACACCAAAGAGTACCATTACACATTTCACGAAGTCAGCTATCGATTACCGCAATAAAAAAATGACAAAGTGATTTTTATCCACTTGGAATCTCATGACACCCTCTATCCAATTCCACAATAAAATTTTTTGCGGTAATTTTTTTACTTTCCCAAAAAAAAGTCATTCTGATCACATTTCAAAATATAATGAAAAAAAGTCCTTCATTCTCCAATGTCGACATGTCGAAACCTTTGATTTTGATTTTTCATTTCTTTCATTTTTCATCTCTTTCATATTTTTCTGATTATTTATTTTCATCTTTTCTGATCATTTATTTTCATCTTCAAATGATGAGAATTCCCGACGATTTATTTTTTATGATCATTCGATGATGAGAAAAATTGAAGATGCATATTATTTTTCACAACCAATGATGAGTACTTTTGAAAATGATGAAATTATTTAGGTCATTAAGCAATATATATATTTTCATCAACGATGAAAAAAGATTTGTATCAGTAGTAAGTAACAAATTCTCATCTCTAGTGAGGGATATGAGAAAAAATGAATGCGGTTAGAGGTCGCAAACGAACAATCATGCACATTTTCAATACCAGACAACGTAAATGTATAAGTAATATAACTTAGTAGTTTCATTAATCTAGCTCTTACAGCTTTCCAATAATCGTGATTTCAACAGACAGGCGAATAGTCGGACATCGCTAAATCGATTCAAGCTTATTAAGAATTTATATACTTTTCTATGTCGCTTCCTTCTGTGTGTTTCAAACGGATGACCAAACTGAATATACCCTTTCAATCTTTGTGCATGGTAAATATTAAAATTGATAATCTTTAAGTTAAAAGTTATGTTTAAGCTTTATTAATTCATTTAATTAAAAATTCGTTTAGATCCGACCATTTTTGTTGAATCAGGACAGATTTATTCAAATTTCGACCATTATATCTATCGAAATCTAAAAAGATAGTTTTACATTTTTTGGGGGATGGGGATAAGCAGCAACGATTATGTGTTTTGTTCAAACTCAATTTTTTAATCTAAAAATATTTTGATTTTTTTTTATTGTATATCTTTGAAAGCATTTATCTCAATACAAAATTTTTTGACTTAGTGACTTTTCACTGAACTACGACGATATAGTCTCAATGCTTACTTCATCTGTATGATTTCATTATGATTAAGTCAATCTTGTGATTCATATTTTATAAAAATACATAAGAAGAGTAACACTGATCTACAAAATAAGAACAAATTATTCCAATGGTTTTAAAATTAATCCTTAAATGCCCACTGGTATCGCCAGGAACCAACTTTCCGATTGGACTTTAAAAACTTATCTTAATTCAAGCGCCACTATTTGCACCGATCAACGGTTGAAATCAACATCATTTGATATCTCTGTGGAACCAACCTCGAAAAAAGACAATTTTGTCAAATTTTGCACTTTCAAAAAATTCTTTTTGTGTTTTTTCAAAACCTTACAAATGAAATATTTCAAAAAATGTAAACCCAATTTTTCATATTTTTGTTAAGGCTAATTGTAATATAGAAAGTAATACCGATTAGTTTTAAATTGGATCTAAGCTCAAAAATATATATTTTTCTTATTTATAATCTATTATAAAAAATCTAATAATATTTCTTATAACTGTTAAAACCATCTTTAAGAAACGAACTCATTTTATTCATGTATTCATTTTATATAGACGGAAAATATAAAACGAATATAGTTTTTATTAATCTTTAATTTTGTAAATTTTAAACCACATTTTTGTTACAACTACTATTTCTATTTACGTTCATTTTAATGGGATTAATGACTTTTAAAGTCATTTCCAAGAGGTCGATCTATGCTCTTAGAAACCCCTCACCCAAATAACAGCCGCACCAACGACGGACACTTGCAGGAGTCGCTCGCACAGGCAGCATCCGCAACATGCACTTGGCCTCTAAATGTACTTTAAGAGCCTCAGTAGCAGCAGCAGCACCAGCCACTTTTTGGAATAACACAAGGGAGAGAAGAAAAAATTAAACGAAATAAAAAAAATGTCCAACTGCAGAAAAAGAGGGTGGTTAGTAATTGCTGCGACAGCGCCACCCTGCTGCCGTTGACTGCGACGACGACGTTGTAAGTGAGACTGCTGCTTGCTACTACTACTTCCGGCGATGAATGAATGCATCACCCTCAAGTCTCGATTTATTTTTTATTAATACTTTTTGAATCATAAGCAGGTTTTTTTTTGAGATCATTCTTTAAAACAACAGCATTGATCACCACTCAGTGAAATTTCAATTGTTTTAAGTTGATTTTATTTTACGATTTTGTTGTAAAAATCAATAAATCACTGTGGCTCGTCATTGTAGTCTACCTCACTCCACCCCAAAAGACAATTTTTTCTGACCGTATGTTTTCTGAATTGTACAATTATTCAATAGTACTCTTATCTTTACCATCATATAATTGTTTAAACACTTTGCACACACACACACAAGCACTTTTTTGTTTATTTATTAATTTGTTATAACAATAATTTGTGTTTCTTTCTGAATTTTTCAAAGCTTCGCTCTTTTCACTGTGCAAAATATTTTTCTTATGTTGTTCCAGCCAAAAAAAAATTTGCTGTAAGTTTTTTCCACTGGAAATTTTTGACAGCCACTCGTCGCTCTCATTTACATTGACGTTTGTGTATGCGCAGGTGTGTGTGCGTGTGTGAGGCGTGCAAAGAGAGTGTGCTGTCAAAATGTAAATATGTCAGAAATTTACGTCGAATTTCGAGGGTTGCTATTCTATTTACAGCGGTTTAAATATTTGTAAACCTGAAACCAATACCAACCAGACAAACGATGTCAAAAACATAACTATTTGCTAACTTTTAAAAGTTACCGATATCCGAATGTCGACTATAAAGTTATCGAAAAGATATTTAAAAGAGAATGTCCGCCTGTTTGTTGACTTTTAGGTCTCGAAAAGATAACCAAATGTTATGTTTAAGTCACCCAATAAAAGGTATCTTCGGAAAGTTGCCCTCTAGACAACCGACCAGATAACTTAAATACAACTTGTACAACACCATTTAACTACGAATCATGGTTGAAGTATATACAGGCTAAGTTATCTTTCAAAATTCAGTCGCCATTTACTTTTTTTTGAAAACTGTTTGAAAGATTTACGAACATTTAAAACAAAACATCAATGCTTTGTTTACAAATTCATAAAAAAATTGAAACTCAAAATTTCGAAATAAATAATTTACAACAATTTCGTAATTTTTCAAGCTGTCTATGGGCTCCAGAACAACACCGCAGTGCATAGCAAAAGTGAAAAAGTGAATTTGTGGTGTGATTTTTAATAAATTAGTGTAAAAAACATAACCTTGAAATAAAGTTTAAATTGACAATTAATTTTTGTATTTTTTAAATTCTCAGCATAATAACTGTCTAGATGAACTAACCTGTGTATACTTCAACCATGCTACCCATACTTAATACAACAATTATGTTTTTAATTTAAATTCATTTTTATTTGAGAAATTCAAATAATAATAATATTAAGCAAGTTGGCCTTGACGGCTTCCTGATACTCCTCGACGACTTATATTCAACACGACGTTTATACCGCCTACCGCACCCTCTGGGCATATTAGGCATGCAGCTTGTAGCTCGTATTCCAGCTCAAAACCATTTTTAAACTCATTGACCTGCTTTTTTATTTGAGAAATTCAAATAATAATGTCAAGCAAGTTGGCCTTGACGGCTTCCTGATACTCCTCGACGACGTATATTCAACACGACGTTTATACCGCCTACCACAACCTCTGGGCATATTAGACATGCAGCTTGTAGCTCGTATTCCAGCCCAAATCCATTATTAAACTCATTGACCTGCTTTAGGGTGTGTGCGAGTTCTACTAAATTGCTGACTAAACTAAATTGTACGGGTTTTCATTCTATCGCCATTCGGTAACCGGTAATTGTTAAAAGTCCCTAATAAATCGATTATCATAGATCTATTTGCTGTCATCAAATTTAGCTCAATTTAGTTTGCTCGAAAATTTGCTAAATTGAAAAGTAAACGCTGCATTACCGACAAAATTTAGTTTAGTCAGCCATTTTGTCACACTCGCACACGACTAAATCGCTACTAAGATTTAGTCGTCGCGGTTAAGATTATTATTATTAATCAAACATTTCTGTTCAAACGAAAAACATTGAACACAAAACACGAAAACAGCAAACAGTATGACGCAGCAAGAAAAAACGAATGCCAACTTTGAAGTATGACGTTCAGTGGTACCACTATGAGCGATTATTCAGATTTGGGCTGAATTGCACTCTACCAAAAAATTATCATAAAATTGAACACAAAACACGAAAACAGCAAACAGTATGACGCAGCAAGAAAAAACGAATGCCAACTTTGAAGTATGACGTTCAGTGGTACCACTATGAGCGATTATTCAGATTTGGGCCAAAAAATTATCATAAAATGAGAAAGCAAAAAAATAAATAGTCGCTCGGACCTCTGGTGACCTTGAAAAATCGAAAACCGGTACACCTACTTACAGGGGGGGGGGGGGCAATTTTTTTTTCGCTTCGGCCGGTAAAGTGCAATTGTCCCCAGTCTTTACTATCTATTTCTATTCTAAATATTAAGCATCTATATTTCTTTTTGATTAATACCATCAATATTTATTTTAGAAATATGAATTTTAGATAATTTTGAAAAATCATTATTGTACATACCCAATATGCCATTGCACTTAATATTGACTTGCGAATGCTTTGAAATCAATCATTACTTTCAAATCGTAGATTGAGGTAAACGTTTGAAACACCTTTAACCTAAATTTAAGAATCATAGCTTTTTCAATAAAAACTGGTAGCTTAACCTTTACTTGAAAATTCCCTTATATTCAAATCAATATTAACACTAATTCTTAAATTGATTTTAACGTTTACTTCAAATCAAGATTTAGCCGTATTTTCAACTCGATATCAAATTAACCTACATTTAGTTTTTTTCTTTTAAGTATTGACTTAATCCTGCAAAATAAGTAAAAAAAGGGATTCTCATATAGGACAGCAAAAAGGGCATTTTTCAATTCATTATCCCGTTATATGTCATCCAACCAATATCGTACACTTAAGCCCGAGCGCCAAGACAACTTCAGAAAATTGATGTCAGCATCCAAAATGTGGTATACGTGTTTTTCTAAGCTTGTATTTTACTATATTCTCATTTGACTACATATCATTAAGATATAATAAGCATTAACTGTTTTTTATGTACACAATTATCAATACTGACTCAGAGAGTATACATTTGATATAGAGTTTCCTTCCGAGTTTGCTGGCGTCGCTGCCGAAAACATTGGTTATGTGGAATTTTACAGATTGAAGTTAACAGAGTAAAACAGTGCACAAAACTGGGTCTGTCCGCGGATAATTTGCAACCAAACTTACCAAGATATATTGCAATCCAACGCCTTATAAATTTTAATTATTGTTCTGTCCAAAAATGTGGCAGAAAACATCAGAATATTGATTTGAAAATGTATCTGTTGACAACATTTGCATTTCAATTTCCACATAACCAATGTTTGAATTTATATGACAAAAGTGGCAGCGAAAACACCTGTATGGAAACTCTATATCAAATATATACTCTCTGACTGACTATTAATTATTCGGCTAATCCGATCAAAAATATTGTTAGTCGACTCGCGAATTATTATATGCCGAATTATTATATGCGCGCATATAATAATTCGGAGGTTCCGAGTCGGCTAACAAGCGCCGCCGCGTTTTTTAATGCCCGCCGCCGCTGCCGAAGAATCGATATCGATAACAGGTGGACTTTCGACGTTTTGAAATCGATACCAGGTGGACTTTTGACGTCTCGCGCTGCGCTGCATACAAAGTTTTTCAAGTGTGGTTTGCAAATGAAAAATTCTGAAAAATTGTAATTTTTTGTTGAAGGTAAGTGAAAGTAATATATATATATATTTATTTAATAATTATATTCTTTAACATATTTGCTATTATTAAATGTAAATAATTAGAAGATTATTGTTAATTTTGCGTGTGTAAGCTGCAGAAGATGGGAGTCACAGCAGAAGCGAAAACAAAGGCCGACGAAGAGATGCGGGGTGCTGTTGCTGCGGCCACTGAAGGCCCACAACAGCAATTGGCAGCACAGACCGATGCGATAACCAGCAGCAGCGAGGATGTTGATGATCGCGAGGAGGGCGAAATTGTGGATGACTATGAGTTTATAATATCCTCCGATGAGGAGCTATGCATGCGACAGCGTATCGAAGAACTTGAGGCAAAGAATGCGGAGCTTGAAAAGATTGCAAATATTTCGGGCATATATACAAATGACTATTGTAAGTACAGAACGTGTTTAATGTGCACTTTTTAACGGGAACTTATAAATTGAGGGCAACCATTTATAAATAAAAAAAAAAAATAGAAGGATATTTAGTGTTCTACGAACCAACTGTTGCCATATCAAAATTATAAACTGGACTACGAGCTCAAGGTTAAATATTTTTGTTTTGCAGTAAAATACCAACATAATTTTGTATATACCATGAATGCATGAAATACTACTTAATCAGTAGATTTTTTTAATGTATGACATTTATAAAGAAAATTAAAAAAAAAAAATGTTTATTCGCAAATTTAAAATTCGTTCTTCAATCGTACCTTGATATCCCTGAAGACTGTGTAAGCATTTTAGTGATAAGAACGTTCAAGACTTTTCGCCATTTAGTCGACCTAAATGCTCTGTCAGTTCTGGTTAAATTTTTTGGAGAGGAAACGAGGCATCAGTCTGTCTGGCTTTGTCTTGGGCGAAGGTTTATTAACGAACTCTGTCGGTGCTGGCTGATTTTTCAATTCGTTGCCACTCTTGACAACAACATCTTCCCACTCTCTCGCTAAAATATAATTCTTTCCTTCGATGAGCATGGCATGTATATGGGGCAACCGCAGAGATTTTGTAAAACTTAGTATACCGGAAATTTTAGCTGCTATAGATGTTTTAGCTTTATAAATACAAATTTCAAAGTCCCACAATTATTTAATGATTCCCTTTTATTTTTACACGCCAACCTTTTCTCCAGATGATAAAGATACTAAAAAAGATTTGCATCCACAAACTTCCGAACGTTTTCCACTGACATCCATTGATCTCACCAATTGCATGGACTACAAACGTGCTGCTCAAGTACCGACAGATGCCTCCTCCATATCGTCCGTCGAATTTCCAACGCCAAAGAAACGCAAACGACGCAAATCAAAAGTATCGCGTCAGCAGGCATACGAATCCAGCAGAACAGAACAAAGTGCAAAACATAGTTGTCACAAATCGCGTCACAAATTACACAAAAAACATAAACAAATTCCAGTGCGACGACGTTCGCTATCACCATTTTCAACAGATGATAACTACGATGAAAAAGATGCCGTAGCGGTTACTTCTAATAATTATAAAGACTATGATGATGACGATGATGAGGAGGAAGCAAGTGCTTGTTATCTGAGTCGTGCAGAGCTAAGATTTGCCTTGGCGCGTACAACAAATAATGCTACCAATGCGGCACCAAGTCTTAAAGAACGTCTGGCAAGAAATAAAAATCCTGCAACTATTGCTGCGCATAACATAGTGATCGACGAAGACGAAGATGATGACGATGATGATGTTATTGTCACCACTGAATTGCCGCCTTTAATAGTACTCGATGATGACGACGATGATGATGAAGTGGAGGCGCCAGATGTGGCAGCAGATGTTGATGAAGAACTGGAACCAGCGGATGTTGCCAACAGCAACGATTCCATGTCGCTCGAAGAACAAGAGCTACGTTTAATTGCCCTAAAGTCTGCTGTAATGAAGAAACATTTAGCACGCAAGAAACGCGATGCAGAGATCGCATATTCGCCAACAGATTTTGAGGCAACCGAAGCAACAACAACTGCACAAGATGAAATTGAAGAAGATTTAGAGGAGTCTGCTAAAAACAGCATGGAAATAAGTCCGGTTGCCTCGCCTAAATTGCATTTAAGTGCAGCAGAAGACGAAGATGGTGGTGGTGGTGATGAAGATGATGGCGAAGAAAATAGTCGCATGAGCATGGCTACAATGGAGGAGGAATCGAGTGAGGTGGGCAACACTAAACCCATTGATATGGATATTGCGAATAGCGCTAGTGAAGATGAATCTGCTGGCACTGGAGCTGACGGTGGCGTTGGTTATGATTATGATCAAAATAATTGGCTGCCCATAGAACAAATACCATTGCCGGGTATTGCAGAACAGGGTGCCGCTCTAATACCGCATAATGCCATGAATTACGATGCCATATTCTATCCGACACCAGTGCCATATAATGATTTTTATGCAGAAACAACATCATATAATGGGGAACAGCTTATGCGATATGAGGTGCCGCCACCACCGCCAGCATTTCGGTTGCCAATAGGCAAAAGAGATTACGCAACGTTTGTAGAGAGCGACGATGCGAGAAGTAGAGTGAAAGATTTCGATGAAGATGTGCAAAAAGTTGATACTAATTTGGTGAAATTTGAAGCAAATGCACACAATGAAGTTGATGTGGTCAGTGCTGCTGCTACTGCTGTTGCTACTGATGCTATCGATGATATGGACGATGAGGAAGAGGAGGAGGAGGCTTTGCGCGCTTTGTTACTCTCCAAATTGAATTCACCTAAAATGCGCAAAATTGAAAAATCTTCGCATGTAGTCAAAGAAGAATTATTAACAGTCGAAGAGCGGGGCACAGATGCAAGCGCTCTTAAGAAACCTACGGAATCCATATTGAAAGAGGCGGTGCGAAGACTGAAAATGAAGAAAACGGTGCGTAACACAGTGGTCGAAGTGCCGCAAGTGCGCGTGCGTTCTGTGGAAAACATAAATGAGCCTCAAGTGCGCGTGCGCTCTGTGGATAACATAAATGAGCCGCATTCTTTTGAGCATATAAACAAAATACAGACTATGAACTATAACACACACTTGAATGCAAACGAAATGATGGATATTAGCGTTGATAAGGCGCTCAAGTCGAAAATAGATGAGTTTAAAACTATTCATAAAAATGATATTAGAAATGCGGTTAATACAAATGAAGTTTTTAGAAATGATATTAAAGGAAAGGACGTTATTAATAAAAAAGATGTTGTTGGAAATGTGCTTCACAAAAATGACATTATTCAAACAGGCGTTATGGCAAACGACGTTGTTAAAAATGACGTTATTAAAAACGACCTTATTAAAAACGACGTTATTAAAAACGACGTTATTAAAAAAGACGTTATTACAAACGACGTTATTATAAACGACGTTATTACAAACAACGTTATTAGCAAAAATGTTATTACAAACAACGTTATTAGCAAAGATGTTATTCAAAAGGACGTTATTATGAATGTAAATGATGTGCATAACAAAGACGTTATACAAAACGACGTTGAAAAAATTACTCAAAATGACGTTAATAAAAATGACATTATTGACAAAAACAATGCTTTAACACAGAATAACATTAGTAATAACGTTGAAGTTATAAATAAAGATAAAAATGAAACTTACGTTAGTAATAAAAACGAAGTTAAAGTTATTAAATCTGTTAAAAATTCGCAGAACGAAAACAAGTTGTTGGCTACAAAACAATTTAAACCTCAATTAACAAATAGCAAAGTTTTAGCCAAAAATACTAAAACCACTGCGAGTATAGAAGTGCCTAAAATTTTATTAAATACCACCACAGCATTCAAAACAACAGCAGCTTTAACAAAATTAAAAACCATAACGCAAAAAATTCCACCACATTTGTCAAAAACAACAACATCAACATCAACAATACCCAAAACAACAATAACAGTGTCCATACCAAATCCACCGCCGACACAACAACGACGCGCCACCACACATAAAATTGTCAAACCCAATAAAGTGATTAATACACAAGGCGGCGAACTCAAACACAAAGCAATCGAGTCAATTTTAAAATATCCCACAAAAATAACACAAACTGCTGGCAATCGTGCATCACCCACACCGTCGTTGGCTACAACATCAAGTACTTCATCAACCGCGTCGTCCTCGTCAGCATCTGCAAGTGTTTCCAAATTTAGTGCGACACGTTTAATAACAAGCATCGATAATAACTTGTTACATGTTAATAAACTGATTATTACACTGCGTGCATCTGAAACGGAAACCAGTGAAGATGAATTGTATTATAGTAATAGAAATAGTCTGCCGGCTAATACAAGAGAGTCAGCGTCTGTCTTTGGCGAATATTATGACAATGCAAGTCCCATAAGTTTGCCTATGCACAGTCCCGAGGATACACCTAGTCGCGCAAATACACCTGCGTGTGAGAATTCCATGGAATCGGATGCATCGAATTGTTTTTCACCTTCTGGATTTGAGCAGAAATTGGATAATTTCCTGAAGAATGTGCGCTCGCAAGTGCAACAAACTGCATGCAGTTCTAGCACTGCTACTACTTGTACTGCTACTAATTCGACAACTACTTCAGCTGCGTCTGCCGCTAAAAATGTCAACGTCGTCGAGCAGTCGGAGAAGTCTTCAAATCAATCGATTAGTAAAAACATTCCAACGCCCGGGGTTTGTTGCATTCACCTAAATACAGGTAGTATAAAACTTTTAAAATCAAAAAGAGGTCCACAAAATGATTTATTAATTTTTATGAATTATGTTTTTAAAATGTATTTCATATAAAATACGTTTTATTATATTATAATGTGATTTTATATGTTTGCAACCAAATGAAGGTAAGTTTGTTGTACCTTTAAACATTTCACATATGACCATTACATTTACATGCTACAAGATATCATTTAGTTTCTAATTTCAATAAGATTATGTGTTTTATATATTTGGAAAGCACTGAATTTAGGTTTTTTGTATCTAGAAACATTTTAAAATATTTCATTTTATATTTTAAAACTCAAGAATTTAGTAAAAAAGATTGTTAAGTGTTCATTTTTTAAAATAGTCAAGAAATTAATTTAATTAATCAGGAATTACATTTAATACAAACAGTCTTCATTATTTTAACAAGAATTTTTCAATAAGAGCCGCTACAAAAGTTTTTTTTTTAATAAAACAAAAACGGTTTTGGATATCAATGAAATTCTTTATTCCTGTAAAAGTACGCTCGATGCCATTATGTATGGAACTCGATTTCTTTTGCATGGCCACCACGGGCACGCTTGCAGAAGTCCTGACGCTGAACCCAATTTTCGACGGTTTTCAAGCATTCAAGCCGATACTGCTGCAATTTCACGTTCGATATTCGTTCATCAATCGTTGGCATAGACCATAGACTTGACGTAGCCCCACAGGAAATAGTCTAACGGCGTCAAATCGCACGACCGAGGCGGCCAATCGACTGGACCATTACGTGAAATAACACGTTCTCCAAACTTGGTTTCCAATAAATTGATTGTGGCATTCGCTGTGTGGTTTGTGGCGCCGTCCTGTTGGAACCACATGTCCTCCAAGTCCATATCATCCAATTGGGGCCAACAATATTCGGTTATCATTGACGGTAGCGATTCCCATTCACAGTAACGTGCCGGTCTTGATCATCACGGAAGAAGTACGGCCCAATGACGCCGCATTGCATACCGTAACTTTTTCGGTATTCAATGATGACTCATGTAGTACGTGTGGATTGCTGTCTGACCAATAACGCATATTTTGTTTATTGACGAAGCCATTCAGCCAGAAATGAGCCTCATCGCTGAAGATAATTTTTCGAATTTTTACTACCGAAATTCGGTAGTAAATTTTAATAATTTCGACTCGTTGTTGGCTCGTATATCTTTCCATCATGAAATGGCAAACTTTACTGAAGAGAAATGTCAAAAGAGCGGCAAGAAATATGGCGTCGTTTGCTGTCCCTGTCGCTCTACTTTTGTAGCGTCCCTGTTGAAAAACCCTTTAATACTAATTTAAAAATTTTCTTGTTATTCAAAATTTTGTTGAGGTATTAAAACAAGTTTTTCTTAGTCACAAGAAGAAATTTCTTAATAAATTATTTACATATCGTCGTTGTAGAACTAAAAGTCACCAAATACATTTTTACGAAAATCTTAAAGTTCAACATGGTTGGCAATTATTACAAAAAGTAATTGATACATTTTTAAAGTTGAACTACCAATTGATAGATTCACATTTTCTTATCATTTGGTATAAATATTGAACTCATCGAGCAAAAATTTAAAGATGAATAAAGATTTTTGTAAATGAGCAATTGGCATTTTAAAAATGTTGTTGGTGACTTTTAGTTCTAGAACGACGATATAAAGGGTTTTTCAATAAGAGCGCTACAAAAGTTTTTTAAGGGTTTTTCAACAGGGACGCTACAAAAGTAGAGCGACAGGGACAGCAAATGATGCCATATTTCTTGCCGCAGTAAGGTTTGCCATTTCATGATGGAAGATACACGAGCCAACAACGAGTCGAAATTATTAAAATTTACTACCGAAATTCGAATTCGTATATCTTTCCATCATGAAATGGCAAACCTTATTGAAGAGAAATGTCAAAAGAGCGGCAAGAAATATGGCGTCGTGAATGTGCAAAAGTGAATGTGTGCAGTAAAATTTAAAAAAAATCTCCAATTTGCAATACAAAAAACTAAAACCTGAAAATAAAGTTTAAAATGACAATTAATTTTTGTATTTTTAAATTTTCTTTCTGACATTCTTAGCACACTGTATATCAATTAAACGTCTAGATGGTCTAACCTGTATATACTTCAATCATGGTCAGTATATTGTTGTTTTCAAAACAATTTCGTTTTTAAAAAAGTAGATATACACAATATCATTCCATCTCAGACATTTTATGTTTTGAAAGAGGAACGTTTCCTTCCTTTTACCTTCTCATTGTATCATGCAATAAAATAATGTTGTACTATTCAAAAATATATTATAAATTCTGTCGTTGATTTAGAAATTGATTTCAAGTTTTTTTTTATAGATTAATAAAATAGTGATAACTTAAAATAGTTTGTTTTAAATTCTACTAAAAAGACAAATTCTCTATAAATATTGTACAAGACACAAATTTCTTACACCCAGAAAAAAATTCCCGCAAATCCCATTAAAATTGGTCAATAGGACAATTATTGATTTAATAGTATACAAACTTCATATAAACTCAATGGCAATGTTATGGTATTTTCTAGTATTTAATGGTATTTTTCGATTAAAATAATAATTTATCCTATTGACTATTTTTAATAGTAAAAAAGTATTATTTAAGTAGTATTTTTTTCTGGGAGTACTATTCAAAAATACATTCGAAATTCTGTTCGATTTAAGAAATTATGTTGTTGTAAAAAATATTTTTTTTTCAAAATTAACAAAATAGTGACTGATTTAAGAAATTAGAATTAAGAAGAAATTTTATAGAAATTCTACTAAACTACGAATTCTTTTTGAAATTTTAAAAGTTTTAAACTACTTTTATGTATTAATTCTTGATGTTGTAGCGCATATATGTATAAAAAGTACGCTCAAATAAAATGGATCTTGCATTAATTTAATTAAAAATTTAAATTCTTAAAAAAAAAAAACTTTATTTAAATATGCAATAAATTTGAAAGCCTGCTTTTTCTACATTTATGCATTATATATGTTTTTAACATAAACATATATTTTCTACCCACAGGCTGTACGTCATCTGCCGCATGCGTCGCAAGAAGAATATCGTCGGCTCGTGCATCGCATGTTAATGTTGGAAAAAAAGAAATCTGTTAAAAATTTAGAAAAAATAATTGTTAAAAATACAACAAATAGCCCAACGACACTGCAAAAGGAACAAAACACAGCAACTGCAGTTGTAGCTGCAACCAAAGAAAATCTGCCTTCAACTGATGAACATCAGCAGTCCACCACAAATGCCACAAAGGCTGCTGCCGCAAATAATTCATCAACAGCACTTATTAAAAAGGTACTCATTAAAAATGCTGCCAATGGTAGTGCCGCTCAAACATCCGAAATGTCACCAGCTAAAGTCATAATAAAAAAGAGCAACAACATCACCACACCACAACCTTCCAAAGCCAATGTGCTGCGCGCATATGAGTCGTCTTTTCTTAAAATTGGGTAAATTTTTATATATTACAAATGAAATTAATTTTATTAAAAACAAAAAAACTATTTACATTTTATGTAGCTCTGGCATTATGTCAAATTTAGATAAATCCATTAAACTTGTGGCGCAGGCGAAACAAGCAAAAATTGCCAAATTACGTCATGAGAAACGTTTGAAAGAGTTACGTCTTGAAATGGACGCCATACAGCGTAAACTAAACGTCGAACAACAAAGAATTTCAACAATTTATCCAGAAATTTGCGGTGCAAATGAAATTATTTCGACGCTCAAACAACGACGCATTAAACTTTTGAAAGCGGCCACAAGTCTGGGAAAGAGTCTCAAAGGCGATGAGTACAGGTATTTATTAAAGGAAATATTGTTCTAACTATTGTGTTCACTCCACTTTTTAAATGCTCTGAATTTCCGTATTCTTATGTATTTTATAACACAAACTATTAATTTATGAATCTAAATTAGTTAAAATATTTCAAATCAACGTTGAAAATAAGCACTGAAATTGTACTATAAAATTTGACCATACCTCATACAAACCCTGTAACAAAGAAGGTTCTGAACCACAAAAACTATTCCAATTTATATATTTGAAATGCAGTTACTTATAATGTGAAGCAAGTTATACCTTAATTTAAAATATTTTACTACTATTCTCATTGAACAAAATAGTAGCAACATTGTGTTACGTTGAGCATTCAGACTGAACTTATTGTACAATATTGTTTTGGACATATTTCAGTAACAAAGCACGCATAGTTTCCCATTCCTTGTCCGAGCCGTGAACTGATTGCAGCTATCGTGCAATATTGTTTTGGGCATAGTTTGTCAGTAAATAGTGAAGGCACTCCCTATTTATATTACCGCTGTACCCACATATATGAGTTATTGTTTACGATCGTTGATATGCCCTGTCAGTCACTTCTGCGTTAAGCGCAGCCTTCTTTGCTGGATCGCTGAACATTTCCAAGCTGTATTGGCAAGCGTCATGCCTCAGCGTCATTGAGGAGGACTGGCATGATGACTTATAGATCGTAAATTTTGCCCGTCGATAGAGGGCTCTGCTCCCCAATTGCCTACTGAGCCCTAAGTAACTCCTGTTGGGAAGAGTTATTCTTTGGCTAATCTCAAGGCTGAAGTTATTATCTTTGGTGATGCTGATACCTAAGTCGACGAAGTCCTTCATGACTTTGAAGTTGTGGGTGTCAATAGTGACGTACTGTCCAAGACGCCGGGACTCTTTCTATGTTGACACCAGGTACTTCGTCTTGTAGTCGTTCACCGTAAGAACCATTCGATGCGATGCGATACCTCATATAAACTGGAGAATGCTGCACAGACTCTTCACCACATGAAGTCGATATCAGCATACCCGAGCAGTATGAAACTCTGGTTGAAGATAATGTGATGGAGCTCTTACAATTTTCAACATTATCAGATTGAAGTAGTCACACGAAAGGGAGTCGACTTGTCTAAAACCTCGTTCGGTATTAAACGTATCGGAAAGGTTGTTCTCAATTCGCAACGTGTGTTGCTCATGGTCATCGTGCAAAGACATAAGTTTCGCAGGTATACCGCACTCAGACATGTTTGGCATATAGGACTCCTTATCGGATCGTCGAAGGCAGCATTGTTGTCGATCTGCGTCACTCTGCTCTTTTCCAGGATTTGGCGTACTATGAAAATGTGATCTATGGTGGATCTGGCAGTTCAGAAGCCGTACTGATAAATTCCAATTACACTGTCGACGAGGTCTTCAGTCTTGCAAATAATACGATCGATAGTACCTTATACAAGATATTGAAGTGGCTTATACCACGGGAGTTGTCGCAAGTTGTGGGATGCCCCTTCTTAAGGATTGGGCAGAGTACACTGATATTCCTCTGACCATATTCTGCTGTTGGGCTTGTGTATGCTCGTTGTGAGCTCATCGCCGCCGGTCTTAAACAACTCGAAGCCTGAATCACACGATTTAATAAACAATCAACTTTTGAATCAATTTTCAAAGATATCAATCGTGTGATTGCCTAATTTGTCATACACAAATTGGGCAATCACACGATTGATATTAAAATTTTCTGAAAATTGATTCTAAAGTTGATTGTTTATTCAATCGTGTGATTCAGACTTGAGGCTTTGTTGTTTTTCAGCTGTCTTCTCTATCGTTGTCGCATTTGCAAGAAGTGTTCCCTCCATAATCTCAATGTGCCCTGAACATCTGTTACTAGATTCCTGTTCTCGTCCTTACGGGACGAAGCTACGATCCTTAAACATCTGGTCAGGCGCCTTATTTCATTTCTTATTTTACCAAACTTTTAAATGGCACATTGAAATTCAACAAATTTGAAATACATTAAATTGAAATTCACCAATACGTAGTGAATTCATCAAATTTAAATTTATTACATTGATATTCAACAAATTCAAATAGACCAAATTGAAAAATTCAATAAATTGAAAGCAACCACATTGAATTTCACATCACTGGAATTCACCACATAGAAATTCATCAAACTTAAATTAACTACATTGCAGTTCACCAAATTTTAAATTTACCATATTTAAATCAACCACATGAAATTCACCACACTGAAATTCATCATAATGAAATACACCACACTGAAATTCAACACACTGAAATTCAACACACTGAAATACACCATACAGAAAATAACCATACAGAAAATCACCATACTCAAATTTACCACACTGAAATTCACCATACTGAAATTATCCACACTGCAATTCACCGAGCTAAGATTCACCATACTAAAACTTACCACATTGAAACTGACTAAATATTCAAACAATTTGCAAATTCACTAAAATATATCGAAGAAAAACTATAGAAAAAATAAATAAATTTACCATTACCATTTACTCACTACATAAAATTTAATCACATCGCAATATTTTATACGATTTAACAGTAATATTCCTCAGTTATAATATAAATAAAATTTAGACGATATAAAAAAAAATCTTGTCAATTAAAAAGAATGCGAGTGTAAATTATAGTACTTTTAATAATACAACACATTGCAGCTGCTGTCGCTGGTATTACCGACTGATTCATTTATGAAATAAGCAAAATAAACACCAACTAAAAACTACACTATTATCACTTTAAGTGCCCTCGCATCATACACTTTATATTTCTAGATTGAACAACGAACTTAAGCAAGAGATTCTGATGAAATCAAAAAAACTAGCGTCCGAAATAAAATGCATTAATTCAATGCAATACGTTGATATTGAAAATATGCAGACAGTTGTTGATGAGGCAAATGAATTAACAGCAAAAGTAATTAATACAGCAATTAATACAGACAAAGAAACAACCGCTCAAAGTCTGATTAATGAACGTGTGCCACCTATAGACACAAAATTAATAACAGCAACTGTAAATAATTCAGAAAACTTGCCAAAAAAAAACACAGCTCAAACTCAAACGCCTGCATTAAATATACAACCGATGGAGACGGAAGAAATAGAAGTACACAACCAACTGCCTACAGTACAAATAGAAAATGCAAAGAGCACGACGCATGAAATAGCAGAGCCGCCTGCGCAACCAGTGGAAACGAAGGAGCTGGAAACTGTGATGATGGCAACATGCGCCGCCACCGAACAGGATGTTGATGAAGTGCGTGCCACGTTTTTAAAACTATAAACTTTGCAGTTTTTTTTGTATAGTTTTAAGCTGACTTATAACACTATTTTTGTTATTATTTTAAAACACATTTCTATTGAGCTTATTTTAGGAAAATTTAAAGAAAGATTTAAATACTGAAACCATCACCGCAACCGCACCACAAGCGCCTGAGACGAGTGTAGTGAAGACGAGTTGCGTGCCCGAATATAGATCACCTTTAATGGCGCTAAAAAGGTCACAGAAAAGGTTCGTATTTAGTTTTTAAAAACTGTCTACGCAACACGATTGAATTGAATGCAGTTTACGTTGTGGTCGCTACGAACTAACATTAATAATAATGCCTTTATATTTAATGTGATATATATATATATTCTTCCAAACCACGTCACGTGTGTTATTGTTGCAGTGAACTGGAGCTGGATCCCAATGGCATCATTTGCCCACACGATCTGATGGGTCAGTGTGAGGACATAAACTGTGAATATCTGCATTTAAGTGGCGATGCTACAAGTGGTACAGATGGAAGTTGAAGTGTGGCTGCCAAGTGAAGTTGCGAGTGCTGGCTGCCATAATGTGATGTGATTTTTAACAGAGAGAATCAATGCGTTACTAAAGAAATATTTTATTTTAAATAATTCTTTTCGAAATGTTCATTTTTAGGATGATACAAATGACCTCGCATTTTCTCTGGGTAAGTTTAACCAAGTGGTATAAATAAATAATAAAACAAAAAACAAAAAAACAAAAAAAACAAAATTAAAATTTTAAGAATGCTTTATGGTTATATGATCGATTCAGTGATAATACTATCTACACATAGTAAAAGATAAAAAATTAAATGTATGAAATATGCAAAAAAAAAAAAATTATACTCAAAGTGTGTTCATATTTGTTATTGATTATTAAACGGTATTATATAGTGTTTAAATTTTATTAAACTCACGTGTTTTTTTCTTCTATATACATATGACTAAAAATAGAGTGCGTACTTTTTTCAGTGTTGTTACTTATACTGTGTCTGTTCTAATAATTATACAAGTCATTTATTATTTCTATTCATTAACTACCACACAACATTATTCTGCACATGCTTTAACTCTGTTAAATATGAATTTCATGCATCACAAACATCATTTAAAAACATTTTAAAGTCTGTAATTTCATTATTTATTGAATTTTTTATATTTTTTGTTATTTTTAGTTTTTTCTTGCAGTCTAGTACTTAATATCATACTGTACTAATGAATTTTTAAATAAAAACATTATTTTTCAATACTTTGAATTGAAAAAATGAGTTCCAAAGAATGATTGATTTATTGTTTTGTTTTTGGACTACTTGACCGAATAAAAAAGGTTATATATTAAAGAAACAAGAATAAAATTCTTTATTTTTGATTTTAATTTTTATACATTTTAGTAAATTAAAAACTTAATTAAAAAAAAAAGATTATCATAATATTGAAATTTTCATTATTATTAAATTTCTTTTTTTTCACTATTTAACTAAATAGATTTTTGAAACTAGAAAATGACTTTAAAATATTTTATTAAATTCATTAATTTTACTTTTGTTTGTATTCAATATTTTTGCACTAAAGCTAAAAGTTGTCAAATAATTTAACAAAACAAAAAGTACTAAAGCAGCAAAGGGTTTTTCAATAAGAGCGCTATATTTCTTGCCGCTCTTTTGACATTTCTCTTCAGTAAGGTTTGCCATTTCATGATGGAAAGATATACGAGCCAACAACGAGTCGAAATTATTAAAATTACTACCGAATTCGTATATCTTTCCATCATGAAGTGGCAAACCTTACTGAAGAGAAATGTCAAAAGAGCGGCAAGAAATATGGCGTCGTTTGCTGTCCCTGTCGCTTTACTTTTGTAGCGTCCCTGTTGAAAAACCCTTTACTTTAAAAATTGTACCAAAGTATTGAAAAATAAAACAAAATCGAACAAGATTAATTTAAATTTTGATACTTTTTAATTTTAAGTATTTAAAATTTAATTTTTTAAAATTTTATATTTTAACTTTTTTTCTTTTAATAACATTTACTGTTTATTTTTTGTTTTTATTTTTTTTCCTTTTTTTTTATTTTGTAAGGTTTTTATTTATTTGTACCGTCGAGTTTACAGTAAACATAACACTTACAGCACTGTTTATTACACATTCGTTAAAATATAGTTTTATTATTTTTTTTTTTAATTTTTGTTTTCAACTTATTTTAACATATTCGTTTTATATTTTTATTTTTGCTTTTTTTATACACATACTTATTACACAATTACTGGCTGTTGTTTAACCTAAAGCATTCGATTTGTAAAAATTAATTAAATAAAAATAAACAATCCCCCAATATAATTATAATAATCATCGTAATGAATTTAAATTTAAAACAATGATACTATTTTATAATGTTATGTTAAGAAAAAAGAAATTTTATGAAATAAAAAAAAAAAAAAAATAAACAATGACTTTTTATTTATTTTAAGATTAAATCATTATTTTAAGATTAAATCATTTTTAAAACTGTATTTAATTAATTAAATTAAGTTTATTTCATAATGGTTTTATTTTTTTTATTACCTCTTTTTTTGCGTTGAGCGTATTTTCGAATATGCATTTGGTCCCTAAAAGCCTACATAGGTTTTTGTCAAATTAGACTGCTTTAAAAATAACTACCTCATAAATATATATTTTATTCTGAAACACCCTGTACTTATTTTACGAATCTTTGAAAAAATTCAACATTTTTTGTAATGTTATAATACAAAAATTAGCCTTTTTTTTATAACATGATTGTCGAATGATCAATAACAAAATTGTGAATTTAATTAGAATTTTTTCAAAATTTATATTTATTGAAAATTTGTAATTTTGAAAGATACAAAAAAAAGATTACAAAATTTAAATAATTCATATTATTTTAAAATTCGAATTACGGGAATTAACAATTTCCTTAGTTCGAAATTCGAATTTTTTCAATAGTATTGATTTGTGTTTTGACTAAAACAGAATTTTCGAAAATACACCCATCTCAAAAATGTCAGTCATTTAAAAGATTTAAAAAACCTTTACAGATATCAAATATAGACCCTCTTGCCCACCTCGCCTTTTAAAAAAAGATATGTTTGAAAGATTAAAGGTCATAAAATTGAAATAAAATTGCCTCGTATTGCAGGCAAGGAAGCTTTACACCTTTACATATAAAATACCCCACCACAACCACTCCAACCACTAAGGGCCGGTTTTACAGTGGTAGTTTAACTAGATTTGTGGGTTAAACGTAGTTTAATCTCATAATTCAGTTTTACAGTGACTTTAAATCGTCATTTAAAATCAGGTTAAACGTCTTACGTTGGCCGCTTAAACTACGTTTAAAATTTTAATGTTTTTGACAGATACTATCCACAAGAATGAGAGTTGCACTCTTTTTGAACTGTCCGTCCACGCTTTCTGTTTCTTGTTTCCGCATTGTCTGTCAGCATGTTTGTGTTCTGTTTGTTTTCTTGCATTTCAGCATTGTATAAATCAAACTTCTATCCTCATATGTACTGAAGTTCCTCGATCTTTTGTACATTTCATTTATTTTATTAATCTTAAATTTATTTGCAATGTCTTGATTTCCAAAATGTTTGCACAAAATTATCAGCTGTTCCAAATGAGAGAAATAATCGATAATTTGTTGACATTTTCCAGTGATGCCATATTTATCCGACTTGACTCAGTTCATTTTAAACTGTCACTGTAAAACAGATATCAAATTTAAACGTCGTTTAAGTTTATGAGACGTTTAATTAAACAAAGGTTAAAATAGGTTTAAACTAGCAATGTAAAACCGGCCCTAAAAAATATAAAATATACTTTTTAGAAAACAGTATTTTTCAAAAAAGTGTAGGTATATACAAAAAAACTTTAAAAAGGGACAGATGCATGAACAGGACCTTAGGTACCTCCATGACCCTAACATTTATATGGTTATAGTATAGTTTAAGTACAGAAATTGGACACTTTCTTTTTTAATTTCTGGTCCGGTAAAATACGCTAAAAGAAAAATAAAATAGCGAACCACAAAATTCACAACAAAATTAAAAACACAGAATTTTCAAGAATTGCTCATTAAAAACCAAAAACGTATTTTTTTATCAAATATTTTCATTGGAAATTAAATAATTTTGCAATATTTCATGGATCTCAATAGAGGCATGGACACTTCTCAACACCATTCGAGAGAAAGATTCTTCAGAAACCCAGTGGATCATCAGATGAAACGCTGTGATCCAGCCTGCGTTGGCTTGGACATGTCAAGTGTATGGATGAAAAGGCGAAAATGGTATTCAATTCTGAACCCGGTGCTGCTACCCGAAGGACCTCCGAATCTTGGGAAGAGCGACAACCTCAAACTATTCATGTGCTATCTAAGTAAGTATCACAGATCTCTAATATATCTCATGCACACAGAAAAAAAACATGATAAATTAATAGTATTTCAATAGAAAACAATTATACCATAAAAATAGGTCTATAGGATGCGTACCATTAGTTCAAAAATATTTAAAATGTTAATACAATATGATGTTGTACCATACATTTTATTTAATTACAATAAGCAAGACGTATAGGTATTCAATGATAAATATTATTAATTTTATGGTAAAGTCGAATTACATTTTTCTAATATATTAAAAATTAAAAAAAGGATTTTAGTTATTTTATTGTATAATTTATTTTATTTAAATGTCGAAAAAAAATCACTTTTAAAAAACACACAGATAAAGAGACATTTTTCGTTACAAAATTTTAATGTTCGCTTCAGTTTTCAATAATTGTTTGTAATATTTACTTCAGTCTGAATTTATTTTTGAGTCCGTTGCCATAATGTAAGTTTGATGTATTATTTATTTTCTGTAATAAATAAAAAAAGATTAAATATAATGAATTTACATTAAATACGTTGAGTCTTTACCAATGACTTGTTTAATTATCACAAAACGCAGAATGACGTAAAAAATCATTTCATGTTTTATGCCTCGTTTATTATTATAGGAGGAAACCATTAAAACAATAGTATTTATACTATTATAATAATAATGTAGAAATATACAAATTAATGGAAATGAATTTTTCGAATACGTACTATCAAATTAATTAGAAAACTTTTGAATTAATATGAAAAAACTATTAACACCTGAACCATAAAATCAATGGACCATTAAGTATTTAGTGGGACATTTTCTTCTGAAAGTAGACTTGGACACTTTTAATTTTGACCAACCTAATTTTAAATTTCAATCAAAGTTGTAATAAAATTTGTTTTTTTTTTTTATTTTAAATCAATTTTTAATATAAAAATAAAAATAAGGCTGTGCAATTAATAAAAAAAAACACATTAATATGAATTCTGATTAATTGATCAACCGATTAATCATGTTTCTGATTAATTGATTAATCAGAATTTTTATTAATTAAAAATGAAATTAATCAAAATTGAAAATTTTTGTCACCTTGGATTCAATGAAAATTAATTTTTTAAATAATAAAACAAAAAGATTGGCTTTAAAATACTCATGTATCATGTAGTAAAATATTTTAAAATATTTTGCGACGAAGTAGTTAATTAATCGAAAAATATTATTAATCAAAAAGCCGATTAATCACTTAATTAGAATACAGATGAATTTATTAATCAATATTTTGATTAATCTTACATCTTAATTAATCTATTAATCAATGTTTTGATTAATCAAAAATCTTGATTTATCTATTACATTTAAAAGAATTTATAGCAAGCATTGTTTAGTGAATAAATATTTGTTTTTAACTTTAAATAACTACAGAATGCAGTAAAATTAAATATATATTAGATATACAATTTTTAATTCATTAAATATATAATGTAGTAAACTTAAATGCAAATGTAGTAATTTATCAACATATTTCTGGACAATATATAAATAAAAAAAAATGTTTTTAATACATATGTAGTAGTTTTCCATACAAAAACTACTACATCAATGTAGTATAAACAAATACACCAGTTATTTTTAAAACTTAACCGAACACATACTCAAAATTGAAGGGAAAACTAAACTCAGTCAATTAATTGAACTAATTAAATTTATATAAAATAAACTTCAATTAAATTTCTTTTTTTATTTATTTTGTATTTTCAAATATTTTAAAATTTTACTTGCATTTGTTTACTTTTGTTAGCTCACTAGAAAATATCCCTCTTTTTAGATTTTTAGTAATGGCAGCACTGAGCAACAACAGAAAACAACAATGCGATGCCTCGCTCTTCGAATGAAGAGCTGGTATCAGTTGAGCGAAACACGTCGGACGGTTAGGTCGAAACAACGAAGAACGCAACGGACGGGCTTAAACGCAGGCAGTAGTTAATGCGGCGCGGTCGAAAAAGAAAAACAACAGAAAACCGTGGAGCAAAAACATTAAAACTCAAAAAACACCTGTGCTATGTATCTGCGTATCTAACAAAGAAGTCAAAAGGCTTAGATACAAACAGGACAAATGAAAAAGTGGGGCGTGTGCGTGTCAGAAACATGCTGCAAAAAAAGTGATATTTAAAAAATTAAATAAAAATTGTATCTTATAGATACACACATTGGCAATAAGTGCTGGCCAACTAACAAAAACCTTGAACATTTAGTTAAAGTCACCATCGAAGGCGACCTTAAGTGTTGCGAATAGAACGTGAACAGAATCGTTTGTTTTGCGGCGAATGACAGGCTGCCTGTGTCTGTCTGCCAGCCAGCCAGGTATCCAGGAAATGCGCTAAAGATACAAAAAGTATCTGAAGGGTGGGACAGTGTATGTGTGCGTGTTTTTGCAAAAACAACAGCAAGGAAATTGTGTTTGTGCTTTTGTTCTTGACTTGTGAATGAAATTGCAGTAGTAGTGCAGTGGATAAAAATCAATAAAACAGCAAGGCATTAAATGTTAACCGCAGCAAAGGATACAAATGAAAGCAGCAGATACATAACAACAAAAGATACAAATACAAAACAAGAATAATAAAATATTCAAGTTAAAAGTTACCTAGAACTTGTTGTGTAAAGTGTACAAAAAAAAAATAAAATAATAAAACAAAAAAGTATTTGCCTGCATTGCATTGTATCTCACAGATACATTGCTGCAATTCAACGCTATTCGAGCAACGAAGACAACGACGACGAAGAAGACTTAACAGGTACGTGCTTGGCTCCATTTTACTTAAATTACATAAAAACTTAATTAACGCCTGCTGTTGGTAACGCGATTAATTTGTTTTTTTTTTTGTTATTTCAATTTAATATATATTTTTTAAAAATTTAATAATAGTATTTAAAATAATTTTGCCACCACTTGTTCCGCTTCCAGCAGCAGTTTATTTCTTAAGTTTTAAATTTTAATTATTTTCCGCTTGCCAACCAAAAACTTTGTTGGCCTAAAATCGATTATTTTGCATTTTTTCTTTCTGTCTTATTTGTTTTGGCTTTTCAACTCTTTGTCTTGTTGTACAATGTGCCTTTTTTTTGGCAACAGAACGTATAAAAATCACATTTTGGCTCCAGCGGTGTCAAGTTTAATTCTCAGCAGAATATAATTATTTTAAAAGTTCATTCTTGTGTTTTACGACTTTGCAAAACGTGTGTCCTTCAAACGTGCCAAACACATATATAGTTTAAATCGATAGTTGAGAATGTTACTTAGAACAAGTAGTTCAAAAAAATATTCGAAATAACATTTCTATTTAGGTTTTTGCAATTTTGTAAATAGACAAAAAATAACAACCAGGGATTGAAACCATATACGAAATCAATATCCGTTTAAAGGCCTTCAAAACAGCTTTACGAAAATCAGCAATAAACTTATATACCAAACCTCATAGTTTCGGTTTTATAGTGGTGTTAATTTTGTTTTAACTTGCTAGAAATACATTTTAAATTATTGTCGAAAGAAATTTTAAAAAATTATTTATTTTAAAATTTATTTATAGGCAATTCTTCTATAAATAAAATATGTCGATTTATGCTCTAGATATTTAAAATAATACCAACATTATTAGAAAAAGCGTAATAAAATCCGAAATCGTAACTTGCTATACCCGCTAATTAAAATTTGACCGATGCTCCATCGGTAAATTATTAGGTTTTCTTCTGGTAAACCCTATTATAGTAAACATGGACATTGGGTTCTCAAGTTCCTTTTATTCTCACGATAAAAGAATTCACATTATCTAAACAGTTAATGGTTGCCGATCAGAGCTACTTTATTTCATCCTCATAAGGAATTTTAAATCCGGCAGTGATAGAAATCTTATCAGGTAAAACCTAAATGTTTTTTGTTTCTTAAACAAAATATTATCGAAATTAATTTACCATTATTATGGACAGTTTTTTATGTAATGTGAGTACAAATTCTAATCAAATCTATTGTTATTTTTTTCTTGTATTTTAATATTTATTTTTATGTTTTTAAAAGATTTTTATTTGTTTTATTGCTAGTTCTTGTAATACGTTTATGTGTAAAAAAAATGTGTGAGATTTTGATGGTTTTAATATTCGTGAAATAATAATTGATTTTTTCCTTGTCATAACCCGAGCGGATACATGATCAACATGATCAGACCATGATCATACTTTTCCTAATAAGGTAAATTTCTACTATAATAATAATAGTTTGGCACTACAGTCCTATAAGAACTTAGACCGAGTTCTCTCACCATTTTCAGCTGTGCGTGTTATATTTGTACTCAAAGTGGTGGGACCTACAGTTTATTGCCGAATCCGAACGGCGGGTGAGAGCTATTCATAGGCATTGTTTTACTCTCGTAGGTTTGAAATTTACTGCCGAGAGGTAGCGCGGTATAGAAAAATGTTTCTATGAAAAATTGTTGTTAGCCCCAGTCCAGGCTTGAACCGGGTACCTTTCGGCTCCACAGTCCAACGCACTAACCACTGAGCTACCACGGCTACTACTATTTTTTCTAGGGTTATCTGAAATATTGACATAATGAGTTTATGAGCCCTACCGAAATTTCTACTAGAGCCGGAGCAGTTTAGATAAAATTTAAAACCGAAACGTATCAGACACCTTAATTTGAAACAGTTATTCGTTGGGTGTCAAACCTTGGTAACAATATTATGTTCTTCTAATTATCTTTATCAGCCATGTTCCGGCTTTCGATTGAATTCCGATCGAATTTCATATAAAATTTGTGAACAAACGGTTTTGAATTCGATGTCACAATACAAATAATGTTTTTTCAAACAAATTCAAATCGTTGAAGTCAAAGCAAACGGATTTAAATCATTGAAAAACAAATTTTTGTACTGCGACATCGAATTCTAAACCGTTTGTTTACATATTTTATATGAAATTCGATTGGAATTCGATCGAAAGTCGGAAAATGACCGTATATTTCAAAATCAAATTATAAAAATAAGTTTATCGAGCTTATTCTAAATTTCATAATTTCAAATATTTGATTTAAAAAATCGTATTGAATTCGTTTCACAGAACTTAAAACGGTTTGAATTCGATTTTAATATTGTATTGAAAAACCAATATTTAAAACAGGAAAAAAAAAACAATAGAATAGAATTCCGATCAGAAGTTTATTTTTTATTTTGATACAATCTCCCCTCCGTCATTTGATCACCTTATTTTATAAGTTATTTTTTAGCCAAATTTAATGAGATATTTTTAATGAAATATGTGATAAAATAATCATTTCACGATCTTAATTCAAAACTGACGTATTTCTGAAAGCATATTTCTGATCGCTTCATTTTAACTTTGACCGCTATTAAAATATATCTATTTAATACATTTGATACATTTAAAAACATTCTAGAAAGTAGCGAATATAAAATAATTAGCGCAATTTTTGTAATAACTAAATTAATTTATGACTCGTCTCATTAATGAGTTGATGTCTAATAATTTTAATAATAATTTTAGAAATCGCAATATATGGGAGCACACTTCATTCATTTTGTGAATTTACGCCCTAAACTTCTCCAAACTTTCGTTTTTAGATCGCCAAAAACAGAAAATGCATTTGGGCGACCTCTAAACATTTATCAATTATGAAAAAAAAAGTGTTGTATCTTTTTCAACATTTTTTATCGTATGGCAAACGATTTAGATGATCTGTATATTTTTTGCTTCACCCTAATGGTCACTGTATCAAAATTATTACTATAATTAGTAGCCAAAATTTATTTTTACAACATTTTTCAAAAAAAAAAAACAGTTTTGAAATAGCAAAAATTCTCTCATATTAAAATTCAAATACCAATTCGATCGGAATTAGAAACATGCCGGTATATAAATTATTTATTTTTAATTTCCATTTTTGATATTATTTAAGTAAAAATGTTTTCCATTGCTGTTCTTTTTTTAAACTACACTAAGAGTGAAAGGGTATATTCAGTTTGGTACGCCGTGTGTAACACCCAGAAGGAAGCATCTCCGGTATGGAAAAGTATATATATTCTTGATCAGCATGTTCTCCTGAGTCGATTTAGCGATGTCCGCCTGTATGTCCGTCCGTCCGTCCGTCTGTCTGTCTGTCTGTCTGTCTGTCTGTTGAAATCCCTACTACTTAAAAAATTGAAGAGTTAAATGGATGAAACTGATAATTTAGATTACTTATACACCGAAAAAAATTGGCTAGATCGGTCCATTGTAACCTGTGATCTGACCATCTATATTCAAATACCTCATATAAAATTTACATCTACAGCTCAATTTTACTGTATACGTGCTTAGGTAAACTTTTTTTGGTTAAATATATATTGAATTCATGCACAAATACATGAAAATAATGTTTTCCCTCGAAATGACTTGTGGTTCCCAAAATCGAATTCGGTCCACCTAAACATTTGTAAATATGGGTATCAAATTATTGGAAATTCTACAGCGATTGAAAGTTTGTAGTTATTTTCAGGATTTGTATACCCTGGTGATCTATATACCACTTTGAATGGTAACCACACATATGTGTAGGGTATTTATAGTCGGCTTCGACCGACTATAATTTTAATAATCCTAACTATCATAATAACACCAAATTTAAAATTTCCCATGTGATCTAACCTTCCCAACTGATTTTATATTGCATTTTCCTATTTTTATTGTACCTATAACTTCTGTAGCCGCGGTAGCTCAGTGGTTAGTGCGTTGGACTGCGAGCCGAAAGGTCCCCGGTTCAAGCCTGGACTGGGGCTAACAACATCTTTTCATAGAAACATTTTTCTATACCGCGCTACCTCTCGTCAGTAAATGGCAAACCTACGAGAGTAAAACCATTGCCTATGAAAAAGCTCTCACCCGCCGTTCGGATTCGGCAATAAACTGTAGGTCCCACCACTTTGAGTATAAATATAACACGCACAGCTCAAAATGGTGAGAGAGCTCGGCCTAAGTTCTTATAGGACTGTAGTGCCAAACTATTATTATTATTATAACTTCTATAAGTCTTTTTATGGTAATTAATTGTTGTAAATACTATTTATAGAATCTCTTACGTTATTCTAAATAGGGAGAAAACATAAAAATAATCTGACTTACAATCTAACAACACTAATGTATTTTAAAGCCCAAAATGCACTTTAAAAGCAAATTATAGCAAAGAAGTTCCATTAACATAAAATGCTCATTTTCTTTATCTATATCCTGTTTTTTGTTATAGTCAAAATATTTTCTGTACAAGGTTTCTCTTAATTTCAGGTTTACTATATATGTATTATTTGTAATTACATTTTTTACGTACAGAAATATTGAATATTTTAGGTGGTTCAGAATTAAATTGATGATCGGGTAGTGATCAGTACATTTTTCGTAAAGAGAATTTGTTTTTTTTTAATTAATTTATATATAAAACAAATATTATAATACTTTTTATAACTTTGGATAAAATGGATATCCCATACATCAATTCTATATAATTCGCTAGTGCTGAGTTTGACTGCATACTCAGTTTTTTTTTCTATTACGTAACGTTTTTGAGAAAATTGCAATAGTATTTTTAAGCCGTTTTCATTAATTAAATACTTAAGATAAAAAAAATATTGTTTTGTGAAAACTAATTTAACAAAAAAAAAAAAAAAATTAACTCAATTTTTCTTTAAATTGTTCAGATTAATTTTAATATACTAATAAATGCTAATATTCCTATAATTTTTTAAGATAATTGGATTTAAACTCGGTAAGTTTAAAGTAGGCTTATTCTTATTGCATAATAATAATAATAGTTTGGCACTACAGTCCTATAAGAACTTAGGCCGAGCTCTCTCACCATTTTGAGCTGTGCGTGTTATATTTAAAGTCCGTGAAGTTAAATTCGTCGCGAACTTAGCGGATACACAAACCATATAAATTTAACAGTGCTCTGTTAAGATACTGTTAACTATGGTGATGGTGCTCTGTAGGTCAAAATTCCCGAACTCTGAAATACCTGCCGGTATCAAAATCGGTACCATTAAAAAGGTAATTGAATTACATTTAAAACGTATTATGATTCGTTAACGCACTATGAAAACTGTGGAACCAGTGACCATATAAGTAAAGTTTGACATGTGACCTTGAATTTTAGGTCAAAATTCCCGAACTCTGAAATACCGGTCGGTATCAAAATTAGTATCATTAAATAGGTAATTGAATTACCTTCAAAACGTATTATGACTCGTTAACGCACTATGAAAACTGTGGAACCAGTGACTAATTAAGTGACTTTTCAGCCATATGTGTACCCTTTAAGTCAAAATTCCCGAACTCTGAAATACCTCCTGGTATCAAAATCGGTATCATTAAAAAGGTAATTGAATTACCTTCAAAACGTATTATGACTCGTTAACGCACTATGAAAACTGTGGAACCAGTGACCATATAAGTAAAGTTTGACATGTGACCTTGAATTTTAGGTCAAAATTCCCGAACTCTGAAATACCGGTCGGTATCAAAATTGGTATCATTAAATAGGTAATTGAATTACCTTCAAAACGTATTATGACTCGTTAACGCACTATGAAAACTGTGGAACCAGTGACTAATTAAGTGACTTTTCAGCCATATGTGTACCCTTTAAGTCAAAATTCCCGAACTCTGAAATACCTGCCGGTATCAAAATCGGTATCATTAAAAAGGTAATTGAATTACCTTCAAAACGTGTTATGAATCCTTAACGCACTATGATAAATGTGGAACCAGTGACTAATTAAGTGACTATTTAGCCGTATGTGTATCCTTTAAGTCAAAATTCCCGAACTCTGAAATACCTGCCGGTATCAAAATCGGTATCATTAAAAAGGTAATTGAATTACCTTCAAAACGTGTTATGAATCCTTAACGCACTATGATAAATGTGGAACCAGTGACTAATTAAGTGACTTTTCAGCCGTATGTGTACCCTTTAAGTCAAAATTCCCGAACTCTGAAATACCTGCTGGTATCAAAATCGGTATCATTAAAAAAGTAATTGAATTACCTTCAAAACGTATTATGACTCGTTAACGCACTATGAAAACTGTGGAACCAGTGACCATATAAGTAAAGTTTGACATGTGACCTTGAATTTTAGGTCAAAATTCCCGAACTCTGAAATACCGGTCGGTATTAAAATTGGTATCATTAAATAGGTAATTGAATTACCTTCAAAACGTATTATGACTCGTTAACGCACTATGAAAACTGTGGAACCAGTGACTAATTAAGTCACTCTTCAGCCATATGTGTACCCTCTAAGTCAAAATTCCCGAACTCTGAAATACCTGCCGGTATCAAAATCGGTATCATTAAAAAGGTAATTGAATTACCTTCAAAACGTGTTATGACTCGTTAACGCACTATGATAAATGTGGAACCAGTGACTTATTAAGTGACTATTTAGCCGTACACTTTAAGTCAAAATTCCCGAACTTTGAAATATTTTATTTATTAAATTTTTTTATTTCATAAAGTAAAATGTTGACTTTTAGTTTCAGATCTAACAATTATACACCGAGAAATAGTGCACTTTAAATTTTAAAGTTTACACTTTCAATTTAATAGTTTTTAATTATACTGTTCTGCAAATTGAAAATTGTTGGTTTAATCTGTAATGAAACCTATTATTTCTGGTTGAATTTGTTCACCTGATTCTTGCAGCGTGCTCAGAATTTTCCGTATACGTCGACATTTTGCAAAAAATGTAGTCATAGTTGCAAAAGTTTGATTTTGGTGCTTTATATCGCAATTTTTCGCACGATTTCGACATGCTACTTTATCAGAAAGTAAAATATGATAAGTGTTAAAGAAATCTTAGTCCAGATATTAATTTTTGGAAAAAATGAAAAATAAATTTTTGTAACCTAAAAAGTGTGTCGAAGATAGCAATTTATCACAATTCTCTTATCGCTCTTAATTTTTTTTTAAATGTATGTTCGTCATATCGATTAAATGTTTTAATCTTTATCTTACTGAAACTTTTCGGAATATTTTTAAAAATTGTATATGAAATAGAGGTGAATGCACAGTTTCATTCATCTTCGGTTCCAGATTAAATTCCTTGTAGAACAGTGTTATTATGCTTTTGCACCGGAAGTAAAAGTGTAATGTAAATTTTCTCGGTGTATTGATCTTACTAAAGTCACTTAATTAGTCACTTGTTTCACATTTATCATAGTGCGTTAACGAGTCATAATACGTTTTGAAGGTAATTCAATTACCTATTTAATAATACCAATTTTGATACCAGCAGGTATTTCAGAGTTCGGGAATTTTGACTTAAAGGGTACACATATGGCTGAAAAGTCACTTAATTAGTTACTGGTTCCACAGTTTTCATAGTGCGTTAACGAGTCATAATACGTTTTGAAGGTAATTCAATTACCTATTTAATGATACCAATTTTGATACCGACCGGTATTTCAGAGTTCGGGAATTTTGACCTAAAATTCAAGGACACATGTCCAGCTTTACTTATATGGTCACTGGTTCCACATTTTTAATAGTGCGTTAACGAGTCATAATACGTTTTGAAGGTAATTCAATTACCTATTAAATGATACCAATTTTGATACCGGCAGGTATTTAAGAGTTCGGGAATTTTGACTTAAAGGGTACACATACGGCTGAAAAGTCACTTAATTAGTCACTGGTTCCACAGTTTTCATAGTGCGTTAACGAGTCATAAAACCTTTTGAAGGTAATTTAATTACCTTTTTAATGATACCGATTTTGATACAAGCAGGTATTTCAGAGTTCGGGAATTTTGACTTAAAGGGTACACATATGGCTGAAAAGTCACTTAATTAGTCACTGGCTCCACAGTTTTCATAGTGCGTTAACGAGTCATAATACGTTTTGAAGGTAATTCAATTACCTATTTAATAATACCAATTTTGATACCAGCAGGTATTTCAGAGTTCGGGAATTTTGACTTAAAGGGTACACATATGGCTGAAAAGTCACTTAATTAGTTACTGGTTCCACAGTTTTCATAGTGCGTTAACGAGTCATAATACGTTTTGAAGGTAATTCAATTAACTATTTAATGATACCAATTTTGATACCGACCGGTATTTCAGAGTTCGGGAATTTTGACCTAAAATTCAAGGACACATGTCCAGCTTTACTTATATGGTCACTGGTTCCACATTTTTAATAGTGCGTTAACGAGTCATAATACGTTTTGAAGGTAATTCAATTACCTATTTAATGATACCAATTTTAATACCGACCGGTATTTCAGAGTTCGGGAATTTTGACCTAAAATTCAAGGTCACATGTCAAACTTTACTAATATGGTCACTGGTTCCACAGTTTTCATAGTGCGTTAACGAGTTATAATACGTTTTGAAGGTAATTCAATTACTTTTTTAATGATACCGATTTTGATACCAGCAGGTATTTCAGAGTTCGGGAATTTTGACTTAAAGGGAACACATATGGCTGAAAAGTCACTTAATTAGTCACTTGTTTCACATTTATCATAGTGCGTTAACGAGTCATAATACGTTTTGAAGGTAATTCAATTACCTATTTAATGATACCAATTTTGATACCGATCGGTATTTCAGAGTTCGGGAATTTTGACCTAAAATTCAAGGTCACATGTCAAACTTTACTAATATGGTCACTGGTTCCACAGTTTTCATAGTGCGTTAACGAGTTATAATACGTTTTGAAGGTAATTCAATTACCTTTTTAATGATACCGATTTTGATACCAGCAGGTATTTCAGAGTTCGGGAATTTTGACTTAAAGGATACACGTACTGCTGAAAAGTCACTTAATTAGTCACTTGTTTCACATTTATCATACTGCGTTAACGAGTCATAATACGTTTTGAAGGTAATTCAATTACCTATTTAATAATACCAATTTTGATACCGACCGGTATTTCAGAGTTCGGGAATTTTGACCTAAAATTCAAGGACACATGTCAAACTTTACTTATATGGTCACTGGTTCCACAGTTTTCATAGTGCGTTAACGAGTCATAATACGTTTTGAAGGTAATTCAATTACCTTTTTAATGATACCGATTTTGATACAGGCAGGTATTTCAGAGTTCGGGAATTTTGACTTAAATGGTACACATATGGCTGAAAAGTCACTTAATTAATCACTGGTTCCACAGTTTTCATAGTGCGTTAACGAGTCATAAAACGTTTTGAAGGTAATTCAATTACCTATTTAATAATACCAATTTTGATACCGACCGGTATTTCAGAGTTCGGGAATTTTGACTTAAAGGGTACACATATGGCTGAAAAGTCACTTAATTAGTCACTGGTTCCACAGTTTTCATAGTGCGTTAACGAGTCATAATACGTTTTGGAGGTAATTCAATTACCTATTTAATGATACCAATTTTAATACCGACCGGTATTTCAGAGTTCGGGAATTTTGACCTAAAATTCAAGGTCACATGTCAAACTTTACTTATATGGTCACTGGTTCCACAGTTTTCATAGTGCGTTAACGAGTCATAATACGTTTTGAAGGTAATTCAATTACTTTTTTAATGATACCGATTTTGATACCAGCAGGTATTTCAGAGTTCGGGAATTTTGACTTAAATGGTACACATATGGCTGAAAAGTCACTTAATTAGTCACTGGTTCCACAGTTTTCATAGTGCGTTAACGAGTCATAATACGTTTTGAAGGTAATTCAATTATCTATTTAATGTTACCATTGTTGATACTGACCGGTATTTCAGAGTTCGGGAATTTTGACCTAAAATTCAAGGTCACATGTCAAACTTTACTTATATGGTCACTGGTTCCACAGTTTTCATAGTGCGTTAACGAGTCATAATACGTTTTGAAGGTAAATCAATTACCTTTTTAATGATAGCGATTTTGATACCAGCAGGTATTTCAGAGTTCGGGAATTTTGACTTAAAGGATACACGTACGGCTGAAAAGTCACTTAATTAGTCACTTGTTTCACATTTATCATAGTGCGTTTACGAGTCATAATACGTTTTGAAGGTAATTCAATTACCTATTTAATAATACCAATTTTGATACCGACCGGTATTTCAGAGTTCGGGAATTTTGACCTAAAATTCAAGGTCACATGTCAAACTTTACTTATATTGTCACTGGTTCCACAGTTTTCATAGTGCGTTAACGAGTCATAATACGTTTTGAAGGTAATTCAATTACCTTTTTAATGATACCGATTTTGATACAGGCAGGTATTTCAGAGTTCGGGAATTTTGGACTTAAATGATACACATATGGCTGAAAAGTCACTTAATTAATCACTGGGTCCACAGTTTTCATAGTGCGTTAACGAGTCATAATACGTTTTGAAGGTAATTCAATTACCTTTTTAATGATACCGATTTTGATACAGGCAGGTATTTCAGAGTTCGGGAATTTTGGACTTAAATGATACACATATGGCTGAAAAGTCACTTAATTAGTCACTGGTTCCACAGTTTTCATAGTGCGTTAACGAGTCATAATACGTTTTGAACGTAATTCAATTACCTATTTAATGATACCAATTTTGATACCGACCCGTATTTCAGAGTTCGGGAATTTTGACCTACAGAGCACCATCACCATAGTTAACAGTATCTTAACAGAGCACTGTTAAATTTATATGGTTTGTGTATTCGCTAAGTTCGCGACGAATTTAACTTCACGGACTTTTATATTTATACTCAAAGTGACCAGCGCAAAGATAGCAACGAAAAGTTAGCAACGAAAAATGAGCACAAAGAGGACGACGAAAATATGATAAAATGAACAGGGTGTTTCAGAAACCAAAAAAATGCATTTTAAATACATTTAATATGCATTTTAGAGCCTTGTATTAAATATTAGTGGCTCTAACTAGAATTATTATGGTGCAAAAAATTACCAAGCATAATACAAAAATAGTTTGAAGCAATAAAAAATCCCGTTTAGTTAATAAAGACAACTTTCTTAAACCATACAAATGTGGTCATGCTAGTTTTTCACCGTTGCTGATGGTAAAAAGCAATCGTTTACGAAAGGGGCATATGCTATCTTATAGCCAATTAAATTCCCCATCTAATGGTGCAGTTGTCACTTCTGGATTTTATTTCAGATAGGAGCTATAGACGCCTCCATCTGAATCTTCCAGTTTCTTCAGTTTACCAAGTACGTTTTTCACCGTTGCTGATGGTAAAAATCAATCGTGTACGAAAACTTAGTAAGCCATCTTAATCTACTCATTTTTCCTGATTTTTTGATGCCAATATCATGTTCGTCATGTACTTGGTATAGAATCTAGTGGTGGATCCACCAACATGGTCATGTCAGTTTTTCACCGTTGCTGATGGTAAAAAGCAATCGTTTACGAAAGGGACATATGCTATCTTATAGCCAATTAAATTCCCCATCTAATGGTGCGGTTGTCACTTCTGGATTTTACTTCAGATAGAAGCTATAGACGCCTCCATCTGAATCTTCCAGTTTCTTCAGTTTACCAAGTACGTTTTTCACCGTTGCTGATGGTAAAAATCAATCGTGTACGAAAACTTAGTAAGCCATCTTAATCTACTCATTTTTCCTGATTTTTTGATGCCAAAAATGTACTTGGTATAGAATCTAGTGGTGGATCCACCAACATGGTCATGTCAGTTTTTCACCGTTGCTGATGGTAAAAAGCAATCGTTTACGAAAGGGACATATGCTATCTTATAGCTAATTAAATTCCCCATCTAATGGTGCAGTTGTCACTTCTGGATTTTACTTCAGATAGGAGCTATAGACGCCTCCATCTGAATCTTCCAGTTTCTTCAGTTTACCAAGTACGTTTTTCACCGTTGCTGATGGTAAAAATCAATCGTGTACGAAAACTTAGTAAGCCATCTTAATCTACTCATTTTTCCTGATTTTTTGATGCCAATATCATGTTCGTCATGTACTTGGTATAGAATCTAGTGGTGGATCCACCAACATGGTCATGTCAGTTTTTCACCGTTGCTGATGGTAAAAAGCAATCGTTTACGAAAGGGGCATATGCTATCTTATAGCCAATTAAATTCCCCATCTAATGGTGCGGTTGTCATTTCTGGGTTTTACTTCAGATAGGAGCTATAGACGCCTCCATCTGAATCTTCCAGTTTCTTCAGTTTACCAAGTACGTTTTTCACCGTTGCTGATGGTAAAAATCAATCGTGTACGAAAACTTAGTAAGCCATCTTAATCTACTCATATTTCCTGATTTTTTGATGCCAATATCATGTTCGTCATGTACTTGGTATAGAATCTAGTGGTGGATCCACCAACATGGTCATGTCAGTTTTTCACCGTTGCTGATGGTAAAAAGCAATCGTTTACGAAAGGGGCATATGCTATCTTATAGCCAATTAAATTCCCCATCTAATGGTGCGACTGTTACTTCTGGATTTTACTTCAGATAGGAGCTATAAACGCCTCCATCTGAATCTTCCAGTTTCTTCAGTTTACCAAGTACGTTTTTCACCGTTGCTGATGGTAAAAATCAATCGTGTACGAAAACTTAGTAAGCCATCTTAATCTACTCATATTTCCTGATTTTTTGATGCCAATATCATGTTCGTCATGTACTTGGTATAGAATCTAGTGGTGGATCCACCAACATGGTCATGTCAGTTTTTCACCGTTGCTGATGGTAAAAAGCAATCGTTTACGAAAGGGACATATGCTATCTTATAGCTAATTAAATTCCCCATCTAATGGTGCAGTTGTCACTTCTGGATTTTACTTCAGATAGGAGCTATAGACGCCTCCATCTGAATCTTCCAGTTTCTTCAGTTTACCAAGTACGTTTTTCACCGTTGCTGATGGTAAAAATCAATCGTGTACGAAAACTTAGTAAGCCATCTTAATCTACTCATTTTTCCTGATTTTTTGATGCCAATATCATGTTCGTCATGTACTTGGTATAGAATCTAGTGGTGGATCCACCAACATGGTCATGTCAGTTTTTCACCGTTGCTGATGGTAAAAAGCAATCGTTTACGAAAGGGGCATATGCTATCTTATAGCCAATTAAATTCCCCATCTAATGGTGCGACTGTTACTTCTGGATTTTACTTCAGATAGGAGCTATAAACGCCTCCATCTGAATCTTCCAGTTTCTTCAGTTTACCAAGTACGTTTTTCACCGTTGCTGATGGTAAAAATCAATCGTGTACGAAAACTTAGTATGCCATCTTAATCTACTCATTTTTCCTGATTTTTTGATACCAATACCATGTCGGTCATGTGCTTGGTATAGAATCTAGTGGTGGATCCACCAACATGGTCATGTCAGTTTTTCACCGTTGCTGATGGTAAAAAGCAATCGTTTACGAAAGGGGCATATGCTATCTTATAGCCAATTAAATTCCCCATCTAATGGTGCAGTTGTCACTTCTGGATTTTACTTCAGATAGGAGCTATAGACGCCTCCATCTGAATCTTCCAGTTTCTTCAGTTTACCAAGTACGTTTTTCACCGTTGCTGATGGTAAAAATCAATCGTGTACGAAAACTTAGTAAGCCATCTTAATCTACTCATTTTTCCTGATTTTTTGATGCCAAAAATGTACTTGGTATAGAATCTAGTGGTGGATCCACCAACATGGTCATGTCAGTTTTTCACCGTTGCTGATGGTAAAAAGCAATCGTTTACGAAAGGGGCATATGCTATCTTACAGCTAATTAAATTCCCCATCTAATGGTGCTGTTGTCACTTCTGGGTCTTACTTCAGATAGGAGCTATAGACGCCTCCATCTGAATCTTCCAGTTCATCATGTGGTTTTCGCCGTTGCTGATGGCCAAAAATAATTGTTTATTAATACTCCCTATACCATTTTAAAGAACTAATTTTTTCTGATTTTTTTTATACTAACTTTGATTCTGACTACGACATGGTTCGTCCTTGGAATAGCTAGCAACGAATGCAAAAAAATGTCTTCAAATTTTCACCAGGAACATAACGAAAACCCGTAAATGTGAATATGTTAAATTTTAGTCAATAAAGTTCCCTATCGTGTTGTGAAATTGTCAAAAAGATTAATTAAAAGGTGCAGACGCATCCAGGTGAATTTTCCAGTTCATCGTTACTACTCCATTTTGTGCCATGTCATGCATGTTGCCATTCGTGTGAAAAATCTCATCAGTGGGATTTATTCATACATTTTTCCCACATTTACAAAAGCATTTGCATTCTTGTACTGCGCATTGTCCGATATAGACATTTATATTTGCTCTCGAAATTCAAATGAAAAGTTCGATTAGTCGAATAATTTCCTATCAGTTGGTGGAACTGGCATGGGCATTCCATGGAAGATGTAGACGCCTCCAGAAATATCTTAAATTTCATCGCGCGTTTTTCTCGTGTTCGTTGTGTAGGTGTTGCCACGTACGTTAAAAATCCCAACTGTGGGATTTATTTAGGTGGTTCTCCCATATTTAATAAATATTTTTTAGTGCTTAATTTCCCCACAAATACAATAAATATGTATTTCTATTTGTTATATGGCGAATTTTTTAATATTTTACTAATCTTTTCTTTTACAATAACATAAATAAAGTAGGAAAAAACACACAAATTTGGCAGAATTAGTTTGCTGCATGTGAACTTTTTTTGAAATATATATATATTTTATATATTTATGTTTTCTATATATTATATATTATATTCTCTATTTTATATACTATATTTTATATTTTATATTTAAATACTATATATTATATTTTATATTTTATATATTTATGTTTTCTATATATTATATTCTCTATTTTATATACTATATTTTATATTTTATATACTATATTTTATATTTTATATACTATATTTTATATTTTATATTATATATATATATATATTATATATATATATACATTATATATATATATATATATATATATATATATATATATATATATATATATATATATATATATAATGTATATATATATATATATATATATATATATATATATATATATATATATATATATATATATTATATTATAAAATATGAAATATAATATATAGTATTTAAATATAAAATATAAAATATAGTATATAAAATAGAGAATATAATATATAATATATAGAAAACATAAATATATAAAATATATATATATTTCAAAAAAAGTTCACATGCAGCAAACTAATTCTGCCAAATTTGTGTGTTTTTTCCTACTTTATTTATGTTATTGTAAAAGAAAAGATTAGTAAAATATTAAAAAATTCGCCATATAACAAATAGAAATACATATTTATTGTATTTGTGGGGAAATTAAGCACTAAAAAATATTTATTAAATATGGGAGAACCACCTAAATAAATCCCACAGTTGGGATTTTTAACGTACGTGGCAACACCTACACAACGAACACGAGAAAAACGCGCGATGAAATTTAAGATATTTCTGGAGGCGTCTACATCTTCCATGGAATGCCCATGCCAGTTCCACCAACTGATAGGAAATTATTCGACTAATCGAACTTTTCATTTGAATTTCGAGAGCAAATATAAATGTCTATATCGGACAATGCGCAGTACAAGAATGCAAATGCTTTTGTAAATGTGGGAAAAATGTATGAATAAATCCCACTGATGAGATTTTTCACACGAATGGCAACATGCATGACATGGCACAAAATGGAGTAGTAACGATGAACTGGAAAATTCACCTGGATGCGTCTGCACCTTTTAATTAATCTTTTTGACAATTTTACCACACGATAGGGAACTTTATTGACTAAAATTTAACATATTCACATTTACGGGTTTTCGTTATGTTCCTGGTGAAAATTTGAAGACATTTTTTTGCATTCGTTGCTAGCTATTCCAAGGACGAACCATGTCGTAGTCAGAATCAAAGTTAGTATAAAAAAAATCAGAAAAAATTAGTTCTTTAAAATGGTATAGGGAGTATTAATAAACAATTATTTTTGGCCATCAGCAACGGCGAAAACCACATGATGAACTGGAAGATTCAGATGGAGGCGTCTATAGCTCCTATCTGAAGTAAGACCCAGAAGTGACAACAGCACCATTAGATGGGGAATTTAATTAGCTGTAAGATAGCATATGCCCCTTTCGTAAACGATTGCTTTTTACCATCAGCAACGGTGAAAAACGTACTTGGTAAACTGAAGAAACTGGAAGATTCAGATGGAGGCGTCTATAGCTCCTATCTGAAGTAAAATCCAGAAGTGACAACTGCACCATTAGATGGGGAATTTAATTAGCTATAAGATAGCATATGTCCCTTTCGTAAACGATTGCTTTTTACCATCAGCAACGGTGAAAAACTGACATGACCATGTTGGCTTACTAAGTTTTCGTACACGATTGATTTTTACCATCAGCAACGGTGAAAAACGTACTTGGTAAACTGAAGAAACTGGAAGATTCAGATGGAGGCGTCTATAGCTCCTATCTGAAGTAAAACCCAGAAATGACAACCGCACCATTAGATGGGGAATTTAATTGGCTATAAGATAGCATATGCCCCTTTCGTAAACGATTGCTTTTTACCATCAGCAACGGTGAAAAACTGACATGACCATGTTGGTGGATCCACCACTAGATTCTATACCAAGCACATGACCGACATGGTATTGGTATCAAAAAATCAGGAAAAATGAGTAGATTAAGATGGCATACTAAGTTTTCGTACACGATTGATTTTTACCATCAGCAACGGTGAAAAACGTACTTGGTAAACTGAAGAAACTGGAAGATTCAGATGGAGGCGTTTATAGCTCCTATCTGAAGTAAAATCCAGAAGTAACAGTCGCACCATTAGATGGGGAATTTAATTGGCTATAAGATAGCATATGCCCCTTTCGTAAACGATTGCTTTTTACCATCAGCAACGGTGAAAAACTGACATGACCATGTTGGTGGATCCACCACTAGATTCTATACCAAGTACATGACGAACATGATATTGGCATCAAAAAATCAGGAAAAATGAGTAGATTAAGATGGCTTACTAAGTTTTCGTACACGATTGATTTTTACCATCAGCAACGGTGAAAAACGTACTTGGTAAACTGAAGAAACTGGAAGATTCAGATGGAGGCGTCTATAGCTCCTATCTGAAGTAAAATCCAGAAGTGACAACTGCACCATTAGATGGGGAATTTAATTGGCTATAAGATAGCATATGCCCCTTTCGTAAACGATTGCTTTTTACCATCAGCAACGGTGAAAAACTAGCATGACCACATTTGTATGGTTTAAGAAAGTTGTCTTTATTAACTAAACGGGATTTTTTATTGCTTCAAACTATTTTTGTATTATGCTTGGTAATTTTTTGCACCATAATAATTCTAGTTAGAGCCACTAGTATTTAATACAAGGCTCTAAAATGCATATTAAATGTATTTAAAATGCATTTTTTTGGTTTCTGAAACACCCTGTTCATTTTATCATATTTTCGTCGTCCTCTTTGTGCTCATTTTTCGTTGCTAACTTTTCGTTGCTATCTTTGCGCTGGTCTCAAAGTGGTGGGACCTACAGTTTATTGCCGAATCCGAACGGCGAGTGAGAGCTTTTTCATAGGCAATGTTTTACTCTCGTAGGCTTGCCATTTACTGACGAGAGGTAGCGCGGTATAGAAAAATGTATCTATGAAAAGATGTTGTTAGCCCCAGTCCAGGCTTGAACCGGGGACCTTTCGGCTCGCAGTCCAACGCACTAACCACTGAGCTACCGCGTTTTATTGCATACTTAGTTTTTTCTATTACGTAGCGTTTTTGAGAAAAATTTGGTTAACAACGGTTATTTCAGTAATTTGTATGTAAAATATACAAGCATTTTATATTTTGACAGTTTTGGACGGAAACTGGGTTGATAGGGCATATTTCAAAAATGAGAACTGAAACAAAAAAACAATTTAATTTTCAGCATTAGTTTGAACTATACTCCGCATAATCATATATCATCTTCATATTTATCACTAGCAAACCAAACGATAATTTTACAATATCGAAACGATATCATTTATAGCCTCAAATTGTCGTTTTCGATAATCTATAATGATACGAAAACGATAAGGTTTTCGATAAAAACGAACATGTCTAAAACGATATCGTTGTTTTTGTCGTTGTGAATATCGTGATGATATCATAAATGGATTTATTTTCGGTAAACAAATTTGATTTGTTCAGAAAATTTAATTTTTTGACAAAAATTATAAAGAACACGCAATTAAATACTTGAAATACTTTGAGTTTTATATCTAAAATTTATCATTATTATATCGAATTTGAAAATTATCGTCAAATGGTTTGTAGGGTAGATTCATTATGCTAAAAAAATCGTCAAAAATAACCTAAAAAATAAATATTATTCGAGTTTAGATTCAAATATCTTAAAAACCTATCGAAATAATAGTATTTATCAGTATATTGTAATTAGTCTTGACAAAGAAAAAGAAAAATTGCGTTTACAGTTTTTTGGAAAACTGGTTGTGTAAGAGTCTGTATTTTTTTAATTCTAAAAAGTGGCTGAATATTCGAGAGCCATTTTTTTAAAAATATTGCATAATAGAAAATAACTGAGTAGAATATAGAATTGATGTATAGGATGGCAAATTTGTTTCTCGTTTTGTTGAGTAGTGCAATCGCTTGAAACTGCTTTTAATTTTTAAAACTTTAGAGGTAATTCGTAATTAAAACGACATACAGAATGCATCGAAGTTGAAGCATGCTGCTGAGAAAATGTCACAAAAAAATTCAAAATTAAATATAGTCTGTTTTTTTCTTCTCTATAGTTATATCGCATAGTTAAAAATTCTAAAATATCTTGTGAAAGTATTTTAAGATTTTTATTACCCCCACATTAACATAATCTTATTAAGGAATCCAAACAATACCTTTATAACACACTGATATTTTTAAAAGAAATTCTTTAAAAGAAAAACAAAAGTTTTAAATATATAAAATTAAAAATTAAGATGCCGTTTTCATTAGGTACGAATTCAATCAAAATGCTAAATATGTAATTTTTCCACTTAATTAACACACAAAGAAGAAGGCTTAACGTATTTTGTGGCAATTTATGTTATTGGGTGTAAAGCAAGCTCATTACCTAGAATAACGGTCTAGAAACACATACGATTTTTTTTTTTGAAATAGACTTCACGGTTATTAAAAGCGGCAGCAACTGCATTGCCAATTAAAACTGGCAGAATTATGAGGCAGAGTTTAACAGCTTAACATACATAATTCACATATTAAATGTAATAAATCGTGTGCGGCGGTTGATCACGAATCAGTGCAGAGAAATTGACAAACTGTGAACGAGATCCGCAACAGATCCGTAGACAACGGATGCGGCACGGAGAAATATAAAGCATGCTCAATTTGAAAAGAGTTTTCTAGCCGTTAAGTGAATCAGGCGCATTTAATTCTTAAGAATCTAATTATTAAAATTACAGAATACAATTGAATCAACTGAATACTATTGAATTAACTACATAAAATTGAATTTACTGTATAAAACTGAATTTACTGCATAAAATTGAATTTACTCAATTGAATTAACTGTATAAAATTGAATTAACTGCATAAAATTGAATTAACTGATATAAATTATTTTAATTGTGCAAAGTAATTGCTGTATAAATTGCAAAATAAATCAGAATTGTATATAATAAATTTTATTGAATTGTTTATAGTTAATGGTCGGGTTTCTTACAGTTGCCCGCCACAAACAATTAGTCACGTAAAAGTGCTAAAATTACTGAAGTAAAACTACGTTTAAAATATGCAACGACATTCGCCGTCGGTTATAAGGGGCCAGGCTAGGTTTTTATCATTGTTGGGCTATTGTCTCTATATACAATAGTCTTAATATATACTTTAAATACTATAAAGTCTGTCAATAATTAAAACGAACCATACAACATTTTTTAAATCTTTTTTAATATAGAACGTCGTTGTAGAACGAAAAGTCACCAAAAACATTTTCCAAATATTCATTTACAAAAATGATTATAAATCTGTCAATTTTTAATCGATGATCTCAATTTTTATTTACCAAATGATAAGAAAATGTAAATCTATTAATTGATTTTTCAACTTTAAAAATGCATAATTTACTTTTTATAATATTAATCAACAAAGTCGAAAATTAAGTTTTTCATAAAAATGTAATTAAATGGTGACTTTTCCTTCAACAACGACGATATTATATTATAATATTGCATGAAATAGTTGATAAAATCACAAAAATGAAAAGACATTTGTTAAAATGAAAATTTTTCATTATTTGATAAAAAAAATATTGATATCCTCATTCTGACAACTCCGATTTAGAAATATTTGTGTTACCCCATAATTGATATTTTTTAAAATGTAGTTGCTGAATTTTATTTCTACAATGACAATAGCATCTTTAAGTACTATAGTTTCATTAAATACTATAGTGTCTCTTAATACTATATACCCTCTTAATAAAATAGTCAGTCATGCTAAGTAGTTGCCTTCTACGAATGTGGCTATAATTTTGATTTGCAACCCATTTATTGCATTTTAATGTTAGACGTTTGTGCATTTAAATTACGCTCACGTACTCAAGTTCACTGGGTAGATTATTTTTTCTAGATGCCGACTGTGGTATTTACACTGTATATTTGTGGTTAGTAGTGTTCGAAAAATACCCTCATTTTTTTCATTCTTAGAAGATGTAAAGCACTTTGAAATATGCTTCATGTTTTTATGATTCATTATTCACTGATCTCTAATATTTTACAATCATTTTTGATGTTATTGAGAACCATAAATTAAAAATTAGTAATAAATATATGATTAATTAATCATTAGTCATATTAAAAACTCGCTATTAAATGATTTATTATAATTTTGAACACTACGACTGTCTAAATCCAAATTATGACTCAAATCAGACTTATTCTGAATTAAAATTAACACAGATTTTTTTAAGTGCACATTTTTTTGTGTGGAATTTAAGTTGACATAAGTAGAAACATAAAAAAAATAATGAAAGAACAAAGTATTATGTGGACATATTTATTTATTAGAATTGGCCTGCATTGAGGTTTAATTTGTGAGTCTTAAAATGGTTTAAAGTTTTTGAGATATTGTATACATTATATACACTCAGAAAAACCTTCATTAGATCGGTCGGATAATACAGTTACTCCAAATATTTCCATATAAACTCATAAAAGCGAAATAAAGTTTAAATTATAAACGTTTCAACGTTCATAAACAAAAATCTCACACATTTTTTGCTACAATTTAGACTTAAATCAGCTTTAAAGCATCTGGAGATCAGGTTTGGAAACATTTTGCAATAAGATTTGGTATCTTCTGAAAGGGTATTCATTCAGCTATAAGTTCAAATAACTTTCATTTTATAAAGTTTTAAAGATTTTGAGTTATGAACGCTCAAATACAAAAATTTAGACTTAATTCAGCTATAACGCCTCTATAGTTCAGGGTCCACACTATTCGGTAGTAAAGGTGGGTATGGTATAAAAGGGTATTTATTTTGCTATAAGTAAAAATCAATTTCAACGTAAAAACATTTGAAGGTTTTTGGTGGATAACGTTCAAATTCAAAAATTTCGACTAAATTCAGCTATAACGCCTCTAGTGGCCAGTGTCGGACCGTCCGGTAGTAAGAGTGGGTATGTGTTTAAAAGGTTTTTATTCAGCTATAACTTAAAGTACATTTTGACTTAACTGCTTTTAACTGGCAGAAGTTATGAACGTTCAAAATCGAAATTTTGAAGAAATAGACTTTTCTTATATCTTTTATAGCAACCACAATAAAAAAGTATAATAATCGTTTCTTTTTGAAAAATGTTGCTTAAATATCTAGTACTTAAAAACCTGAGCGCCAATATCTTTAAAACTCACGGAGATATTAGAACTCAAAGTGAAAAAACCAAATTTTCACTTATTAATTTTCAGAGGTTCAAAATTTCAAACCAAAAAAAAATATATTTCTGAGTATCTAATATTATCAATCATTCAAAATAATATAAAATATAAAACATCTTACAATAACAACAAAAAATGTTATTGTATGTACTATAATTGGAAAATAAAAAAGTTCAACTTTGACTTATTATACAGCGGAATCTATTAAGTCGATTTTTATTTTAAGAATCTTTAAAAAATATTTCATCGATTTACAATCAATCAAACAAAAAAAAAAACGCATACAAAAATACACGGAAAAAAAAATAATCGACTTAAATACAGCAACCATAAATAATTGAGTTCTATTGGCTGGTCTACCAACGAGTTCTAATGTATTTAGCAAATACATTCGCTAAAATGTGATTTGCTTCCAAAAATATACCAATTAAGGACTTTGCATAAATAGCAAACTATTTAATCGGTATGGTCGATGTTTTAAAAGTATTTTTATTATCTTTACAGTATTTATAATTCTCAATCAGTTAATTCAAAATGAATGTTATAAATTCTTGTGAAAGTACATAAAATATACTTTTCTGATGATGAAGTTGGAAGCATAATTGCCATCATCACCATTTTTGAGAACACACTTAGAGGATGATCAAGCTCTATAAGTGTATATCTTTGCATATACCAAATAGGAATAATATGCGCACAATCAAACGCGCAAACAATAATTCCAATGTTTGCTTGTTTGCCGGCGTTCATTTGCTGCAAGCTCGCATCGTGACGCCGCGCCGCATCGTGTGCTCAGCAACGGCGATTGGTAATGCAATTAATCAATAGTCATTTCAACAAATTATTTAATTGTATTGATGTACCATTTCGTTGTGTTTCTGTTAATTTATTAATTAAGATAATTAAATATAGCCGCGGTAGCTCAGTGGTTAGTGCGTTGGACTGCGAGCCGAAAGGTCCCCGGTTCAAGCCTGGACTGGGGCTAACAACATCTTTTCATAGAAACATTTTTCTATACCGCGCTACCTCTCGGCAGTAAATGGCAAACCTACGAAAGTAAAACATTGCCTATGAAAAGCTCTCACCCGCCGTTCGGATTCGGCAATAAACTGTAGGTCCCACCGCTTTGAGTACAAATATAACACGCACAGCTCAAAAATGGTGAGAGAGCTCGGCCGAAGTTCTTATAGGACTGTAGTGCAAAACTATTATTATTATAAATATTTAATCAATACAATGAATTCCATAGTCGTTTTAGCAAATATTTTATTGTCAATTTTTTTTTTATATTTACACGCATATTTTTTCTGTGTATACACTACATCAAAAAATACAGAGTTTTGGCCGATGAAAAACGTTTCTGAATGATGTCTGATGAAGTGACAAGCCTTACTAAATATTTTGACAGCTGGATGTCATTGGCAACTTTGACAGCTGCTGAAAAATAACTATTAGAAAAACTATCATTGCTATCTGGTCACTATTTAGTATAATTTATATAGAAAAATTTGCCTTTATATGGAGAATTAAAATTATAAACATTTAATTTTTTATAGTTAAAAACTTTATTTAAAGTTAATTTCGAATAATAAGTGAAACATGTTTGTTATTGGAAATTTAAATTTATATGAACATTTTTAATTTATTTATTTTTTAAATAAGATTCTTTAGTAAACATTTGATTTTTTCTGAAATGTGAATTATTGGGAAAATTTAATTTTTTTTTGAAAATTCGAATTTTTCTAAAAAATTAATTTTTTATGACATTTTTTTAAAATTTGTAGCCAAATTGTAGGAAAATTTGTGGTTTTGAGTGATTTATTTATTTATTAATTTTTTGAACAGTTCTTTTAGATATACACAAAAAGTCAATTGAATTCCACGGAATTTCGAAAACCGAATTCCACAAATTTCAAGAAATTTCCCACAGTTCCATAAAAGAGAAAAAGGCCAGCATCACCTGCAATCGATTTGGTCCCCCCTCCCAACCAAGCCATAAAAGGCTTTACATCTTGGCAAATGCCTGTCTAACAATTGCATTTTCCAGAAATCATATTAGAAAATGTAGCTAAAGGCTAAACGTGATGCAGTGCAACAAAAACAACAGCAACCAATAAACCAAACCAGTGAGGATTAAATACAGAAAAGGCAGGAGGAACAACAAAGTATCGGAACAAAGCAGCTACTTTTGCTCCCAGCCAACAATAATAAAAGGTAAATACAAGTCAAAGCCCTCAGCATCCAGCATCCAGTCATATTAAGCAACAACAATATGAAAAAGAACAACAACAACGGCAACAAAAAGAAACAATATCCAACGGATGCCAAAGCGTGATTCACGAAACGTGTTCCTAAAGGTTCACGTTACTCATTGGAAGTAGTGCCGATGCCGATACTGCTGCTGTGGCTGCTGCTCTTGATGACGAAGTAATGCGCAGGGAAGGAGTAGACGGAGCGAATGCTGTGTAACCAGTTTGGCGCCTTTATTATTTGTTGTTTCTAATAAGGCGCACCACACACTCTCCTAACATCCTCCTTCGTCCAATCCGATTTAGTAGGTGACTAAGTGTCTTTCATGCTGGATACAAATTGTTTCCTGAATATATTTTGTTCTTCGGTTTTTTTTTTGTTGTTCGCAAAGTCGAGTAGAAGTAGAAAGAATTCAACGACGCACGGATGCTGTTGACGGATGCAGACACGCGCGTCGTTGAACCCCGAGGAACTCTGAGAAATTTGAAGTGGGCCTCCATATATACATCATGTGAGTGAAAGCAATTTCTCACACACAATGGAATGCGAATAAAACAAAGAGCAGACATTTATTATAGAACAAATCAACTTTTGAAGCAGTGCGAAACTTTTTAGTAATCAGTCGAAGTAGAGGAAAAACTTCGCTACTAACTGATATAAGACCCTTGAGAGGAAATTATTAAAAAGAGAAGAGATATTGCGAAATACCAATTTTTCAAACATAGTACATTTTTAAGTATTTATTTGAAATACTACACCAAACTTCTGAATTCCAAGTTGAATAAACCATGATTTTAAGATATGGTTAATATATCGTTTTCGATAATCTAAAATTATACAAGATTGAAATGGTTTTCGTTAAAAATGAACATATCTATAACGATATCGTTGGTTTTATCCCTATAGATATTAACTTGATATTGAAAAATTTGTATACTCGAGAAACAAATTTTATTTGTTCAGAAAATTTTCTTTTTTTGACAATAATTTCAAAAATCATACAATTTAATTTCAGAATATTTTGGGTTTTATATCGTAAATTAATCATCGTTTATTCGAATTAAAAAAAATATATTTTCAAATATTGTTTGCAGGGAAGTTATAAGAGATTCCCCATTGGAGACTCTTCACTGAGAAAATATTCAGTCTTATCGGGAATAAAATTCTCATAAATTTATAAATCAAACAAAAAATTTGGTATGGAAATAAATTCAATTTAAGCATAAAATTTGAATTTCCTCTCCGTAAAAATTATTCTCGACCTATTCTACTCTGAACATTTCTTTCCTTTGAATTATATATTTACAAATAAATTTTATAAAAAAAAAAAATAAACAAAAGTTTATTACAAATATTAAATAAATGAATTTAACGCTTGTTAAAAATTTAAGTTTTGTTAAATTGATATTTTTTTTAAATTTTTTTAATCGGGAATGAATTGTCCGGGAAAGAATTGTCCGGGAAAGAATTGTCAGATTAGCTCAGAAAGAATTATCTCGACACAAAAATGTCTCGGAGAATATTTATCAAAATTTCTACTTTGTGTGAGGTATATTCTTGTTATAATTTGTAAAAGAAAACTTAGTCATTCTTGAGTTCATTGAAAAATTTTAAAATCAAAAACTGTCGAATTAAAAGAGCGATTTAGCAACAAAGCGATTTTTCGAATGAAACAATTAGCGTATTCACAGTTCGTCGTATTTTAGTATGGTATTCGTACCATGTAGTATATATACGATACAATAATTCAGAAACGTCAATTAGTTGTTGCATCCCTTATAAAACTGAAATACCGCAAGTGGTGTATTAAAGAGTAGCAGCCCTGAGACATGTTTTTTGGTGTCGTATTTTATGAAAGGGAGGAAAATTGTAAAAATGAATATTAAAAGTGCACATAAAATGCTAATTTATTTGTCTTTCTTTTCAAATCGAGAAATATTTGTGATATTTTGAAAAACAACCAAAATTATAAAAAAATCTGCTGCATTTATTTGATGAAACAAAAGTGGTGCTCACAGTTTAATTGCCGTACTGTCGTATTCATACAATGTCGTACCAATATCATAAAACTGTGAATACGCTAAATATCAAAGACAAAAAAGAGCGACTTGTTCTATTTCAGATTGCAATAATTCTTGAATGCATTTCTAACTATGATTTCAAAAATGGCGTCAGTTTTATTATATTGAACCTTGATTTTGAGATATTGATTTTGGGATATAGGTTTTACATTTTTCGAAAAATGGTATATAGAGAACAATTTGAGACAATTAGATGAAAATGATGCCATTGTAGAAATCGGAGTTACAAATATTGTGTAATTTTGCAAGAAAAAAGTTGGGCAACTATTTTTAAATAATAATGACTATCGATAGGTGCTTTAAAAACAATTAATTGCTTTAAATAACTATTTTATCTTGTACCAATAAAAAATTATGGCAAAAAACGAAAAGATTCGCCCTTTTGGCATAACAAGATTTTCAATATTTCGAATTTTGCAATTTGCAAGCGATAACTTTTTATTGGTACAAAATAAAATACTTGACGTATATAAAATATCTTTTAATTTGGACAACTTACTGCATTATATATACGGATTTTGTGTGGCTATATTCTGACCAACACGCAAATATTTTTGTTTTTTGCCATTCCTTTTCATGGGTACGAGATCAAATAGTTTTGTAAAAGCAATAATTGTTTGTTGTTCGATTGGCATCATTATTTTAGAATATGTTTTTTAATTTTTATAATGATGATCGATAGGTATTTGATCTCGTAGCCATGAAAATGTATGGCAAAAAACAAAAATATTTGCGTTTTGGTCTGGATATAAGAAAATCCGTATATATAATTCAGTAAGTTGTCTAAATAAAAAGATATTTTATATACGTTATGCTAATTGATGAATAAACCAATATAAGAAAAAAAATTAATAATGTTTACTACTTTTTAAAGCACTTCAAACTTTGTAATTTGATTTTCCAACATTTTTAAAAACGCACATTCGGTCCTTTGGCATGTTAGTGACGACATATCACAATTAAAAAATCAATTTGATTCATTTTTCGAATAAAAAAAGGACCTTGAAACAATATGGGTCTGTTTTATTTATTTAAATTATTGCATTCCATTTTATAAGAGGTATCATACAAATTGACAAAATAGCAATTATAAAAAATCACCCATAGCACTTTTATTGATGGCACAAACATCTGTAAGTATTACAAATTAATAATACCTACTGTTAATGGTGTAGAGCAGGCATGTCTAAATCGTATTGCAACACGGGCTGTAATAGCTATTTGAAAAGATTTGAGGAGGGCATCATTTTGTCATTTTTAACTAATTTGATAGACAATTGTTGGCAAAAATAACTCATTATTTGTAAAAGTCTACGCAGGACGCAGTATTTACTTGAAGGACGGTCCTCATGCGGTCTACGTTTTTGGTATGCCTGGTGTAGTTATACCCTAGAATTATTTGAGATAAAACGGTCAGACTGAATGACAGACTCTGATGATGCTTACAATTTTTAGCAATCTAATTAATGTTGTTGGTAATGAATTATTTAATATTAAAGATATCGTTTAATGTGTTTTGAAATCAATTTAATGTCTCGTTTTGTTCGTCTGTTGTTACTTATCAATTATACCATATGGTGTAAATCGCATGTATGAATCATATTTAGTGAAAATTATCGCAAAATCTTTATATTCCAACTATATATTTTTGCAAATATGTTCGATAAGATAAGGCTAAAACAAGGTATTATCATTAGCAATGACATTATTATCAAAATGATATATATTTATTAGCGGCTCTGGAATGTGTTGAGTTAAATGACGCACATACCAATTATTCAAAAACGCAATTAATAAATTGAAATGGAATCGTGCTATTTAATAAACAAATACCTTAATACTCTGAATTTTGACGAAATCTTAAATTCCAATGAAATATCAATTTATAAATCAAACGAGACAATTAATCAATCAGAAATATTCAACAATCTATCTAAATTATAAATTATTCAGAAACGTCAATTTTAAAACTATTTGGCAAATGTGTTTTTAAATACAAATTTTGAGGTATTATTGAGGTTTATTTTCACTCAAGCACGATTTATTGCAATAATATTGCCAAAATATTGTTAAATTGCAATCAATAATATTGAGTATATGAAGTATTGTTGAAATGTTTTGTTGTGTATTTGTTTTTACTACATTGATGAAGTTGTTTTTGTATGGAAAATTTGAAAATATTTGTACTAAAATAACTATATTTGAGTTTTTATTTATACGTCCTGAAATATGTTGATAAATGACTACATTCTGTATTTATTTAACTTCAAAATTATGAATATTACTACATATGCATTTGGTTTTACTACATTCTGTATTTATATGCGTTATATGCATTTATTTTAACTAAATTTTGTATTTATTTAAAAGTCAGAAATATGCTATCAACGCTTTGCGGTCAGATGCATGTTCTGGGAAAAACACTACGGGGAAGAATTCTACGGGAAAGAATTCTACCGGGAACAATTCTACCGGGATGAATTCTACGGGAAGAATTCTACGGGAAAGCGTTCTATTGCAAAGAATTTTACGGGGAAGATTTCTACTGGAAATAATTCTATTTAATTCTATTCTATTTGGTTACCGCATTTATAAAACCAATAAAAAACTTCAACAACTAAACACGGGCCCCTCATATAAATAATAAAAATGTTTTTTATATTAATAAAATCGCTCCATATCTTTGAATTCACAAAATCTTGGAACGAGTCGTGCACGGGTCCAGATAGTATAGTATAATTGACATTGAATGCCGAGGGGTAGCGTCGTATGAATAAATGTTTTCTATGAAAACGATGTTGGCATCGAACCCGGGACCTTCGGTTCGTAGTCTTACGTACTAGCAACTTTTCTCTCGTAGTCCAACGCATTAATCAGTCGAGCTACCGACGCTACTACATATCGTCGCTGTAGAACGAAAAGTCACCAAATAAATTTTCAAAATGCCAAAAATTCATTTACAAAAATCTTTATATATATTTGTCAATTTTGAATCGATGATATTAATTATTTCACCACATGATAAGAAAATGCAAATCTATCAATTAATATTTCAACTTTAAAAATGCATCAATTACTTTTTATAATATTAATCAACAAACTCGAAATTTAAGTTTTTCATAAAAATGTAGTTGATGACTTTTCGTTCTACAACGACGTTATATTAAATATTTTATGAAAACTGATAAATAATATGGCGGAAATATATATATATAAATTCTTCAATATTAAAAAATTCATCATTTTAACTTATTCATGAAATATATTTCATTAAATATATATTTTTTTAATCTTTATAAATTCGTCAAATGAACAAATGTTTTATTATGAATAAATTCATTAATACAACGATCAGAAGAATATGAAATTCCCATCAATGGCCAATTACATTAATATGACTGTTTATCAAATGTACAAAGCCATTGTTAAAAGAAAATTCATCAAATTAACAAATTTATCAAATGAACAAATTCATTATATAAAGGAGTTCATCAAATAAACAAATTCATCGATAAAAAATAATTCATCAAATGCATTATATTAACAAATTCATCAAATGAACAATGTCCATAAATGTAAAATGTTCTTTACTTTAACGAATTCATCGTAAAGCATTACATGAAGAATTCATCAAATGTACAAGTTCATCAAATGTAAAAAATCATCAAATGTACAAATTCATCATATGTAAAAATTCATCAAATGTAAAAATTCATCAAATTTACCAAATGCACACAAAATGACCCTGAAAACTGTCAAAACCTCTTCAAAAGCGCTGACAGATTATGTATCTTAACCTGAATACAAAAAAAATGACATAAATCGTCATAAATGTCAATAAAGTTATTGCATAGTTGACATAGTGTGTTAAAGCAACCTTCATAGTTTTTATAAAACTGTAAAAAATTAACAAATTTTATTAAAAACTTTAATAAATGTCTATATTTGTCAAGCAGCTGTTGTGAGATATGTTAACGTCATAAAAACTAATAACAAAAAATCTTTAATTTATAATAAAAAAAAAACATAAACCTTAAAAGACAAAAAAAAAAAACATCGCCAACTCAACACCATAGCACTTGAGAGAAGAGAGCTCGTCTGTCGTGCGTAGACCTCGTGTTTTTATTTTTTATTGTTGCCGCTTCTGTTTTGATTCCCATTTGGTTAATAAATAATTCATTTAATAATTTCAAACAATGTATTGTTTTAAACTTGTGCTTTTTTGTTGTTATTTGTTAGTTTGTTTTTTTTTTTATTTATTTGTTTTACAAATACATCATAATAATTGGTTATTCATTGCGTCTTATGTTCAATTGTTTTTATTTTTTTTCTTTTTTTTTTTGGCTTCGTATAATAAATAAAAATATTTTTTATTTTTTGTTGTAATTTTTATTTTTTGCAAAGTACTCACGAGGTGCGCATGACCTTAATTTAAGGTCATGTTAAGAATTTTAATACACGTTTTTGCATTAATGTAAATATTGACATGATTATAGAAATGTTGAGTATCTGTTATTTTGGTTTTAGACATAGAAACAGTTAAGCAATTGTATTTTTTTTTGTGTAGCTAGCAGCATTATTAAAAAAAATGTTTCTTTTGGGGGTTAATTTTTTTTATAATGTTTCAAAAATTAGTTTAGATGAGGAAACATTATTTAGAATATGGCACAAGGTTTATATACTTCAAATTTAAATGTTGACCTAGTTTTGATTTTAGTTAAACGTTTTTTTTTTTTTGTACTATTTCAATTCAACAACTGCTTTTTATAAAGAGTAACCTTTGGAAATTCTCATATCTCTTATATTGTACTGCTCTTTAAACAGATGCTTCTTGTTGGTATGACCTACTTTTTAATGAACTTTTTTTTTTCTGTATAGCTTATAACCTATCAAACCAAACAATATTTTACAGACATCAAAATCATTTAGAGGCTCAAATAATAGTTTTTGATAACACTACAAAAAGTGAACAGTTATTTCTTTAGGCATTTAAAGAAAACATAATCATGTTGAGATCATTGTAAAGTTCTGTATTTTATATATTTATTCTGAATTACCTAAATTCAGCCCACAATTATTGAATGATAAAACTATATTATCTTTCAACATAATATGTTAATATCATATTATGATTTTGTAATATTGCAACAGCTCATAAAATACAAATATGTTTTTATTAATGCTCAAAAAAATTTCAAATTATTTTTTCACACATCATTTATCCATCTATCCATTCAAAGCTTGCTGCACATCATTGTTACCCATTTCTTTTATTCTTTTATTATCATTTAATGGGTCAAATATGATGTCTTAACGCCGCATCAATTATACCACGTTCGTTCGTTCATTCGTTTGCTGCAACAACAACTTGTTTGTGTCAACAATAACAATCCTATTGAGTGCAGCAGTTGTTTATTGTGTATCTTCCAGCTATATTGCTTTGCAATTCAATTTGCGATGCTGTAAGATATAGCAGCTCTACACGCATCGCAATAAAATGTTGTGATTGGCACAGTTTTTGAGTTATGCGCTCGCTCATAATGCAAATCATCGATTAATGTTAATTTAATGCTTTTCAGTTACAATGTGTTGTGGTCTTTTGTATTATCGTCGTGTCACATTTTTTGTATCGATTCATATCGATTCGTATTCAATTGTGTTACCATTTCGAAATTAACGATAACTCACTCATCAAAAGCAAAAAGATTTGGGTTGAATTGTAGTAATATCGCTCTATTAAATAGACTTGGAAAATGTTTTGCAATGTTTTAAGCGTATTTTATACTTAGCTTTAAACAGTTTATGTTAGAGTTCATTATGTTGTACATATCCCTACACAGAAAAAAAATAATCGACGTAAATACAGCAATCAAAATTAATTGTACACCATTCATTGGTCCAGCAATGATATTTTTGCCTTTTTCATGTATATTCGCTAAAAATGTTATTTGCGTCCAAAAATATACAAATAAATGATTTTGCTTAAGTAGCAAATTATTTAATTGATATAGTCGACGTTTTAAAAGCAATTTTGTATTTTCACAGCATTCTTATAATTATTTTTTAGTTTATTAAAAAAGAACAATATAAATTCTTGTGAAAGTATATAACAAATATACTTTTCTGATGATGAAGCATAATTAAATATGCAAATATTGCCATCATCATCATCATCATTTTCAACGACACCAATAGAGTATGATCAAACTCTATAAGCGTTTCTTTTCACATGAACCAAATGTGAACTGATATGCGCGCCAACCGCCAACTCAAAATTCTAATTCTAAGCGAATTCCACTAATTTCACGAATTCCACTAAATTCACCAGCGCTGTAAGTGAGTACACGAACATACACCATGCACTGTTATAGCGACCACGCACTGCTACAACGACCACTCACTGCTATAGCGACCACGCAATGCTATAACATCAACGCGGTATGCGAATACAAATAGCTGTTGCCAGCAAATGCGATTGCTAATATGATGAATGTGTACGCTAATACAATTAATAATTTAGTCGGCACAGTTTTAGCAATAATTTGATTGTGTTGATGAACGTTTTTGGCTATATTTACGATTTTTTTTCTGTGTAGTAAAAAATAACTCTAATAGTGTGGAATCATGATAAAAAAAACAATTCAATAATCAATTCATGATGATCATCATGAACATTGAATAATTAGTACAAACAAATTCGTCAAGTGAAAAGCTTTATCAAATTTACAAATTCTTTAATATGAAAACAATTAAATAATTCATCATTTTAACTAATTCATCCAAACACAAAATACATCAACAAAAAAAAAATCATCATAAAAAAATTAAATATTTTTTAAAAAAATAAAAAATGTTTATGAAAAAAAAATTTTTTTTCGAAGAAATATTATTTTCGTCAACAGAAATCAAAAAATATTTTTTTAAAAATAAAAAAAATAAAATAAAAAAAAAAATCAAAAAAAAAATATTTTCGAAAAAAAAATATTCGAAAAAAAAATTAAATATAAATTATTAGATAACATATTATTAGTATTTGCATGTCGAGCAAACACTATATAATAAATAATAAACAAAACCTACTTGTGAACTATAAATATGTCAAAATATAAATATTTTGATTTAAATTTGGTTTGATAAACAGCATTCATCAATTTGATGTACATATATTTTGTACTTTTTCTGTCATTTATCAAATTGATAATGTATTCATATCATTGATGTTTTGTAGTGATCAATATAATGAATTTATCTACAATGCATGGTTTGAAAAATTAAATTCATCAATATGAAGAAGATTTTTGTCTGTGTATGACAAACTTCATAATAATAATATAATAGTTTGGCGCTACAGTCCTGTTTAGAACTTCGGCCGAGCTCTCTCACCATTTTGAGCTGTGCGTGTTCTATTTGTACTCAAATTGGTGGGACCTACAGTTTATTGCCGAATCCGAACGGCGGGTGAGAGCTTTTCATAGGCAATGTTTTACTCTCGTAGGTTTGCCATTTACTGCCGAGAGGTAGCGCGGTATAGAAAAATGTTTCTATGAAAAGATATTGTTAGCCCCAGTCCAGGCTTGAACCGGGGACCTTTCGGCTCGCAGTCCAACGCACTAACCACTGAGCTACCGCGGCTACATCTTCATAACAATGTATTAATTCATCAAATTAACTAATGATTTTTATATTTATCCAACAAAGAAATCCAAAAATTCATCAACTGAATTAGCTTTATCAAATTTATAAATTCATTAATGTTACAAACTCACTTACAAATTCATTAAATTAACTAATTAATCTAATAACTAAATTTATAAATTAAACACATTCATCAATATAATGAAACTAATGAAATGGGAAAATTCAATTCACCAATTTTATCAAATTTAAAAATTAATCAAAATTGTTTAATTTATTAGAATAAATAATGTGAATAAAGTCAATTAATTAACCAATTCATCATATACACTTCATCAAAACAATTCATCAGTACAATTTATCAATAATAATAATAATAGTTTGGCGCTACAGTCCTGTATACTTAGGACTTTGGCCGGTGGAACTCAAAGTGGTGGGACCTACAGTTTATTGCCGAATCCGAACGGCGGGTGAGAGCTTCATAGACAATGTTTTACTCTCGTAGGTTTGCCATTTACTGCCGAGAGGTAGCGCGGTATAGAAAAATGTTTCTATGAAAAGATGTTGTTAGCCCCAGTCCAGGCTTGAACCGGGGACCTTTCGGCTCGCAGTCCAACGCACTAACCACTGAGCTACCGCGGCTACCAAGAAAAAAAGTGAGCATTAACTTTGATAGTTAATTAATAAATTAATTTAAAGGATTTCGAATTTAAAGTGCAGCATTTATGAAACACAATTTATCTTCATTCCAGTAGAACACAGTCCATAGGCATGATTTGATGAATTGTACGAATATTAGGAATATCGGAAATGTTAAGTATTATAGCAATGATCAATAATGAAAGAGAGGGGTAGTCAATGGCCATACGATCTGACGTTCAATGAGAATGTTTTTTGTACTTTTACAAAAAATTAAAAGTGACATGTAAGAAGTAAAAGTACACCCAGAAAATAATACTATATAAATAATAGTATTTTACTATTAAAAATTGTCAATAGGACAAATTATTATTTTAATCGGAAAATACCATTAAATACTAGAAAATACCATGACATTGTCATTGAGTTTATAGGAAAAGATTTATTTTTTGTATACTATTAAATCAATAATTGTCCTATTGACCAATTTTAATAGGATTTGAGGGAATTTTTTTCTGGGTGTACTACTTTCAAATTTAAACCAGTTGGAAAGGTTAGATCACATGGGAAATTTTAAAGTAGGTGTAATTATGATAGTTAGGATTATCAAAATTATAGTCGGTCTAAGCCGACTATAAATACCCTACACATATGTGTGGTTACCATTCAAAGTGATATATAGGTCACCAGGGTATACGAATCCTGAAAATAACTACAAACATTCAATCGCTGAAGAATTTCCATTCATTTGATACCCATATTTACAAATGGGTAGGTGTACCGAATTTCGATTTTTTTTTTGTGAACCACAAGTCTTTTCGCCGGAATTTATTATTATCATGTATTTGAGCATGATATCAATATATATTTGACCAAAAAAGTTTACCTAAGCACGTATACATTGAAATTGATCTTTATATGTACATTTTATATGAGGTATTTGAACATAAGTGGTCGGATCATAGGTCACAATGGACCGATCTCCAATTTTTTCGCACATACAGCGTAGGTATATTAGTAATCTAAGTTATAAGTTTCATTTATCTAGCTCTTCAATTCTAAAAGTAGTAGGGATTTCAACAGACAGACGGACAGACGACCAGACAGACGGTCAGACAGACGGACAGACAGACGGACAGACGGACATCGCTAAATCGACTCAGGAGGTCATGCTGATCAAGAATATATATACTTTTCCATACCGGAGATGCTTCCTTCTGGGTGTTACAAACGGCGTACCAAACTGAATATACCCTTTCACTCTTAGTGTAGGGTATAAAAATAAAATTTATTTAAAATTAAATGTAAACACTTTGAAATACATGCACATTTTTAATTATAAAGTATTTCTCGGGGTATAAACAATTTTATCACAATATTGAATTATATTTATTTTATTTATACCAAATTCATCTAATTACTAAATACATCAGCTAAAATTCATCAAATGCACAATTCAACGATATGAAGAAATTTGAAAATTGTAAAATTCATCAATAAACAAATTCGTTTAATTAACAAATGTATTCATCAAATGAACAAATTTATTAAAATAAGAAATATCATCAATACGAATTATTCATAAAATTAATAAATGCATCAATATATCCAATTTCCTCATTATATTGCATGATAAGAATTATATTGAATAAAAGAATTCTTTACTAACATTTTTTTTACTGTGTAGCAACTATTCGAAAGCATTTTATTACCATTCTATTTTGATGTAGATTGTGTCGCTTGCCGCCGAATGGAGCAAACCAAAAATTACTACTTATTGTACAACAAAATTGCATCCACATTTTTTTTTTAAATCATTCAATTGTTGTTGTGCCCAATTCTATATAGTCGGTTTATGTACGATATGTAGATATTTGAGTGCCTTTTGTCTGCACGCCGGACTGGTTGAGCTGAACTGCGCTGAACTATTGCAAAATTGAAATGCATGCATGAAGATTTGTCTATTTCGATTGTGCCGATTGAGTGCATTTGGAATATATGAAAACATATAATGGATGATGCTGCTGCAAACATGGGAGCGGTAAATGGGCACCTATAAAGCAAACCAGTTGGGAAGGTTAGATCACATGGGAAATTTTAAAGTAGGTGTAATTATGATAGTTAGGATTATCAAAATTATAGTCGGTCTAAGCCAACTATAAATACCCTACACATATGTGTGGTTACCATTCAAAGTGATATATAGGTCACCAGGGTATACGAATTCTGAAAATAACTACAAACATTCAATCGCTGAAGAATTTCCATTCATTTGATACCCATATTTACAAATGGGTAGGTGTACCGAATTTCGATTTTTTTTTTGTGAACCACAAGTCTTTTCTCCGGAAAACATTATTATCATGTATTTGAGCATGATATCAATATATATTTGACCAAAAAAGTTTACCTAAGCACGTATACATAAAAATTGATCTTTATATGTACATTTTATATGAGGTATTTGAACATAAGTGGTCGGATCATAGGTCACAATGGACCGATCTCGCCAATTTTTTCGTAGGTATATTTAGCGTAGGTATATTAGGAATCTAAGTTATAAGTTTCATTTATCTAGCTCTTCAATTGTAAAAGTAGTAGGGATTTCAACAGACAGACAGACAGACGGACGGACAGACAGACAGACAGACAGACGGACAGACAGACGGACATCGCTAAATCGACTCAGGAGGTCATGCTGATCAAGAATATATATACTTTTCCATACCGGAGATGCTTACTTCTGGGTGTTACAAACGGCGTACAAAACTGAATATACCCTTTCACTCTTAGTGTAGGGTATAAAAAGTAGATTTTATCAACAAATATTTCAAAAAAACAATTAGAAAATATTATAATTACTATAAATATAAAATAAATCTCTAATGAAAAAACCCAAACATTTTCAAACTCCCAATGAAATGAAAAAATATTTTTCCGATTTTGAGTTTTAATTCATATGAAATAATAACAAGTTTTATATATACCATCTCAAATTTTTGGGTGGTGTTTCATTTGTAGTTTTTAATATTATTCAAAATTAAAAAAGCCCCCTCAATTAAATTTTAATAGACAAAATATTCAATTTAATTTTTATTTTGTGCGTTATTTAATTTAATTTGGAGTTTATTTTACTGATTATCATTACATATTTGGGTATTTGGGTATTACATATTTCATTTCTATTTGTGTGGTATATTTCAGGTTTTGTGCTTTATTCATTTGGGTGTTATTTCAATGGGGTTTATTTTGTGTTGCCACGAAAATACACCTATTAAAGTAATTATTTCTTTATAGAGTTTTATTTCGTATTTTTTGAATAATTCTCAGTGTATTTGCAAAATATTTGCACATCCGCATGTGATAGATAAACTTCTCGTTTAAACACATCTAACTGCAGTGTCCACTTAGTTACAACAGCACCAACGTCAGTCAATAAAAATATAATAAACAAATATAAAAAAAAAAACAATTTTAACAATTTAATGACGGAAATGACACATATCATAGCTACAAACCCCAATAATAGCATATAATACAAAATACTCTTTCCGCATATTTTGTTGCATTTAATTATTATACAAAACAATTTAACTTTCGCTCTATTTGCAGCTATAACATTTAATTATTTTTTGTAATTGCGGCAATTGTTTAAAACCGAGAAACATATAATTAAGTTGTTAATGTTGTACATATAAAATACAAGATTCAAGAAATTAATAATCTATATTTTATATCAGAAAATTATGTATTATAAATTTTTATATTCGAATTTTTGAGAATTTTATAATATTTATATTTTAATTGAGAATTTGTTGAAGGAATTTGTGATTTTTAATTTTTATTAAGTACGATACCAAGTAACCAATAGCTTGATAAAAAGACTTGATAAAGCTCAGTGGTTAGTGCGTTGGACTGCGAGCCGAAAGGTCCTCGGTTCAAGCCTGGACTGGGGCTTACAACATCTTTTCATAGAAACATTTTTCTATACCGCGCTACCTCTCGGCAGTAAATGGCAAACCTACGAGAGTAAAACATTGCCTATGAAAAAGGCAATGGACTGCGAGCCGAAAGGTCCCCGGTTCAAGCCTGGACTGGGGCTAACAACATCTTTTCATAGAAACATTTTTCTATACCGCGCTACCTCTCGGCAGTAAATGGCAAACCTACGAGAGTAAAACATTGCCTATGAAAAAGCTCTCACCCGCCGTTCGGAGTCGGCAAAAAACTGTAGGTCCCATCACTTTGAGTACAAATATAACACGCACAGCTCAAAATGGTGAGAGAGCTCGGCCGAAGTTCTATACAGGACTGTAGCGCCAAACTATTATTATTATAAAGCTCTTACTATGGCATTTGATATAGCTACACCCAGAAAAAAATTCCTTAAATCCCATTAAAATTGGTCAATAGGACAATTTTTGATTTAATAGTATACAAAAAATAAATCTTTTCATATAAACTCAATGGCAATGTCAAGGTATTTTCTAGTATTTAATGGTATTTTCCGATTATAATAATAATTTATCCTATTGACTATTTCTAATAGTAAAAAACTATTATTTATATAGTATTTTTTTCTGAGTGTAGTTAGGAGTCAGAGAAAACACTCTACTAGGCGTCAGACACTCTACTACCTGAGTTATCAACACCATTTTTTTCTGCAAAAATTTGCATATTTAGATATATTAGCTTTATTAGGGCTGTATAAAGGTTTTTATTGTTTTTATACAGATTTAAAAGCAGGGCTAACTCATATTCAGCTGTTCAACAACCAATAATACTGCAAATTGATACTTCGTTAGCTGATAAATTACCTCCAAAAGATTACAAAGGGTTTGACTGAGGTTTGAGAGTTGCTTGTGCAGCATTATGAGTTGGACATGCTGGACAATCACTTCTACAACCCTAAACCATCCATATTTAACTGGTAATAATTAGGATTATTGTGAATTTATTTTATAGGTTTTAAAATAATTGTATGACATTGTTCACTCGACAATATGATGATTTAAAACATACAATTGCGAACTAAGCTGCCCATACCCAAAATTTCCAGGACTCTGTCTTAAAAATTCTATATTCAAATTGTGTAATTTTACGATCATAAAGCGAGGCAACTTGTTTCCTCGCTTTATAGTTGCATTTTTAAACACGCGTTTAAAATTGAATCTCTAATGTTTAAATTTAAACTTTAAGAATCAACAATATGAGTGTAAAATTGAACATTAAAATGTGAAAAATTACTCTATTCTGGTGTGAAACTTAAACATAAATTGTATAAAATTAAACATAAAATGTTTGATATGTACGGGGGTTGCGTTTCCGAAATGTTTAAGTATAATTTTGCTTTGAGAAAATCAATGCACTTATTTTTGAAGAAACTTTTTTGATTTTCTTTATTATTTAAATTATTTTTATAATCAAAATCAGAAGATTCGAAATGTAAATGCATCGATGTCCGTAGTATTTCATGCACACAAAGCTAAAATGATACTCGTCCATTTCGTTCACAACCTAAAAATAAAAAGAAATTTGGTTAAAATAATAACAAGAACACTTTAATGTTTGTGAATACAAAATTCATTTAAAAATGTTTATAAAACCATTGTCTTCTGGTTTATAGTTGAGTGATGTCCCCTGTTTATAGATGTCTTTACAGCAAGTTTCAACAAGATGTGCTTAAAATTCAACAAAGCTTGTGTAAGAATAAACAAATGATATGTAAATTTACTACGCGTGTCTAATTTTAAACATTCGGCATATCAAAATTTAACATTTTGTGCTTAATATCACACAACAAAGGTTTAAAAATGCAAATAAAATGTATTTGTACACGTAAATAGTTGTAACATTAAACAATAATTGTCTAAATCTATTTTCTACACACTTATATACGCATATGTGTACAAAATTCGCAAATTTACACAAAAAAATACACACTTTTACGACACTCAGTTTTTAGAGTGTATTATACACTTTTCAAACTCTTCCATTTATTTGTTTGCCAGAAATATACATAAAATATTTATGAAAAATTATAGAAATTTTGTCTTGGAGTCTCTTATAGAATTCTTAAGTATTTTATTGTAATATTTTAACAATTTGAATATAGAAACATTTAGATTTTTAACCCTTAAATGCCCACTGGTTCCGCCAGGAACCAACGAATGAAAATTAAAACTTTGTTCAACGAATTTTATTTAATCTTCCCGCTTTAAAGCTTTTAAAATGTTTATTGATCCAAGCGCCACCGTTTGCGCCGATTCCTGTTTGAAATAAACTTCATTTGCCGGCTGTATGTCAAGTAAGGGCAACCAACCTCAAGAAAATTAATTAACAAACCACAAATATTCATACTTTTAAACTTTTTTTATACCCTACACTAAGAGTGAAAGGGTATATTCAATTTGGTTCGCCGTTTGTAACACCCAGAAGGAAGCATCTCTGGTATGGAAAAGTATATATATTCTTGATCAGCATGACCTCCTGAGTCGATTTAGCGATGTCTGTCTGTGCGTCTGTCTGTTGAAATCCCTACTACTTAAAAAATTGAAGAGTTAGATGAATGAAACTGATAACATAGATTACTATATACCTACGCTGTATGTGCGAAAAAATTAGCTAGATCGGTTCATTGTGACCTGTGATCTGACCATTTATATTAAAATACCTCATATAAAGTTTACATCTACTGCTCAATTTTACTGTTTACGTGCTTAGGTAAACTTTTTGGTCAAATATACATTGACTTCATGCACAAATATACGAAAATAATGTTTTCCCACGAAACGACATGTGGTTCCCAAAAAAAAAAAATCGAAATTCGGTACACCTACCCATTTGTAAATATGGATATCAAATGAATGGAAATTCTTCAGCGATTGAAAGTTTGTAGGTATTTTTCAGGATTCGTATTCCCTGGTAACCAATATACCACTTTGAATGGTAACCACACATATGTGTAGGGTTTGTATAGTCGGCTTAGACCGACTATAATTTTGATAATCCCAACTATCATAATAAAACCTACTTTAAAATATCCCATGTGATCTAACCTTCCCAACTGGTTTTACATTCTCCTCGATTTTTGATAATAAAATTTCTTGATTTTTGCTTTAAAAATTTTTAAGTACAAAATGCACTTTTTCAAATTTTGAATTCCAGTTGCCCAGTGGTTCCGCAAAGAACCAACGCGGTATTTTTGAACTGGTTAAAGTAAGTTACACCTATGAGCAAAGTCGTAGAACAAACGTTGTCCAGAAATACGAGTTCTATATAACATATATTTTTTTTTGTAGCTCAAAAAAAAAAGTCAGGCTTTCAAGGGTTAATATATGAGGCATTCTTTTTCAAATCGAACGCGTAATAATTTTGACACTCCAGATGGGCACAAATGACCACTCAACAAAAGAATGTTTTTTATATAGAATTTAACGGGGAAAATTATAGTCTTAATAAAAAAAAAATACCTCTCATTAAGTAAAATGTCCTTAAACATTTTAATTGCTTATTATAGTTACATGCTACACGATACATAGATGCAAAGTTATATATAATTTTTAAAAAAGGTCTATGCGTCATAATTTCATGTTTTTAACTTGGACTTTTGTGGACTTTTTTCAATAAGCAATCCACAAAAAAAAATTGAAGCAAATTCAGAAATCCCTTCGATTTGAAACAGAATGCCTCATATGTGTTTTATAGAATTATACAACATTCCTCATAATTCTTCCCTAGACAATTATTCTTTGAGACAAATCATGCCTGCGACAATCCTGCCCCGTGACAATTCAACCCCTAGATAATTTTATTCGAATATAAAACTAAAGCTCGAATCACACGATTGAATAAACAGTCAACTTTTGAATCTATTTTCAAATAATTTTAATATCAATCGTGTGATTGCCCAATTTTTGTATGGAATTACACGATTGATATTTAAATTGTTTTCAAAATTGATTGACTGTTTATGCAATCGTGTGATTCGAGCTTAATTCTATACAATAATATTTGAAACGATAAATACTGAACATGTTTTTTATTCGAAAATATATATTTTTTTCGTTTTTTTTTTGTTTGAAAAAATATTTATTTTTCGAAATTTTTGTTTCCATTTGTTTTAATTCGATTTTTTTTTTTTGGAAAATTTTTATTAAAAAAAAATTGAACATCATATTGAACATGAAAAACATTAAAAAAATTCGGTTTTAATTCAATGAATTAAATCCTTAATATGATGTATCTGTTAGTAAGTTGGTGAAAAAAAATTCATAATATTGATGAAAAAAATCATTATATTAAAGATTTTTGCTTTCTGTGCAGACATTTCATTGCCGATACAATTTTTCCACGAGAAAATTCTTTCCCAAGACAATTTTTCTACGAGAAACCTATTTTCCAAGGCAATTCATACGCGACACAATTTTCCACCTGAAAATTCTTTTCCAACACAATTCATCCCCGGTCAATTATTCTAGGAGACATTTCATATCCGAAATAATTCCTATTGAATATTAAACTATTTTAAATACAATAATATTTGAGCACACAAAATTATGTCTTAAAGAAAAAATATTATAGACACAAATATATATCAATCGGACATATTCAGCAATACACTTTTGATAGAAATTCAAATATGGTCAATATAAGTCGAATTAAAGACGTTTAATAGAACTATAGCTTTGTATAGGATTGTATTCGTTTGAAATATGTTTATTTTGTCTTCAAAATTGATTTAAGAACATTTCATGCACCGGAAAAAAATGATTAACACGATCATGGTCAAAACATGATTGCGCCAATCATACAATGATTTCTGCAATAGAGTCACTTAGAAAAACATGAGTACAACAATAATAATTTCAATCACGTTTTTTATATGTAAATTGCAAATATGTATTGCAAATTTACGATTTTAATTTAGTCACCTCTCAGTTTTAGTTATACGAAACGTATTTAACACTTACCAGAAACGAACAAGTCAGTTGAACAGTGTGTGATTTGTTGCAACAAATGTGTTTTATTGTTAAGTGCAGGTTGTTGTTTTTAACATTTTATATTTATTAATTTATATATAAAATATTTATAAATACTTTCTGATTATATAATATATTTTTTATATTATTTTAAATATATATATATATATATAAATGCCATAACAAACTTTATTTGCCTAAAATTCCCAAGTCATTGACTTTTAATGCTCACAAAATTATGTTAATTGCTTTTTAATTAACTCAAATATAAAAAAAAACACAAAATTTTGTATGCAGTGTTAATATTTTTACTATTTTTCACATCGTTAGACATGGTGTTAATTACTAATTTAATTCTATTTTTTATATATATATATTTTTCTATTTGCAGGTATGTTGCAACTTCTACATTAAGGCGCTAAACTTATGAAGATTTTTTTAAACAAATTTCATTATACTTAAATCTGTGGTAAGCCTTTTGTTATATTCTCAGCCTCATTAAGACATGATTAAAACAAACACACATCGCGGTTATTTAATACTTGTGTATCTCAAGAATTTGTGGCCTCGCCTTTCGAGTATCTTCCTCAGGCATAAAATCCAGTGTTATGCAAGCTTCAAGTTGACTTCTTTTTTTATATCTACTTCATGATATCAATTACATGGCATACTTTATAGTGTCAAAATAAAAACAGAGACCTTGAATTAAGTTTTGTTTTTTTCGAAAGAGTTCTTCATGCGTTGAATTTAGTAGCATCTTTTTAATGATGTTGTTAATTTTTATAGACATTTTTTTTTGTTTGATTTTAAAATTTTTTAACCCGTGACATTCTGAATATTATTAAATTTAATTCATAGTAACACAATATAAAAATTATATACACCATATTAAAACTCTTATTAAATTTGTGTATTATTAAATTTCTATATTATCCCATTTCTATATCATTAAATTCCTCTATTAATAAATTTACCATTCTCCTTTGTACTACAATAGAAATACCTCCATGTTAATGAACCTTTTTTGTTGAACTATTTGCATAAATATTTTGTATAAAAATTATTATCTAAACAAAAGAAACAAAAAATTAATTGTAGCGCATGTAACTAGAGCACAATGACTTTATTGTCTGTATTCAAAATAGTAATAATACCATCAATTAACATAAATACGATACAGCATAATAATTACATAGGGAAGCCAGACAAAATGTAATGTTTTAAATCGACACACGCAAAGACAAAATGTTTTTTAGTCTATTACGAAGAATTCACTTTCAAATAATTTGCGAATTAAACAAAGCGTTGCAATTACGAAAAATATCGTTTCAAATATTAGAGATACCAACTTGATATTTTAGTCACAATACTCACAATTTTGAATACTAAAAAAATATCTAGGAATTATTTTGTTAATATCTCAACAAACTTTAAGAAATTTAAGAATTGTTTGAAAATATTTAACGTTTTCAATAATATTTAATATCTTTAATAAGACTCGATCTTAATTCAACAAACTTCGGCCGAGCTCTCCCACCATTTTGAGCTGTGCGTGTTATATTTGTACTCAAAGTGGTGGGACCTACAGTTTATTTCCGAATCCGAACGGCGGGTGAGAGCTTTTCATAGGCAATGGTTTACTCTCGTACGTTTGTCATTTACTGACGAGAGGTAGCGCGGTATAGAAAAATGTGTCTATGAAAAGATGTTGTTAGCCCCAATCCAGGCTTGAACCGGGGACCTTTCGGCTCGCAGTCCAACGCACTAACCACTGAACTACCGCGGCTACAAATTCAACAAATAGCCTTTCATAAGTCTTGGTATGAAGTAGACATCTGCAGAAAGATATTTGAAGTGTCCTTTACAAAATGTGCACTACTTAATATCATTGTACACTATTTAGTGCATTGAGCAATGACAGTCTATAGCATTATTGTGAAGTTTCTTCAACGAGTACAGTGTTTTGCAGTAATTTTTTTTCCTATAGTGTCAAATAGTATCAAGATATTTTTATTTTGAAGTCATTCAATTTTCTTTTTAATAAGTTTCTTACACTTAATGATTTTCTCAATATATTTTAAAATCAATAAAAATGTCTTCGAGTAAGAATGATGGATGCACAGTGTCAAGTGCACTGCATTTTGTGTACTCAATATTTAGTGTACCTCATTTTAGAGAGTGTACTATAACAATGTCTTATTTGAGATCTGTTTTGACACTACTTGTGCTTGGTTATTAAGTGCAAGACATTCATTTGCTGTTCAAGTGTATGCAACAGTACATGTTATGAAATAAAATATGAATTGGATATAAATATTATACATTTATGCAAATGTCTAGTTCGAATGAACTTACGTAAAATTACAATATATGTTTATTAATAGGATTTATACGAAGATGCATTTGTATATTTACAAAATTAAACGTTTCTGTTTTACGAAATTTTTTCAGAATTTTTAATAATTATTTTTAACATTGTTGTTTGTTTCATTTTGGTCTGTGCAAATTGTGGGGGTCTGGGTCTGGGGGTCTGTGCAAGGTCTGGGCACCTTGATCATGTTAAAACGAATAATATACGTTCATTTTTAAACATCACGCGTGTCAAAGATCCTCTATTTTTTGCAAATTTATTGTTACAAAAATTACAAATATTGTGTAATATCCCAATCTTTAAGAGAACAATGCAAGATTCAGAAGACGGACACTTCTTCGTAACGAATAAATTTCGAAAAGATAAATCATCACAATTCGAGATCGTGTTTTGTCATAAAATTTGAATGTACGAGAATTTTTTATAGCTACGAGACGGTTTTTTTTACATATTTATTTAAGAGCGAATATAATCGTGTAATACACAATAAGATCTAAAGTTCTATAGTTAATCAATTGCCTGGAGTTAACTAAAAAAAAAAAATACATATTGTAGAGCAGATTTATAATCGCCATATTGAAAGTCTAAAAAATCACTTAATCTTCGAATACCACTTCCCAGCTAACCAAGCGATATTTCAACTATATCGAAACGATACCTTTTATAATAAGGTCAAATTAATGTTTTTGAGAACACATTTTAACAAATATTCAATATTTTTTCTTTTTTTAATTTGATATTGATTATAGGGTAATACGGACTCGGTGATTTCGATTTAAAGATCTTTTCCTCCACGTCGTTGTTACTCGAAATGACAAATGTTTAAAATCATTACGACAAAATTTGAAAATCAAAAGATTAAGATTTGTTGTTGTCTTTAGTAAATTGACGTTTTGTTTTATACCCTACTAATTACAAATTATAACCCTACTAATTACAAATTTTGACATACGGCATGAACACTTGAAAACATTGAAACGATGTTATTTTATTTCCGTTTTTTTTTTGTTGTTGTTTTTTTTCGTAAAAATACAGTTTCGTTTTACTTTGTTCTAAATATAATAATGGCATTCATCTAATCGTATAAGTTTGCCTTTTATGCATGTTCATATTTTTATGAGGTTGTTATATGAAGGTACATATTTAAAATTTTGAATTTATACTGTTTATATAAAGCAACCAATTGATAAGTCCCAAAAGTTTTAAATATTTAACAACAAAAAATATCGAAATTATTCAAACTATATACACAGAAAACTGATTTGTTGCGGCAACCAATTAATTTGCCCTACCGAATTATTCGGTTGCGTAACTTGTTGATTGGGAATACCAACCTCCTGGTCAGCATTTTTAAGGAACGTGAAATATTTACGCATCAAAAATTCATATAGAAAACTTTACATAAATAAGTTTTTTATATAAAAAAAATTACTTAAAATAAAATTTCAATTGGATGTTTCGGCATGCTTGCTGACTTGGAGGTTTAAACCATCTCATGTTTACTGACTAGGTGGTTGGCACAACCTCATGCTTGCTGACTAGGAGGTTAGCACAACCTCATTCTATTCCTGTTCCCTAAAAAATAAAAACAGTATGAAGACACATTTAATATTTATTTTTTCACCATAATTAAAAAAAAAAACAAAACTATATCTAATTGCACATATTTTTTATTTTTATTAAATTTCACTAGCTAAACAGCAATTTGTATTGAATTCATTCATTATTTTATTAATGTTCATTTATTTCTTTTGCATTTTTACTTAATAAATGAATTTCCTATTGTTTGTGACTTGTGAAAATGTTTGACGTTTATTTATTTCTGCATGTATTCATAATTGTTGGCAAGAACTGCTGATAGACCTGAGGTTGCCGTTTGTCATTTATTTTGTTGATACAATAACGTACTCAGTTGCCGTAACAAATGCACAAACGTCAAATTTTGGCAGAGTGAAAAATGCAATCATGAGGTTACGCCAACCAAACATGCAGTTGCGTGGACTAACATTTCGGTCAGAGTAAAAAATGGTACGTTCATTTTAATGACATGAGGTTACAAGAAATGTATTTCGGTTGCAACACTGAAACGTTGGTTTAATTAACATCATGCCAAAAGACGATTTTTCTGTGTATATAAATATATCAACAAATTTACCGTTTCTCTGTCTCGTACAAAGAAATTTCCGAAAAATGCAACTCAATAATGGTCTACTTGTTAAAATCGCTTGCATTTTAAACTTCAAAATATAAATTGTGACGTTTTCAAAATTAAATATTTCGATTGCACAGAAAATCTAATGCGCAAAGATATCGAGTTTGTTTATTATATTTTTCACACAAATGTTGATAGATCATATACGAGGCTGTATATTTATGCAGATACGCGGTATACGGCTCATTTGCAACCTTAGATGAATACCATTAATGTTTGTCTGCATAAAATTTAAAAATCAAGATGAACAATAAAGAAAATTTCTTTTCATATTATTACACACAGAAAAAATACTATATAAATAATAGTTTTATACTATTAAAAATAGTCAATAATAATAATAATAATAGTTTGGCACTACAGTCCTATAAGACCTTAGGCCGAGCTCTCTCACCATTTTGAGCAGTGCGTGTTATATTTGTACTCAAAGTGGTGGGACCTACAGTTTTTGCCGACTCCGAACGGGGGGTGAGAGCTTTTTCATAGGCAATGTTTTACTCTCGTAGGTTTGCCATTTACTGCCGAGAGGTAGCGCGGTATAGAAAATGTTTCTATGCGAAGATGTTGTTTGCCCCAGTCCATGCTTGAACCGGGGACCTTTCGGCTCGCAGTCCAACGCACTAACCACTGAGCTACCGCGGCTAAAATATTCAATAGGATAAATTATTATTTTAATCGGAAAATAGCATTAAATACTAGAAAATTCCATAACATTGCCATTGAGTTTATATCAAAAGATTTATTTTTTGTAAACTATTAAATCAATAATTGTCCTAATGACGAATTTTAATGGGATTTGAGGTAATTTTTTCTGGGTGTATTTACAAAATTGAATGTGTTTACGAAAATAGCACATTTAAAATCGTGATTAACTTATTCGAAAATGTTGGTAAACCTATTTTATTATCGTGAAAATTCGCACTATTAGTCATGAGATCATCATTATCTTAAAATGTTGATCATGTAACTAATCGGATTATGACAAAGCAACGAGTATCAGTTCCCCGTCATAACCCGAGCATAATTTCTACTACAGATGTAAAATTGATTGTCTCAATTACAGTTAATTCTCCATCTCTGTGCCTTACCAAAAGTATAAATCGAAAATGAAAACTAAAACCACAAATTACTACAAAAAAATTACCCAATTATATATATGCTAAGCATTGATTTTAAAAAGAAAATTGCAAACAAATTCGTATTTGCTACACAAATTGCGGTCGGTAATTTTCAAGTTGAAGATCGCGGTACCTACCTCCCTCCCTCCTTCACCCGAAGCGCGCATTATTGCTGCACAGCTGTATTATGTGGTTACATTTTCAAGTGCAACAGCAGCCTATTATTGGTTGTTAAACCCGAACGTGATGCAGCTGATTCACAATAATCAATAATAATAAATGTAACGTAACCCGAAAGCACCATGACGGACGATTACGTCAAAAACATACGTAGTGCGCAGCGTTGCGTGCCGAAAGTCAAATTATGTTCAAAAATGACGAAAGACAAACAATTAAATTCGTTAATAATGATGTTGAATCTATCACAAATTAAGTATTTCTTTTTTGCTTCTTTTCGTTCGTTTGACAATAAATAATGACTTGACGCGATTTATCAAAATTATAAAAACTGTGATAACTGAAAAATTTACATGTTGCCAAATTATTAAAAATGTCAAAATTGTCAACGCAGTGATAAGTTAAGTTTTGTTTGTTGCCCTTTCGTTTTTGGATATTTTTTTTGTATAATACGAAAAATATTAAAAATTACAAAATAAAATATAAAAACTTACAAATCATCGACCATGATTATTATTGTTTACGCTTTGAGCACTTTTACTTTTTATTTAAACAGTTTTTATAAATGGTGCCACAAATTGTAAAAACAGAAAAAAAATGGGGAAAAACCTTATTTTTAACTATTCGAATCAGTTACAGTAGCGGGAAAACGTAAAGAAATAATAGACGAACGTAACGTATATTTTTACGATTACTTCATAGTTTTTGTTTATGTATTGCACAAAATCATTAATAATTTGACTTATTATGTGAGCTACTGGAAAAAAAAATGTTGGGTATTAACATGAGTCGATGACTGCACTAATGAGGACGCTAACGATCTGCGTGATTTTCAGATTTTTCAGACCATTTCCTGAGTAAACGCACTACGGATTGTATCAAATACGAATTTGGATGTTTATATTATATTAAGGGGATTCATATCAGCACTGTAAATTTCCCATCTCTTAAATAAATAAAATTACACGTAACTCGACATGAACGCACTTTTATCTGGCTTCGCGTAAACTACTTTATAAAATTTTGGTGTCACTCCAATTATTAGTTATATCACTTATAATCATTTCACAACACAATTTAATGAAATCACATTTGTCACTAAACATAATTTTATTGACAACTAACGAAAAGATAGAATAAAACTTTAATGAAATTTTATTTACGTTATTTTCAAATAAAAATCGACAAATAAATTTACGAGTTCAGCGTAAAATATTCTCATACAATTTTTGCGTAAATTTCTACTATTTACGGGATTTCCACAAATTACGAGGTTTACGCGCTTGATATGAATCCCCTTTTATGTTTATATTTATTTATATTGGATGCTTATATTGAATTTATTTATTAAATTTGTATTTTCAAAATTTTAATTAAATTAAATTCAAATTTGATATAATATTGGATCGGAATTGGATCGAATGCGAAGCGAACATGGCCCAAATGTATTCTTAATTAGGATCATGTAAATTCGCACTGCACGTAATTCTGACCTACACTAAGAAAACAAGATGTTTATGAAAGTCATGCTGCAACTATCCTTTTAAATTTACGCCTTGTAGCAAATATTCAAACATCCCATAAGTTTCAATAAAGTTGCAGCAAAACTATTAATATTTTTTAAATATGTCATATATACAGATATTTACGAGATGTTTGCCACAACAGCAATGAAAATTGAGATATTTACAGTTGACTGATAGCAAACATCCTGAGTTGTTGGACATTTGCTGCAAAACTTTTCAGGCATTTTGACATTTGACTACCATAAAAAGGAAAATGGTGTACTTTTTCCTTATGCTCGATTATCCACAGCAATTAAGTAAATCCATTGGTGTAAAAAAGTGTATACTCAAATATTATATTTTAATGGTAAAATTGAAAATAAAATTCCCTGGTATTGAAATTATCAACTCGTAATGGAAAAATTTCTTTTCAGAGTTTACTTTGATGACAACATCGCCGGTCGGACTTGGTTCTTCTGCGAAGAAGTCTCAAGTCGTTTTACAATTTTAACTTCAAGGGATTTATAATGACAATGGCGATATAACCAGTATACTGTTTTAATTCTAGAATAAATAACAATACATTTGATTCATTTCTAATGGAGTACCTTTTCCAAATATTCATCAACTGTCTTCCTATTTGTAAGATGTTTAATTGATGGTTGCTATACATAATCGTAAATTTGAAAGATGGTTGCTAGCAATTTTTATCGTGTTTGACGGATGTTTGAGAGATAGTTGTCTCAAATACGATCTAAATAATTTGTAAATAACTTGATATTTAGGGCTGTGATATTTCTGGTCACCATGATTCATTGTATTGAAGAGCCATTCATAATATTAATGACTAACGCCATCAATGTTATGAAAGCTATCATAACTATGAAGTACGCTTGGTAACTGTCGGTAAGTGTTCTTCAATATGATGAACTGTATGTGAAGAATACGTTTCATCATATTAATGAACCAAAATATAAAATACATCATATATGTTCTTCATATTGAAGAACGCTGTTCATTAAACCAAATTTCTATCAAAATATTTTTTTTCGTTCATTTTTTGCCATACTTCACAGTTCTCAAGATGTTCTTGTGTGTTATTTCTTATATAGTGCTTGCTCGACATGCATAAATTAGTAAAATGTTTTATAATATATTTATTATAATTGAAGGGTTTTTCAATAAGAGCGCTACAAATTTTTTTTTCAAGGGTTTTTCAACAGGGACGCTACAAAAGTAGTGCGACAGGGACAGCAAACGACGCCATATTTCTTGCCGCTCTTTTGACATTTCTCTTCAGTAAGGTTTGCCATTTCATGATGGAAAGTTATACGAAAGATATACGAGTCGAAATTATTAAAATTTACTACCGAAATTCGAATTCGTATATCTTTCCATCATGAAATGGCAAATTTTTTTTTTCGAAAAAAAATTTTTTTTTTGTCCGAATTTTTTTTTTCAAATAATTTTTTTTTTAATTTTTTACTTTTATTTAAAAAAAAAAAATTTACAACATTTTTTTTTCAAATTATTTTATAATTTTTTTTTTTTGAAAAAATATTATGAACAAATTCATCAATATGACAATTCAAATTAATTGTATTGAATATTTTGTTCATATATATAATGAATACATTCATTAATATATCATTTAATGAACGGTGGTTTCAATATGATGAATCTGGTAGTTGGTGAAAAAATTCATAATATTTATGAATAAATTCATCATATTGAAGAATTGTTTTTTTCTGTGTAGCTGTGAATACGTGTCCATGCCGTAAAACCTCCCATACAACCAACATTTTTAAATTTGCTAACTCCTGACTTATAAAATTAGTATCAAACCAGTTGGGAAGGTTAGATCACATGGGAAAATTTAAAAGTAGGGATATTTTATAGTAGGTGTTATTATGATAGTTAGGATTATCAAAATTAAAGTCGGTCTAGTTTTTCTGTAATCTTTATTTCAACAGACAGACAGACGGACATCAGGAGGTCATGCTGATCAAGAATATATATACTTTTCCATACCGGAGATGCTTCGTTCTGGGTGTTTCAAACGGCGTACCAAACTAAATATACCCTTTCACTCTTTGTGTAGGGTATAAAAAGGATGAAAACGAGCATACGCCTCACTGTACGTGGTGATTAAAATGCAAATTTGGAGGCGGGCAAGGTGTATTAAGCAATTGCGAGGATGTGTTATTGAAACGCTGCCCAACTGATCTAACACATTTGTACACATCAAGATGTATATCCTCGCTTAAATGTGCGACAGATTTGAGTCCCCTTTGTTGTCCTCGATATCTATATTAAAAAATTTAGTCAAACTAATCTTTGTTGAAAAACTTTAGGTCATTTAAATTATTTATTAAAAGCAAAGAATACATTTCAAATATAAACAAAAACAAATAAATTGACTTTAATATACAGAAAACTTAAATAAAAACAAATATCGCATTGACTTTTGTATACAGAAAAATATTTCAAATTTGAAATAAGTGTACAGAATTACGCTCAAATTTGTAGTCTCTCCAAATTTTCCTCACCTTCCTTAATACACCTTGTTTCTGGTAATCATCATTGTTTTCTTAGTGTAGATTTCGTATTTAGTGGTTTCGTATTTCAGTAATCTATAATGATACAAAAACGTTTTAGTTTTCGATAAAAACGAACCTATTTTTGTAGTTAATGGTATAGACAAAGTTTTTATTTTCGTTAAAGAAATTTTATTTTTACAGAAAATGTTTTTTTTTTTAGAAAAAAAATCTAAACAACACACATTCAATATTCAATTTTCAAATATTTTGAGTTATAATAATAATAGTGTTATATTTGTGTTATATTTGTACTCAAATTGGTGGGACCTACAGTTTATTGCCGAATCCCAACGGCGGGTGAGAGCTTTTCATAGGCAATGTTTTACTCTCGTAGGTTTGCCATTTACTGCCGAGAGGTAGCGCGGTATAGAAAAATGTTTCTATGAAAAGATGTTGTTAGCCCCAGTCCAGGCTTGAACCGGGGACCTTTCGGCTCGCAGTCCAACGCACTAACCACTGAGCTACCGCATAGCCGCGGTAGCGAATTTAAACGTTCTCGTGAAATGTTTTGTATGTAGGGTTGTTAAAAAAAAAATTTAGTTAAAACCATTAATGTTTTGAATTTAAAATTATAAACTAATAAAAAGTAATAAAAAAACTCCAAATATAATACAATTAATGTAAAACACTGTTTTTGTCTGTCAGTCAGGCTTCACTGAATGCAAACGTGCAACGTTTAACAGCATTTAACAAGTTCCTGATTGAAATTAAACACGCGTACATCAAAACTAACCGTTAATTATAAATCGTTTTTTTTTTATATTATGTTGCATCAATAAAGTTTTAAAGCTGTTTGTTTAGCTACATGGTTAATCGACCTCTATGTTTTGCATCCGAATGTCAATTGATCGACACACCCAGAAAAAATACTATATAAATAATAGTTTTTTACTATTAAAAATAGTCAATAGGATAAATTATTATTTTAATCGGAAAATACCATTAAATACTAGAAAATATATAGTTTTTTACTATTAAAAATAGTCAATAGGATAAATTATTATTTTAATCGGAAAATACCATTAAATACTAGAAAATACCATGACATTGCCATTGAGTTTATATGAGAAGATTTATTTTTGGTATACTATTAAATCAATAATTGTCCTATTGACCAATTTTAATGGGATTTGATGGAATTTTTTCTGGGTGCAGAGCACCATATATTGAAAGATGCAACAATAGAGGTCTGTTCATTGTGCTAACCTTGCGACTTGGTAAAAATTGTTGTATATATTTCGATAATTTGTGTAATACTACACCGTGAAAAAAAAAGTGCGCTTTAAATTTTAAAGTTCACGCTATTAATTTAAATGCTTGCCGAATTTAAAGTGCAACACATTAAATTAAAATGTATCACATTCAAGTTCAACTCAATTTATCTTCATGCCAGTAGAACGCAGTCAATAGTCACGATTTGATGAATTCTACGAATATATGGGCCCGATATCTGGATATCGGAAATGTTAAAAATTATATCAAAAAGAAGAATTATAGAAGAGAAAGGGAGGCCATATCAATACGAACGTTTTTTGTAATCTTACAAAAAATTAAAAGTGACACGTTAGTTCTTCTATTTATCAATTTATATCACTCACATAAAAAAAACATCATTGCTGATGAAAAAAAATATCCATCATTGGAAATATTTTTATTTTCCTCATTGATTAGAATAAATACATCGCTCAATGTTCAACATTTATTCTCATCTCAAAAGTACTCATCATTGATGATGAAAATAATTTGTATCTTCAATTTTTCTCCTCATCGAAAGATGAGAAAAAACGGATTGTCGCGAATTCTCATCATTTGAAGATGAAAATAAATGATCTGAAAACTTTTTTTTTTATTTTGAGATTCACACAATTTTTTTTTTTCGAAAATGATGTTTCTGATCCTTTTTTGAGAGTCATGGATCACTACCAATAGAAATTTAGTGATACCATCTATCATATTCTGCAATATCATCGTTTTTAATTTTAATTCTAATGATATCCACTATCGATTTCACAAATTTATAATTTTAGGTCATAAATAAAGTTTTGACGCTTTTTTTGCGGACACAGACCACTCCAAATGGTACGCATCCCACAAAGTCTGCTACCGATCACAGCAAAAAAAAATATTTTTGACATAAAGTGATTTTTTACCCCTTTTTGGGGTCTATCGATTTCCGCAATAACATTTTTTCGGTCATTTTTTTTAATTTTCTGAAAAAAAAAAACTAATTTTACCATGGATCACTTCGTCCTCCAATAGACATGCCCAAAATAATTTGTATGACATTTTAAAACATTGAAAAAATATGGTCCAAGGTCATCCAGTCCTGGAACACCTCATCCTCCAGTGGGCAATAGGCCGAGTCAAAAAAAAATGTTTGAAAATGCTTACCTCGTGAATATTTTTTTGTGGAGCCCGCCAAAATCGTTTTTTCGTCATAGCTTCTTCTTCTCAGCTTCCCAACATTAAGTTTTATATATCGTTGGAAAGGTCTCGGCGTTTAATATATTTGTCCTATAGATTTATTTAACGACCAAGTTTATTTTCATCTTTAAATGATGAGAATTGAGAACTCGAAAAGTTTAGCTATTTCTTATCATTCGATGATGTGAAAAATTAAGAATAAAAATTATTTTCATCATTAATGATGAATACTTTTAAAGATGAGAATTATTTCGATCATTGTGCGATATATTTATTTTCATTAATGATGAAAAAACATATTAATCAATAGTGAGCAAAAAAATTCTCATCTTTAGTGAGGGATAAAAATGGAGTTATGAGAAAAAAAAAACATTATCGAACCCTATTAGAAATACAAGTACCACTTTAAAATTTTAAGTGTCACATTAAAATAAAAAATTTAAAGTAAACACATTGAAATAATAATTTTTCGAATACGGCCGAAATGACATATTTAATTATAAAGTGTTTTACACCGGAGTTTAATGTGATTTTGAAATTTTTATTCTCGATGTACACAGAAAAAAAATTTACATCATATAGATGAATTCCATTCATCAAACCAAGATTCATTATATTGAAGAGCCATTCATAATATTAATGACTAACGCCATCAATGTTATGAATGCTATCATAAATATGAAGAACGCTTGGTAACTGTCGAAAAAGTGTTCTTCAATATGATAAACTGTATGTGAAGAATACGTTTCATCATATTAATGAACCAAAATATAAAATACAACATATCTGTTTTTCATATTGAAGAACGCTGTTCATTAAACCAAATTTCTATTAAAATATTTTTATTTTCTTTCATTTTTTGCCGTACTTGCCGTAGTTCTCAAGTAGTTCTTGTGTGTTATTTCTTATATAATATAATGCTTGCTCGACATGCATAAATTAGGATTATGTTTTATAATATATTTATTATGATTACAACTTTTTATTAATAAAAAGTTTTATTTTAAAAAATATATTTTTGAAAAAAAAAAATGTTTTTGGAACAAGGTTTTTTTTTTGAAAAATTTTATTTTTCGAACAAATTTTTTTTTGGAAAATTTTATTTTTCAAACAAATTTTATTTAAAAAAAAAAAAAAATTTGTCGACAAATTTTTTTTTTTCGAAATTTTTTTTTTGGGATAATTTTTTTAGGATTTTTTTTTAATAAAATTTTTACACTTTTTTTTCGAATTATTTTATAATTTTTTTTTTTTTTTTTGAAAAAATATTATGAACAAATTCATCAATATGACAATTCAAATTCATTGTATTGAATATTTTGTTCATATATATAATGAATGCATTCATTAATATGTCATTTAATGAACGGTGGTATCAATATGATGATTCTGGTAGTTGGTGAAAAAATTCATAATATTTATGAATAAATTCATCATATTGAAGAATTTTTTTTTTCTGTGTACAATACTTTTTTTACATCATACATTTTAATTATGTTGTAATAAACGTCGAAATAAAAGTTTATTGCACTATGTGCCATGCAACCTATATTCATATCTCTTTTTTTGTGCAAGTCATTACTCCATGTAATGCCGCTTCCAAGTGCTAATGACCTAAAAACAAGGTGCTGCTGTTCATATCCTTTGCAGTCGTGCAAATTGTTTTTATGGTTGTTGTGTTTATACATGGAGTCAATGTACAGCTCTTTTTTTAAGTTTTTACATGCTTTATAGTTGTGTCTTTTTAATTAACGGCTATATTGTTCTAGTTTTTCATGTGTTCCCTTTGTTCTTGATTTCAAAATTTTTAAAATTAATACAAAAACTCTAAAACTCAACAACCATATGACGTTAATTTTGAATACCATAAAATAATGATAAATTTTCGATAAGAAACTTAAAATATTTTGAAGTGGAAATGTTAAGATTTAAGATTTTTTTGTCAAAAAGCTAAATTTTCTGAACATAAAAATTTGTTTATTGAAAATAAAAACTATTTCGTTTTTAACTAGATATCTTTAACGACAAGAAGAACGATTGCGTTCTAGATAGAATCGATTTAATTGAAAAACCAATCATTTTCGAATCATTATCGATAATTGAAAATGACAATTTGCGTCTATAATCGATATCTTTTCAATATCATAAAGATAACATTTGAATTGCTGGAAACATGAAGTTAGTAAATTCATTATTTAACTAAATAAAAACTAAAGAAAATATTTTTAAATTAATCAGCCAATAAACGAAATGAAGTGGCCTCTAAAAATAGTATCAGCTTTTTCGACAATTTACCCATATATTTATTTGTCAAAAATTTGATACTTTCGTTAAAGTCGTCTTTATTTAGTTAGATTTAGTTAGATTGAATGTTTTTAACTGGGTTTAATAATGGTGTTTTTTAAAATTCATCGTAATGTGTTTGTAGCAATCAATTATATTTTTTTGTCAAAATCATTTAATCATTTCAGAAAACTCAATGGAATAAGATTGCAGAAATATTTGAATGAATTTTAAAATAAATTGAAGCATTTTATGAAAATCAATAATATTAATTATAGAAAACATATTATGCTGCTGTAGTTATATTTTTCAAATATAACATAATCCTAATATGTTTGCTGTAAATAATTTTTTATTATTTATTTTATTTGTAAATTTAAGCAAACATTTTAATATTTTAGAGAAACAATGAAATTTTTGCAAGCATTCATAATTTAATTAGTTTAAATATTATTTTTTTAAACTTCTGCTTTCAAAATAACTTAATTATAAGAATTATATGTTTGTCAAGAAGTCAAGATCGCGCATAAATACAACATTCCACGGTACAGAACCAAATCAGGCGTATTTGTCAATTAAGATTAACTTCCGTATATGGTCCGAAAACGACGGGTGCCATAAGAGCAATTGAAAAAAAGTAAAATGTAGTAGTAGTTATTGCTGAATTACGTTACATTGAACGTTCTTAATTAATAGATTATGACGCTTCAAAGAGCACAACTGCCGACGGACTCTGACTGACCGACCAATCAAACCAATTAATGCAACTCGTTTTAATGTTGGTATAATTTGTCATGAATTATATTAAAGGCGGTCAGACGGTATTTTTCTTTATATATATTTACTAAGATATATTTCATTCGATATTTAATTTAGATGGTCCCATGGGTAATTTTCAGACTTTTTACTTTTTTGTGACACTTGGACTGTCAATAATCTCATATAGAGTTTGATCATACTCTATTGGTATCGTTGAAAATGATGATGGCAATAGGTGCATATTTAATTTGGCTTCATCATCAGAAAAGTATATTTGTTATATACCTTCACAAGAATTTATAACATTATTTTTTAATAAACTAAAAAAAGAACTATAAGAATACTGTGAAAATGCAAAAATACTTTTAAAACGTCGACCATACCAATTAAATAATTTGCTACTTAAATAAAATCATTTATTGGTATATTTTTGGAAGCAAATATCATTTTTAGCGTAATTTTAGTATTTCTTATAGTGACTATTTCAAGGATTTTTAACTCCTTTTATGGTAATGGTAAAAAAATTCAATCAAAATTAAATACTGACCCTTTTTTTTTTGATTTCGGACATGTTCTGAAATTACATTTGGTCAAATTTAAATTTGTTCAAATCAACAGTTTCAGATGAACAATTTATAACTGGGACCGCAAGGAGACTGAATAGGAACCGGTACCGGAACCAAAACCGTTTCGTTTTTAGGAAGGGTAATCGAAACCAATATTAAAAAATGTGTGGAATCGGAACACACACACACACACATTTTCGTAACAATATATATATATATATATATATATATATATATATATATATATATATATATATATATATATATATATATATATATATTTAAATATATATATATATATATATATATATATATATATATATATATATATATATATATATATATATATATATATATTTAAATATATATATATATATATATATATATTTTTTTGTTTGATCCAGAATTGGCACCAGAATCGCTATTTTAAAAATCTTGAAACCAGATATTCCAAAGAGTTTTAGTCCCTATCAGGGACCGCAAAGAACCGAAACCGTTTCGATTGTTGGAACCGTTATATATATATATATATATATATATATATATATATATATATATATATATATATATATATATATATATATATATATATAAATTTTTTGGTTGGAACCGGAACCGCTATTTCAAAAATCGTGGAACCAGAACCGATATTCCAAAGGGTTTTCAAAATTTTATTTCGATTGAAAACGGAAATATACATATTAGAAGTATCATTTTGAATAAAACTATCGTATTTTAATGAATTTCCGAATCGTCAAAAAATTTAAAGAGCTAATACAAAGAAAGCATCTTTAAATGTCTAATAGTGTAAAAAAATGCTCAGTGTCGGCAAAATTATAATCAGAGCACCTCTGCTGAAATAGCTTAAAATAGTGAAATAAGGTTCTACTTTAATGCTCTGTGATTTTAGCTGAAACCCACAAAACAAAAAACATTACTTAAAATACTTTTTTTTTGGTCGGTCTGTCTATGCTTTAAACATGAAGTGAGATAAAACTGCGGAAAGTTGAAAATAGAAAATCTTATCCTATGACTTTGAATTCGGCAGCCAAGTGTATCGCATGCTGCCTCCAATGATAATAATGATGATGACTATGGCTGCTTTGGAGTTTTATGGTAAATTAAGCTTTGCACGCATCAAAATGAGGTTGAAATTAATGAAAAATATATGTTTTATATAATGTGCAGATACGCAAGATACTACAACATAAAAAAGATACGCACGAAACGCATAGAAACAACGCGATAACCTCAAAATTATATGTGGAAAAATGTAGATACATTCGGCGGCGTATAAAGAAAACTATGCAAAGTAGTTGTAGAAAAACATAGAGCAGTAGTTTTATAAAAATAATAGCTATGGGCTGTGCCAGAAATAAATTCGTGTCAGAAAACATTGCCTAACAAAAGGCGCATTGTGGTTGCCCGGAATTTTATGGGTGGTTACTTTATTAATGGCCCTTTTTGAAGACATATGTTGGTTGAACTGGATTGTGTTGAGATGGGTGTTGCTCGTCGAAATATAGCTGAATTTAGTTTGAATTGTGTGGGACGTAGTTTGTCGTCATCACCGCCTTTTTGGTGGGGTTGGTTTTCTTTAACTCATGCGGAAAGTGAAATGTTTCAAAATCCAGAGTAAAAGTAGATGGTAAAGAAACAGCGAAAGCAAAAGCCACTCAACCTAAATTTAGTAGTTCTTGTTTTTGTAAATACACCAGAAAAATACCACGAAAATGTTTAACATTCTGTCGACATGCGACATGCGTTTGAAGGTGCGTCCGATGCCGTGTCCACGTACACATCACATCACGTTGACCCAATCAATTGGGACGCAAATTGGGGCCACGCTATCAACGTTTCGGTTTTAATCGAATTGACACAAATCTATCTATCAATAAAATAAATACAACCAACAGCAAGCAGGTTGTTGTGGCCATTTAATTGAACGAACGAAACGCAATTTGTATCTTAAAATAATTCAATTTACGTCATCGAAATGGGAGGCTTTTTTAAATGTCTAGTAATTTACATAAATATATAATTTTTAATTAATGTAATGACATTTTCTTTCTTTACGTCAGTAGAACGAACGACTTAAGAAAATTTATACAAAATGTTGAATCAATTAACGGTTAAACAGTTAACATAACGTTCAAACAAAATGTTAATCGGGTTTTCATTCGTTTTAATTGTACGGAAGGTAACATATCGTTAAAAAGGTTACTTGGTTATTAATATTACGGAAATTGATAATTTATTAGATTTTTTGTGATTAATAGAAATAAAAATTAAAATATACTATAGAACTTAAACATAAGCTAATCCATTTTTACTATTTTTTAAATTAGAAAAAAGGCTGAGTATTTTAATTTATATAAAACTGAACCTTTAAAAAATGACCCCAATTATATTGAGCCAACCTGAACACAAATTTTAATGCATATCAATAGAATTTTTTGAGTTTCTACTACCTGTGCGGAAATCAAGATGATATCTTTATAAAGTACACAGAAACAAAATGAACGTAAATATAACAGAGATTCATTGATTCAAAATAGTTAATTCTATTAATATAATTAACTGGATATAGGAATTATTTAATAGTACAAATTAAATACTTTCAGGGTTGGTATATTTGCTAAAATAAATGCATTTATAACATGTACATCAACCGACAACCGAGTTTAAGAAGCACTACATAGTTTTACAGCCACTCACAGTTTTATATTCACTACACAGTATTACAGGTACTGTTGGGCCGATCTTATTTTGCATTGGTTCATCGCAACGCGTGATTGCCTATGTGGTTCGTCGGGTCGATTTTTCGTACATTGTGCGTTTATCATGACTTTGGTATTCTGCTCCTTATTTCTGTTAAACATTTCCCTTTCATTATACAGGGTGGTCCGCTTTGGGGTGTAAATATTTTAGGGACTGATTCCTTGGTTCATATCATGAAAAAAATTGTTCTTGAGTTAGGGTCTATTTGTAACACCCAATGATATACAGGGTGTTTTCAAAATTTACTTTACAAAAATTGATACAACCGTATACTTAATTATAACTTCTACAATTTATAGCCCAGAGCAAAAATATTACATTAATTTTAAAGGTAATCGATCATAGTTTCTAGTGAAAATTTAATATTGGCATTGCGCTAGGATAATTTTCTTATCAAAGTAAAAAAATATTACAACTGTTTTTTATAAAACTCAGGTTTTCTCGCAATTTTTATCTATTATTTTGTTAATCTTTTTTTTAATATTTGCATGTATCATAGTATAGTAAACCATTTCTTTATACATTATTTTTATCATGCGCTTACCCTTTTCCTTGCGGAGCACTCCTTGTAGAGCTCTTAAAATTCTCAAATTCTTTAAAATATAATTTTAAAAAACATTTCGCGATTACGATTCGTGGTATTATGTATAAAATAAATTCAATTGATGTTATATTGAATGTTATATTGATGGTTTTAAAATCTAATGTTAATCACAACGAGAATTTTATGATTTTTTAAATACAAGTAAAACCCGTATACGAATTGATATCGCGAATCGGTTTCATCATCTGTGAGGTTCTGCAACAAGATCCCATCCATGGTTTTTAAAAGTGATGCAAAAAAATATAAATTTTCTAAATATTAAAAAGTGATATGCAATTGCATTTCAAATGCATGTAAAATCCGCATAGGAATTGATATCGCAAAGCTGTTTTCGAATTCATCATCTGTGAGGTTTCTGCTACAAGATCCCATCCTTGGTTTTTAAAGTGACGCAAAAAAATATAATTTTTTCTAAATATTAAAAAGTGATAAGCAGTTGCACTTCAAATGCTAGTAAAAACAGGATGCGAATCGATATCGCGAAGCAGTTTTCGAATTCACGATCCAGGGGGCTTCTGGTACAAGATGCATTCAATTGTTTTTGAAAGTGACACAAAAAATATATGTTTTGAAATTATTTCAAAATATGGTACACATTTAAAATGCATTTTAAAACCGCAAACGAATTAATCCAGAAAAACGGTGAACGCACATATCCTTGGATTGGTCTCTAGTTTTACGTACATATCGATTTTTTTAAGTGTGCAAAGTACTGTCGCACGGTGATATAATTAAATATTTAATCAATACAATTAAATGTCGCATCGGTGATGAAACATTTAAAAATTAATTGTATTGATACATTTTTTGCTATATATTTACACATACATTTTTTTCTGTGTAACACATAGGTCTATTTTTTAAAATTTACAGGAGAGCATTTTAAATTATCACAGATACAATTGGCTGTTCAGAGTTGTCTGATTAGGTTTCGTGATCTTACACCTTATTTAATGCTTATTTCATTTGATGCATATATAAATTCTCCTGAAATTACGAATATTTTACGATCCCTTTCAAACAAAACATAGTTTTCTGAACACATATACCATAATTTATTAGAATAATATTGTTAACCGTATTTTATTAATAACATAACATATTATTGTGTTGTTTATATTAGATCAGTTTACAATAATACGATTTTTAATCATATTTTTCATGTGTTAGGTCAGGTTGCCTTAAACGCAGTAGAACTTTTCTATTTAGGGGTTGGCATAATAATGATTCTGCCATTTTGCACATCAGGTAATGACAATAAAAAAAAAAATTGTCACAAAACAAACATTTAAAAATTATATATTATATTTTCTTTAATATCGGCCACACCAGATTATTTTCTTATAAAACCTACATCAACTATTCGTCAGAGATTTATTTTTTAAAACCTTGTTAAAACCACAAAATAGTGGCTTGACGTAATTTACTGCTAAATGTCAAGTACGACGTGAATCAGTCCTAATTACCTCATCCAAAGAATTAATGGTATTTCCACATTATAGGTCTTACAATTACAAAGATATGCATATATATTGTAACATTGTAACAAGTTTAAATTAATAAAGAAAAATGTATGACTCAATATACATAGTACTGACATACGCAACACTGCACCAGCGTCACCTCTTCTTTGCATTCTCACCTCGTTTGTGTCATCAGCATGGCCAACCACATCCTATGCATTTACCAGACAACCTGCTGACAATCTTAATTATATTACAGTGGTGTCAACGCACACAAGAGCGTCTTGAATTTAATTAAACACGTTGACTGCATGTAAATTACGATCATCATTTAACGAGTGTTTATTTTTATTGATTAAATTTTTTTGTTTTTCATATTTTGTATTAAATTTAAAATGATTCACGTGACAGAAACAGATGTTGTTACAAAACCTGTATTTTGTAGTTAAATATATTTTATTGCAGTGCTTTACTAAGTTGTATTATTATCAAAAACAGTTTTATTATTTATAAATCTAGAATTTATATGAATAACTTTTTATTCATTTAAGATAATATTTATTGGAACATTAAAATGTAAGCTATTTTCTACAGAATTTTGCATTATTAACCAATAATTTACATGTAAAAGTTACGTTGAAAATCGAATAATTGAAAATTTTGCAAAAAAAGTAGGGAAACCTGGGGTAAAGTAAGACATGGGGGCAATGTAGAAAATTGAAATTTATTGACAAGTTTTTGCACTTAGAAGTTTCAACTTTTTCATCCATATTTTATACATAAATTTAATACCCTTTTATTGCACTTCAAGAACATGTGAAAAAAATGTTATTTTTAAAGTTAATGTAATGTTTGCTATCAAAAATTCAGAATTTTTATCGTTTTTAATTAAGACGGTATGTTTGAAATACAAACGAGTTTCAGATTGCTTAAATGGTGCTAGCCCAGTCTGCCATGTCTCGAAGACCTCCGATGCCTCGAATTTTATCGAATAACTTCGAGAAAAAAGTTCGATCTCGTTTACTTTATCGATTCTTATTTTTATAATTTCTCGTTCAATCAAATTCATTGACATGATACGATATATAAAAATTTATCGCATCGATATCGTAATATTTTTCGAAGCAATATCGAACTTTGAACCTTTTTTTTCATGGATATCGTTCCGATTTCAAAAAAATTCTCGTACCGAGAAAACTCCGACAAAATACATCTACCTACTATGTAGATCCAATTTAACGCTCCATATCGGTACGAGAAAGTGTCCGATATCGTGTGATTTCTCCTTTTTCTCGCATTAAACTCGTAACGATTTCGATACGAATGGCATACTGGGAAGTTATCTTCAAATTGTCATATTGGGGTAAAGTAGGAAACATTTTCTTGGGTAAAGTGGGAAACGTAATTTAAGCAATGTTTATTGTAGTTTTAGAGAAAATATTATGTTATATGAATTATTTAATTGATTTAACCAAGAAAAAAACTTCAATCGTGGCCAAAAACTAATGAAAACATATTGACTTCACCTGAGATAAGATCTAAATTGCAGAATAAAGCCAAAAAGAAAGTAAAAAGGATCGATATATTAACAGGAGCAAAAAGAATACTTCGATAAATATTCATCGGTAGAAGAAGACATTTTATAATTTTATTAAATAAAATGACAAAGAAATTAAAATTCAACAATCCAATGAATTGCAAATACTTGAAATGTGCGAACTTGACGACCAGCAACTACACCTGTGTCCATTATCACCAGTGTTGCCAGTTTTGCCTTTTTAAAGATAGATTTAGCCTTTTATTTTTGTGTTTAGCTTTAAATTTTGGGGATTTTTATTTTGACTTTTTTTAATTTTCAAAATCTTAATAAAATTGCTTTATAAAGTTTCGAATCATTTCGAAATTTGATAAAGCAGTTCATTTTAAATTAAAATATTGGTCAAAATACAATCGTGATTTTGTCTAACATTTTTCGAGTTTCTAAAAATTAGAAAAGAACCACCTGATTGATTACATTCAGAGAATTTTGAAGGATAATTTGTTAAACTGGTTCATGTTAACTATATATGACACTTTTAACTATGTAAAACAACAACAATTCTTTAAATTAAACAGATATTCATGTTAACTTTACATTTTCAACTATTAAAATAGAGACTAACAAAAAATCACTTAACATGTTCAATTTGTTTAAAAAAACAACATGAAATCTGTTTAATTTTGGATAAAATTTACATGATTATTTCCCTAAATAAATTGAATGTTTACAATCTTTTTGTACTCTACACCTATGAGGTACAGGGTATATTAACTTTGTATATATTGTATATTATATTAAAATTGACTAAAACATATTGTTTTAGGTATGTTTTAGCCAAAAGTAGGAACTGAGTTTCGAAATGAGTCAAATCGGTCAACGGACACGCCCATCTCCCATACAAGTCACTTTTATATAACTTTTTAGGATCTAATAACTCGAAAAGTATTCAAGATATTGCTATAAAATTTAAAACCTATTGTTATAATTCACCTTAAAATATGTGGTCTAAAAATGGGCGTGATCGGCCCACTTTTTTTACATTATTTCCCACTTTTATTTTTAAAATTTTTTTTATTAGTTTTTTTACTTTTATGTATTTTTATTAAATTATGGGGATAAAAGACGTACATTTCTCATGTGAATAATATTCTGAGAAATTTAAATTTAAGGTCTACAATTAAATATCACACAATAATATTCCCACCAAAGGTGTAGGGTATTCCATAATCGGGCATGTGACCGAACTTACCCATGTGCTCTAACTTTCCCAACTCGTTTTTATTACCTTATTATATTTTTTGTATCCTTAATATTTAATAATTTGTTGTGAAAAAAAAACATGAAAAAGAAAAATTAAAATAGCAATTTGGAAAAAATGTTCAAGTTTCTCACTTTACCCCAACAATTTTCATCAAATCCAAAATTAAGCCGTTTTGAAAAATCGCTCACAAATCAATTAAAAAGCTTAAAAATTGTATTCTGTTAAGGCAAAAAGTTACATCATTAACCAGTGGAATAGAATCTTCAAAAGAATTTAAAAATTTATTGAAATGTACTTTTTTTTTGCTAAAACTGTGCCATCTAAATAATTTGCTGCATTGACGTACAAATATTCATACTAGCAAACACAGTTGCTGATTTAACTACGAATAGCAAATTTTTTCATAAAATTCATTTTCATTAAATTACTGAATTTCATTACTGGACGCATAATGCATGCAACTAAAATCGGTTGTTATATTTACGTCGATTATTTTTTACTGTGTATGAAATGTCGTTACTGGAAGAAAATCCTTATATTTTTAAATTTTGTTTATGGTTGCCAATCTCTACTTAAAATATATAATTAGGTTCAACTCTAACTAATTTTTAATATTTAATTCATATTTATCCTTAATAAATATTTATAATATTAATAACGTAAATTTTGTTCTCTTTCTTTGCAGCTAAATGTCAAAGCATCAAAATCATCGAGATTACAACGTTTGTTAACTGAACACAGCGCCGTTTTTCAAATGTAAGTAGTTACTTGAACATTATTTATAATTTAATATTCCAAATAAATCTATAAAGTACATTGACTCCAAGTAACAAAACAAAAAAAAAAACACTGAAAATATGCTATAATTTCTTATGTAAATAATACCAAAAACACTGCAGTTCAAAATCAACGCAATTATTATGAGTAACGAGCCTGCGAAATGAGCTAAAAAACGCAACGAGTTAAAAGCAAAAAAAAAATGATGAACAAAAAAAACACAAACGCATCATTAAATTCTATTGAGAAATATGCAAATCTCTCTATTGTTAAAGCAACAAAAACAACAACTATGTTAATGATTAATACAAAAACTAAAACAAGAAATATAAAAATAAAACTGCTAAAATAAGCTGTTTGCCGCCAACCGGCAAACGGTTTAACGAGCCTCTTGTGCCACAACTATTCCACGTTTTGCAAGTGGCAACACTGTTTTTCTGTCGGCATCGGCGTCATCGCCACTGTCATTTATTGTTATTATGGAAAACGGTTTAAGTGTCTGTCGCGTTTGCACACTTGCCCCATGCTGGCGGCTTCCTCATCAACTGCTGGGTACTACGGTTCGTCATTGTCGTCTCAGTCTTCTACTACTTCATGGTTTTAATGATGATCGCTGAAGGTCATTCGTTGAAATGAAATGGAAAACAATTGCCTTCGGGCAAAACGTTTGACAGCACGTAATCCTCAGATGCTGTTGAAAGGCAGGGTTCGTCTCGCACGGGTTTCGCCTATATAATGAAATATTTTAAATTAGTAAATCAAATGCACTTTAAAAAGTTGATTTCTTACCCTAAATCATATCGTGCTGCTGTATTTCAATTAACGTTCTAGTGGTAATTGACTAGGGTCATAATCGGGAACTGAATATTGCATTTCCGAAATAATGTCTACGGATTGCTCCTTTTTCTATATACGAGGCATCCCAGTCTGCCATGTCTCGGAGACCTCCGATGCCTCAAATTTTTATCGAATAACTTCGAGAAAAAAGTTCGATCTCGTTTCTTTACCAATTCCAATTTTTATATTTTCTCGTTCATTCAAATTCATTGACAAGATACGATATATAAACATTTATCGCATCGATATAGTAATATTTTTCGAAGTAATATCGAACTTTGATCATTTTTTCATGGATATCGTTCCGATTTCACAAAATTTCTCGTACCAAGAAAACTCCGACAAAACACATCGACATCTACCTACAATTTGACCCTCGATATCGGTACCTGAAAGTGTCGCATATCGTGTGATTTCTCCTTTTTCTTGCATTGAACTCGTAACGATTTCGATACGAATGGCATACTGGGATGTCACACCAATTTTATCAGACATTGTAACTCTCAGTCCTTTCTATTTCAATGAATCAATGGATTTTTTTATTTATATGATGTCATCCCAGTCTGCCATGTCTCGGTGACATGCGATACCTCAAAGCTTTCTCGAATAACTTAGATAAAAAGTTCGATCTCGTTGCTTTCTCGATTCTAATTTTTAAAAATGTTCGTAAAGGGTTTTTCAACAGGGACGCTACAAAAGTAGAGCGACAGGGACAGCAAACGACGCCATATTTCTTACCGCTCTTTTGACATTTCTCTTCAGTAAGGTTTGCCATTTCATGATGGAAGGATATACGAATTCGAATTTCGGTAGTAAATTTTAATAATTTCGACTCGTTGTTGGCTCGTATATCTTTCCAAAAAAAATCACTTGAAAAAAACTTTTGTAGCACTCTTATTGAAAAACCCTTTACATTCAAATTCTTTGACAATATACGATATTTAAACATTTATCAAATCGATATCGCAATATTTTTCGCAGCAATCTCGAAATTTGATCATTTTATCTTCGATGTCGTTCTGAAGTCGAAAAATTTATCGTATCGAGATAACTCCGACAGAACGTTCCGATATCTACCTACCATCTGACGCTCGATATCGTTATGAGAAGGGGTCCGATATCGTGTGATTTCTCCATCTACTCGCAATTATTATAATAAATCATCGAAATTTTAGGTTTGTTTTTAGAATTTTACAAATGATATATTTTAGGGACATCAAATTGGATGTGCGCGATATTGTTTAAGTTTAGAAAATATGACTTACATTTTCCAAAAGTCAATGTTAATGGGTATAAAACGAGACCGTAGATGGGGCTTCCTCATCGACTGCTAGGTATATTGATCTGTGTATATTTTAGGAATGTATGTTAAGTAAATCATCGAAAATAAAAATCTAATTTTGGAGGCTGGGTAAGCAAAACCACATTTTTCAATATTTCATATAGACTCAAAATAATTTCTAGGACATTTAACAAAATAGGTTTCGTTTTTTTTCGTAAAATGCACGAATAACTCGTAAAATACATGAATCATTTGTAATTTCTTATTTTTTCCAAGATATTGTTTACGAACGATTCGTATATATTACGAATCAATATTCGTATTATACAAAATTACAATTTCGTTTAAATTAGAAAACGTTCGTTATATTAATTTTTTTTACGAAAGAATAACAAATTTCATGAATATTATTTCGTAAAACTATGAGCTTTACAATTTACGAATAAATTACTAATTTTCGTAAATTTTGAAGCAATATGTAGAATTTTACGAAAAATGTGTGTTTTTTATGAACAATTAGTAAGAACAGAAATACGTTTGCATCAAATATCAAGATACTAAGAGCTGCATTTTATTTCAATTAGTATCGCGTTTTAAAGTACGAATATTTTCGTAAAATGTACGAATATATTCGTAAAAAGGTATAAACATATTCAATAAAGTAGGTACGAATAAAAATAGCAATCTTTCATATTATGTACGAATGACTTTCATAGATAAAAATCTAATAATTTTGTCGTAAAATACACAAATAATATTCGTATTCTTTTAATAAATTTACAAAAGTTCTTTCGTGTATTTTACAACCCATTTTTTCTTGGTTCGTTGTAAAGAACTTATTTTATATTTACGTGATTCAAACAAGCTGCTTGTTTATATGCTGTGTGTATAAAATGACCCCAGCAGGAAATGGCCTCATTGACGACAAGGTCATCAATGATGAATAGAGGACATTTGAAAATTTTTCATTGATGAATATGTCTACAACAACTTCATAAATGACATTGCATTAAAGACGTCATACACCATATGTCATATATATATATATATATCAATACATTGTGAAAATCTGTCATTGATGAAATGTTATTGATGACGTCATTGATGAAAACTAACATTCACGTCACATGATCCTAAAGGTATGCAGCATTTAAGTTGTGAAATGCAATGTGAAATGCATACAACATACGTCTAGGGGCAGCATTAAAGCGTAAAACTGAAAATTTGCGTTCGATGTCACCCTGCCATATAATTCATAGGTACAAATTGAGGGACCAATTTTTATAAAAGCGAGATAATAAGCAGTAATAATGTTGATAGATGATGGCCGTTAGTGATATACATTATTGACACTAGCAAGTACACATACCATTCCAACCGAGAACAGAAGAAAATAATGAACTTGAAATAATAAATAAATTAAAATAAAATAAATAAAAAAAATATAAATTAAAAAATAAGTAAAATTATAAAACAAAAAAAAAATTTACAAAAAAAAAATATGTATGACAATCATTTGTGACTTCATTGATGAATGACGTGCATGACAACGTTAATGCTACATCAAGCAGGGATCAGTGGACATTTGTATGAAAATGTCATCAATGCTTTGCAGTGCGAAAATGCTATCGGTCATCGATGTTTCTGACCTGACATAGGAGAATCATTGAGGAATCATTGGTGACATTTCCTGCTGGGATGTTAAAGCTATTATTTTTACTCTGATTAACTATTTAATTGTAGTATCAAATACTCTCTAACTCTACAATTACCCACTTTTAATCTGTTTGATAAATTCTTTTTTTTAATGCCTCGTTACCTTAAGCTAGTTTTAAACGCGTTCTTAATTAAGCCATGCCAGTCACGTTTCGTATACAAAACCTTTTGTAATTTTTGGTTTTGTTTTTTTTTTTGTATTTTCACGTTTTAATTTTTCCTTTTAATCAACGTGTGTTCTACTTTAATTACTGAATCTCCTGCTGTTTAGGGAAATACAAACGAAAATACAAAAGAAAATTAAAATTTGCATTAATAAAGTTGACTTAATTAAGAGAACATTTCCGCCATATAGTTGCGATTATGCAGTGTTTTCATAACGTAAACCCCTGGGGCTATGTTATAAGTTTTGAGTTTTAGCAACAAAAAAAAAATACTTTATAGGTAGGTACTAAGTTTATTTCTGTCAGTTAAAAAGTTGTCCAATTAGATAAACTACTGTTTAGCATTAAAATGTACATAAATTGATACTAATAATTGGGGTCTGTTTATTTATATAGATTTCATAGAGATTAATTACGAGGTCAGTTTATTTTTGTATTCATTGCATTTTATACACAATTTGGTTATTTTGAATGCATTTAAGTTGGCATCAATTTTAAATGTACAACTTGTGAAAATTATATTTCAACACTTTAAATATTTCGGTTTTTCTATAGTTTAATTAACTGTTGGATTTTGTGTTTTTCACAGTTTAATATTTTAATTGTTTTTTTTTAATTGAGGTGAAACTATTCATTTGGTCGATGTATAAACATTCGATTCGAAATAAGTGGTTTTAAGCTAATTTAGGCAATTAAAAAGCAATAAGTATTACCAAATAATGTTTAATTTATATAAAATTTCTCCAATTATTTAAAATTAATTAAACTTTAAAAATATCTTCAATGAATTACATTTTAGTTAACACCTTTTTTGTTAGTTTACAATTTATAGTTATCGATATTGTATACAATTTCACTTTCGATCGATATTATAATTTTTGACAAAAACAAATCGAATTGAATTTGTTTAAGATTTATTTGTACTATTTCAATTCGATTTAAAATATTTAATTTGTTCTGAAAAATGCAAAACTGGAACTAGTATTTGGGAAGATCATGTTGGTCATGTAACTGGTCGGATTGTAACAAGGTAAAAATACAATGATAAGTTTTCGATCATGCACAGAAAAAATATTTAAATCATATTGATGAATTCCCTTCTTCAAACAATGATTCATTGTATTAAAGAACCATTCATAATATTAATGACTAACGCCATCAATGTTATGAATGCTATCATAAATATGAAGAACGCTTGGTAACTGTCGAAAAAGTGTTCTTCAATATGATGAACTGTATGTGAAGAATACGTTTCATCATATTAATGAACCAAAATACAACATATATATTCTTCATATTGAAGAACGCTGTTCATTAAACCAAATGTCAATCAAAATATATTTTTTTCGTTCATTTTTTGCCGTACTTCTCAGTTCTCAAGCAGTTCTTGTATGTTATTTCTTATATAATGCTTGCTCGACATGCATAAATTAGTAAAATGTTTTATAATATATTTATTTATAATTAAAACTTTTTATTAATAAAAAATTAAATTTGTATTAATAAAAAGTTGAAATATTTTGAATAAAAAAATATTAGTTCAACAATATTCATCATATTGAATATTATATTCATAAATATTATGAACAAATTTATCAATATGGCGATTCAAATTCATTGTATTGAATATTTCGTTGTTCACTATGATATAAGTTCATATATATAATAAATGCATTCATCAATATATGATTTAATGAAGGGTGGTATCAATATGATGAATCTGGTAGTTGGTGAAAAAATTCATAATATTTATGAATAAATTCATCATATTGATAACTTTTTTTGTGTGTGGCTCTAGCACAATTTATACTTGGGTTGTTCTAATATAAAACATTATGGAATATGCGGTATTTAAAAAAAAAAATTATATTCCCAGCAGATCAATACAAGCGAATATTTATGCCCGAATTGTATATATTATTCAGGCATGTGTCCTCAGTCTTGAAGTATTCAAATTATTCAGACCTGAAAACAATGTTTAATTGGAAGGGCCTGAATTAACAACTAAAGACTTCAATAAGACTTCAGGAGTATTTCAGACATGCAATCAAAGCTGTAAGTAGCGTTCCTAGGTCAGCTGTTCGTTGTACTGCGAACCGAAAGATTGCGGATTCGAGTATCCGCAACTGGAACATCAAAAATATGACTTATTTTTCTATACGGCGTTACCTCTCGGCAGACAATGGCGAAATTCCAAGGTCGCTTGCGTCATCATATTATTATCCCAGTGTTGCCATACGTCTCGATATCGTTAAGAGATCAATGCGATTAGAAGGAGATATCACATGAAATCGGTCACATTCTCGTAGCGATATCGAGCGTCTAACTGGACCCACATGGTAGATAGATATATAGGGTTTTTCAATAAGAGCGCCACAAATGTTTTTTTCAAGGTTTGCCATTTCATGGTGGAAAGATATACGAGCCAACAACGAGTCGAAATTATTAAAATTCGAATTCGTATATCTTTCCATCATGAAATGGCAAACCTTACTGAAGAGAAATGTGAAAAGATCGGCAAGAAATATGGCGTCGTTTGCTGTCCCTGTCGCTCTACTTTTGTAGCGTCCCTGTTAAAAAACCCTTTAGATGTGTTCTATTGGACTTTCTCGGAACTAGAAATTTTCGAAAACGATATCGAAGAAATAAATATTTAAAGTTTGAGATTGCATTCAGAAATATTGAATATCGATTGAAATTATAAACGATATGCAAGGTGATCGACAATTTTTTAACATTGTTTTATGGGATAGCTTCGAGACATCTAAGGTATCCGAGCCATGGTAGACTGTGTATTAGACTGGCCCTTATTTGTATTGAGACAAAAAATCTTATTTGATTAAAGGTGGTACCCTCTCATTTTCTTCATTTATACGAAAGATAAATTAGACCAAAATTTTAAACAAATTGGATAATGGTAACATGTTCTTACGAGCCTTTTCGGTTTGATGCTAAAGGAAAAAATCAATTTTTCATTGCGTCACTTATCATTGTGAATCAAAATACTAATGTATTAAAAAACTAAGTATGCAATGTTAAAGAGTTTAATCTTCTAAAAAAATTGGCGATTTCATTTTTTCTATCAAAGGTCCTTATAAAAGGACAAACATTGTATGTATATTATACAACAATAATGAGACTAACTAACTTTTTCACACGAGAATTTTTGTGCAGCAAATGATTTTGTGTAAAAAAAAAGTTAATATAGTGGTATCTTAGAGAATCGATCAAACTAACTACAACGAGTAAAATATAATATCTGCCAATTTCAGTTCAGTTGGGAAGGTTAGATCACATGGGAAATTTTTAAGTAGGGACATTTTATAGTAGGTGTTATTATAATAGTTAGGATTATCAAAATTATAGTCGGTCTAATCCGACTATAAATACCCTACACATATGTGTGGTTACCATTCAAAGTTGTATATAGGTCACCAGGGTATACGAATCCTGAAAATAACTACAAACTTTCAATCGCTGAAGAATTTCCATTCATTTGATACCCATATTTACATATGGGTAGGTGTACCGAATTTCGATTTTTTTGGGAACCACAAGTCGTTTCGCGGGAGAACATTATTTTTATGTATTTGAGCATGAACTCAATATATATTTGACCAACAAAAGTTTATATGAACACGTATACAGTATAATTCACCAGTAGATGTGTTTTATATGATAAATTTGAACATAAGTGGTCAGTTAACAGGTCATAATGTACTGATCATGCCCATTTTCACTGACAAAAAGCGTATATATATAAGTAATCTAAATTATGAGTTTCATTTATTTAGCTCTTCTAGTCTTTCTGTAATCGTGATTTCAACAGACAGACAGACAGACAGACAGACAGACAGACAGACAGCTAAATCGACTCAGGAGGTCATGCTGATCAAGAATATATATACTTTTCCATACCAATCTGAATATACCCTCTCACTCTTAGTGTAGGGTATAATTATGTAATTTATGTGCAGGGTGTTAAAGCAGAAAAATTGAAAATTTATAGGTTTGTCCCTTTTTTGTGTTATATCCTTCTATCATGACATCTGATCAAAAAACTGCAAACGCCAATTTGTTAAGATGATTTACATATATAAAATTGCGTACTTAGTTTTTCCAAACTTTTATAGTTGGATTCTATATAAGAAGTAAAACTATGAAAATGTGATTTTTTCTGAATAAAGTTTCAACCCGAAATGGCTCGTGAAGGACAGGTTACCGTTATCAAATCGATTTAAAACTTTGGTCAAATTCATTTTTCGTATAAATGAACAAAATGTGAGGGTACCATCTTAAAATAAATAAGATTTTACAAATAAAGATTTCAAATTTCAAAAAATAAGGACCAGTCCACCTACTATGTATTTTAATTGAAAGTGAATAAATTTAACAATCCGTATAAATATTCCTGAAAACAGCGTTGAATTAAAAAAAAAGTATTAAGTAATATGAAAATATTATGCTAGTATCATGGCTGAATTGGTGAAAATGAAAAATTCAGTTGTATCGCACGCATGGACTTTCTAGATTCAATACAGGTCTGGGCGTTATCTTTTGAAATCTGGATTAGATTTAGTTGTAATCAAAAATACACAATTTCTTTTATTGCACTTCTTGAAAAGATCATCCTTATTAAAATAAACGTATTTTTTTTACAAAGACAAGAAATCAATTCACAATTTATTGTGCGCATATGCTGTAAATACTAAAATATTGTCTCATTTGCAAAAAGTGAAAATGTGCATTGACAAAAATAATACATAACATAATAATAATTTCACTTTTTATTTTTGTAAATTTCGAAATTAAAAATAAGCCCTCATAAATACCCTCACATAAAAATCTTGTTTGTGCAAAAGGAAAAGTGAAAATTTTTGGCAAATTGCAATTTGTCACCAACAATTAGAGTCTTTTATGCGACAAACAACAATTGTTAGACATAACAGAATATCAATGAAAACAACAGTAAAAATTGTCATTGTCATTATTTTGCTGAAATCCGATCGAAATGTTGTTGACATGGTGTACGCGTGCCCGCCCAATCAATTGGTACTCGAACCATAGCTATTTCGTAATATTTGACAGTGAGTCTTTTTGTTTTTCCATCTATATTTTTTTCAAATTAAATAGAAATGTTTCATGCCAATAGAAAATAGAAATACAACTCAAAATTACTACAATATTTTTTTAACAAAGTAATTTGTTGTAGTTTTGTATTTCTGCAAAAACAAAAATTTTACTTTGTAACAAAAAAAACTTAATTTTTCGCAACTAAGTTTTACTTTCTTTGTAGACAATGAATATAGTGATTTTTTTTTTTGTTGTGTTCCGTTTCTCGTTCAGTTATTTTTCTTGTTCAGTCAACAATTGCACTTGAAATTAGTTGAAATTAGTAGAGAGAACGTAGTTAATATACTATAGTTATGTTAATCATGCGCCAGAGACGACAGTATTGGGCAACGCAGTGTTGGGTAAAGTGGTGTTGGACAACGCAAGTATTAGTTGTAAAATTTTACAATTAAACTAGATCTAGGGAATTAAAAATAATCCACTGAAATATAAATAACAAAAACCCTACAAACCATTTGACGATAATTTTTAAATTCGATATAATAATGATAAATTTTATATATAAAACAGAAAGTATTTGAAAATTTAATTGCGTCTTCTTTATAATTTTTGACAAAAAAATAAAATTTTCTGAACAAATAATTTTTTTTTATCGAAAATAAATCCATTTATGATATCATCTCGATATCTATAACGACAAAAACAGCGATATCATTTTAGTTTGTTTCGTTTTTATTGTTCGTTTTCGTATTTGGGGCTATAAACGATATCGTTTCGATATCGTAAAATTATCGTTTGGTTTGCTGGAAATTAAAGATAAAAAAAAAACATTTTTATATGAAATTATAAAATGTCTACAATCAAACTAGTTTAAAATAAAAATTTAGCAATTTAAACAAAAAAAAAAAACATATTTTTAAATAATAATAAAAAAAAATCACATTCTTTTAACATCTCTGCGCACCATTTGAAGATAATTTTTAAATTCGATATAACCCAGTCTGCCATTCGATTTGATATTGCTTCGAGACTGTTTCGAGATGTCCAGGAATTCATTCGATCTCTTTTACGATTTCGTATCTATATTATATTACAATTCGTTCTAAGATGTGCACAGATATCGTAACGAGATAACAAACTTTATTCGAAACGATAACAAAATGATGCTGGATCGATATCGTATTTTCTCCCTCAATTTTATTGTACGAAAAATTGTAAAAATTAGTTGTGCTAAATCAACGAGATCGAATTTTTTTATCTCAGTTAGTTCGAGAAAACTTCGTGCATCGAAAAGCTCCGACACATGGCAGACTGGGAATAATGATAAATGTTCGCTATAAAACTCAAAGTATTTGATAATTGTATTGTGTGTACTTTAGAATTTTTGTCAAAAAATAAAATTTTCTAAACATCGAAAATAAAATCTTTTACGATATCTTATCGATATTTTTTGGGACAAAAACAACGATATAATTCTAAATGGGTTCGTTTTTATCGATAACTCTATCGTTTTCGTATCTTTATAGATTATTAAAAACGACAATATGAGCCTATAAACGACATCGTTAAAAAAAATATCGTTTGATTTTCTGGAATAGTTCTTAAAATTGGCAGTAGAAAAAAAAAAATTATAAAAATAATATTTCAAATAATTTAAAATAGAGAGATCATAATGTAAATGTCTTTTTCGTTTTATTTTTAAAAACAAAAATTAAAAAATAAAGTATTTCTATACCTTCCCAGTAGAATCTTTTTAGAACTGAATTAATGCGTGAAAGCTCGTTCCCATTCACACCATACAAATGTATTATTCCTTTACAATTTCCATACAAATGTCCGCAGATATTTGAAGAGTATATTCCGCCAGTAAAACTAGTAAAAAACTGGTATGTTTATGGTGAGGTGAGAGTAGATCCCTACCAATAAAACTAGTCAAAAACAATCCTGTCTCCATTAAAAGTAGTCAAAAATAGGTCGGTTACCGGTAGGGAAATGCCCAGACACCGAAGAGTTATATTGGCTAGGTGGGAAAGTGCATAACATCGCCTGCCAGTTAGTCAACAAGTAACTAGTAAAACTGGCTAGATACTAGTAGGAATGGTTATTTGGGTATTTCTAAATCGAACCGATAGAGACCACAATTCCTATTATACTTCACAGACAAATCGAATCTATACAACATATCGAATCTTTACAACATATCAAATCTATACAACAAAATTTGGAAATTCAAAACTTAATAAAAAAAATGATTTAAATTTGGCTAAAAACGTATCAATAGTCACACTTTTTTTTGTAAAATTTAATTTTTCCGAAATTTTAAATTAACTTAAAATATTAAAAATTCCTTTTTTGATATAAATTCGAAATAGCAACGAGATATATTAGTGTCTTGTGTTTTCATAATGAAAACATGGCAAGATACTGGTAGAAATGTGTATTTGGGTATTTCTAAATCGAACCTATAGAGAACCACATGGAATTTTAAATTTTCTGAAATTTTAAATTAACTAAAATTTAAAAAAAAATGCCTTTTATACCCTACACTAAGAGTGAAAGGGTATATTCAGTTTGGTACGCCGTTTGTAACACCCAGAAGGAAGCATCTCCGGTATGGAAAAGTATATATATTCTTGATCAGCATGACCTCCTGAGTCGATTTAGCGATGTCCGTCTGTCCGTCTGTCTGTCCGTCTGTCTGTCTGTCTGTTGATATCCCTACTACTTTTAAAATTGAAGAGCTAGATAAATGAAACTTATAACTTAGATTACTAATATACCTACGCTGTATGTGCGAAAAAATTGGCGAGATCGGTCCATTGTGACCTATGATCCGACCACTTATGTTCAAATACCTCATATAAAATGTACATATAACGATCAATTTTTATGTATACGTGCTTAGGTAAACTTTTTTGGTCAAATATATATTGATATCATGCTCAAATACATTATAATAATGTTTTCCGGCAAAAAGACTTGTGGTTCACAAAAAAAAAAATCGAAATTCGGTACACCTACCCATTTGTAAATATGGGTATCAAATGAATGGAAATTCTTCAGCGATTGAATGTTTGTAGTTATTTTCAGGATTCGTATACCCTGGTGACCTATATATCACTTTGAATGGTAACCACACATATGTGTAGGGTATTTATAGTCGGCTTAGACCGACTATAATTTTGATAATCCTAACTATCATAATTACACCTACTTTAAAATTTCCCATGTGATCTAACCTTCCCAACTGGTTTTTATATAAATTCGAAATAGCAACGAGATATATTAGTGTCTCGTGTTTTCATAATGAAAACATGAATTCGAGAAAAAAAAACTTGAACCTATATATTAAATTCAGAGTGAGTTCGAGAACTATTTGAGGCATCTAATAGAAGTTTCGAGACATGGCAGACTCGGTACTAATACATTAAAATTCCAGTATTTATTTCAATACTCTACTAATTCTGGCATTATTAAACTGCTGTTTCTCAACGAACAACAAAAGACACTTACACAGAAAATTTGTTTCTTTTCGAACATTAGTATGTTTAAAATGACCCTATACATACTTCAAACGACGACAAAAGAGACGTAGGTAGAAAATTCTGCTCAACGAGTGCCAACTTCGTATACAAGAAGAATGTTGGAAGAATACATTTATTTAAATCCAATTTCTTTTATGTTTGTTTTTAAACATCAATATGTTCAAACGATGGCAAAAGATGGCGTAGGTAGAAAATGCTGCACAACGTTGCCAACTTCGTCAGTCGATAAATTATCGGATTAAGACGAGCGTTGCGAACATACGTTGTATTTAGATTTGATTAACATTTTCTGTGTTTCGAAACATAGTGTAACCAAGTAAATTGACATGAAATAGTTTATTCAAATACAATTAAAAATTTAAGTTGGTATTGTAACATATTTATGGCAAATTTGACAGATTCTGCTGGACAATATAATAATGTTTACACGTGAACAAAAATAAATTCAATTTCGATTATAATTTAATTACACTTCATTCCTAATACATGTATGGTAATTTCGTATTACTTTTTAATTACATTCAAACATATTCAAAAAATCTTTTCTATCCGTGTATTATTCAGATCTGAGCAATTTTCTGCTGGGTATTATTAAAAAAAAAAACACTTTCACATTTTAAAGAACTTTTGAATATTTAAAAAAGGTTTAAAAGATTTATTAAAATATTTTTCACAATATTTATCAAAAATAATACGTAGTAGTTTTTTTTCTAATTTTTCTGTTTGATGACTTATTTTAAATATTACTCAAATATAAAAGTCTTTTATGAATTATAAAATTAAAATCTTTGTAGCTAACATTTTTTGTTTTTGTTTTTAATTAAATAATTGCATTTACCAACACTTTGTCCCTAATGAAGTTAGTAGTAGATTTTAAACAACATAATAACTTTGTTGTTTCTGCAGGTACAAAGTACCAGCAGCAGCAGTAACAACTTGAAGCAGTTGTTGATGACAAGTTGCATTGTTTTTTTTTTTTGCCTTGCAACAAATGCTGGTTGTAGCAACAATTGCCGATTGTTGCCACAATAATGCAAATGATTTTTGCAATGGCAGCAGCAACAACAACTGGGACATTTGTTAATTAGTCACTTGAGTCGCTGCAGCCCTGACACGAGATTCTCTTTTAATTTTTCTGCGATTTTTTTTTATTTTTCGTTTGTTTCATTCATACACATTATTTATTATTTGAACTTTCTTTGTTTGACTGGATGGTTGACTGGCAAATTGCATGCGCGCACAATGGCGAGCATTTTAGGCGCTGCAACAGTTGCAACGTCAGTCGGCAGCAGCAATACTTATCAAAATGCACCTGACTGCCTGACAGCAGCACCACCAGCAGCAACAACTTGAAGCCATCATGTCGCGTGCCAAAAACCTTAGAAAGTGAAAGAGTTGCTGTCAATGGTGGCAGCGACAACAGCACCAAAAACGGCAACAGCAACATATTTTATTGTTGGCCCCCTAAAGTGTTGCGGTTTCTGCAGGTAATGTTTGCTGAGTGTTTGAAAACGGACAAATTTAAAAAAAGTTTTGAAAATTGGAATTTTTGTTGGAATTCAGATTTTTTAATTAAAATCTATTTTTGTTTTAGTAAAAAAAAATATTATTAGTGAACATTTGAGGTTTTTTTATTCAATTTGTATTTTTTTGTATTAATTTGATTTAGTGATAAATTGAGTTTTTAGTGAAAATTTGAATTTTTGTGAAAAATTGAATTTTTATGAAAAATTGAATTTTTAGTCAAACATTGAATTTTTAGTGAAAATTTTAATTTTCAATGATAATTTGAAAAATTGAATTCTTCACTAAAAATTCAAATTTTCATTAAAAATTAATTTTTTCACTAAAAATAAACAAAAAAAAAAATTTAGTGAACAATTTAATTTTTAGTGAAAAATTTAATTTTAATGAAAAATTTAATTTTTAGTGAAAATTTGAATTTTTAGTGAAAAATTGAATTTTTAGTGAAAAATTGAATTTTTAGTCAAACATTGAATTTTTAGTGAAAATTTAAATTTTTAGTGAAAATTTGAATTTCTAGTAAAAATTTTAATTTCTAGTAAAAATTTGAATTTTTAGTGAAAATTTGAATTTACAGTGAAAAACTTAATTTTAATTAAAATTTGAATTTTTGGTGAAAATTTAAATTTTTAGTGAAAAATTAAATTTTTAGTAATAAATTGAATTTTAGTCAAACCTTGAATTTTTAATGAAAAATTGAATTTTTAGTGATAAATTGAATTTATAGTGAAAAATTGAATTTTTAGTGAAAAATTGAATTTTTAGTGAAAATTTGAATTTTTAGTGAAAATTTTAATTCTTAGTGAAAATTTGAATTTTTAGTGAAAATTTGAATTTTTAGTGAAAAATTGAATTTTTAGTGAAAAATTGAATTTTTAGTGAAAAATTGAATTTTTAGTGAAAATTTGAATTTTTAGTGAAAATTTGAATTTTTAGTGAAAATTTGAATTTTTAGTGAAAATTTGAATTTTTAGTGAAAATTTGAATTTTTTGTGAAAATTTGAATTTTTAGTGAAAATTTGAATTTTTTGTGAAAATTTGAATTTTTAGTGAAAATTTGAATTTTTAGTGAAAATTTGAATTTTTAGTGAAAATTTGAATTTTTAGTGAAAATTTGAATTTTTAGTGAAAATTTGAATTTTTAGTGAAAAATTGAATTTTTAGTGAAAAATTGAATTTTTAGTCAAACATTTTTAATCAAAATTTAAATTTTTAGTGAAAATTTGAATTTCTAGTAAAAATTTTAATTTCTAGTAAAAATTTGAATTTTTAGTGAAAATTTGAATTTACAGTGAAAAACTTAATTTTAATTAAAATTTGAATTTTTGGTGAAAATTTAAATTTTTAGTGAAAAATTAAATTTTTAGTAATAAATTGAATTTTTAGTGAAAAATTGAATTTTAGTCAAACCTTGAATTTTTAATGAAAAATTGAATTTTTAGTGATAAATTGAATTTATAGTGAAAAATTGAATTTTTAGTGAAAAATTGAATTTTAAGTGAAAATTTGAAATTTTAGTGAAAATTTTAATTCTTAGTGAAAATTTGAATTTTTAGTGAAAATTTGAATTTTTAGTGAAAAATTGAATTTTTAGTGAAAAATTGAATTTTTAGTGAAAAATTGAATTTTTAGTGAAAATTTGAATTTTTAGTGAAAATTTGAATTTTTAGTGAAAATTTGAATTTTTAGTGAAAATTTGAATTTTTAGTGAAAATTTGAATTTTTAGTGAAAATTTGAATTTTTTGTGAAAATTTGAATTTTAAGTGAAAATTTGAATTTTTAGTGAAAATTTGAATTTTTAGTGAAAATTTGAATTTTTAGTGGAAAATTAAATTTTTAGTGAAAAATTGAATTTTCAGTGAAAATTTGAATTTTTAGTTAAAATTTGAATTTTTAGTGAAAATTTGAATTTTTAATGAAAAATTGAAGTTTTATTAAAAAAAAAATTTAGAGAAAAAATGAATTTAAAAATGTAATTTTTAGTGAAAAATTTAATTTTTAGTAAAAATATGAATTTTTGTGATAATATTTAAACATTTTTATATTCTCGTTTGTGCCAATCATTGTTTGCATTTGTCTCACACAATTTGTAACACTTTCCAACACTGCGCATTTTCTATTTTACGCAAATGTGCATAAAATTACACTAGCCTCCTCACTATGTAGTTAGGGGCGGCAGGTAGATCTTGCCATTGTGGCCAATTTGAATACGTTTGCACTTGTTCTAGTTTTGGTTAAATTTTTTTCTCACTGATTTCTGTTTTGTTTTGCATTTGCATTATGTAGTAAATATAAGTCTCGACACACCTTTAGTATTAGACATACCGAACAAACGACCGACCGACCGACATACATAATATGTAAATTGTAATTGTTGTATTTGTCTCTCTCTCTGACGTTGGTCACGACTTTTGAGTCAAGTTTTTCTTAGTCGATTTGGTCAGTTCGTAACCTTGGCTTGACTGCACATTTAATGGGCTACACATGGGGCTAATTCCAATATATTTTTTTTGTCTCTCTCTTGTTTTGCACATAAATTATGACCTCAAAGAAATACAAGTTAAATAATAATAATACTAATAATGGCATGTGAATCGATTTATGATAATAATAGTTTATGGATAATTATTATCTATAACTATTAAGTGCAACGCATTTAAGTATTTATAACCTTCTTCGTTGTTCTAGATTTTTTTATGGGGATATTTTTGGCTAGATCTACAGAGGTCATAATTTGGGAATATACGATGTAATAGGGTGAAGAATATTAAATAAATAGTCCTACACATAAGTGTTAATTAATTAAATTAATTCTTATTTGTATTGGGTTAAATTAAAACCAGTTGGGAAGGTTAGATCACATGGGAAATTTTAAGGTAGGGACTTTTAAGGTTAGCATTATCAAAACCACATATGTGTGGTTACCATTCAAAGTGGTATATAGGTCACCAGTGTATACGAATCCTGAAAATAACTACAAACTTTCAATCGCTGAAGAATTTCCATCATTTGATACCCTAGTTTTTCTGTAATCGTGATTTCAACCGACTGACAGACAGACGGACATCGCTAAATCGACTCAGGATTTAGTGATTTAGTGCTGATCAAGAATATATATACTTTTCCATACCGGAGATGCTTCCTTCTGGGTGTTACAAACGGCGTACCAAACTGAATATACCCTTTCACTCTTAGTGTAGAGTATAAAAAAAATCATGTATACGACAATGTGTTACAATGATTACACTACCCAACACGATTTTTTCCATGGGATGTCCATCAATTCTATATAATTCGCTGGTGCTGAGTTTGACTGCATACTCAGTTTTTTTCTATTACGTAGCATTTTGCGTAGAAAATTGCAATAGTATTTTTAAGCCGTTCTCATTAAATACTTAGAATAAACAAATATAGTTTTGTGGAAAAATAGTTTGACCAAAAAAAAACTTAAGCTCAATTTTTCTTTAATTTGTTTAGACTACTTTTAATATACTAATAAATGCCAATATTCCAATACGTTTTAAAGATAATTGGATCTAAACATGGAAAATTTTGATTTTTTTTTATTTTTTTTTTAGAGATTTTTTTTACTATTTAGCATTTAATGATAAACAAAAAAATTATGTATGGTTATCTAAAGCATAGTCCAAACTAAATATAACAATTACTTACATGTTTCTAATTGATCCACTTTTTAATATATTGCCTGAGAACTTAATTTTGGTACTCTTTAATACAATCAATTTTAAACAAAAATACTAATGTCCCTAATCTGAAAATATGATTACTTCATATTTAAAATATGCCTATTCGTATTGCATACTCAATTTTTTTTTCTATTACAAGGCATTTTTGAGAAAAAATCGGTAAAAACGGTTATTTTTCAGTCATTTGTATGTAAAATATATAAGCATTTTGAATTTTTACAGTTTTTGATGGAAACTGGATTGATAGAGCATAATTTAAAAATTAGAATTGATACATAAAAGTTAGTAATTTTCATTATTAATTTGGACTATGCTCCGCATAATTATATATCATTTTCTTATTTATCATTACATTCACAGTGCTAAAAAATTCGTCCAAAAATAGTCTATAAAAATCAATATTTTTCGAGTTTAGATTCAAATTTCTTAAAACCCAATCGGAATAATAGAATTTATCGGTATATTGTAATTAGCCTTGACAATTCAGAGAAAAATTGCATTTGTAGTTATTTGGAAAACTGGTTGTGTAAGGGTCCGCATTTTTTAATTCAAAAAAGTGCCTGAAAAGGGTTTTAAATTCGAGATCAATTTTCTTAAAAGCGTTACGTAATAGAAAAAAAACTGAGTATGCAGTCAAAATTAGCAGCCGCGAATTATATAGAATTGATGTATGTGATGTCAATGGCAAATACTTTTTCTCGTTTTGTTGAGTAGTGTTATTGCTTTTTGGATTAAATTTTTGATTTTTTTATACTGAATAGATTAAATTTAGATTTAATTTATTATTTAAATTATATTGTTTTCTGCAAACAATAATTTTGTTTGTTCTTAATATAGTTTTAGCATTTATTTTATCAATTCTTCAAAAACCATTCCTTTAAGTTTGTTATCTTTCAAACGTTTATTATAGAAATCATTGAATAAAACACATTTTAAAATTTCTGTTATTTTGACATCAATCATATCTTATCTCTATATACTCAGTTGTTCTATCTTCATCTCGTTTAAACATGACTCATTTGTCAATTATTAACTTGGGCATTGTGAAAATTGAATTGTTAAACAAACTGACTGTCTGTCTACATTACTGTGATATGATGAAGTCATCACCCGCACACATTTAACCGGTTTCTCATATTTTCATCTTCTTCACTTTTTTCTCTTCCTATCTTCTAATTATTCTTCTTCTCCATATTTATCATATTCGAAATATATTCTTTTATGTGCCGACTTCCTTTTAAGGAAATTAGCACATCTTCAGTTTCAGGTTCAGGTTCATTTAATGATTTTGTTTTATTTTTATTTGGTAGTTTTTATGGCAATCCACAATTAGCGAACGAAGATGATTTTTGCAAAACAAAAACAGTTTTATAAAGTCTGGTATTTTATTTACTTCATGACAAATTTGCAATGTCGTAATTAAGTATATTTTTGGTTTAACAATATTTTCAAAACAGATATTAATAATTATTTGAAATCATCAAATAGCTCCAAGAAAATAATACAAATAAAATGTCCGCATGTCTTGAATACAGCTTGTCATTCCTTTAGCTATGCGGGCCCTGAAGAGACCTAAACAAGGTAATAAAACGGTGCATCACCCTAGTATAAATTGTATTATGGTCATTATCTGGTATAAATTATTTTATTTTTACCTCGTCCCAATACCTCCAGTTGCATGAGCAACATGATCAGCCCATGAATTCTTTGGAAATCTTGTACCGAATACAACAAGGACTATTGGATCTCTTGACCACCGAAGAACCGTAGGGTATGTAAGTCTATTTTATAGGTATTACAATGGAATTCACGACCTGATACAACCAAGTCGTGTGTTCTCTCGTTCTACTAAGGCATCGAACTAGAGATGGGCGTATCACGCCCAAAAATCTGAGTTCTTGCGTGCAAATCTCCGTTCGTGCTAGTTGTTGTCGTGCCCTTGTCCGTGCCTCTAAAATCAGATTTTGTTTTAGTTTCTACTACAATTTAAAAAACTCTTTTCTTCCAGCATCAGAAAATAAAAAATTCTTGGTATTTTAAACAGGGACAAACACACTTTGGAATATCGGTGTCGGTTCCACACAGTTTTTAATACCGATTCCGGTCCCAAAAATCGAATCGATTCCGGTTCCTGGCGGTCACCGATAGTTTCCGATACCGGAGAGGTTCCGATTCAGAGAATAAAACAGTACCAAAGTTAATTTTTGAATAATTTATAATAAGGGACCATAAAGAACCGGTACCGGAACCGACTTAAAAAATGCATGGAATCGGAACACATGCAATCGCTGTTTTTTAAATCTTAAAACGTGAACTGACACCGATATTCCAAGGGTTTTAGTCCCAATCTGGGACCGCCAAGAACCGGAATTGTAACCGGAACCGTTTCGATTTTTGAAACCGGAACCGAAATCGAAACCGTCATTAAAAAATGTGTGGAACACGGATCGGAACCCATACAATTTTTTGGTTGAAACCGGTATCGGAATCTTGGAACCAGAATCGGAACCGATATTCTAAAGCTTTTAGTCCCTGTTTATAATAATATTTTACACGCCTTGCCTAGTCGGGATCGTGCTCGTGCGTGTCACCTATCGGCGTGTCACCTATCGGCGTGTCGGTGCGTGTCAGTGTCATCTAAAACAGACACGCGCCCATCTCCACATCGAACCAATTCCACCCCTTTGTAGTCCACGCGGTTCTCAACAGAACCACGCATTACGGAGAGATTTCGTTCTTCATTCGCACGATACGTTTGTGGAACAATCGCCCTGTGAAATTCAAAACATATAACTATTGACCCTACTCCATCTTTCTCCCTCCCTCTAACCTATAATTATTTACCAAGATCAGCATTGTGCATTGCACGAATAGCGCTATGTCTTATTAGTTTCTTGCCTTGTTAGGGGCTGAACAAATCTTGTTAATTGAACCTTTTCATTATTTAAAACAAAAAAAGCAATAATTTATCCCAGAAAATGAAAGTATATTTTAAGGGTTTTTCAGGACCAAAGATTTTTACAAATGATTTAAAAAATGGAAAGTCGGAATTTGTATGCATATTCTGCTTGTACCGAAAATGTGATTGATGGAATGCATGGAATCGGAACACATGCAATCGCTGTTTTTTAAATCTTAAAACGTGAACTGACACCGATATTCCAAGGGTTTTAGTCCCAATCTGGGACCGCCAAGAACCGGAATTGTAACCGGAACCGTTTCGATTTTTGAAACCGGAACCGAAATCGAAACCGTCATTAAAAAATGTGTGGAACACGGATCGGAACCCATACAATTTTTTGGTTGAAACCGGTATCGGAATCTTGGAACCAGAATCGGAACCGATATTCTAAAGCTTTTAGTCCCTGTTTATAATAATATTTTACACGCCTTGCCTAGTCGGGATCGTGCTCGTGCGTGTCACCTATCGGCGTGTCACCTATCGGCGTGTCGGTGCGTGTCAGTGTCATCTAAAACAGACACGCGCCCATCTCCACATCGAACCAATTCCACCCCTTTGTAGTCCACGCGGTTCTCAACAGAACCACGCATTACGGAGAGATTTCGTTCTTCATTCGCACGATACGTTTGTGGAACAATCGCCCTGTGAAATTCAAAACATATAACTATTGACCCTACTCCATCTTTCTCCCTCCCTCTAACCTATAATTATTTACCAAGATCAGCATTGTGCATTGCACGAATAGCGCTATGTCTTATTAGTTTCTTGCCTTGTTAGGGGCTGAACAAATCTTGTTAATTGAACCTTTTCATTATTTAAAACAAAAAAAGCAATAATTTATCCCAGAAAATGAAAGTATATTTTAAGGGTTTTTCAGGACCAAAGATTTTTACAAATGATTTAAAAAATGGAAAGTCGGAATTTGTATGCATATTCTGCTTGTACCGAAAATGTGATTGACATATTAACTACCTACTACAAACTTCTATTTATCTGAGTATTTTCCGGAACTATGCCTCAATTACCACAGAAAATGCTATTAATTATGTCTGAGGTTATTTCAAAAAGTAAAATTGGTAGCAAACATTTTTTGTCTTGATTGTTAGTTCGTTCTTTGTTCAGGTAATCGTGATCACTAGATTTGAAATATTTAAAATGATTTAACAAATTTACTAAAAAAAAAAATATCAAATACCTTAAAAACTGTGGCATTTATTTTTATGACAAAATTTAAAGTTTTATTCTTAAAAGTGACTGAAATTGGACTTTTTTTAAAATGTATTGGGTCTATAATATAATTGTTGGAAAATAATGCTAACATTTAAAATTGATTTTTGTCCATTATTATTACCCAAATGTATGTCAAAGAAAAAAATTGTTCTTTAAAAAATACAATTTAAATAAGTTGTTTTTCCTAATCGGCTGAGTATCAGCTTTTAAAAGAAGACGCTATATTAAATTTTCTCAGACGAGACGCCTCTCACTTTGTCGGTCACCCACTTCGCTTTAATAATTTGAAAAACCTACGTCTTTTTGTCCAAAAGTAACTAAAGATAATATAAACTTTAAAGACAAATGAGTTTGGCACAAATGTAGGCAATTTTAGAGTTAATGCTTTAAGCCATTACCAGACAGTAGTAGTTATCACATTAAAGACACATAAAAGCAACTTGAGATGGCACGTTATTTGCTGCCCTCAGTCACCTCTCAAGAACCTTTCTAAAGCATTAAAACAATGACAGATGGCTAGTCAACACGTTTCGGGGTTAATGCCGTCCGTCGGATTCCATGAAACTACTACGGTAAGTGCCACCGTCTCCGAGAAGTACTGTGAAAACTTAAAAGCGCCGCCTCATGCTGTCTGTTCCACACCACTCCACTCCACACTGTGACTGATTGTCTTCACTTTATGGCCATTAATACACAACGAATTTAAGTTTTTCTTTAGATCTAATGTTTTTAGGTTAGCACCTAATTGATAACTACTCTTCGTAATGCATTAAACATTAAACATAGCTACTTGATTAATTTCTTGACACATTTAGATAGGCTACCGTATTCAATAAATAATTTTATAACCTAAAGCACCGGCGGAAATTTGATAAAGAATGCATTGTACATTTTCGTACTGGGATCTATGATAATCCCACAGGTGTTTTTTGTACGTAAAGTGGGACATTATGGGTGGATTTGTTGAAATGTGTTAATTATAGCTTTCTTCAATTAGGCAGAATACACCGTAAAGTAAGAACAAAGAATGTTTGTCTGTAGAGTTTAGCATTTTATATTCGTTAGTTTAAATGGTTTTTTTCTATTTAAAAATTATACGTATATTGACTTGTCTTTTAAGGTATGGCATTGTATTGAAGCGTCTGGTTAGTGCATTGAAATGTGCGTAAAAAAGTCGCTGGTGCATTGGACTATACGAGTCGAATGGTCTCGGGTTCAATACCCAGAGTGTTCGGCCTAATTGTTTGGTAGAATTGTTGCAGTGGATGTTTCATTCTTGAAAAAGTTTTCCCAGGAAAATTGTTTCTGAGAATAATTGTACGCTATCCTAATCCGGGTTATGGCAAGTAAATAATACATATTTTAAATAACTTTATCGAAATGTTATGCCGAAAAAAGCTTTGTATTTTCTAGACATTCAAAAGATATGTAAGATCCATATTCTATAGGTTAAGTACTGATTTTCAGAGATACAAATTACCGTTATGATCGAGGATTAAAACTGTAACCGATATCCGTTTAAATCACTTTCATGTTTAAAACAGAAAACGGGTTTTAAAATGGTATGAAAAACGATTAAGTAATACATTTGAATTCTGTTTGTGTTTGACTGGTCATAATATTGGTCAGATCAATCCAAATTTCAAGTGGTTTATTTTAAAATATTAGCTGAGATATTCTCAATGGAATACAGAAGAAATGGATCGAAAACTCAAATATCTAAAAAGTTAAAAGCCAAAATATGTAGAAAAACACGACTATTACTATATTTATATTAAGTAATAACTCTTATTGTAGCCGCGGTGGTTTAGTGGTTAGTGCGTTGGACTGCGAACCGAAAGGTCCCCGGTTCAAGCCTGGACTGGGGCTAACAACATCTTTTCATAGAAACATTTTTCTATACCGCGCTACCTCTCGGCAGTAAATGGCAAACCTACGAGAGTAAAACATTTCCTATGAAAAGCTTTCACCCGCCGTTCGGATATAACACGCACCAAAATGGTGAGAGAGCTCGGCCGAAGTTCTATACAGGACTGTAGCGCCAAACTATTATTATTATTAATAACTCAAAAACTTAAGACAATCTGAAAAAACTTAGTATGAGGTAGTTATAAAGTCTTGACGTCCATCGGATAATCATACATAGATCGCGGATAATTTTTGTTGTGCTGTGTAATTAATATTTTCTCAAAATTGTTTTTATACCCTACACTAAGAGTGAAAGGGTATATTCAGTTTGGTACGCCGTTTGTAACACCCAGAAGGAAGCATCTCCGGTATGGAAAAGTATATATATTCTTGATCAGCATGACCTCCTGAGTCGATTTAGCGATGTCCGTCTGTCTGTCCGTCTGTCTGTCTGTCTGTCCGTCTGTCTGTCTGTTGAAATCCCTAAGACTTTTAAAATTGAAGAGCTAGATAAATGAAACTTATAACTTAGATTACTAATATACCTACGCTGTATGTGCGATCATTGTGACCTATGATCCGACCAATTTACATATACAGATCAATTTTACTGTATACGTGCTTAGGTAAACTTTTTTGGTCAAATATGTATTGACATCATGCTCAAATACATGATAATAATGTTTTCCGGCGAAAAGACTTGTGGTTCACCAAAAAAGAAATCGATATTCGGTACACCTACCCATATGTAAATATGGGTATCAAATGAATGGAAATTCTTCAGCGATTGAATGTTTGTAGTTATTTTCAGGATTCGTATACCCTGGTGACCTATATATCACTTTGAATGGTAACCACACATATGTGTAGGGTATTTATAGTCGGCTTAGACCGACTATAATTTTAATAATCCGAACTATCATAATTACACCTACTTTAAAATTTCCCATGTGATCTAACCTTCCCAACTGGTTTTTTTACAAATTAACCAACATTCAGGGGATACATGCAATGCACAGTGTTGATCGTAAGAAGGGGTGATAGGTTTAAAAGAGGGAGGAAAGATGTAGTAGTTTTGGTGGCTGTTTGTTTTGAACTTGCCAATATCAAAAATGTTGGGAAAAGGGAGACGCAGGGAGAACGTATCGTGCGACTGAAGAATGAATTCTCTCTATAATGCGTGGTTCTGTTGAGAGCCGAGTGAACTAAGAAGGGGTGGGCATGATTCGATGTTCAAGTAACGAGAGAACAAACGACCTGGTGGAAACAGGCCATGTATGTCCCTCGAACACTTACCTTTGAAATATCTATAAAAACAGGCTTACACACCCAACGATCCTTCGGCGGTCAAGAGAACTAATAGAGGATGAAATATTTTCATGCCCTATTAAATTTATCGCACGTTGTTGTATTCGGTCCAGGAACTCCAAAGTGGATTTTGATGCCCATGCCTAAATATGCGAATTGTATTCCATAGTAGGCCATATATAGGTGGTGTAGACATTGCACAAGTCAACCGGAGTGAAGTATATCTTACAACGTTTTAGAAAACCGAGGCACTTTCGACACATCAAATATATCGTTCCAACGAAGGTCACATTGTATTGAGATGCCCAGAACGTCAAGATCAGTTGACTGCGCAATATTCACAACACCCATATTTAAGGGAGGAGGATATAAATACATTTTCTTTATGAGACAACTTTGGGTCTTGCGTGCATTAAAATCAATTATATTTGCAAGACCCCAATCGGAAATGGATTTAAGGTCATTATTGAGTGTATCATTCATAGTGCGTCTTTTCCTCTCAATCTCCACAGAGTTTGGGCGCTTGTTGAACGAATATGAATGACAAATGTTACTGTCATCTGTAAAGAAATGGATTGGGTTGTGGGTCAATGACAGAAGGTCGTTGATAAATACCAGAAATAAGGACGGGGATATGACGGAACCCTGCGGAACTCCAGAATTGAAGTTATGTTGTTCTGAAAGAACACCATCCATCGCATCTCATATTGAACGACCCTGGAGAAAACTCAATATTCATCGAGTAAATGAATCCAACATGGCAATGTCTTTCCGTAAAGCGTAAATTTCTTCTAAAGATGGAAATTTTAATAGTGGAAAAATAGAGTAGGTTTTTTAGGACTTTTAGCTAATTTTTCTCTCGTCAGAATGTAATGCGAACTTAAAAGAGATAATAAGTATCGTAGTTTCAATAACTTTTAAGACTTTGTCCACGTTGTGTTATGAAGATTTATGATCTTTAGAGTTGAATATTATGGTACTTATGACTTCAGTTTAGGTTCTTTGGCCTGTTTTAGCAAACTATTATTATTGTGACTTTAGAGAATATTTTAGAATTCGTCAAAATTGTGGTATGAAGAGTTATAATTTTCTCAGAGATAAAAATATGGAAGCTATATCCTTTCGAACACTTTTTAAAGAAATCTGGTGTGTGAGAATTGTGAATTGAAGATTTATAAGATCTTCAGAGATTGAAAATGTTGTATTAATATTAAAAACCTTCAGGAAGCCTTATACTTTATTATATTAGAGACTGAACTTTAGAGATACCTACCTATTGAATACATTCATTTGGAAATTAATCAAACAACTATTACTCATAACATCTAGAAGCTTTTTCTATAACATTTATAGGTATTTAATTTTAATGTTTAAATATCTCTGTAACACGATCATTATATCACTTCAAACCCAATACAACTGAAAGCAATTTAATGCGCTTTAAGAATTCGTCGGAAATAGCCGCACATTTAACGCCACTTTTCAAGGGGTTTTGTAGAGTTTTATTGACGTCACTTTTTCATTTTTTTTGTGTTTTTTTTGCTATTCTCAATTAGCATACAAATGAATGCCCAGCCCAGCTTTTTAATGCGTTAGTCTGATTCTATTTATTTTATATTAAAGGTCATCTTTTATATTCATTCAATTGTTATTTTGTGCAAATAGAGCATTTTCTCACACACCGGAAAATTCACACAGAATGACATGAATTGGCATGGAACTTCAAAAAGGTAGTATTCGTTAATTTGTTCAACCTTTTGTTGGCAACAAATAAATTAACAAAAAAATGTACGCCAGCCAGACAAATAAATGCGCTAAAAATTTGCGAAGCATAACGAACGACACTGCGTAGTTTATGATGAAGACGGACTTACGAACGGGTTGACACCTGATGTCATCGGTGACAGTTGAGTCATTAACATAGCGAAAATAGTAGTGTTTTTGAATTCAAATTTTGCAGAATCATAATTGCTTCTAAAACTGGACAGCTTTAGTTAGAATGAAAGGTACGAAAACTAAAATTTAAAATTTTTGCCCGATTCTCGTATTGAAATAAATTCTTTGAATTAAGACGGATAATTCTTCTTCACAAATTCTTCCCCGATTAATTTCTTTTTTTTGGACAATTTTGAACCCAAATACCAACCGATTCCAATAGACGGTGTATTTGTCTGAAACCATAATCAGAAAACGGATAATTCTTCCCCAACAATTCTTTCACGAGCCTGATATTTTCGAAAATAGTTACAATTTTAAATGGTTTTTTAAATTCGAAATATCCCGAGACAAAATTTCTGTTATATCTGATATATAACAGAAATTTTGTCTCGGAAAATACACAGATAATAAAAGCACTTTAATGCGCTTTGGGAAGCAGGTTGATAAAAATTTGTGGAATTTTAATAACAGATTAACGGCATATTTTGAGAACGGACAGAAAACAAACAGCCCATGATACAGACTCCGCTTTTGTCTGTTTGATATTTGTCGAATTTATGTTTTAAACTTATTAAAAACTGAGGACTACATTCCCAAGACAAAATTACAGACATTTTTCAAGAATATTTCGGGCATATTTCCGGAATATTTGAAATATTTTGGTGTTAATTATAGCAAGTTGTAAAATTCTGTGGAATTTTAAGGGCATATTTTTGGAACGGGTAGAAACAATACAGCTTTTGATAAAAACTTCGCCTTTGTCTGCAAATATTTTGTCTTGGACTGCTATACACTTCCGATAATATTCCATTTATTCCAATTATAACTTATTTATTTAATTTAATTTTTAACTTATTGCTTTAATAATCGAAAACTTTATCACTTTGTAGCTCTAAAAATTCAAAATCACACAACGCGCTCCATCATGACCTTCTACTGGTGGTCACATTGGTTCTGGATAACAATGCTGAGCAGTAAGTTCATAAAACGCCCCTCAAAATTATATTTAATACATTCTTAAATATTTTAGTTATCCTGCTGTTGTCCAATGTTAACGTTCAAGCATATCCCAGTCAGGATGTGGTACCAGAAAACCACAGCAGCGATAACTATAATAATCGAGAACCGAAATCGGTTACAAAACTTTATCAGACCACAACCACAATTTTGAATTGGGCAACAACGTTGCCACCATTACCACCAACACCACCACATAAAGAAGACAAAGCCGCCCAAGTAGGTACAAAACTAGAGTATATTCCAAGCATAGATAGAATGGGAATAATGGAAGCAGAGGACGAAGTAGATGAAGAAAATGACAACGAATGGAACGATAGTAAAGAGGAAGATATAGTTATTGATCAGACAAAGTCGCAGGCGACACAGCTTAAGGATCAAAAAGAGGAAATACCAGAAAGAAAGGAGTCGCTTGAAGTGGCAGAGGAAATACAACTAGATGATCTTAGTATTGATGATGACGATGATGGCTACGAATTTAAGCGATCAGCTGACAATAAATCAAACAATGAAACACAATTAGCAGATCTGTCACAAGTGGAGAGTGGCACCAAAGGATTGGAAGTGGCAGAAGCGGCGCCAATTCTTAGCAAAGATCAGCCACCATCGCGACGTGAGAAGAAACTGAATGATTTCAGTATCAATAACAATTACAGTAACTTTACCACCAGTGCAACGAGGTATGAGTAGAAAGTAGTAAACTATATAAAACAATTTATTTAAAAAATTAAATAATATTTCAGTTCAAACGATACAGCGAAGAATTCATCACTAAATGCTTTATTAAATGGAACATTATCAGTAGCAGCATCGTCATTACCAGCAGCATCTTTAGCTTCGTCATCAGCATCTTTAGCTTCATCATCAGCTTCATCTTCAGCTTCTTCATCTTCGTCATCATCGACACCTTCTCAACCCCAATTTGATGTTAATGCCTCCCACTCAACAGTCGAGTGGTTGAGCGATGGCATCGTTGACAACGACGGCCCTGCACAGGATCAACTTGCGGACGCCGCAGAGACCGCAGCACATAAGGTGCCTTTTACGCTGGAGAACGTCAACAAGGAGGATGAATTGTTGCGCGCCGAAAACGAGCATCGTTCGCGCAAATCAAAGGTTTTGTCGGCTGAGTACAAACACATCAATCGTTTCATCAACTATTCGACGGACTCGAAGAACCTGTTGACGCGCTCCGCATCGACGGCACCCAATGATTACGATGGCGATGAGGGTAATATTTCGTCGGAGGCGCTGGCAATAAAGGTGAGTTTTTAGTTGATTTTTTTACTCCACACTATGAGTGAATTCAGTTTGGTCATTCGTACATTCATGATCAGCGTAACCTTGTAAGATGATGTCTGTCTGCCTGTTGAATTCACGTTTAAAGGAAAACTAGAAGAGCTAAATCAATGAAACTCCCATGTTAGATTACTTATACATCTGCGCTGTTTGTTATTGAAAATGAACATGATCGGTCGATCGAGACCTGTGATCCGAGCACTTATATTCAAATACCTCACATAACACTAACATCTACGCAAGAATTTTACTATATTCCGAACAAAGTGTATTTTTTATTTATAAAAACACCTTGCCTTTATGTTTAAATATATAAAAATAATGTTTTTCCTTCAAACTGACTGAATTTAAAAAAAAATTAATTCGGTACACCTACTCATTAGTACTTATGGGTACTCAAATGAAAGGAAATTTTTTCACGATTACAAGTTTGGAGTTATTTTCAGAATTCGTAAACTCTAGTGAACTTAAACAGCTTAAACACACTTAAACAGCTTAAACAACTTAAACAGTAAAAGCGCAAATTATCTCATATAATTTTTACTAACTTCACTAAATATCAAAATTTCCCATGTGACCTAACATTCCTTGCTGCAGCTCGTTTCTGTAAATCAAGCGATAAAATTCTTCTTCTTTATGCTCTTGTCATTCACTTAGAATGGCAACCCCGAATGGGGAAATATGAAAAAAGCAACTGGAGACACTGAGAAGCGGAATTGTTCAAATCTCAACAAAATGATTCAGAATTGAAAATTGCGTCTTTTTTACATAAAATCGACAATATGAGTCGGCAACTTAGATTGATAAAATTACTGAAATCACCTACTGGTTAATATTATTATTTGGAGATGTTCAGTTTTATGTTAGGATTTTTATAATAGAAAAATAGCACTACTTTATCTAAATAACAATGAAGAAATAATGTTCATGGATATGCCTTACATCAATTCTATATAATTTGCGATTGCTGATATTGACTGCATGCTCAAATTAAAAACTCTCTATCGACATTTTGACATTTTCAGCGATTTTGTAGAATTAAAAAATATAGTCTTCAAAACTGGTTTTTTTAAAAATCTTTAAATGAAATTTTTCTTTTAGTTGTGAAATCTAATTTTAATATAACTATAAATGTTAATATTCTCATAATTTTTAAATTATATGGATTTGAATTAAAAAAAAAATGACTATTTTTTTAGCATTTAGTATCTAATAATAAACAAGAAACTTATTAATGCTTATCCAGAACATAGTCCATAGTAACGATAAATAAAAATTACTAACTTTTTTCCATCTATACTACTTTTTAAAATATGCCCTATTAATGCAGTCTTCAAAATATTGTTACATGCTAAAATTATGTTTATGATATTTTAAAAAGTAGAACAGATATAAAAAATATTATTTTCGAGCGTTACTTTGGACTATGCTCTAAATAACCATAAATCATTTTTTTATTTATCATTAAATACTAATACCGCAAAATAGTTATAAAAGATTAAGTAAAAAATCTAAATTATCGGGGTTTAGATTCGAAAATTTTTAAACCGTGCAGAAATTTTAGCATTCATTAATATATTAAAATTAGATAAAAACAATTAGAAACCAGTTGAGAAGATAAGATCACATGTGAAATTTTAAAGAAGGTGTTATTATGATTGTTAGGATTATCAAAATTATAGCCGGTCTTAGCCGACTATAAATACACTACACATATGTGTGTTTACCTTTCAAAGTGGTATATAGGTAACCAGGGTATACAAATCCTGAAAAAAACTACAAATTTCAATCGCTGAAGAATTTCCATTCATTTGATACCCATATTTACAAATGGATAGGTGTACCGAATTTCGATTTTTTTTTGTTGGGAATCATATATATTTGACCAAAAAAGTTTACCTAAGCACGTATACAGTAAAACTGAAATGTAAATTTTATATGAGTTATTTGAATATAAATATTCAAATCACAGGTTACAATGGACCGATATGCCTAATTTTTTCGCACATACAGCGTAGGTATATAAGTAATCTAAATTATCAGTTTCACTCTTCAATTGTTTAAATAGTAGGGATTTCAACAGACAGACAGACAGACAGATAGACGGGCATCCCTAAATCGACTCAGGAGGTCATGCTGATCAAGAATATATATACTTTTCTTTACCGGAGATGCTTCCTTCTGGGTGTTACAAACTGCGTACCAAATTGAATATACCTTTTCACTCTTAGTGTAGGGTATAAAAAAATGGTATTGTTTTTTTTGGAAAACTGTTTTTTTTTTTAAGTACTGTATTTTACTTATGCTAAAAAAAGTGGCTGAAAAGGGGCCTAATATTTCAATTGTATTTTTTTACAAACGTGAGCTAATAGGACATAATCTGAGTATGTCCAATAAACATTTCGTCAAGCCTTGGCGAAGATTTTTTTAAATTTCCTTGTTTCCAATAATATTTTTCGACTATTCCCCAAGCTCAAATAATAAAGTCGAAATCACAAATTACAAAGACTTGAGTATAACTACATAAATAGTTTATGTAAACTATAGTAACTATATTAAAAAGTATAAAATCAAGTGACTAAATCAAGTCAGTCTAAATGTAAATATCTGTGGATATCAAACATTGTTAAATAAACTTGATAGCAGCTTCATAATAAACAGTAATTTGGGCTAAAAATTTGTGTTCTAAAAGGTTTTTCAATAAGAGCGCTACAAAAGTTTTTTCAAGGGTTTTTCAACGGGGACGCTACAAAAGTAGAGCGACAGGGACAGCAAACGACGCCATATTTCTTGCCGCTCTTTTGACATTTCTCTTCAGTAAGGTTTGCCATTTCATGATGGAAAGATATACGAGCCAACAACGAGTCGAAATTATTAAAATTTACTACCGAAATTCGAATTCGTATATCTTTCCATTATGAAAATGCAAACCTTACTGAAGAGAAATGTCAAAAGAGCGGCAAGAAATATGGCGTCGTTTGCTGTCCCTGTCGCTCTACTTTTGTAGCGTCCCTGTTGAAAAGCTTTTTATAAGCTCACTAGCATATGAATATTCTACACTATTTAAAAACTTGAGAACAATTTGAACAATTATTATTTTTAAACGACACTAAGAAAACGAAAGATGGTTGGAAAGTATTAGAGCCTTAAACATCATTGCAGAAATTATTCAATTCAAATATTTGACACTTTTTGTGATATTTAAACAATATTAATAGTTTTGCTACAAAAGCATTAATATCTGTGGAATATGTGAATATTTGCAGCAATGCTACCTATTTCTCTAGTAGTTGCAGTGAATCTACCACAAATATGACATTTTTCGTGCTGATTATAAGAAACATCTCACAAATAATACAAAATATGAGATGTTTACAAATTATTTAAACTTTTGCTTCAAATATATTTGTATTTCCCGCATATTGGAATTGTTAAAGCGAGTAGTATTTTAGTTGCAGCAACACTCTCATAAACATTATGTTTTCTTAGTGTATACTTTCTACACTTGTAATGAGCTAGAAATTGACTTGAGATTGGTTTGAAGTAAAATGTATGCTTTAATTATATTTTTCTTTTTATATTCGAAGGCGATGCTTTCAGACTTCAAACTGAAAAAAAATATATTTATCAATGTTTGTGTAATAAATGTGTGCTATATAGTTTGAATGTTATAAATAGCCGGAATTGAACCCGCCATATTATTCTTGCATTATAAACTACGAAATTCTACAATGGTTGCATCTCAATTATTAAAGCGTGTGTTCGGAGACCCGCTACATCATGTTTCTTTTATTGATTTATGAAAATCAAACCAAGAAGAGTCGGAAATTCGCTTAAATGATGATCAATATTTTATACTTCTCCGATTTCACATGCAATGCCCATTTCACCATTAAATTCACTTTTATATTGTTAGATTTCAGATAAATGCAATTTGCAAATATGTTGAGATTTATTATAAACATCAAGTTTCAAACTAGTGTAGATTTATTGTGTATTGTTGTGGTTTGATTAATATGAATAACATATATCCATTAAGCTATTTATGTCCTAAAGTAAATGTGTGAATATCAACTAAAAATATAGGGTAAAATTCAAGTCATTAACAAGTGTATAGCTTAGTTTGAAATAATAGTATATTTTAAATTGTAGAAAAAGTTTCCTTCAACTCGATATGCGTGTAGATTTCAAGTTAGTTGTACATTGGAATATTAAAGGGTTTTTCAACAGGGACGCTACAAAAGTAGAGCGACAGGGACAGCAAACGACGCCATATTTCTTGCCGCTCTTTTGACATTTCTCTTCAGTAAGGTTTCCATTTCATGATGGAAAGATATACGAATTCGAATTTCGGTAGTAAATTTTAATAATTTCGACTCGTTGAATAACAGGATGGATAGTAAAAAGACCTTTTGATATTTTACAACTTTTTAACTAACGTTTCTCCACGCTATTCTCAACACACAAAATTGAGAAAAATACTTGATTTAAACTTGCAAACCAATTTAATTCAAGGGCAAATGTTTATTGGGTGCAGTGAAAAAACGAAACCCGAGAAATATATAGAAATGATGCATGTTCATAGAAAAAATCGTGTTGCGTAGTGTAATTTAAAAAAAAATAATGATGATTTCTTTAAATCTAAAGTTTTATTTGTACTAATAGCTGTTCTTTTTTTTATTTTGGTAAAATTCTTACTTACACAAAATTGAGAAAAATACTTGATTTAAACTTGCAAACCAATTTAATTCAAGGGCAAATGTTTATTGGGTGCAGTGAAAAAACGAAACCCGAGAAATATATAGAAATGATGCATGTTCATAGAAAAAATCGTGTTGCGTAGTGTAATTTAAAAAAAAATAATGATGATTTCTTTAAATCTAAAGTTTTATTTGTACTAATAGCTGTTCTTTTTTTTATTTTGGTAAAATTCTTACTCTCATCCGCAGCGCACCTACTTTCTCGATGCCAGCGCCATCTCTGCGATTTGCTTCACTGTCTTTGGCGTGTGCTGCACCGTGGGCACAATTGGCATAGCGCTCTATCGGCGCCGTTTGATCAACAAACCACAGGCGCTAAGTGAACCAGACTCCAGCGTGTACATTGATGACAGCACGATGCGTGTAAGTGTAAGGAATCGTTTGCCAATTAATACTGTTTTTTTTTCTTTTTTTAATTTAATTTTAAAAATATTTAAAACTTTTGCTAATATAAAATTCTGCTCCACTACGCTTTCGCAGGACAATTCCGATGAGATGTACAGCCTGGACAATGATTCATTTCTCAATTCGCTGGAGGCGATGACAATACAAAACTACTGGACGGACTCCGTTAAACATACAAAGCTTTAATATATTCAAGTACTTTTGTGTGAGTACTTCATAAGGACATTCAAGGAAATTATGGACAAAACATAATCAACATCAAGTAGTTTTAATTCTTTTTTTTTAGTAGCATTTAAAATATAAAAATAATATATATAAATTTATATTAATAAGTATTAATTTGATTGTTATTTTTTATGCTAAATTATTAGAACATTTATTAAGTTTTCTTTTTTTTTATTTTATAACAATTAAAAATGTATTTTATTATTATTTAGCTTAAATGTAATTAATTATGATAGACATTTTAGTTCAAGTACTTTGGCCAGTGATACTAGAAAAAAAGGCACCTAAAAAAGTTATATATTTTATTCTGTTTCAAAAGTCGTTTGTAGTTTGAATTTTATTTTTACTTTTAATTTTATATTTTGTTTAAAATGAATTTCTTTAAATGTATTTAATCGAAACAAACGTAATTGTTAAATCATTCCTTCCAGTTTCAACAAAAATACATGCAAAGTAATTGCAAGTACTTAGCATGTAATCCACACAATTTCATACTAACAAAACCACTAAAATCAAAAAAAAACATAACCCAAACACAATATTATATAATAGTTTTAAAATATATATGTATTTAACAGATAATATATAACCTTAAGTACATAATTACTATGGTATTAGAAACATGTAAAATCAAATGAAGACAAAAACGCGTTAAATTATTTTGAAAAATCATACTTAAAATTATATATTTTTTAATTTTGAACATTTTATAACACTGTGATCTCTCATAAAATGTACTAAAACTAAATTTTCAACTCGTTACTATAAACTATAATTTTAAATGATAAATAATTTACGTATCATTAACGCGTTTTCTCACATATACCACCAACAAAACTACTCTACAAAATTTCTCCTATGAGCATCATACATAGCATTTCCTTATAATTCGAGGTTACTGATGTTGACTACATACTCAGTTTTTTTCTATTTCGTACCGTTTTTAAGAAAATAAAAATCAAAATTTCAAGCGTTTTCGGGTGGGTCACTTATTATATAAATAATTGCAGAATTTTTTAAAAGTAGTTTGTACAAATAACTAAAACGTAATTTGTTTTCTAATTGTCAAGGGTTATTTTAATATCAAAAAGTATTACAATATTCCAATTATTTTTTATAATATTTGTATGTAAACTCGAAAAAATATATATTGAAATTAGCTTATAAAAATTAAAAACATATATTTGGTTTAAAGGCCATATTTGATAAATTTGAGTAGTTACCAGAATGTTTTCCATATTTATCATTAATTTGGACTTTGTACTGTATAATAAAAAACAATTTTCTTTCTTATCATTAAATCTTAAATGCTAAAATAACAATTCGAACATAACCTAAAAAAAACAAAAATATTGCAATTTTGTACTAAATAGCTTGAAATCTTTCAAATAATATACCAGATACTAGGAAGTTTTGCAATTATTATAATTAGTTTAGATTTTGTTCTGTATAATCACAAACTATTTTCTTTTGTATTATTAAATTTTTAATATTAAATAATTAATGCAAAAATACTCTAAAAAAAATCAAAAATGTTCAAGTTGAGAACAATATAACTTGAAAACTAATTAGAATATTTGATTTTCTTTTAATATTAAAATTAGACTTGACAATTTAAATAAAATTATCATTTAAATTTTTTGTCAAACTTTTATACTTAAATTTGCAATTTATTTTATTCTAAAAAGTGGTGAAAATTATATTATAATTTTCTCAAAAAACGTTATATACAACTGAGTATTGCAGTTAAAATCAACATTCTCAAATTATATAGAAATTTATGTGTGACATGACAATAGACAAAATTGTTAAACATTTTGTGGAGTAGCGCAATAAACCACAGAAATCAACAAAATAATACTATGCAAATTATATAGACGTATTTATAACATATGAATTGTTTAAAAAATTATTTATTAACTTTACTAAAAATATTAAAGAAAAAAATACTATAATTGTTAGAGACACCGAGATTTGTTAGAGATACTTAATATTTTTTTAAGTTGATTTTATTGTACGTTATAATATTTTAAAAACTATTTAGTATATAAGATAAAATAATAAAATAAAAAACAAAACAAAATGTAAACAGTCGCTAAGAATGCAGCTAATAAAAATGCATATAACCAAAAGAGTAATTGTTGTATTTAATTCAGTACATTCACTAATTTATTTCATTTTTTCTTTTCTTTTCAGTTTTATTTTCTTTTTTCAATTCTTTCTTCTTTTTTCATTTTTAAGTTTTTTCATTCTTTTTTTATTTTGTTACTTTTTCTGTTTTAATTTTTTCAGTTTTTATTTTTATTTTATTTTGTTGCTTTTTCTGTTTTTATTTTTCGTTTTTTCAGTTTTTATTTTTTTTTATTTCGCTCCATAAAATCAATGCGTTTGTCCTTCTCTCTGTTTTTCTCAGAGAGATCTACCACCTGCAGTGCAAGCTGTGCCATGGTTTCGTTCAACATCGTAAAAGCGCTGGTCATATCCTTTCTCACCCTTTTAAGCGTGACAGAGCGTTTGTTGCTCATCTGCTCCATAATATTTGTGATTTCCTTCGTGTCGGACTTAAGTTTTGACACATCGGTATGCACAGCGTTGACTTCGGTTTGGAGTGCAATGGGCGATAGCGTTTGCTATCTGCATCATAATTTTCATCATCGTCCTTGCTGCGTTGCTGTTTCGCGTTGATTGCTTCTGCGATCTTCTGCATTTTTGGCATTTCCATTAGTTCTACGTGTAGCCGGTAGTGCAGAAAAAGTAGTAGTACGTTGACCCGCAATGTTGACATGTTACGAAATCCCTCGATGCTGGGAGTTTTCATTGCACTCGTTACAAAACATTTAATGTGTTTAATTAAATTTTAAATTTTAATTTAAGTTTTTTCTTTCATTAATTTTTGCAGGGTTTTCTTTTTAGTTTCCCATTTACTAATTTTTTTCATTTTTTTCTTTTCAGTTTTATTTTTCACATCTCTTTTTTGTTTACATTTTTAAGTTTTTTCATTCTTTTTTTTTTTTTTTTAGTGTTTTTTAATTCTTTTTTTATTGTTCTTGTTTTTTTAGTTTTATTTTTCATTTTTCTTTTTATTTACATTTTTAAGTTTTTTCATTCTTTTTTTTATTTTTAGTTTTTTTTTTGTTTTGTATTTATTTTGCGTTCTTTTTGAAAATTTTTTAATATTTTATTTATTTTTTTTATTTTTCTTATTTTTATTTATTTTTGTTGCACCATAATTTTTTTTTTGTTACTTTTGTTCTCTATTGTTTTTCTTTCTTTTTTAAATCCTTTATTCTTCTTTTTCAGTTTTCTTATTTTTTAATTTTACTTTTCCCATATTTCTTTGTATTTTGTTGCCTTCCCTAGTATAAATTATGGTAGGGCTATGGTCATGTCATTATTTGTGATGATCGTAACGCAGTGTCCTGATCATGTATTGACCTCAGGCCATTATCATGTACTGATCGGGCAATTCACCTTTTTAATATTTAACCGACAATTGCCTTGTCTGAGCTCGAGCATAATAGGGTTTCTCTCATTAATCTCGAACATTGCCTGATGCTAATTTCGATATGAGGAACAAATAATGTAGCAATGATCGGGAACATTGACTATTTAGATAATGTAAACCCTGTTATGGTAAGCATGATAAGGGCATACAAAGGAAATGATCATATTTTCTCTAATAGGGCTTACCCAACGAAGACCCTATCATTTCCCCATGACGCATCGGGCAAATTTCTACTAGGGTTTGTGCTGAATTTATATTCCGTTCTTTTTGAATGTTTTTATTATTTTTATTTACTTTTTTATTTATTTTTGTTGTCTTATAATTATTTATTTTGTTACTTTTGTTCTGTTTTTTTTCTTGCTTTTGAAATCCTTTTTTTTTCAGTTTTCTTTTTATATATTTTAGTTTTCTCACATTTATTATTTTGTACTATTTTCTGTAATTAGTTTTCGACTTTGAATTTTAATTATTTTTTATTTCTCCTCTTTCTTTTTTTAAATTTCGCGTATTTTTTATTTTGTTACTATTCTGTAGATATTTTTCGTTATTTCTTTTTATTTATTTATTTTTTTTTTATTTATTTATTTATTTATTTATGTGATTTTTCTTTTTTTCTTATTTTCGTTTTGTATTTTGTTACTTTTTTCTCTATTTACTTTCCCTTAAAATTTGAAATCTCTAAATTATCTAAACTCTTTTTTTAGTTTTTTACTTTATTATTTTAATGTTCTCTAATTTGTTATGTATTTTCAGTATTTAATTTTTCGCTTGGTAATTTATATATTTTTTTAAATTTTTTATTTCTATATTTTTCTCATTTCGTTTTGTATTTATTTTTTAAATATTTTTCTTTATTATTTTTTTTTCCCTGATTTTGTTTATTAATACTATTTAATGTATTTATTTTTTCGCGAGGTAAATTAAAATATTTTTTTTTTTTTATTTTATAGTGTTTTATATAGTTGATTTATTTTTAATGATTTCTTTGTTTTTTATTTTTCTTATTTTCGTGAATTTTTTTTTGTTTCTTTTTTAGTGCATTCATATTGCGCTCTTATTGAAATATTTTAATTACTTTTTTCTTGATTTATCTTTTTATTTTTTTAATTTTTCTTTTTGCAGTTTATTTTTATATTAAAATTAATGAAAATACAATGTAAAGTCATCAGTGGCGATAAAAGGTAAGCCCTATAAACATTGTTTTATAAATCTAATATGACAGAAATTTGGATTTTTTGAGACCTCCAAAATGCAGTAAGAAAACTTATTAAAACTTCTGCCAGAAATGATGTACATCAAATGAGAACGATCTAAATTTACAAAGAATTCAATTTACGAATAAATAATAATAGATTTGTTAGGGAAAAAAAATTCGGAGAAACCATGGTACAACTACAACCATGGTACAACTACAAAGTAGAATTAAACGCGAGTTCCTTCCATTTTTTATAAACAACACAAACTTTGGCAAGAAATATAAATTCGAAAGGCTTTTTAAAAGCTCTAAAAGTATTAAATCTACAAGATCTTACTATATAAAAAAAAAACTAAATTTTAGCGTTTTTTTCTAAATTGAGATTACGAATTATATGTTTTTATTTAGAATGTATGAAATGCACATAGTAATTCTTTTCTGCCAGATTTATTTCTTATTCTTTTTCCCCGCTTTACCGACTGGCTTTGCCGGTGGTTTTGGCGAAGGTTTTGAGGATGGCGCTGGCTCAGACGATCCCGTAGGCGGCGACCATGGTCGCTTGCGGCCTGCGTCCGGATCTGTTGCATCACTCATTGGTGCTGTCGATGTCTGTCCTGCCGTAGTCAGATCAACGCTACCCTGTTGTTCCGAGAACTGCGAATTACGACTGCCCACCGAGAGTTTGGAACGTCGTTTGCGCATTGACTCAATGGACTGTGTGCGTTTCTTCATCGAGATCTCCTCGTCGTTGATGACGCGACAGATTTCAACAAAGTTGCACATGTCTGGATTCTTGAGACGCTGCGCAATGGCCAAGGCATCGTCGAGAGCCTCTTTGGCGCGTTCGATTTTATGCAGTACCGCATGCGATTTACAAACCAATATCGTGCTCAAAAATTGCCACAAATTGCTGTTGCAGTTTTTGCATTCTAATGGGGTGAATGAAGAGAAAGATAGTATGAAATATGATGAAATAAAGAAAAAAGTGAAGTAACAAAAGAAAATACCTTCAACTGCCTTGCGCGCCACCGAGCAACACTCATCGAAGCGACTCTGATTCAAGTGACTGCGCGCGATCTCATGCAACAGGTAACATTTCTCGATTGAGTACTTGGCGAAGCGCATGCGTTTCTCCAGACGTGCCAGAAATTTTCTGCAAATGTTTATTATAGTTTTTAATTTGCGTTATTTAATTTCCCATAACTCACTTGTAGGCGATCAGCGAATAGTCTGGCGCATCCGGTTCCTGGTAGGTCGACTTGTCGCCAAACACAAACTGTTCGCGATCTTTGTATTTATCCGTCGGCATACGTAACAGCACCAACATGCGATCCTTATCGCGCGACTCCAAAATACCAGTGGGTATTGTGTAGCGATCGACGTGCGCCAGACCCAATGTATTGTAGACCTCGTTGATGAACTCGAACTTCCAGGGCATGACACGATGTGTCTTGAGCACAACGTAGTCGCCCATAACCTCCTCAATGTATTTGGAGAGTTTCTGGGAAGAAGACAATTGTGTTTTAGTTGGAGACACTAAAGGAATTTGTCGTAGTCGTCAAAATATGTGGACATTTTCTCTTGCCACAAATCATGAAGAGATTTCGAAACAATTTACAGCATATTTAGTTAGAGAATTTGAACAAAAGTCTATAATAAGACCAGATATGGTTGATGATCAACAGAGTGTTCAAGAACTCTTCTAAAACATATCGATTGCACTAATTTTAGTCTGGAATACTAATGAATTTTAAAGAGTCTCAAGATCGAAGAATATTAATATCAAGTAAGCAATGAAGTTGCATTTAAATACTCTTTTAGTTCTCGAATAAAGTTAAACGATCTTTATGAGATTTACTAATATGCTCAAGTACTCTGATACTGTGAATACTCTTTTAGTTCTCGAATAATGTTAAACGATCTTTATGAGATTTACTAATATGTTCAAGTACTCTGATACTGTGAATATTTGGAGATTTTTGAATCAAAATATTCTGTATTAAGACAACAAATAAGCTGAAGATCTACAGAGTAATCAATAATTTCTCTAAAAGATATTGATTCTGGAATTCTAATGACTTCTTAAGGCAAGATCGAAGAATATGAAAACCAGCTAAGCACTTACATCGTTCTTTAATAATGTTAAACGATCCTGGAGACGGATTCCGCAACTGTGAAAAACGCGATGTTCACAATATTTTGTGTAAACAGCAATCTAGCGATTCTGAATATGTGGAAAGTGAATAGAAACGTCAAAAAAGTTTACACGAAGAAAGCATTATTTTCACAAAAATTGAGTTGGTGAATAAAAATGCGAATTTAAATTGCGTGCGATTGAATTGACATCTCTCAAAAACCATTCAGAAATTTAAAATTTTCATTTTGGTCAAGGTGTAAATTTCATGTTTGCGAAATCGCATGAAAACTGAATGTGTAAACTTCCAACATTTGTGAACTATTTTATTTGGTGTACACACATATTTTTCACATTTGCAGAATCCGTCCCCATAATGTTATTAACTAATCAGACTAACCAATAAACGAAATAAAGTCGACTCTAAATTTGTCAAAAATCTGATACTATCTTTAAAGTCGACATTATTTCGTTTATTGGTTAGGCTGAATATGTTCAAGTATTCTCATAATTTGTATATCAAACGATAATATATAAAATCATGATCCTGTAAAAAACTATGCAATTGGCACTGTATTCGAAATTCGAATTTTGAAGATGAAGTAGTTTTTAAATCTCTTCGAGAATTTCAAGAAATATTCGAGGATTTATGTGTTATTTGGTCTAATACTTACATCCAATCTTCCGATTTCACGAAAGTAACGTATGCTGCGCAGTATGGTCAGCATATTACGTCGCGTCTGATACTGTATACGATTCAGATGATCCTCACGATGTCGTTCCCAGACATTTTTATCCGGACACATGCGCAGAGTCTCGTTGTAGAGTGGGCTGCGTGCTTGCAACATTTTCTAAAATTGAACAAAAACTCGGAATTAATAATGCTGTTCAAGAATGATAGCATAAAAGTAATAAGTAAAAACTATTATCGACTGTTATATCTTCGGCGCACGTTTACCCGATATGATCCATCAGCAGCGTTATTAGGTAATAATCATTTAAAAGTTATAATAATGGATGAACTTGGAATTAAGAATGCTATCAAGAAGTAATTGTTAAAATCAGCGACAAAAAAGTCCAAAGATGTTTAGTAGTGATGATCAAAAATGTTATTTTATTTTTGCAAGACAAAAAAGATCGACATTCCAATGCAAGAACAAGAACGACATTGCAGGAAATAAGCAAGAACAATACTGACAATGCAGAACAAGATCGAACTGATGATTGATTAAACAATTGGATATATTGGATCGACAATTTTATGCAAGAACAAAACGACCTTGCATGAAATGAGTAAGAACAAGACTGACACTACAAAACAATATCGACCTGCCGATGTAAGCATGATTAAACAATTGGGCATAGCAAAAGCCGATTGATAACATTCTTGAAATGACGATCGCCATTATTATGCAAGAACAAGAACGACCTTGCAAGAAATGAACTGCCGATTCAAGAATGATTATTTGGATATAACAAAAGGCGATTGATATAATGCTTGAAACGACATTTGATATTATTATGCAAGAACAAGAACGGCTCTTCAAGAAATGTGCAAGAACAAGACTGACACTGCAAAACAAGATCGATCTTCCGATGCAAGAATGATTAAACAATTGGATATATTGGATCGACAATTTTATGCAAGAGCAAGAACGACCTTGCAAGAATGATTCAACAATTGGATATAGCAAAAGTCGATTGATAAAATGCTTGAATCTATGATTTAAATTTGTATGCAAGAACAAGAACGGCCCTGCAAGAAATGAGCAAGAACAAGACTGACACTGCAAAACAAGATCGGTCTTCCGATGCAAGAATGATTAAACAATTGGATATATTGGATCGACAATTTTATGCAAGAGCAAGAACGACCTTGCAAGAATGATTCAACAATTGGATATAGCAAAAGTCGATTTATAAAATGCTTAAAACGATGATTTACATTTTTATGGAAGAACAAGAACGGCCCTTCAAGAAATGAGCAAGAACAAGACTGACACTGCAAAACAAGATCGACATTCCGATGCAAGAATGATTCAACAAATTGGATATATTGTATCGACAATTTTATGCAAGAGCAAGAACGACCTTGCAAGAATGATTCAACAATTGGATATAGTAAAAGTCGATTGATAAAATGCTTGAAACGACGATTTAAATTTGTATGCAAGAACAAGAACGACCCTGCAAGAAATGAGCAAGAACAAGACTGATACTGCAAAACAAGATCGACCTTCCGATGCAAGAATGATTAAACAATTGGATATATTGGATCGACAATTTTATGCAAGAGCAAGAAAGACCTTGCAAGAATGATTAAACAATTGAATATAGCAAAAGTCGATTTATAAAATGCTTGAAACGACGATTTACATTTTTATGCAAGAACAAGAACGGTCCTGCAAGAAATGAGCAAGAACAAGAATGAAACTTCAGAACAAGATCGACCTGCCGATGCAAGAATGATTAATGGGATTAAATTCTATGAAACTACTGTTCGTTTGAAACATCGTCTAAATTAAGAGAGTAGTCTCAGTTATAAATCGGGTGCGATGAAAATAATGATCAGTAATTATCAGTATGTTGATCACAAGAACATATATTGGAGGGATTCAATAAGAAGTGATTACAAATATTAGAGATTTGTAGTGAAAAGTCCAGAGTTGTAGACTAGTGATGGGCAAAGACATTTGTTATCGCAATTTTGGCTGGAAAAAGATCGAGATTCCGATGCAATACAAGTACGACCATGAAATAACAAAACTATCAGTGCAAGAAATGTGCAAAAAGAAGAACAAAACTGATACTGTATGAACAAGATCGAACTGTCGATGTAAGAGCAAGCACAAGACTACCTTTAATTAGCTCATCACCATTTACCAGATTCGGTGATCAGTATGATTATCTAAAAAGAACACATAGCTTAGCTAATAATATAAATGGAAATGAATACAGAATTTAGTTGCAAAAAAACAACTGATCGAAAAGAGCAAAGATTTAATGGTAAAGTTAATATAGTACCTATTTATATTTGATATTTTACGTATATATAAAAGTCACTTTCTTAGGGTGTTCTCAAGAGTACCTATTGATCTGCAAGATCGAGAATAATGTGATAAATTACTTAATACTGAATTAATTAAGTAGAATTCAGTCCAGTGTTAGTAGTCTTTAGATTTCTTACCAAAAATTTGATGATGACATCGTATTTCGTATGCATTAAATTGTGCAATAATGGTGTCGAAACCTTCGATTGTTTAAGCAATAAATTTTGATTTTCACGCATCTCTTTCAAGAATATAACATCGATCCATGTTTTATTGAAGTAAATTTGATTGAAAACCTTGAAGGCGCGTTGACGTCGAGCAATTTCGCGTGGTGAAAGAAAAATTTCCTATTTTACAAAATTAAAGAATATTATTGACTGAACTACTTCAATTGGTAAATACAAAGAGACACCTCCTTTTCCAATATACTGAGCACATCACACTTTTCCTGCTCCTTAAGAATCTTCCACAACGGACGCAAATCAATGTGCTTCTCGCGTTCGATCTCCTCGAGCACTTTGGCAAAGTGTTTTTCATTTTTCAAAATAAAAGGACCCAGCGTCTCGCCGATGGAGTCTTTAAAATTCTCATCGACCTATGGAGATGTAAGTGTTTCAAACGTATATAAATGTGCAAAAATTAACAGTTTTAAAAGACTTACCACAATTAGACGATTGAGAAAGGCCTGCACCTTGTTGCCGGTAAAGCGACGCGAATTGTCGTGCAGCTCAACTTTGCAATTCTCAAACTGATTTAACTCGTAGAGCGCATCGCATATTTCGAGATTAATGGGCGCACTAGAGCCATCGATCTCTGAGGAGTGGAGTTTTGAAAGAGAAATGGAGATTTGAAAGAGTTATGGAGATTTAAAAGAGTTATGGAGATTGTGAAATAGATATCCAGGTATTTTATAGTTTTATACAAGAACTGAATAATTAGATAAAATAAGAAAATCGAGGCATTTAATAGAGATATTGAAATGAAAAGCGAAACGGCGATTAAAAACGAAATTAAGACTTAAACATGAAGTAAAGATAAAAAAAGATACTTAAAAGACAAATTGAGATTTACAACAGTTATGGAGATTTTAAAGAGTCTTGGAGATTTTAAAGAATCTTGGAGATTTAAAAGTGAAATGCTGATTTATATGATATGCAGATTGAAAAGAGTTAAAACAGAGTTATGGAGATTAAAATGATTTGTGGAGATTCAATAGTGAAATAGAGATTTATAAGAGCTTTACATATTTACTAAGGAAATGGAAAACTAAAGCAAAAATCGGCCCATTATATAGAGAAATGGCGAATTAAGAACGGCATGTTGATTAATATCGAAACGATGAAATATGAGAAATAAAAAAGACATGGAGTTTTTCATCCAACACTTACTAAATGCCGCCAAGCCATCCTCGAGCGCACCCTGCGTCTGCGCAATGTTTCGCTTGCACATGCTGCGCGACAGCAACGCCTTGTGATCGTCGGCCTTCAGCTCCAGCGATTTGTCATAGTAGTGCGCCGCAATGTCCAGCTGCTGTTTGTGCGTATAAAACAGACCCCAGTCACGGTAGATGATCTGCTCGTGTTCCGGTGACCAGGTAATGCGTTCCCATGGCTGTAAGCTAGGCAACATTTTGTTGTTATCGAAGATATAATTTTTAGTTGCTGTTATACGTTAAGATTTCCCAAATGGATTAGTGCAAATAATATTTTAGAAAAATAAAAATAATTTTTATATTTGAATTCTATTAAAAAAAAAAACAATTGAAGGTTTGCAAAGTATTTAAATTTTGAAAAACTTAAAAAATATTGCTGACATATGTCATATAAAGTACTTTTTTGTGTACAGGTAATTTTTGTGCGAAATTTTATAGTACATTTTTGTAATATAATCGTTTCTGTGCTAATTCCTTGGGTACCAAAAATGAAAAGGTGCCCGTTCAACCATTAAAATGCGATTAACGGATGGCTGTGTATCATAAACATACATCAACATTAAAGAGGTATGTAAAATTGGGCGTGGTCATTAAAATCTATTTCATTCTTCTGGGAATTTGACTGAATATTGCGAGAAGACCACGCGTGATACAGTAAAATGGTTTTCAAATTCGCGTTTAGCGTATAAAATTAATTTTAAAACCGTTGTAAACTCTAATTTTTAATGAAATGAATTTTATTATTTAAAAAAAAAACAGATAAAAGCAAACAAATTACATCATTTTCAAGGTATTTTCATAAATAATGAAAATTTAAATAAAAAATAAAAAAAAATTGTTTTGTTGTAGCAAAAATTCTTACTTTAAACTTTTGACGCGTTGTACAATCAAAATGGTGGATCGTAGAACAAAAATGTATTTAACATTTATTGTAGATAATTAAATAATCTTTATTTTTGTACTTAGTTGTTTTGATCTAGAACCAAAAACAGCCAAGATAATTGCAATAAACTACAAAGTTGACCTTTTGACACGTCGGAAGAAGGGTCAAAAGACACTCTACGGACGGCGGAAAATGAAAATATTGCTGTTGACGACCTAATAAATAAATTCACATACACAAAAATTTAATTTGAGCGATTTCATTTTCGACATTTACTAAATAAAACATGGGCACTTGATTTATTGCTTACGGTGAAAAGCGAAAAACTGTAAAATTGATCCGATTTTAACAAATGGTACATCATTTTAAAGGTATTTTAAAAAATAATGAAAAACCATAAAAAAAATTAAAAAAATTTGTTCTTGTTGTGGCATAAAATTTCAATTTAAACATTTGACGCGCTGTAACTCAAAAACAGTTGATCGTAGAAGAAAATGTATTTAATATTTTTTGCAGATAATTTAATAAGCTTTAATATTGTAGTTAGTTTTATTGTTGTAAAATTAAAAACAGCTGAGATAATTGCAAAAAACTGCAAGTTGAACTTTTGACCCCAGCGAAAGTGATCAAAAAAACATTTTCGGGGACGGGAAAATGCAATTCTAACTTTTGACGTTCTAATAAGCAAATCCTCATACTCAGAATATCCATCTGAGCGATTTCATTTTTTCGCCATATTTTAAATAAAACATGGGCTCAAGTGTATACACTTGATTTTTTGCTTACGGTGAAAAGCGAAAAACTGTAAAATTGATCCGATTCTAACAAATTGTACACCATTTTAAAGGTATTTTAAAAAATAATGAAAAACCATAAAATTTTTAAAAATTTTTGATTTTGTTGTAGCATACAATTTTAATTTAAATATTTGACGCGCTGTAGCTCAAAAACAGTTTATCGTAGAAGAAAAATGTATTTAACATTTTTTGTAGATAATTTTATAAGCTTAAATATGGTAGTTACTTTTATTGTTGAAAATTAAAAACAGCCGAGATAATTGAAAAAAACGTCAAGTTGAACTTTTGACCGCAGCGAAAGTGATCAAAATAGCAGTTTCCGGGGGCGCGAAAATGCAATTCTAACTTTTGACGTCATAATAAGTAAATCCTCATACTCAAAATTTACATCTGAGCGATTTCATTTTTTCGCCATTTTTTAAATAAAACATGGGCTATACACTTGATTTATTGCTTACGGTGAAAAGCGAAAAACTGTAAAATTGAACCGATTCTAACAAATTGTACACCAATTTAAAGGTATTTTAAAAAATAATGAAAAACCATAAAAAAATTAAAAAATTTGTTCTTGTTGTAGTATAAAATTTCAATTTAAACTTTTGACGTGCTGTAGCTCAAAAACAGTTTATCGTAGAAGAAAAATTTATTTAACATTTTTTGTAGATAATTTTATAAGCTTTAATATTGTAGTTACTTTTATTCTTGTAATATTAAAAACATCCATGATAATTGCAAAAAACTGCAAGTTGAACTTTTGACCCCAGCGAAAGTGATCAAAAAAAGCATTTTTGGGGGCGGGAAAATGTAATTCTAACTTTTGACGTCCTAAGAAGCAAATCCTCATACTCAAAATTTACATCTGAGCGATTTCATTTTTTCGCCATTTTTTAAATAAAACATGGGCTTGATTTTTTGCTTACGGTGAAAAGCGAAAAACTGTAAAATTGATCCGATTTTAACAAATGGTACATCATTTTAAAGGTATTTTAAAAAATAATGAAAAACCACAAAAAAATTTAAAAATTTTGTTTTTGTTGTGGCATAAAATTTCAATTTAAACATTTGAGGCGCTGTAGCTCAAAAACAGTTTATCGTAGAAGAAAAATTTATTTAACATTTTTTGTAGATAATTTAATAAGCTTTAATATTGTAGTTACTTTTATTCATGTAAATTTTAAAACAGTTGAGATAATTGCAAAAAACAGCAAGTTGAACTTTTGACCCCAGCGAAAGTGATCAAAAAAATCATTTTCGGGGGCGGGAAAATGCAATTCTAACTTTTGACGTCCTAATAAGCAAATCCTCATACTCAAAATTTACATCTGAGCGATTTCATTTTTTCGCCATTTTTTAAATAAAACATGGGCTATACACTTGATTTATTGCTTACGGTGAAAAGCGAAAAACTGTAAAATTGATCCGATTTTAACAAATGGTACATCATTTTAAAGGTATTTTAAAAAATAATGAAAAACCACAAAAAAATTTAAAAATTTTGTTTTGTTGTGGCATAAAATTTCAATTTAAACATTTGAGGCGCTGTAGCTCAAAAACAGTTTATCGTAGAAGAAAAATGTATTTAACATTTTTTGTAGATAATTTTATAAGCTTTAATATTGTAGTTACTTTTATTCATGTAAAATTAAAAACAGCCGAGATAATTGCAAAAAACTGCAAGTTGAACTTTTGACCCCAGCGAAAGTGATCAAAATAGCAGTTTCCGGGGGCGAGGAAATGCTATTCTAACTTTTGACGTTCTAATAAGCAAATCCTCATACTCAGAATTTCCATCTGAGCGATTTCATTTTTTCGCAATTTTTTAAATAAAACATGGGTTATACACTTGATTTTTTGCTTACGGTGAAAAACGAAAAACTGTAAAATTGAACCGATTCTAACAAATTATACACCATTTTAAAGGTATTTTAAAAAATAATAAAAAACATAACAAAATTTAAATATTTTGTTTTTGTTGTAGCATAAAATTTTAATTTAAACATTTGACGTGCTGTAGCTCCAAAACAGTTGATCGTACAAGAAAAATGTATTTAAAATTTATTGTAGATAATTAAAAAATCTTTAATTTAGTGTGCTTACTTTTTCATTTTGCTTGAAATTTGCCTTTTTTCAATGTATTTTAAGCATTTTGGATTATTTTATTTACCGTGGTTTAAATTCAATTGCCGTGGTTGAAAGTTGTAAGAAAAGGTCTGGCAACACTGCGCCACTCTCATAAAATGCAACCCTGCGCTCTTTGCGAAGAAGAAGAGGGAGAGAGAAATCGAAAAAACACATTTCGCTTGCTGCTTTTTCTGGGATTCTGGTCGCCTGGTGCAAATCGAAAATTTCAGCTTTTGAAATATTACGCGCGCGACCGCTAGAGTGACCAGATGTACGTTTGTGAATAACTCACAAACGGCTGAACCGATTTCAATGATTTTTTCAGTAAAATTACCAGTATCAATTGCCGAACGCAATAATAAATAAAAATACCATGTTTCATTTGAGTAATATCAATTTTTATTTGCAAATATTTTTATTTTATTATTTACTATATCTGTTTATGTGGTGTATATGTTTATAAAAAATGTTTAGCATGTCTGTATATTGGATTGATGTTTAAAACATACATTAATGTGTGTGAACCAAGTTCTTGCTAATTTGAAGCATATAAAAAAAGAGTACATATTAATTACAACAATATTTTTAAACGTATTAAATAAAGTACATAAAAAGTTGTATTTATTTTTATTTATATTTAAAGTAGTTACATTTTACATTGAAAATAGAAGACGACTGCTGCAAATGATGAATTTTATTTTTTCATTTTAATTGCATAATGGATACGCGTTAAAAGAGGCAAAGTGTGTAGCATTAATTCCATACGGCGTAGGGAGGAGTGTTTTAAGTCACTTAATATTAAGTATAATAATTATAATAATAATGAATATTAACTGATTGCTAACGGTAAACAATTTAATACTAGTTAAATTCATGATGTTGGCTAATTCGAGTAAACATTTTAAAAGTATTAGAAAATACAACGAAAACTTTAAAAATAATAATGTTTGTTGCATTGCACAAAAACAACAGAAAAACAGTTTTATTAATATAACAAAAATTATTTAATAATTTACAGCAAAGTTGATTTAAAATTTCGTTTAAATGCATGTAATATATAAGTGTATTGCCTTTTATTTCAAAAAAAGAAAAGTGCAAAAACAAATACTTTATTATAAAATTCATAAATAATATTATTTGAAATAATAGAAACAACGAAACTCAATTGCAAATGACATCTTTGTAGAGTTCTTTTGAAAAACATAATTCAACTGAAAGCCAAAAACTTATTGCAAACAATTCTAAAAAATAAAGGAAATTTCGATATATATTAAAATTAATAATAATAGAGTATATTAATGAAAATTTAAACTGCAGCAAGTTGTAATATAAATTTTAAGTAAAGCCAAATTCAAATTGAAAAATTGTTTAAATTAAAATTTGTAGTTAATTTAAAAGTTAACAACTAAACAAAACGAAATACAAAAGTAATAAAAATTGAAATAAAAGAAACGTTTTTGTTAATTATGTAAATTGTATAAAATGGAAATTACTTCAATTAAAATTTAAGAAAAATTTAGTAAATTAAATATAAAAAAGAAAGAATTTTTAAATTAAGAAAAATTAAAATTAATAAAAACTAAAAATAAAAAGAACGAACGCATTTAATATTAATACAAGTAGCATACGCCGTGCTCTACTATTCAGCGGCAGAAATATTCAGCAGTGAAAGATTATTGGAGCCCTCGCTGCCACTGCGTTCGCTGTGAAATCCTGAAGGCGATGCGGACATTCCCGACATGGGGCTGCTGTCGCGACGTTCTCGATAGGCGCTAAAGAGGCCGCGTATTTTATTGAGCGGCGTCAGTGGCGCCTGGCGCAGTATTTGCTGTGGCTGCTGTGAACGCGACGGCGACATAAAGAGACGTTTTGCAATTGGCAGTTGTTGCAGTTGTTCCGGCTGTGGTTTTAATTGTGGGCGTGGCGAGTTCACCGATGAGATATGCTGTTGTTGTGGTTTGCTGCTGGAATTTGTTGTGAAGCTGAACGAGTGTGATTTTTTGACAACAGCAGGCGAAGGGAAGCTGTGTTTGGAAATATTTATTTTTTATTAATTTATAAAATATTTATACAAATTTAAAGTAAAATAAAAACTTACTAATCCATGTCCTCCGTGGAAAAGCGTAGCACAGCCATTTTCCAGTTGTAAACATTCGGATAGTTTTTGCGATTTATATCCACATGGAAAATGGCATTCAACACATCTAAATCGCGTTTTGTGGGTTCGTTGCTGTGTGGTAAAATGTACAAATTTTAGTTATATTTATTAATTGTCTAAAGTTTGTTATTGCTGCTCACCCATAAACGAAGATGTTGTACTTGTCACGCTCTGTCGCAGGTTGTGCCTGACTAATACGTGATGGCGATTCCGGTGGCGTCAACCAGACGTCGTCATCATCGTCTGTATCGGAGCCGCCAAAGTCGGACTGCAGGTGAAATATTATAAATGGAGATTAGAAAAATATACAAAAAATTACAAGTTTCACAGTTTGATATATTTTTTCAGAAACTTTGATATATTTTTTATATAGTTTGATGGTTAGATATACTTTTAGATGGTTTGATATATTTTTTAGAAATTTTCATATCTTTTTAGATAGTTTGATATATTTTTGTGTACTTTGATATATTTTTATGTAGTTTGATATATCTTTTATATAGTTTGATATATTTTTAGATAGTTTGATAGACTTTTTCGATAGTTTGATATATTTTTTAGATAGTTTGATATATATTTTATATAGTTTGATATATTTTTACAATTTTGATATATATTTTATATAGTTTGATATATTTTTAGATAGTTTGATGCATTTTTAGATAGTTTGATATATATTTTAGATAGCTTGATATATTTGTGGATAGTTTGATATATTTTTGGATAGTTTGATATATTTTTTAGATAGTTTGATATATTTTTAGATAGTTTGATACATTTTTTTCGATAGTTCGATATATTTTTTTAGATAGTTTGATATATATTTTATATAGTTTGATATATTTTTACAATTTTGATATATATTTTATATAGTTTGATATATTTTTAGATAGTTTGATGCATTTTTAGATAGTTTGATATATATTTTAGATAGCTTGATATATTTGTGGATAGTTTGATATATTTTTGGATAGTTTGATATATTTTTTAGAAAGTTTGATATATTTTTAGATATTTTCATATATATGGTCGATAGCTTGATATATTTGTGGATAGTTTGATATATTTTTAGATAGTTTGATATATATTTAGATAGTTTGATATACATTTTAGATAGTTCGATAATTTTTTTGGATAGTTTGATATATATTTTAGATAGTTTGATATATTTTTTAGATATTTTGATATATTTTTAGATAGTTTGATAAATTTTTAGATAGTTTGATACATTTTTTCAATAGCTTGATATATTTTTTAGATAGTTTAATATATTTTATATAATTTGATATATTTTTAGATAGTTTGATACAGTTTTAGATAGTTTGATATATATTTTAGATAGCTTGATATATTTGTGGATAGTTTGATATATTTTTAGATAGTTTGATATATATTTAGATAGTTTGATATACATTTTAGATAGTTCGATAATTTTTTTTGGATAGTTTGATATATTTTTTAGATAGTTTGATATATTTTTAGATATTTTTATATATATGTTAGGTAGCAGCTTGATATATTTGTGGATAGTTTGATATATTTTTACAATTTTGATATATATTTTATATAGTTTGATATATTTTTAGATAGTTTGATACATTTTTAGATAGTTTGATATATATTTTAGATAGCTTGATATATTTGTGGATAGTTTGATATATTTTTAGATAGTTTGATATATATTTAGATAGTTTGATATACATTTTAGATAGTTCGATAATTTTTTTTGGATAGTTTGATATATATTTTAGATAGTTTGATATATTTTTTAGATATTTTGATATATTTTTAGATAGTTTGATAAATTTTTAGATAGTTTGATACATTTTTCAATAGCTTCATATATTTTTTAGATAGTTTGATATATTTTATATAATTTGATATATTTTTAGATAGTTTGATACAGTTTTAGATAGTTTGATATATATTTTAGATAGCTTGATATATTTGTGGATAGTTTGATATATTTTTAGATAGTTTGATATATATTTAGATAGTTTGATATACATTTTAGATAGTTCGATAATTTTTTTTGGATAGTTTGATATATTTTTTAGATAGTTTGATATATTTTTAGATATTTTTATATATATGTTAGGTAGCAGCTTGATATATTTGTGGATAGTTTGATATATTTTTACAATTTTGATATATATTTTATATAGTTTGATATATTTTTAGATAGTTTGATACATTTTTAGATAGTTTGATATATATTTTAGATAGCTTGATATATTTGTGGATAGTTTGATATATTTTTAGATATTTTGATATATTTTTAGATAGTTTGATAAATTTTTAGATAGTTTGATATATATTTAGATAGTTTGATATATTTTTTAGATAGTTTGATATATATTTTATATAGTTTGATATATTTTTACACTTTTGATATATATTTTATATAGTTTTATATATTTTTAGATAGTTTGATATATTTTTAGATATTTTAGATAGCTTGATATATTTGTGGATAGTTTGATATATTTTTAGATAGTTTGATATATATTTAGATAGTTTGATATACATTTTAGATAGTTCGATACATTTTTTTGGGTAGTTTGATATAAATTTTAGATAGTTTGATATATTTTTGGATAGTTTGATATATTTTTAGATAGTATGATATATACTTAATATAGTTTGATATATATTTAGATAGTTTGATAATTTTTTTTAGTGGTTTGATGTACTTTTAGATAGTTTGATACATTTTTTATATAGTTTGATAAATTTTTTAGATAGTTTGATATATATTTTAGATAGCTTGATATATTTGTGGATAGTTTGATATATTTTTAGATAGTTTGATATATATTTAGATAGTTTGATATACATTTTAGATAGTTCGATAATTTTTTTGGATAGTTTGATATATATTTTAGATAGTTTGATATATTTTTTAGATATTTTGATATATTTTTAGATAGTTTGATAAATTTTTAGATAGTTTGATACATTTTTTCAATAGCTTGATATATTTTTTAGATAGTTTAATATATTTTATATAATTTGATATATTTTTAGATAGTTTGATACAGTTTTAGATAGTTTGATATATATTTTAGATAGCTTGATATATTTGTGGATAGTTTGATATATTTTTAGATAGTTTGATATATATTTAGATAGTTTGATATACATTTTAGATAGTTCGATAATTTTTTTTGGATAGTTTGATATATTTTTTAGATAGTTTGATATATTTTTAGATATTTTTATATATATGTTAGGTAGCAGCTTGATATATTTGTGGATAGTTTGATATATTTTTACAATTTTGATATATATTTTATATAGTTTGATATATTTTTAGATAGTTTGATACATTTTTAGATAGTTTGATATATATTTTAGATAGCTTGATATATTTGTGGATAGTTTGATATATTTTTAGATATTTTGATATATTTTTAGATAGTTTGATAAATTTTTAGATAGTTTGATATATATTTAGATAGTTTGATATATTTTTTAGATAGTTTGATATATATTTTATATAGTTTGATATATTTTTACACTTTTGATATATATTTTATATAGTTTTATATATTTTTAGATATTTTGATATATTTTTAGATATTTTAGATAGCTTGATATATTTGTGGATAGTTTGATATATTTTTAGATAGTTTGATATATATTTAGATAGTTTGATATACATTTTAGATAGTTCGATACATTTTTTTGGGTAGTTTGATATAAATTTTAGATAGTTTGATATATTTTTGGATAGTTTGATATATTTTTAGATAGTATGATATATACTTAATATAGTTTGATATATATTTAGATAGTTTGATAATTTTTTTTAGTGGTTTGATGTACTTTTAGATAGTTTGATACATTTTTTATATAGTTTGATAAATTTTTTAGATAGTTTGATATATATTTTAGATAGTTTGATATATTTTTGGATAGTTTGATATATTTTTAGATAGTTTGATGCATTTTTAGATAGTTTGATATATTTTTAGATAGTTTGATAAATATTTTATATAGTTTGATATATATTTAGATAGTTTGATATATTTTTTTAGTGGTTTGATGTATTTTTATATAGTTTGATTCATTTTTTTATATAGTTTGATAATTTTTTTAGATAGTTTGATATATATTTTATATAGTTTGATTTATTTTTAGATAGTTTGATATATTTTAGATATTTTGATATATATTTTGTATAGTTTGATATATCTTTAGATAGTTTGATATATTTTTATGTAGTTTGATGAATTTTTAGATAGTTTGATATATTTTTAGAGTTTCATACATTTTTAGATAGTTTGATATATTTTTTAGATAGTTTGATATATTTTTAGATGGTTTGATATATTTTTTAGAAAGTTTGATATCTTTTTAGAGAGTTTGATATATTTTTGATGTACTTTGATATATTTTTAGATAGTTTGATATATTGTTTAGATTTTTTAATATATTCTTTAGATAGTTTGATATATCTTTTATGTAGTTTGATATATTTTTAGATAGTTTGATACATTTTTATGTACTTTGATATATTTTTAGATAGTTTGACATACTTTTTAGATTGTTTGATATTTTCATTACTTAGTTTGATATATATTTTATATAGTTTGATATATTTTTAGATTGTTTGATATATTCTTTAGATAGTTTGATATATTTTATAGATTGTTTGACATATATTTTATATAGTTTGATATTTTCTTAGAGAGTTTGATATATATTTTCGATAGTTTGATATATTTTTGTATAGGTTGATTTATTTTTTATATAGTTTGATGTAATTTTCAGACCAGTTTGATATATTTTTAGATCATTTTCAGACCAGTTTGATATATTTTTAGATAACTTGATATAGTTTAATATATTTTTCATTTCTATAAATTTAATATAAACTTTTGTCTCTAACAAAAAAAAATATATATTTACCCAAAAGACATCATCTTCGAGCTCATCGTCGCATTGATGACCCATGGCCGCTGCCGGATTGGTCCATTCGCTGAATTGACCCACGGCCGTGGCACCCGTTGCCTTGGCCAATTCAAATTTTTCGCGTTCACGTTCGTTGGCACTATCGTGTCGGGCCTGCTGATGATTCTTATAGCGCGTTTCCATGCGATTGCGACGGCTGGTCTTGCGACTGAGATTCGTCTCCCACGGACAGTCGCATTCACATTCGGCGAGCCAGGCTTTTGAACACATGGTTTCGGTTTTTAGATTTTCGGGCAGTATTTGTTCGACTTGAAAAACAAAGAAATTATTATTGATTAAAAAGATTTTTAAAAAAAATGGCAAAAACGCACCTGGATTTTCCATAAATACGGCAATCTTTTTGCAAACGCATTGCAGCTGTTCCTTGCGCTCGCCGGGCGAAAGTAAAATATGCTGCAGGCACTTTTGGATCTGTCGAAATTAAAATAAATCATTGAAAGGTAAAGGAAAAAGTTAGTTACTGAAAAAATAAATATAATTTTTAATAAATAAAATAGTTAAATTAATAAAATTCGAATGTCAAAGAAAAAAAGTAAAAAAATGAAAAAGGTAAAACAAAATTAACTAATAAATAATTTGTGACGAAGCGAATTTTACAAATGAATAATTTAATTAACGAAGAAATTTTAATTGCAAAGATTTTTTAATTGCAAATACCCCTAATTCACAAATGAATAAATTTATAAATGAATAAATACATAAATGAATAAAATCATAAATGAATAATCATAAATTCATAAATGAACAAATTCATAAATAAATAAGTTCATATATGAATAAATACATAAATTCGTAAATGAAGAAATTCCCAAATAAGTAAATTCAGAAAAGAATAAATTCATAAAAGAATATTTATAAATTAATAAATTCAAAAATTAATAAATTCAAAAATGGAATATTTTAAAAATGATGAAATAAGCAGTAACAAATTTTATGTGATGTATGCAAATAATGCCAAATTTTACATTCATAAATAAAATAAATTCATATATGAAAAAATAACTTTTAAAGTAATAGAAAAAATGCAATTATCTCTCACTTACCTTCAACTTAGTCGCCGCATCCACATCCTGCGAATTGTGCAAATAATTCGCAATCAAATTGGCGAATCTTGCGTGCACCTTGGCAAAGTTAACATCGAGAAAACGCGCATCATCCTTGAAGCTGCAAATCAGCGATTTCAGTCTTTTCAGCTCGCACAAAAATGCATCATTTATCGAGACAATATTCTCTATGTTATGCAAAATGGTCTTGGTCATGCGTTTCGCAAACACCTGCAATGATTTCTCAACGCACGTATAGGGCGTCGTTGTGCTTGCGTTGCTGCTGCTCTGTGAGTTGCTACGTGAGCTGCCATCATAGGCGGCTGAAAGCGCCGAGGCATAATAACCATTGCGTGTGACAGCATCCACAGCATCACCGCCGCTACCACCACCCAACACCGTGGGATCTTTGCAGAAGCCAAATTTTTCCAAAGCACTGCATACATCATTTAAATTGACCGCATTTGCGGCGGCTTGTGCTTGAGCCGCCTTCTTTGCATTTAGCTCTGCTTCGCGTAAACGTTGCGCAAAGAAATTCTCCAATTTCTGTAGACCCTCCATAGAGGCAATATCGAGAAAAACATTTAAAAAATCCCAATACTCCTTCCATTCGACCTGTTGCTCTTTGGCCAGTTCGCGTCCAATGACCTCGAGTCCTTTTTCGGTATCGGTGATTTTTATGTGTCGCTCCTTGAAGCCTGGACTGTCATAGTGCTCGGCCATTGAATCGTTGTGATTTGTTTCGACCATGTCGCACACAATGGGCGATGCTACATTCTGTCGATCGCGATACGTAAAGAACATGTCTTTCTTTTGACGCATAAGTGGCGTGCGCGGGCAGAGTGCTGTCTTCAACATGTTCAATTGTGAGGGAGCTTGTCGATTATTGTTATTATTATTGTTCTTTTCCATGTGACAAGTGCCATTGGTTGCTGGCGGTGGCGTTGGCGACGTATCCTCCTCTTTAACTGCTGCTGTTTCCACAACTTCCATTTGTTCTTCTACTTCTTCTTTCATAATATTAAAAGTTGTGTCAGCATGATTGCCATTTTGTTTGTCGGCTGCATCAGCTGCTACCTCCGCTGCCATCTCCGTGTCCAATGCCATTTCCTCGATTTCCTCTTTGTTGTTGCTACCGCCATTTTGTTGCTTTGGTTCTATATGCAAATTGAGCGGCGAACGTTGTGGCGTCTGACTGAAAAGCGCGCGACGCTGCAAATTGCCCGTCGTCGGCGAGCCAAAGCCAGGCGACTCGTTGTTGTGCTTTGCGGGCGTGCGTGACTTCATGGGCGAAATATACGGATTGTTGGCAATGGGCGATGAGGTGTTGCTGCCCAGGCGGGGCGGCGTCTTCCAGCGGCGGCAAAATTGCTGATAATTGTAAAATATGATTAAATAATTGTAGAATAAAAATAAGTTTATAATAAACATGATTTTATAATAAAATTAATAGACGCAAAACTTTGTTCGGACTGCGATTGAACATCGCCATATCATCCTTTGAATATGGCGATCGCACGATTGAGTTTGTGATCAAATGCAAAGCAGTAATTGCTCAAGCAATTTCAAAACTCTCCCTCTATTCAGCTTAAATACCGCTCAATTCCAAAACTCTTGCTTAGATTCGAAAACTCTCCCTCTTTTCTTTTTAAATGATGCTTCGATTTCCAAACTCATACTATTTGCTTTTTATATGCCGCCCAATTCAAAAACTCTTGCTCATTGCATTTTGAATGCTGTCCAATTCAAAAACTCTCGCTCTTTGGTGCCCGATTCCAAAACTCTCGCACTTTGCATAGTAAATGCTGCCCAATTCCAAAACTCTAGCTTCGATTCCAAAACTCTCCCTCTTTTCTGTTCAAATAATGCTTCGATTTCCAAACTCTTACTCTTTGCTTTCTATATGCCGCCCAATTTAAAAACTCTTGCTCATTGCTTTTTGAATGGTGCCCAATTCCAAAACTCTCGCTCTTTGCGTTTCAAATGCTTCCCTATTCCAAACTCTTACTCTTTGCTTTCTATATGCCGCCCAATTTAAAAACTCTTGCTCATTGCTTTTTGAATGGTGCCCAATTCCAAAACTCTCGCTCTTTGCGTTTCAAATGCTTCCCTATTCCAAAACTCTCGCTCTTTGTTTTTTTTGTATGCCGCCCGATTCCAAAAAAGCTCTCGTTCTTTGCCATTTTAATGCCACCCGATTCCAAAACTCTCGCTCTTTTCTTTTTAAATCCAGCCCGATTCCAAAACTTTCGTTCTTTGCTTTTGTGGTGTTGCGTCGATACAAACTCTTTCGCTTTCCGCTTAGAACGAAGCATGCGATAACAAATTGATGAGTAAGTCCGAAAGAACTAAGAAATCATTTTTGCAGAAAACGAATAATATCGACATTGTGACGCATTTTAAAATCAAAGAGTCAAAGTATTTGAAGTACATATGTTAGAGTTTCAAATGCAAGGAGTGAAAGTATTGAAAATCTCAAAGCATTTCTCAAATAAAATAAATAACTTTGATTTCTTTCAAAGTATTCCATCGAAGTAAATATAAACGTTTGTGTATTTCGAAGCATCGCTTTGTAATGTTTTCAAACTCTTGCTTCTGCTTTACATCAAAGCAATATAAAGTGAGAGTTTATGCTCTGATTCCTTGTTTTTAAACCCAACAAATGTAATGAGCAAGCGGAACATTCATCTTGCGAATAGCCCAAATGTTCGTGCAGGATATTCACAACATATTCTTTTGGGATGTATACCACCTTAGCTATCTCACGCAACTTGAAAGAGGTCACTCCTCGAAATATGGGTCGTTCATGTTTTGTGTTGACTAATAAACATTGTCGGGTATTGCTACTTATATTCAGTAAGACATTTCGGTTATTTAACGAAGATCCTAAGTTCATTACAGTTCAAGCTACCCTGTTTCTTAGACCGACGTAAGTACGACAGTGGCATTTAGGTTATGTTCAAGCGTCTCTGTAGCTTTCTCACAAGCCCCGCAGATATAAGAGTCGACTTTTCCCAGTTTTTGATTACTTAACTCTTTATGACCCGTAAGGATAGCTAATTGTCTTGAGGTCTTCAAAGTCATTTTGAGCCTCCAAGCCATTTTAACAAGATAGTTTCACGATTCCACTGGGCAGTGTCGGAAAGACGAACTTGGCAGTGGTAAGTGGAGGAAACGCTATTGGTTATTGAGTTAATTATAATCTGGGAGCATGGTTATTAATTTTGAATTAAGTACCAAACTTAGAAGGGACATTTTTGTGTGTAAAAGAATACACACAAAAATCAAATGCTCATTCAAAAAGTCAGCCTTTTGCCTTCACGCACACCTTAGGTCGCACTGACCAATCATCAATAGCCGCATGCAACTCGTATATTGGAAAAGTGGTCACAAGAGTCTTCAGCAGTCTTCAGAGAGACAATGTTGGGGTATCTTTTGTGGCAAACAATGACCTCTAAAACTGTCCACAAATTATAATCGAGTGGGTTCAGATTAGGAATGCTAGAGGACAATTCTTCAGAGCAAATGGTTTTGAAGCTAAGTCTGGGCGTTTTAGCGTTATGGGCGGGCGCAGAATCGCACTGGTCAATCATCAATAGTCGCATGCACCTCGTGCATTGGAAAAGTGGCCACAGCACGAATCAATGTAATCTTCATATAATCAATGTTGAGGTATCTTTTGTGGCAAATAATGTCCTCTAAAACTATTCAAAATTTGTAATCGAGTGGGACTGCTAGCGGGCTATTCATCAGAGCAAATGAATGCAAATTGTTTTGAAGCCAGGTCTACGACGTTTAGCCTTATGGGCCGGCGCAGAAGTCACGGTTGGTTAAGTGGCTTCAAAACTGTTTCCAAAACGGTTTCTTGGTAAACTTTGGACGATGTTTTGTCCCCTCGTTCGCAGAAATACAAGTGAATGACCCCATAGTAAGAGACACTCCATGACTGAGGCTATGTGATGAGCCCTTTCGACCCGTGCGATAAGTTCAGATGTTTCCTCAGATGACCGTGCATTAACCCATCATGTTGCTTATTCATTTTTTAATTCGTAAACAAAATTTGCAAGTTACAGTAGACAAGAAATGGAGGCCTTTTTGTATTTATCTACGATCTTGGTGTGATTTTCCGATGGAGTTTAAGATTCTAATCACTACCTCATACTTATTTTTTCAGATTGCCTGCAGTTTTTGAGTTATTTCGTAAAATAAATATATGGGAAATCTCGTGTTTTTCTACATATTTTGGCCTTTAACTTTTTACAGATTTGTGTTTTCGATTACATTTCTTTTGTATTCCATTGAGAATACTTCAGCTAATATTTTGAAATAAACTACATGAATTTCGGATTGATCTGACCAATTTTATGACCAAAGAAACACAAAATATATAAATTTTAAGGTGTGGCTTTTATTTATTGCATAACATCAATGATTTTCATAGATGTTTGACGTTTGGATTTTTCGAACCTGTACATTTTTGTGCAAAGCTGCAATCAACAAATATCGGGTACGTCATTAGAAGACGCCAAGTTACAAGTCTATTTTAATAATTTAACTCATGGACTTCTACGTGATATTCATCTCATGGGCCATTATTTTGTGTTTTTGGAGCGGATTTCTCTGAATTGATTTCACAGCTTTTATGAACTGTGCGGTCTATGATATACTCAGTCTTCTCAAACAGTTTTAAGCAGCGGTAGACGCACATTTGACTATTCCGGAGCGTTTTTCAAATGTAGCCTTTTTTAAAAATCACACTTAAAAAGCCATATAACAGCGGTTATTATCTGGTGAAAGGTGACACAATTTTGAATTCCCGTTACAGACTAACGCTACAGAAATTAGCTTTCATAAATCATGTGGCAATAACAGGATATATCCAATTCTACGAATGGAATGAGTATGTACAATGTTGTAACAGTATTTATGTCCCAACTAAGTATTGCACTAATCATTTAATTAGTAATCACCTCAATTGAACTATGTCTCGATTGCAAAACTGTCGGTTTTTTCTTTTTAAATGCTGTATCAATTCCAAAACTGTCGCCTTTAGCTTTTTAAAAGCTGTTTCGATTCCAAAACTATCATTCAAATCGAATACTTGCGCTTTTTGCTTATGTGTACATTATTTTTTATGGTTTTCGGTGTTTCATTAATGTTTTCTCTACTGGATTTGTTCTCATGTTCCAAAAATTGTATTCACATACTTGCATTCAGTTTTTGTTTGTTTGTTTATATATGAAAAACACAACAGTAGTAGAGTTGACAATGATCCTCGCCGTGAAGAACAAAGCATGCAAAAGAAAATGACGAATGACTCCAAAAAGTAAAGACATCATTTTCGAAAAGCGCAAAGATTGCAAGATACATATAAATATTGAGAAGCATTTCGTATACAAGAAGTGAAAGTATTACTAAATCCTGAAACATTGCACAACAAAAAAATAGCTTTGCTTTCTTTCCAAGTAGGTATTCCTCTGCATTAAATACAAATATTTCTTCATTTTGAAGCATCGCTATGTGAAGTAATCAAATCGCTCGACAGCAAAGCAATAAAAACGAATGGTCTGCTTCATCAATCGATTCTAATTAATATTGATGTACATTTTAGAGCAGTCTATTTTTTATAAACTACGAGATCATTCATTTTGAAAGGACTTTTCAGCCTGCGCTCGTATATAAAATTGTATATTGTATGTATTGTATAATAAAAAATATATTGTAGACTTACATGCGCCTGTTCCTTGTTCATTGGACCAGCCAATGCTTGTATTTTCACTTCTGGACTGAGTGGATCACAATTGAGATGCTGTGGAAGAAATTATGATTTTGTGAAAATTATGTTTTATTTTTTATTTAATTTCAGTTATTTATTAATTACTATTGCATATGGTATATAAATAAAATATGGATTCGAGAAACAAGTTGGTGGCGTTTTTTTTTTCCTCAAAATGTATATACATTTTGTTTGTATTTAAATCAAATATGTGTCGTTTTGAACGATAACTTTTTGCCAATTTTCTGTTTCAAACATTATGCCATCAATGTAGAACTTCGGGTATTTATTTATATTTATTGGCTGAACCAAACTGAACCAAGTGATTTTAATAAACTTTTATTGAAGTTTAGTTTAAATTTTATTCTGCAGGGAGCGAAATATATGGTAGTCGGACGGGGCAAAATCCGAACTATACTGCGGATAAATCATAAAAAGACAACGCCTTTGCTAATTTTTTTTAATTATGAACAATATTAAATTCTCTTAAAATATAAAATGGAAAATTTCAATTCTTAATTTTACACAAATGAAAAAAATCTCAAATTCAATAAAAATAAACCTCAATATCAATCATGGAACTCGAACTAGTTTACAAATCGTTTAACGTTATCAGGGGGTCAAGATAAATAAAATGTTGCAGTTTTCATATCTAAAGTTGCACCGATAGGTGCTTTAAAAACTAACAATAAATGCCTTTACATAACTATTTTATCTTGTACCATTAAAGAGTTATAGCAAAAAATGAAAAGATTCGCCCTTATTTTTCTAATTTTTAAAGCACTTCAAACTTTAAAATTTGATCTCCCAACATTTTTAAAAAGCACATTCGCCCCTTTGGCATGACAGTGACGATATGATCATTGAATCAAACTTGAAGAACCATTTCTGAATATTTCGTTGCTTTCAATAATACTACTTTTTTTTGTGGGATAAAAATAGAGCCACAACACAACACATATCCATTGTGATGTGACCCAGTTCCCTGGTTTTTAATGATACTTCTTAGATTCATTATTGAATCTAAGAAGACTATTGTGTGATAAAAAGTGAAGCTGATCCTCTCTCATCACGTCTGTGCCAAAGATCTGCCTTCTAATTCTAGAAAATGTTGGACAGTCACAGAGATAGTGCTCTGTGGTGCCAGTGTCTTCGTAGCAGGCAGAACATAAGGGACTTTCGGCCAGGCCGATTGCGTTCATGTGTTTTTCACATGCGTTGTGTCCCGTTAGAAGTCCCGTCAGTTTTCTGCACTCCTTTCTACTTAAGGAAAGTAGAAACGAGGCCGATCTTTTGGTTATCATCGGTGTCATGAGCTTGGAGAATCTGCATTTCGTCTCATTCAGCCATCTGCTCTTGTGTGCAGAGGCGACCCAAGAGCTGATGGCGAATTTCCCCGTAGATGCAGGTAGTCCAAGCACAGGTTCTGATCCAAATGGATTATCCTCAGATCCAGCACGTGCTAGTTCGTCAGATGTTTCATTGCCCGAAACTCCTTTATGGCCCGGCACCCAAATCAGTTTCAGTGTATTGTATTTACCAACACAATTGAGACGTGATCTGCATTGTCGTACAGTTTTGGATGTGATGACCTAGTTGTTCAAAGCAATAAGAGCAGCCTGACTATCGCTGCAAACTGATATGCTCTGTTCTGCCATATATTATCCGCAATGTAGTCCATAGCCATAAGTATGGCATAAACTTCGGCTTGAACAACCGAGGCATTGTCGCCTAAGGCGAAGTGAAGTCTGCGGTCATCCCTGATCGGTTCGGGAGCCGTCTGTGAAAATACGGTGTGACTCTCTACCCGGCTCACAGTCAGGCGTTAGCCAGTCTTGAATGTCAGGTTGGCAAACCTTAAAATTTCTTCTTGGTAATATTTCTGTTATCATTGCATCAGAGGGCATCTCCTGTAGACAGGTGTCTAATGGAGTGTCAAGTGCAATGTCAGAGATATTCCAGGGAACATTAAACCAGAAACCACTTCGTTTTAGTCTCCAGCAGCCTTTCATGGCTTCGCCTCTGATGAATATGTCAAAAGGAGGTAGGTTTAAGATTGCATTCAGTGCTGGACCAGGTGTAGTGGGAAAGGCACCCGTAACACCCAGACACACGGTTCTCTGAATCTTGGCAAGACTAGTTGTCACACACTTTCGCGACAGCTTGTTCCACCAGACTACCGATGCATATGATATCATCGGTCTTATCATTGCCGTGTAAATCCATAAGGTTTTGCTCGGCGATAGTCCCCATGTCTTCCCAAAAACTCTTCTGTATTGCCAGAAGGCATTCAATGCTCGCGAAATTTTATTTTCAACATGTTTTGTCCAAAGTAGTTTACTATCTAGAGTTAAGCCCAGATATTTTACTTTGTTAGACAGAAAAATAGTGACACCCTTAAGTACTGGTAGAGATAATCCTGTCCTTATTATTTTACTAGTGAAGAGAACTACTTACTGGTGGATTATTTGCCGAGAATGGCTGTCCAATTTGCGCGGGCACCGCATTATCCAGCGAGCGTATGACCGGCACATAGAAACGTTCCTCCAGCAAGCGTGCAATTTTCTTCGACAGCTCAGGCGGTGCGTGTGCGGCGCGTGAACAGATAATCTTTAAATATATTTTTAAGAATTAAATTTATTTGAAAATACTAAAAAAATCTAAATGACTTACATGTTTTGGCAGCAGTCCCTCATTATTGGGCGTCATTTTACATTCTGGATACAAAGTCAATACGCCGACCACATCCAGAGCACCTGTTTTGGCAGCCAAATGCAAAGGTGTCTCACTGCGTCCCTTCTCCGGTATATTTAGATAATAATCGAGCAGATTTGCTGCCAACTCACGACACATTTTCACATCGTTCTTTTTGCCTGTCAGCAAGTCGACAAACTCTGGATCGGCTACAGTTTCCAAAATAAGACTTGCAATGTTTGCCTGCTTGGCAATGGCACAAACATGCAGAGCATTATAGCGATAGCCCTCTTTCAGTGTGGTCGGTGTATCGCCAGAGCTGACCAGATAACGTGGATTTTCCCAGATGATGGACTTGACGTGCTCATAGTCACCGCACTCGATGACTTTGCGAAACTCGATGAGTTCCTGTTTGGTGGGCGCGCGAAAGGCGGCCTTTTCCACAGCGGCAGTGGAAGCTAAAAGTTGATTATTTTTTTAATAAAATTATTTTTAATTAATAAAAAAATAATATTTTGCTTACTTTTAACATCATTGTATCTGGTTTGCACCAATTCGTAGCCGGTTTGTGCATATTTTACAGCATCATCCGTGTTGCTAAATTCACGCAGACGCGCATCCTTGTGCTGCTTGAGCACTTTGAGTGCATCCACCTTGGTGCGAAAGACATAGGGCGAGTTTTCAACTGCTGCAAGAAATAAATTAGATAAATATTATTTAATATTTGAATTTACTGCATTTATAAAATGCTTGAGAATTGCTTAATCTTGAAATTTGGCTGCTTGTCAAATATTTAAGCATTTCATGGGGTGTCGCGCGACTATGCTGCCAATAATCGCAACATTTGTTTTCAAATGTTTTGATGAGCAAATCATTTGGTGCATTGCGTAAATTTGCGTTTGTTTATTATTTGTTTTTTTTTTGTATTTTTAAGAATTTTAAAACATGAACATTTTCTATTCAATGTGATATAAATTCAGTTATTAAATTGTTTTTAATTTATATTACATCGCTCAAGAAAGTGTCTTTTAACAAAGAATTACTGTTTATTCCCGCAACAAAACTGAAAATATCATGAAGCAGTACATGTAGTCAAAACGAAAACAAATACAATAATAAGGTGATATGTAAAAAAACAAAAAACACATATCTGATTCAATGTTTTTATTTTATAGTAGCAAACATCAGAGTCTGGCAACGAAAGCGAATTGTGTCGCGTGAGGTGGTATGATTTCAGTGGCGCACAGCGCAGCCCCCATGAGATCACATGTTTGAAAATGCTTTTAATATGTTAAAAAGTATTTTGAACAAGAAAATTCAATTATGCATATCATTCAATAATGCAGTTAATGGAACAATTAGGTGATATCTGATTAGTCAAGTCCTTTAAACTCTTTTACGACATTCAATAGTTAGTTTATTTTATATTATACGTCTCTCATAGACAGTAGCATATATAAATCGACACATTGTGAGATGTGAGCGACATTGTCACCAGTCCATTAAAGAAAAATAAAATATCCCAATGGGAAATAATCCGACCTAGTTCGAACGGTAAGCAATGTTTTCTTCAATACATTTTCTACAAATTTCGTATTTGTTCATTTGTAATATAGCAGTAATTTACAAACATGACTAGTTCTATATTCCACTTACGAAGTAATCTGTAAATGGAACTACCCTTCCTTACCCTCAGATTACTAAGTAATGTGGAAATGGAAGAGGTACTTGTTCATTTTTTGCATTTTTCAAATGTGAATTGAAGTTTATATCAGAGCTCTCGATTTCAGACGAGTATTTTCGAGTAGCCCAGGTACCCGGACGCTCGAAAGCCAGGGTAATACCCGGGTAGTTCAAATACTCGAAAAACCCGGCTATTAAATGTTCGAGCTACCCGGGTAGTTCTCAAAACCCGGGTAATTTGTTCGTTAGTTTGTTCGAGCTATTCGAGTAGCTCGTTTGTTCGAGTAGCTCGATTGCTCGTTCGTTGTTCGAAGTACCCGAGTAGCTCGTTCGTTCGTTTGTTCGATTGACGATTGTTCATTTGATCGCTTGTTAATTTGTCTGTCCGTTCGTTTGCTTGATGTGGGAGTTGGTCGGAAGTGGTTGGAAAAATGTGGGTGGGTGGGCAAAAGTGGGCGGAAAGTGATAAAAATACCGAAAAAAAAATTTATTGCAGAAATCGGTAGCAGACATTGTGGGAAATCGAATGGTATCACTCTCGGTGGTCAATGACCCCCAAAAGGGTCCAAAAAAACACTTTTTGTCCAAAAGTTTTTTTTTGTGGTAATGGATAACGAACCTCATTAGAAGACTAATGGTACCCTTTGGAGTGGTCCATGACCCCCACTTCACTTTTTTAATCACTTTCCGCCCACTTTTGCCCACCCACCGACCTCACTCCAGACCAACTCACACATCAAGCAAACGAACGGACAGACAAATTAACAATATATCAAATGAACAATCGTCAATCGAACAAACGAGCTACTTGGGTAGCTCGAACAACGAACGAGCAATTGAGCTACTCGAACAACGAACGAGCTACTCGAACAAACGAGCTACTCGAATAGCTCGAACAAACGAACGAAAAACTACCCGGGTAGCTCGAACATTTAAAACCCGGGTTTTTCGAATATTTGAACTACCCGGGTATTACCCGGGGTACCCGATCACATGGGTAATCGAGAGCTCTGGTTTATATATAAAATAAAAAATATATAAACTTCGAAAATTTTATTTATACAGCTGTTTTGCAATAGTGTTTCATAATATTAAGGTAAATATACTTGAAATAGCGTAAATTTAATTTAACATATTTTAAGTAAGAATTTCCTTAAAAGAAAAAATAGTTGTAAGGAAGTTCAATGTCCTTATTATAAGGAAACTATTTTTTAAATTTAGTACTTTGCAAAGTTACATATGCCTTATATTTTATTTTTCGCTTCTAATTGCTCATTACTTTTGTGCAGAGGACGATTATAAAAAGTTTAATAACACCTGGAGGCCTATATCAAAATTTTCAAAGATTATTTTCAAATGAAATAATCATAAATTTAAATTATGACGGCGTAAATGGCAAGGCACCTTTCAAAAATTATAGATCCTTAAATAGTTGCATTTTTGGTAAGTGTTGATATCGTCACTATCATGCCAAAGGGGCGAATGTTCAATTTTTGACATTTGCGTTTTTTTACATTTTTGAATGTAGTTTATCCTCAAGTATGCTGTGTCAAAATCGCGTGTCATTTTGTTGGATATATCTAGCCACAAAAGACAAAACTAAAAGGGCGAATTTGAAAAAATGGAAAATTTTGTCATGCCAAAAGGGCGAATCTTTTCGTTTTTTCGCCATAACTTTTTATTGGAATACGATAAAATTGTGGTGTAAAGGCATTTATTGTTTGTGTTCAAAGTACCTATCGTTCTGCATCATTAATTAAAAATATTTTGCCAAACATTAATTTGCCATTTATTTGCCTGAAAAAATGTTTGGATAAATATTTTTAAATAATGATGCAGTTCGATAGGTACTTTAAAAACGAACAATAAATGCCTTTACACCACTGTTTTATCTTGTACCATTAAAGAGTTATTCCGAAAAAAACGAAAAGTTTCGCCCTTTTGACATGACAAGATTTTCAATTTTTCCAATTTCTTAGTTTTTTTGCTTAAATTTTTTATTGGTGCAAGATAAAATAGTGGTGTAAAGGTATTAATTGTTTGTTTTTAAAGTACCTATCGAACTACATCATTATTTTAAAATATTTTGCCAAACATTTTTTCCTGTAAATAACAAATGGCTTATTAATGTTTGACAAAATATTTTTAATTAATTATGCAGATCGATAGGTTAAAAACAAACAATTAATGCCTCTACATTACTATTTTATCTTGCGCTAATAAAAAGTTATAGCATTAAAATCAAAAATATTTGCGTTTTGATCTGGATATAGCCACACAAAATCCGTATTCATAACTCAGTAGGTTGTCCAAATCTAAAGATATTTTATATACGTTATAATAATTGATGAATAAACTAAAATAACAGAAAAAAATTAAAAAAAATATAAATTTTTCTAATTTTTAAAGCACTTCAATATTTAAAATTTGATTTCCCAACATTTTTAATAATGTACATTCGCCCCATTGGCATGACAGTGACGATATGTCCTTGAAGAAATTATTTATTTTGTATATTTATTTATTTAGATGCTGTCAAGATAGATGGATTCACTGAGGAAGATTATATCAAAGAATTGAGACACTGCTTCAGAAATTACAAATCGAGACATTTCAAAAAAGTTTGTGAAGAACGGAAAAAAGCCAAAACAAATTAAAAACTTGTTACATTTTATAACATTGTTACATTTTATTAAATTGTTACATTTTGTTACATTATTATTAATTAAAAACAACGTATACAGTTATTATTTTATTGATTATTATTTTGTTGTAAGGATTAAATAAAAAATAGCGCATTAACACTGCGTACAAAATAAGGTACAAATGGAACCATCCCTCATTACTACTGCATACAAAGTAATGCACAAATGAACCACCCCTCATTATCAGAGACCAGAAATAACTATTAACCTTTATTTCCATTTGGTTTTTCACTGAGAGATATTATTTTTCAAAAAATATAAAGGGGTTTGGTTGAGAGATATTTTTTATTTGAAAAAATAAAGGTCTTTGTTTAAGAGATAACCTTTATTTTAATAAATAAAGGTCTCTGGTTGAGAGATATAATAATAATAATAGTTTGGCGCTACAGTCCTGTATAGAACTTCGGCCGAGCTCTCTCACCATTTTGAGCTGTGCGTGTTATATTTGTACTCAAAGTGGTGGGACCTACAGTTTATTGCCGAATCCGAACGGCGACTGAGAGCTTTTCATAGGCAATGTTTTACTCTCGTAGGATTGCCATTTACTGACGAGAGGTAGCGCGGTATAGAAAAATGTTTCTATGAAAAGATGTTGTTAACCCCAGTCCAGGCTTGAACCGGGGACCTTTCGGCTCGCAGTCCAACGCACTAACCACTGAGCTACCGCTGGTTGAGAGATACTTTTTATTTAAAAAAATAAAGGCCTTTGGTTGAGAGTTATATGAAAACCTTTATTTAAAAGGTCTTTGGTTAATGGTTGTTAGTAGACCGAAAATTCAATTAGTCTTTTATTTAAAGGGAACTTATAGAAAATGATAGGAGAACTGAAAAATATGGATTTTCCAGGCGAGATTATTGGACGTATAGAGAAGAGATGGGCAGAACTAAATTTATTTCACCACTAAAAACTAACATTACAGAAGCACCCAAATGCGTCCAAAATATCAGATGAATCACATTTTAAATTTAAGAATTTGTTTTTTTAGAAAATTGGCAATTAGACTATTGCGTTGTTTTTGACGCCCAAAAAAATTGTTTTACTAATTTTTTTTTCGAAAATTTTCGAACATTGTTGTTTTTTCCAAATATATATATTTTTTTTCGAAAATTGTGATTTCGACCATTGCGTTGTTTTTGTCGCGACAAATTTTTTTTTTCAAAAATTTTCGAACATTGTTGTATATTTATATTTTTTTTCGAAAATTGTGATTTCGACCATTGTGTTGTTTTTGTTGTCGAAACATTTTTTAACAATTTTTTTCCCAAAATTTTCGAACATTGTTGTTTTTTTCGAATATATATATTTTTTTTGTTAATAAAATTTTTGGACGACAAATACTACAATGTTCGAAAATTTCCAAAAAAAAATGTTTGTTGTAGTTCGTTGTTTGGTAAAAACAACGATAACCGAAAACGAATTTTTCCGTTTTAGGTAAAAAAAATTACAACAAATTTTTTTTCGTTGTTATAAAAATGTTTGCTCGATAAAAATAATAATATATTTTGTTAACCTTTATATCTCTCGCTGTTTAACCGCAACCGATTTTTTTTAAATAAAGGTTTCTCTCAGACCGAAACCGAAATTTTTCAAAAAAAAAGGTTTCTCACCGACCAAAACCTTTTTTGTTGTTTTCTTTAATTTTGCGTTTCTCACTGATTTATATAATAAATGTTATTTAGTGAGAGTTATTCTGTAACATTCGAAAAGGTTAACCTTTATCTCTGGACTCTGCTCATTACTGCTACCTACAAAGTAATGCGTAAAGCGACCAATCTTAATTACGATTGCGTGAAAAGTAATCTCTATCCAATTCTATAGTAACCTATTGTAGAATAACTTTTTGCCTGGTACTGACGGTACAGCAACGAGAACCACTTCACATTTGGTTCCGATAAAAAGTCATTCTACGTTCGCTTCTAGCGGAACGTATACGAGAAGCGAATACAAAATTTGAGCATCTAATGAGAGCGTAAAAGCAAATTCTACATCAACTGATTCTAGAATAACTTCTCTCAAGGTACTGACGGCACAGCAACGAGAACTTCACTTTTGATTACGATAAAAACTCATTCCACATTCGTTTCTTGCGTATTATATTTGGGTATGCAAAACATTTCATAAATATTTTATTTAGGAAAACAAAAGTTGGCTGCATATTCAAAATAAAAAATTCAATCAACAGCAAATTTTGAATGGGATATATATCATTTTAGTAAGTAATATATAATTTAATTTTAAAATCTGAACTATATTTTTAATTTTTTGATACTACAGGCATCATCTGGGGCTTAGTTCATTAGTGCGCTGGACTACATGCCGAAAAGTCTCATATCGCTCGACAGACAATGGCAAATATCCGGTAGTAAACACTGCCTTTGAAAGGCTTCACCGCAATTACCATGAAAGACCTGACCGTACAGTTGCGATAACAATGAAATACAAAACCAATATTGTATTGATATAATAAATGTATTCAATGGGAAATAAAAGATATTCCATTGTTGTTCCAAATGTTATTCCATATTAACCATATTTAGATTAATTCCAAATATCATTACATAGGAACTCCAAAAGTCATTCTATGGGAATCATTTTTAGAAGTAGTTCCAAAGGTCATTCCATGGGAACCATTTTTACAAGTAGTTCCAAAAGTAATTCTATCGGACGTTATTCCATAACTACGTCTATTGAAACAGGGACAGAAGTTGTTTAACCAGTAAAAGCGAGAAATTTAAAGAGTGTATTGAAAGTGGTTCCACAATACATTGCAGTAGGAAAAAAATGGACTTGTCTTACTCCGTTCGCTACTCTTAGACACAGTACTTGCACGTGTTGACATCGCCTGCGAAAATAGCTACTTCTGGAACAATTTTAGCAGCGACTCTCTTAATATATTATAAATTCCCAAAGTGGTTGCAAAGTACTTCTAAAATCTTCTGAATAATAATCTTCGTTTTTGAAATTAAATTTTCTTCGAATAGAATGTTTGAAATTTTAATTTTAGATTTTTGAAAATGAGTTCCTTAATTGAATTAATTATGAGATTTAAATTTATTCATGTTTTTTTTGTTATTTAAAAAAAAAAACTCTTTTATAATTTAATAAAAACAGGACCGCATCGAAAATTGTCAGATATATAAAGATTTTGTGATAGCCACAAAATTCTGTTTTACAAAATTCTGTTTTTAATAAAATTCTGTCTATAAAAATTCTGGTTTTTTGAAATGTGATAATTTTTCATGAGATATTAAAAAAATACTATTGCTCTGAATATAAATTCATATATTTACCCCATATTAAAGAATTCCCCCTTCACTTAAAAATCTCCAATTCATTATGATAAAAAATAATCATGCGTTAAATTAATTATTGATTATGAAGAAGAAATATTATAAATATTATAATTTTGAAAAACATAATTTTGGAAACCAGAATTTTGTAAAACAGAATTTTGTAAAACGGAATTTTGTGAAACAGAATTTTAGTCAGACAGAATTTTGTACCCAACCCAAAGATTTTACTATTCCAAATACAAATATTTATAATGAGATTAAGTTCTACAATGACTTCCAAGTATGGAAGTCATTACGCAATGGTTCTTTTTTTTGTTAAAACATTCATTCTACTATAACAGAAGAAAAGACATTTTTTACTAGACAAATGTTCTGTAAATTATAAAAAAAAAAAATATAACATGTATACTGTTCTTAATTGAAATGATCAAAAATGAGTTTTCTTGTTGGATTTTCTTAAATTTTATTATCAGTGTTTTTATTCTTGTTTTTTTTTCGGGGTTGTTTTACTTTTGTTTTATATTTTTTGTTAATGTTTTATTCATTTTGTTTTCAATTTGTGCGTTTATTTTTTGTAATTGTTTTTTTTTTTTTATTTTGGTTTTTAGTTCTATTTTTATTTAAGTTTAAGCTTTTTGTGCTTTTGTTTTTGCTTTTATTTTTTTATGTCTTTGTCATTTTGCGGATTTTGTTTTTTTAATTTTTTGCATTTGTTTGTTTTTGCTTTTGATTTCGTTTGTCTGATTGACTTTGTGTTTTTGATTTTTTTGTGAAATTTTCTTTTGGTGTTTGTTTTCGTATTTTTGATTTTGCATTTTTTGTTTTTTGTTTTTGTGTTTATCCTTTTGTTGTTGTTTTTTTTATAAAATTTATTTTTCTTGTTTTTTTTGTTAGTTTTCGCTTTTGTTTTTGTGTTTTTGGACCTAATTTTGCTTTTGTTTTATGTTTTTGATTTTGACCTTGCTTGTGTTTAATGTTTTTACTTTAAGGACTGCGTCGAATAAAATTGTACGCTACAAAAATGAAAAAAATCTAGAAATCTAGTAATCGAATTTTTATAGAATAAAATATTTTATTTTGCAAATTATTTTTAGATTTAAAAAAAAATATAAAAAACCAGAAATTAATATTTTTTAATAAAAAGTTTCAATTTTTCCGGAACCCCTTCCATTAATGTTGTAATGGTAGTGTCCGACACCCTCACAGCTGCTGAAGACCACTTTCTTTTAAAGTCTTGAAGGTCTTTGGCCACTTTTTTTGTTGTCTTCATTTCCCTTTTTACTAAAGCCCAGTATCTCTCAATCGGCCTGAGTTCTGGACAGTTTGGTGGATTGGCTTCTCTAGGCACCAAAATCACTGCATTTTGTTGGATCCACTCTAAGGCCGTTTTGCTGTAGTGACATGAAGCGAGGTCAGGCCAAAAAAATGTGGACACTTCATGTTGGCGTAAAAATGGAAGCAATCTCTTTTGCAAGCATTCCTTCACATATATTTCGTTATTAATTGTACCCGATGTCACGAATGAGCTGCTCCTTTTTCCACAACTGCAAATTGCCTGCCAAACAAGGAATTTCTTTGGGAATTTTGTCATTTTTTTGATTTGAATTTTTCAGCGACATTTCCTCGAGAATCGGCTGTATAAAATTCCTGCCCAGGTAGCTGAGAAAAGTCCGCTAAAACATAAGTTTCGTCGTCCATTATGCAGCAATCGAATTTTTTAAAAAAATCTTGGTTCAGCTTTTTAGGTCGTTGTTTTGCGGTTTCATTCTTGACGGCATTTCTATCCGGAACTTTTTGGACCTTGTACGTCTTCAGCCCAGCTTCTTTCTTAGTCTTGCGCACGAAAGATTCTGAGCAATCCGCCTTTCTCGCCAATTTCCTTCCGGATATGCTTGGATCTTTCTTTAAAATATTCACAACCTTCTTCGACTTTTCACGATCATGTGGGCCTTTTTTTACCAGAACCTTTCTTCCGATCAATACTCAGGTCTTCCTTAAAGCGGTTGATAACGCGAGAAATGGTCTTAGGGTTAGCCCCTACCTCCTTGGCAATTTTTTTAAAAGACCAACTAGGTTGTTTTTGAAAATTTTTAATTATATATTCTCGCACTTCCACTTCGTTTGCCATTTTAGCGTTAAATAAATTTTGTATTGACTACAACTGACACAAATTATTTTCTGCCATTTAATTCAGAGCTACTATGATCAAATTTTTTTAATTTGAATCTTGCAATAGCACATTATGGGAAAAAATGTAACGGACAATTTTATTCGACGCAGTCCTTAGTTTTTATCTTTTGCTTTTGTCATTTTTTTTTTGTTGTATGCCAAGTTATATCGTTTTGAAATTTTAGTTTGTACAGGATGTGCCACGCCCCGTTGTCCAATAACGCCCATATATAACCATTGTCACACTCCGGATTTTTTTTTGTTGGTTTTGTGTTTTAAAGGTGATGCTGGACCAAACAGACAGACGGTCCAAGAGTTATAGACCGATGCAACAAATATACAAATATTTCAATAATACCTTGTACTAAACGTAATCAGTATTGTTATCGCACATTAAGTAACACTAACCCATTAGTTAAAAGCCAAAGAAATGTTCAATGAATCGATATCTTAATTGTTGTGTTATCGTACACGTTGTGAACAACCGGCCGGCCTCATTAAACCGCAAAAATATAAAAAAAGTTTAGAAATACTTGACAAAATTTTGCAATTCAAAAGAATAAAACATAAACACAATTTTATAAATGTTAAATACCTGTTATTAAATGCTTTACTAGCACCTAAGACAACTAAATAAAATGCAAAACGCAAGCAAAACAAATTATATACATAATATCAGACCACATTTCACCGCCCACCCCATTAAAAGGTCAAAATAAACAGCTGAGTGAGCAGCGCCGCAGTACAAATGCAACAATGACTCAAACACAAACATAATATAATAAAATAAACAAAAAAATATAAAATAACAAATATAATAAAACAACTAAAGTAATGCTAATTAAAAATGTTTTAGATGCATAAAATTACAAAAAAAATTGTCTGGCGACGAATTATCAAAATTAACAACAGCAGAATTTCATGGAAACAACGCAATATGAAAAGTGTTTCACCCAGAAACCTTCGTGACCCACACACACACACCTACCCAATCATCGACTTAATCCGCTCTACACCCTCTAATTATTTGTATAATTCATTGATCGATTGATCGCGCAAAATATCGAATATTTTCTTGAAATTAGCCATTTTATATAGTCTTCAATATGAAAGCAATTTGCGTCGTTTTGTGATTGACAAATTAGCGCATATAATTTGATTGAATACATAGTTGGATACATAGTTAATAACAATAAATGTAATTAATCGCTATTAATATCTTATAAAAACAATTTAAATGATTTCCGTTGTTTGTTTTCACACAAACGTTTATTAAGTTGGTTCATTTTTCAGTGGAGTTCTTTAAAACAGACGACAGAAAAAACGCGAATTTCACTCTAATTAAGAATATGCTTTTCATATTGAAAAACAATTAATTTCGAAAAATGTTGAAAAATACCAAATCGATCTATCCAAATTTTTGGAATATATTTCTGGAAAGCCCTATAAATTACCTATCCAACGTACTAGGTTCGGTTAGTATACATATATTCCCGACTGGACAGTGATCACTTCATCATGATAACTTTTCCGACCAAATATGACCCACTTTCCAAATAAATTTTATAATTTTAGGAAGATCGATCCAAACTTTTGGCTTATAATTTTGGAAAGCTCTATCCATTATCTATACCACGCACTAGGTTCAGTTAGTACACTGTCATCCCCGACTGGACAGTGACCACTTCATCATGACCACTTCCCCAACAAATATGACGCAAGTTTCAAAAAATAAATAAAAATATTATGAAGATCGATCCAAACATTTGGTATATATTTTTAAAATGCCCTATTCATTACCTTTCCAACGTACTATGTTCGGTTAGTACACAGTCATCCCGGAATGGGCAATGGCCACTTCACCATGACCACTTTTCCCACCAAATATGAACCAGTTTCAAAAAAACATTAAAAGTATTAGGAAGATCTATCCAAAATGTTGGTACATATTTTTGGAAAGCCGTATCCATTACCTATTCGGTTAGTACACATTCATCCGAACTGGACAATGGCCACTTCAACATGACCACTTTTCCCAACAAATATGACCAAGTTTCAAAAAAAATATTAAAAATATTAGGAAGATCGAACCAAACTTTGGTACATATTTTTAAATCCCTATCCATTACATATACAACTCCCTAGGTTCGGTTAGTACACAGTCATTCCCGAGTGGATAGCGACCACTTCATCATGACCAATTTTCCCACCAAAAATGGCCCATTTACAAAAAATTAAAAATGTTAGGAAGACCGATACAAACTTTTGGTATATATTTTTGGAAAGCCCTATCAATTAACTATCCAACGCAAAATTTTCGGTTAGTACAAAGTCATCCCCGACTAGACAGTGGCCACTTCATCATGACCACTTTTCCCACCAAATATGACCCAGTTTCAAAAAATAAATAAAAATATTAGGAAGATCGATCCAAATTTTCGTCTTATATTTTTTTAAATACCATATCTTTTACCTATCCAACGCATTGGACAGTGGCTTCTTCATCGTGACCAAATATGACCCATTTCAAAAAAAAATAAAAATGCTACGAAGACCGATCCAAACTTTTGGTACCTATATTAAGTTATTTTGAGGAAATGGTGATTTTTTTAAACAATTAAAACTAAAATTCAAATTTAAAGTGCGCCTAGTTCATTAAATATTAGAATTACATTTTGTCAACAATTAGTGATAATTTCATGTGAAATAATTGAAGTCATCAAAATGGAGCAATGTTATAAACAAAAACCAAAGTTTACGAAATGTTCTTATGGTATAAATAATTAAATGCCTCCCTCCAAATTTGTTTAATTTTTTTTCTTTTTGATTGTAAGTTTATGCGTGGGCGGGCGTCCCACAAAATGTTGGTGGTCTGAAGAAATTTTTGCGCTTCAGCTTATTATTAATTTTGCACGCAATGCGCAGCTGAAGCTGATAAGAGCAATAAACTCGTAAACAGTTGCTTTAATAAGAGTGACAAATAAAAACGAAAAAAAAATATCAATGGTGTTTTTGAAGTACGACTTAACGGCGCACAGCGTTGGACAATGAAATGATAGTTGCGTCTGTCTAGAAGGTTTTGTTTTATTTTGAAAAATTGCTATAATAAACCATATTAATGCAAAATATACAGAATAATGTGCGATTAGTTATTGATTAAGTGGCGGCACAAAATAGACAAAAAAAGCAGTCTGCAACTTGAGCACAAAGTAGGTTGCGAAACACTTTAAGACTTTCGAGACGCACTCGAGCAGTGCAGTGAAGTGCAACGAATTCCAAGGGAGGCAGCAGACATGTCATTGACAACGAGGGGAGATGATGAAGCAGCAGGCGAAAAAAATAGTAGAAGATGAGATGCTAAAGTACAAAATGTATGGATAGCATGAGGGAATAAGAGAAGTAGATGGGTTCATCGAATTTGTAGGAGGAAGTAAATGTTATAAAAATATATTTACATATATAATAAAAAGAATGTTCGTTCACTCACCTGCATTTGTATCACCACCGCCACCGCCTTCGCCACCACCACCACCAGACGCGATGACGGCAGCAGCTCCTAAAGTGCTGCCACCGCCTACAACTGCAACGCCAGCTGTGCCAGCAGCACCACCAGCGGTTGAGGCGCCGCTTTTAACGGGCACATACAGACCATAGTAGGACATGGCGCCACCACCGAGCGGTTGCTGCAACTATTGGTACCGTCTTGAAGCTGCTACTTTTGCTGTCTCCCGTCAACACAGCGTCTGACCAAACGTGTTGCCAATTATTGCAACAACTTTTTCTGCGAAATTGCACAATTTTCAGTCGATTTTTTTTTGTTGTAATTGCTATGCTGTTTTTTACCACTAAATACTTTAAATGTTACTATTCATCACAACAGCTATACAATGTTCTTTTATTTAATAAAAAAAAATGAATTTTTCCAAATATTTTCGCACACCGCAAATTTCGTTATTTTTTTTACTTTTCTTTTCATTCGATGCCAGTGTTGTAAAAGTTGATACTTTCGTACTATTTGGGGTACTTTTTTATTTTTAAATACAAAGTACGCAGTATTAGTACTTTTTTCACTGAAATTAGTCCAGAAAAGTATTAAAGGTTTGTGCGAATTCGACTAAATTGTTGACTACACTACATTTTGCCGATAATGCAGTGTTCGACTTTTGAAATTGCAGGCAGACTAAATTGAATTAAATTGGATGACAGCAAACAGAATTATGTTAATCGATTGATTTTGGACTTTAACAATTACCTGTCACCGAATGGCGATCGAATGAAAAGCCGTTCAATTTTATTTAGTCAGCAATTTAGTCGAATTCGCAAATTCCCTAAAGCGAATATTTCAATGCTACTTGCTTTGCTTGCTTGCTTTACTGGCTTCTGACATTTGAGTAGCTGTCAAAGCCTACAACGCGTTTCAAATAGAACATTTATCTATTTTTTTCGAATTCAAAACCTTTGAACGCTTTGCATTTAGTCTAGCACCATATGCACGCATGTAGTTCTATTCATCTGTCAAAGCCAAGCAAGTCGCATTGAAACATCCCGTTAAGTATGAGTCCTTTTCACTTTTCGTATTTTTATATTTTAAAAACATATTAGAATTGCAAAGAAAATTTTAACACAAAATTTTAATTTTAACACAAAACTACTTATTTTGGAATTTTTTATTAGACCACAATATTCCAAAGAAACTCGTAAATTAAAAATATTATGGAAAATAGACATTAAAATGGATAAAAATATAATAAAAATGAGATGATGAATGCCAATGATACACTTATATATATATGCTGATTGACGACGTTGATTTCTGTAAATTGGTACGGGATTTTTGAAAATGGAAATAATTTTGGGATTTTTTTTTTCTTAGAAAAGAACTTTTTTATTTAAATTAATACTTTTTCTTTTTTTAAAGACTTTATTATTTTCTCAATGCCATCACTGAAAAACACCTAAATGACATTTTTGACGAAGAAAGATGGTACGAAAGAAAATCTATATGACGAAGAAACCGGGTGACTCAGACAAAAAAAAATATGTAAGACATTAGCGCCATCAACACGGTACTACATGTCGTACAACGTAGTTGGGTTGTACCAAAATCGTACGAACGACTCGTTTGAAAACTGTTTGAAAGACATTTGTTTACGAAAATTTTAAAACAAAACATCAATTCTTTGTTTACAAATTTATAAAAAAATTGAAATTCAAAATTTTAAAATAAATAAATTTCAACATTTTGGTAATTTTCAAGCTGTCTATGGGTTCCAGAAGAACACCGCAGTGCATAACAAAAGTGAATTTGTGTGTGAAATTTTAATAAATTAGCCAAATTAAAGTGCAAAAAACATAACCTTGAAATAAATTTTAAATTGACAATTAATTGTTGTATTTTTTAAATTTTCTTATTGACATTCTCAGCATAGTAATTGTCTAGATGAACTAACCTGAGCTCTAATCACGTATGACGATAATCGTCTAACGATATCGTTTAGACGATAGTCTTACTTAAGCAAAAACGATAGCGTTTTGTGACTATCGTTTCAACGACGATCGTTTTTAAGTTACGTGATGAGAGCCCTGTATATACTTCAACCATGGTTTCAACTCTTTGAAATTACTGAAAATGCTTTTTGCGCACACATTAAAAAAACATAATTGAATAAATAACATTTTATTGGTCCGTTTTGTAAAGTGCGTATTATCGTACCCGACAAATTCATCTAAACAAATCCAATTCACCGTATCGTCTACACAATAATTAATTTTCAACAATTTATTTCTTATAAAACTCGGTGGGAATTCGACCGAAAGTTGGAATTGCTAAATTTTAGGGACCCCAGACAAAATATGTGCCAGTTAACAGGTTCAGGACAACAGGCAGGCAACACAACAGAAATGAGCAGATTTTTGGAAGATTTGCGGGAGACATAAGCGGAGTTTGTAGCAAATCCTGCCTGTTATCTGTGCTAAACCAAAACGACAATCTAACGGAAGGTTATAGAAACGGCAGATATATGTAATGTCCGATACTGAGCACAGTTAAGTATTTTTATTTTATATGAAAATGTAAAATACTAAACTTTTTCGTGGGTTAAAAACAAATGATTTTTTAGCGGTGCCAACGACTTGGCTTTTTTTAATATCCTGAATGTGTCAAAAAATTATCATACTATAAACTTATGTTCTATCACCTCAGGATTTTGAGCTATTGAACCTCAAATATTTGATAAATTCTCATAGTAACATTTCTAGAAAACAGTATTGATATGAATTTCTTGCCTTCTTTAGTGCATTTTAGTTTTCTATCTCGTTCTTAAATCATCAATATAAAGAATTTTCAAAAGATCGCTGCAGTTTATTGACCAAATTGACCGCATACTAAATGTGGATGATTAAAAAAATAATATAAAAAAATTCAAAATTTTGCACACATTTTTCATTTTTATACGATGCTTTTATAAATTTTATTAGTTTTTAACGATAAATTGTAACATGCGTTTCAAAAATGTATAAGCATTGAATATAAATAGTATAGTAGGAAAATGTATCGCTTTTTATTGCACGAATTACATTTGTAGTTTATTTGTTGCTAGTAAAAACCATCCAGCTAGCTGAAAATTTGTTTCTAAATATAAATGAAAAACATAGATTATATGAAAATATTTTATATTTAAATATTAAAGACATTCTTAAATTTTTGAATATCAAAAATTCCAAGAATATTGTAAAAATTTTAAGTTTTTATACATTTATTGTGAAACAGTAGAAAATAATTTGTAATGCATAACTGTACCTTGACATTTTCATATTTTGTTAAAATATAAACAAAATCTACCGATTAGTTTTGAAGTTGTGTATATATTTTTGTACACATTTTCAAAACAATAGATTTATAATAAAAAAAAAACACGCGACACAATTTAATAAAATTACTTTTCTTTGCAACTTTATATATTTTTAAAATTGAATCACAGTGCTGTATAATTTTAATTTTTTTTTTTTAATTTATCTTGAATTATTTATGTACTACTAAAAACTATCCAGCTAGCTGAAAATGTGTTTCTAAAAACATGGTTTATATGAAAATATTTAATGTTATAGTAAATTTTTAGGAAATATTGATTTAATTTGATCTAGACGAATTAAATCAGTCTAGAGACTGAGCGGTAGCTCAGTGGTTAGTGCGTTGGACTGCGAGCCGAAAGGTCCCCGGTTCAAGCCTGGACTGGGGCTAATAACATCATTTCATAGAAACATTTTTCTATACCGCGCAACCTCTCGTCAGTAAATGGCAAAACTACGAGAGTAAAACCATTGCCTATGAAAAGCTCTCACCCGCCGTTCGGAGTCGGCAAAAAACTGTAGGTCCCACCACCACTTTGAGTACAAATATAACACGCACAGCTCAAAATGGTGAGAGAGCTCGGCCGAAGTTCTATACAGGACTGTAGCGCCAAACTATTATTATTATTATTATTATTAGAGATTAAGTATATTCTGTTAGTCTCGTTAATTCTATGCATAATTTCAGTATCCACTTTATATACTTGTCTTGCCCAAATTCTCCGGTAGTGGTTATGGTTTCTATTAAATATGGACCGTTGAAAACATTTATTTTGGCTGTACTAATTTTTGAAAATGGTCAATTGTACGATATTACGAACTATTTTTTAAATCCGACATCATTGTACGATTATGGTATCTATTGTTGCTCTACGATATTCTGGTGGATCAAAATCAAATGCAGTATTTTGATATTGTCTACAGTTTTTTTTGGTTATTATTTAAAACATTTATAAAGCTAATCTCGCCTTTTTAATATTTTAAACTTGATATTTACCAATTTGAATTTACTGTCGGGTCCCATTGTATTAGAGGGAAATAGTTTTATAAAGTTTTTCATATAATATATATTTTTATTTAATTATAAAAACCAAGGAATTTCAATGCAATGACACCTCAATATTTATATTTTTCTCGTTTGACTCGCAATAACTTAGGACAGATTACCCGATTTTTTTTTGGATTCATTTCAAAATATTAGCTGAATTATTTATTATACAAGAAATCACCAGACAGGATCTAATAAAATTACTTTTCCATTAAAATTTTATATATTTTTTTTTAGTTTTCAATCGGATTTCTATTTTTCCTACAAACTTCAATATTTCTTTTAATTTTAGTTTAAATTGTTGTAATCGTTGTTTCTTACAATATTGCGCTGTAATATTAACATATTTTTTTCATTTCACTTATCAATTTTTAATGTATTTTGTGAACCAAATAATGAAACTCTTTTCGTGGTGTCTACTGTTTATACCCTTTTCTGGTGATATTTGTTCTAAAATTATAAAAAGTAAGTAAAGCACGGACTACATCTGATTAATACGAATCGTTTGATACCAGTATGATTAAAATCTGTTCAGAAATACGGCCGGTTAGTGCAAGAGAAAAAAACACGTTTTGTTTTATTAATATAGATTAAAATTACTGACATTTTTTTTTGTCTTTCTTAAAACTATTATTGTTCTCATCTCCTTTAAAGAAATTGTAATTTATTGTGTTTGTCATAAAATTCTATAAACTCTATTAATAAAGATTAATACAAACGAGTTACAAATATTTTTTTTGTTTGCTCTTAATAAACATTTAAATGGATAAATTGTAATATTTAAAATTTCATATTTTTTTTGTAATGATTTTTGTGATATTATTGATATCAAATGCGATATTGTTTAAATTAAATAAATTTGTTTATGTCAAATATATATTTTGTTTAAGGTAAATATTGTCCAGTTTGCATCTCTTCGGGAAATTTAGTTATAACACGAGGCGAACGATATAAAGAACGCGAATATGCCACATAATCCTTTGTTAATAAAACAAATATAGATAATTTTATTTAATATGTTCGATATTATAAGTTGTAGTTTCAAAATTATGAGCCTACCTTATCTGTTTTACGTCTTCTACTCCCTTTGGCGCTATTGCCATCGTAACTATTGCGATTTCCCGACACTAAGAGATTGTCATTATCATTGCCAGAGTCGTTAACTTTACTGCTTATGCACAGCGATCTAGTAATATGCGTTTTCGGCTTCAGGGTTAAATCAATATGTGATGGTGGTCGCTTTCTGATATTTTCCTCGATTTCATAAAGTTCTTGCTGTGAACAAAAGTCATATCTAAAGCTTGCTTATACAAAATGCCCACAATGGATTTGATATACCCTATTTTTATAAACCATACAACATGCTCTTAAGGTGAAATAGTAGACAATCTCGACACCCGATAACAATGAAAAGCCAAGAAAGAGACTGGCTATGCCACCGAAAGACACCATCAGATCGATCCAACCGAAGAGCACCTCACGTTTGTAGCGTATAATTGGCCACACGAGAAATTCGATAAGTACACCTTGATTTTCGTCTTGATCGTACCTAGATAAATATGTATTGTGTGAAGTTAATCAGCATGATTTCTTAAAATTTTTAAACATTTAATAAGTTATATCAATTCATAAAATTGTTATCAAAAATGCTCGTCTTTAATTCAAAAAACCAAATTTTTGACATACTCTTTAACCAACTTTTCGATGTTATACACGGTATTTGTGCAACCCAGTTGACACTGCAGACAATCCCTAAAAGTGGTTATATTGGATTTGTACTTAAACAGACACGGGAAATCCTTCAATGTGCAGTTTTTAATATTCGCTAGAAATACAAAACGAACATAAATTAACAAAAATTATGCACAACATTGAATGTGGTGTAACTTACGCAATGGCGTATAAAATGATGGACTACAATGGCAAAATTTGAGCGCTTTATTTAACCGACATTCTTTCTCGCAATTCGAAAATGTGTATTCATTCGGAAAGTATTGCAATTTTACCTCATCCTTGAATATGCACTTACGTTGACTTTATTAATTAAATTAAATAAATTCATTTAAAAATGTTTTTAATTTAATATTTAGTTTAAAATTAAATTAAGGGTGTGTGCGAATTTGACTAAATTGCTGTCTAAACTAAATTCTGTCAGTAATGCAGTGTTCAACTTTTCAATTTAGAAAATTTTCGAGCATTCTAAATTAAACTAAATTGGCATATGATAATCTATTGATTAGGGAGTTTACAATTACCGGTTACCGTATGGAGATCGAATGAAAAGTCGTTCAATTTAGTTTAGTCACCAATTTAGTCGAATTCGCCCACACCCTAAGTATTATTTAACCTAATCGTTAACTGGCGCGCATCTTCGGTTGTAAAAGTATTCTTTTTGGCAACGCGCGCCTCGGTCTTTTGTCCCGTTTGCCAATCGAGTTGTGCAAAAAAATCCATGCAAGGATACTCCTCATCCGACATTACTATAATCTGCAAATTTTTATAATAAAGATCATAAAATGTAATGAAAATGTAATGTACTGAAAATGTCCTGTTTACTTTAAAAGTTGAATTTTACGAATATCGTTTAAAAGAAAGAAAAGTCTCAAAATTAAAAATTTCCAAAATCTGGTAATGATTGTCCTCTGTAGAAATAGCCGGCAAAGAGTTTCCCTGATATCGTTTAAAAGAAAAACATACCTGCGACGCACTAGCTGGTGTAAAGTGCAAACCCCAATTAATGTCCGATTCGTAGAGCTCATTTTGTTGAAATGTGATGTCGACGCTTAAAATAATAATATAAAAAAAGAACAGATCTATTTATACACCATTTAAAAAAGTAGCATCTAATTAAAACATTAAGGGCCTTTTTCACAATGTCCAGTTAAGTGTTTCAATTCCATATATTCTATGGGTTACTCTCAGTTAAAGTATCAGTTAGTGCTTAACCGAAGATGGTGAAAACAGACGAAAGAATGATTTCAATTACAACTATATTAATTTAAAAACTTACTCGGCGGCCGGCAGAGATTTTATCCGGCTATTGAAGGCAAAACAAATGCCATGTTCCGTGTAGACGGTAACGAAACGAGAGCAACAAGAAAAGCTCTCACTGTGAAAAATACATTTGCTCAAAAAATGTTCACATTCCTGTTTAACCTAGGCGATAAAAAAAAGTTTTAAAATTAATTAATGTTAAATAAATTTTAATTCTATAATATAAAGTATTGGCAAACTTCATTCACATGTTTGACATTAAAATGTTAACCGAATTTAGGACCGTTTTCACATATACAGTTATGTGTTTCAATTTCATATATTCTATAGGTAACTCTAAGTTAAAGTGACAGTTAGTGCTTAACTGAAGATGATGAAAACGGCTCTTAGTGTTTTATAATTTATTTTATGTAGAATCGATCACAGTTTTATTGTATAATAAAACTGAAACCTGAGCCTTATAAATACTCTATTACATTTTAAGTAAATTATCAAATTATGGGCCTTTTTCACAATATCCAGTCAAGTGTTTCAATTCCATATATCTTATGGGTAACTCTAAGTTAAAGTGACAGTTACACCTTAACCGAAGATGGTGAAAACGGTCGTATGTTGGATATAATGATGGATATCTTTGATGGATCATTTTTTTATTTGAGGTTCTAGTTTCCGAAAATCGACGCCGAGCGAAACATTTTAACATTTTTGGGTTTTGAAGCAGTCTAATGTAATACTCACATCAAATGCCAATTGCCTCAAATTTATTTTCTCTACTTCTTTCAGCGTTGGTATCGCTTGACTCAGTTCAATTAATTCGTTCATAAAATCATAGTTCAATGTCGTTAATTTCGCCAGAAATTGCGCTGTTCTATTGACATGCTCTGGGTCAGCATTACTGCAGATTAGAAAAATAATGCTAAATATATATTTTGTAAAAAAACACAATGAAATCTCTATACTCGCTCGTTTTATCCAGTATTTTTAGTGTCCAATCAAATACTTTTTCACTATCGTACGGTGCATCGGGACAAACTATTACAGTGGGAAAAATTACAACTTGATTGTAGAAATCAGTGTCCACACCTGACGAAAGCATTCTAATAGTTATAGTAAACTGACTAAAAGAACAGTGTAGTTAGGTAGTTACCTGTTATGGTAGGATTGGTTTGAAATTTTTCCCATAAACTCATAATTATTATTAGCGCAGCCACCGCAGCAATAGATGTAAAACAAAACCACATAAATCTATTTGGTAGAAAATATAGTAAAATGATCTAAAAACAAAAAAGCAACACCTACCGTTGTCCAATTGGCCGTTCTGATTCCGCAATATACTTTATGCCATGCAATGTTGAATTTTGAAAGAATTCCTTGGTTTGATAGATTAAACTGCGTCGGAAAATGATTGACGTCTCGCGTACTTTTTTATATTTCATATGTGGTGGTAGCATTTTTAAATGTTTCTTGATATTTTCACTTCAGTATATTTTTTATAAATTCTTAATTTATTTTTTAAAAGTGACTACTTTAAATCTTATTCCAATTTAAATCTTATACCAAAAAAAAATATACTCGCGTCATCGTATCCTGCCACGTCAAATGGCAGGATACGACTAAATGTATTTTAACAATTTACGTCGTTTTGCGAGACCATTTATTAATTACATGTTTATATTCAGTTAAAGGCTTAAAAGCATTTCGTTGTCGAACCATGATTGTTTTAAATTCAATTTTTATTTTCTAGATTTTTCCTTTTAACATACAACACAACTCTGCAAAACGTGAAAATAATTTTGCTATTAACTTTAGATACATCATTTATTTATAATGTGTGCCTGCAAATTTTGATTGCATTCATAGTTTTTTTTTTATCTGACGTAACGAAACAGACTTCATTTTCCGGCTGTATGTAAAGTAAGGCCAACCAACCTCAAGAAAATTAGCTTTTGTAAATTTGCGTACTTTCAAAAAAATACAATTGTGGTGAATTTGTCGAAATCGAAGCTGAAAAAAATATTGCACTTTTTCAATTTTGAAGTCTGGATGCCTGGTTCCGCAAGGAACCAACGAGGAATTTTTGATTTGGTTCAAGTAAGTAACACCTATGAGCAAAGTCGTAGAACAAACGTTGTCCAGAATCGCGAGTTCTATAACATACATTTTTTCAGCTCAAAAAAAAAGTCAGGCTTTTAAGGGTTAAATAAAAAAATGCCTTTAAAATAAATACATATGTATTTGATAAATTGATGTAGTTGTTTTTGAATGAAAAACAACTACATACATTTAATGCGTTTTAGTACATAAAAAAATAGAAATGGGATAAGTAGTGAGTAATGCCCGATTTACATTGTATCTTCTGTGAGTCTTACTGTATCTCCTAGGGGTGCATTTTTTCAAAAAAATACTATTTTTATATGAAAATTTAAAAAAATGAAACCCTAGGAGTGAGACTCACAGAAGATACAATGTAAATCGCGCATAATGGGAAAAACAAAATTTGTTTTTTAACGTTCAGAAATATATTAAAAAATTATTACATCTGTTTTTATGTTTACTACATTCTGTATTTGTTTTACAACTGTCAGTTTAAATTTACTTCTTGTAGCAAATATTCAAACATTCCATAAGTTTAAATAAACATGCTACTAAAGCTCTATTCTCCATTTTGAGCTGTGCGTGTTATATTTCTACTCAAAGTGTTGAGACCTACAGTTTCATGCCAAATCCGAACGACGGGTGACAGCTTTTCATAGGCAATGTTTTACTCTCGTACGTTTGTCATTGACTGCCGAGAGGTAGCGCTGTATAGAAAAATGTTTTCTATGAAACTTTGTTGTTAGCCGCAGTCCAGGCTTGAACAAGGGACCTTTCGACTCGCAGTTCAACGAAATAAGCACTGACTTACCGCAGCTACTCATTAGTAATTTAGAAATATGGCATATATGCAGCTAAGTACAACACGTTTGCCACAACAGTAATGAAATTGTGATATTAACAACAGACTCACATCAAAAACATACTGAGTTTCGGAACATTTGCAGCAAAACTATTGGCTTATTTTAACATTTGTCTAATATAAAAAATACTGTTTTACTCAAAAACGACCTGCATACGATCGACGTACATTATGTATTTATATGAAAGCCAAGATAATTATTTATTTCTCAAAAAAATGTTCTTGTACTTGTGAAAGAGTATAACAAAAATATTTTCCTGATGATGAAGATGGAGCATTAAATTACCAATTCTACTTTCGCATCGCACTAAGCCCATTCCTACGTAGATCAGTAGGTTCTCAACAGAACCAAGCAACATTACAGAGATAATTTATTCTTCAGTCGCACGATACGTTTGTGGAACAATCTCCCTGCATCTGTTTTCCCGACATTTTTAACAAAGAAAACAAAAAAATACAACAGTTTGTGCAATATGTAAAAAATAAATTTCTAATACATTGTGCGGTAAAACTAAAAACCAAACAAATACAAATGCACTTAAAAAGTAAATAATTGTAGAATAACTACATATTTTTCAAAGCAAATAAATATATTTAAATATTTTTAAATATAAATTTTAATAAAACAACGTTTTAGAGATCTAAAATGAACAACTTAAAAACTAAGTAATTCCCGAGTTGAGATTAAGAAAAATTGCAAATTTCTTGTGAAACAACAGTATTATGTAGAACTTTATTAGTTAATAATTTAATTAATGTTAACGCAGTGTGTGTAAAGAAGCTTATTTAAAATTTATACTTGAAAATATTGTTTTTCTTATTTGTTTACATAATATTTACCCAATGCATTTTCTATTTTTTTTCTTTACTGTATAATATTTTAATATTTACGGCAAGTATTGCCCCGGTTGCCAAGCATCAGAGTATTGTGTTACAACCTTAGGTGAACGATATAAGGTCTTCGAATACGCAGCAAAGTCCTAAAAGATATACATTCAAAAAAGGTTTTGCAAAATATATGAAATGTTTCACAGTGATTGCAACCGAAACCAATGTCTGTTTTGAATCATTTTGTTTATAAAATTAAAACCATAACTGTTATGCAAAAATCAAAACTATATAAACCGTTAATCTAAGTAAATATTTTCGGTTTTATAGCTTACTTGTTAACACTGTGGACATTATCTGGGTCCCAGGACACTGTAACATTGAGGGGAACGAAATAGCCGACGAATTGGCGAGAAATGGATCAGAAATGGACACAATCTCAGTCATAACCGGCAGACCTTTCCAATTTCTAAAAAACGAGATGAGCTCATGGGCTTATCGACTTCACAGTAAATCATGGGAAGAATCGAGCGAGGGCCAAGCAACTAAATGGCTATGGGGCCCCCCGAACAAATCCAAAACAAATAAAATTCTAACGCTTAATAAAAAGGAGTTAAAACAATACACAGGCATCCTCACTGGCCATAATGAGCTAAGAGGTCATCTTTTCAAATTGGGAAGAGTCGACTCTTACTTCTGCAAGGCCTGTGAGGAAGAGACAGAGACGCTTGAACACTACTTGTGTCACTGCCCGGCATTTGCCAGACTTAGATTCATCCACTTCGGAGCTCCACTTATTTCATCATTGAAACAACTGGGAAGCTTGGACTGGAAAGTACTAAGAAAATTTGTCAAATCCACGGAATTTCTAAACTCCACTGAGTAGCATAACAGCTACAACATATTAGACGACTCATGTTCCGAGGGGTCACAACGGGCCTACTTTATGGCCTAGGTGTACTCTGTGCGATGCACAGAGGGGTTTTTCCCCCCTCTTTTCAATCAATCAATCAATAGTAGTTTGAAAGCGAGTTTTGAAATAGTATGAAAAACTTACTGAACAAATTAAATATTATTATATTAACTTTATGAATATTTTAATATTTCTTTTTATTTAACCCGATGATGGGCAATTACTTTGGTAGCGCTAAGCTAACCTGTTGTATAATAATAATAACAGTTTGGTAGCGCTAAGCTAACCTCTTGTATAATAATAATAATAGTTTGGCACTACAGTCCCATAAGAACTTAGACCGTGCTCTCCCACCATTTTGAGCTGTGCGTGTTATATTTGTACTCAAAGTGGTGGGACCTACAGTTTATTGCCGAATCCGATCGGCGGGTGAGAGCTTTTCGTAGGCAATGTTTTACTCTCGAAGGTTTGCCATTTACTGACGAGAGGTAGCGCGGTATAGAAAAATGTTTCTATGAAAAGATGTTGTTAGCCCCAGTCCAGGCTTGAACCGGGAAACTTTCGGCTCGCAGTCCAACGCACTAACCAACGCACTAAGCTACCGCGGCTACAACCTGTTGTATACCATTCAGAATTAACCGTTCTACGTTGCTCTAATGGAATAGTGGCGACAAGATCTGGTTTTCCGAGGAAACATGCGATCATTTGCTTAAAATGCTTCGTGCGCGAATAACGTTTGTTGGATTTGGCTCGTCATAAAAGACCCATAATACAGGGTTAATTTGCATATGTCACGATCTTTTAAAAGTCTTTTGAGGCACATCGATCGAATTTTTGCAGCATTCTTTGTACCAATCGACACCAGCGGAAGAAATCTTTTTGATGGCCAAATGTCATACAATATTAAATGTAGGCGAATGGGACTAATGCACAAGCAAGTCCCAATTTCACGATATGTAACATTACGATTTTCACGAATAGTACCCGCCCAACGTAAATGTTTTCTGATACATTAATCGATTTTTTACTAAATTTGGACGAACGAAGACCACGATTGAATGGTGCTTCATTACCAAAAGTCGATGCGGGAGCCTCTATAAAAAAAAGTGACCTATTGACCTATATAGTGTTCCCATATCCCAAAACTAAAAAACGAAAACCGTACGAAGAATAAAACGGAAAACGTTAAGCGTTTGGTTTACAAACCTTGTACAATGAAAAACATACCTTAGCTGTTTTGTGTTTTCTAACAAACAATTCGTAGCCAGCATTAGACGGATACAAATTTGATATTTCCGCTGATTTCTCTGTTTGTCGATTTTCAATCTTACTCGAATTCAGTAAAGTTTTACGCTCATGTGATTTAGGCTTTAGCGATAAATCAATATAAGGCGGTGGACGATTTTTAATCTTCTGCTCGATATCATAAAGATATTGCTGTAAATAGAAATAAGGAAAAAACCAAATAAATTTGATTTAAATTGTAAATATACTATTATCACCTACCCTATTTTTATAGACCATACAACACGCTCGCATTGTAAAATAATACAAAATCTCTACACCAGATAGCAATGAAAAACCCATAAATAAGCTGGCTATGCCACCGAAAGACACCAATAAGTCGATCCAACCGAAGAGCACCTCACGTTTGTAACGTATTATGGGCCAAGTTTGAAATTGAATCTGCACACCTGGTTCTATATTTGCACCATAAAGTCTAATAGGATTATAAATTAATCAAACAAAAAAAAAACAAAAAAAAACGCCTGAACTACAACTTACATCTTATTCAGTTGTTCTATATTATAGATTGTTTTAGAGCAGCTCAGATCGCAGTGTGCACAATTATTGAGAGTGGTTATATTTTTATTATACCTATTCAAACAGTTGAAGTCAACCAAATGACACATTCTTTTATTTGCTAAATAAAAGACAAAGAAAATTAAAATAGTAACAAAAATATATAATTTTTAATATACATTTTTATGAGCCGGATAATTCTTATCCTCAAGACAATTCTTCTCAGACGATTAACAAATTTCTACCAAAAATCATTTAAAAACTTATTTGTGACCTGGAAACAGTTCATCCCCCGAGACAATTCTACGTAGATCAAATGTTTTGTTCTTGACAAATTTCTAACATACTATTCTTCCCTAGATAATTTCTTCCCTAAACCGGTGCTTCCCCGAGACAATTCTTCTCACTTACAATTTTCCCGTGGAAAACTTTCTTCCATACAATTCTACCTCAGATAAGTTCTGACCGAGACCAGTCTTCTCAGATACACTTTCTAAGATATTTCTCTTATTCCTTTCCCAGATAATTTATTCCCTGTTAATTTCGAAACATAAATTATATTTTTTTATTGTCTCAACAAGGCATTATCGGAAAATGAACATTCTCGAGGGGAAGAACTGTCGAGTTAGAATTGAGCGTGTTCCGTTCATAAAGCTCATCGGTCGATCGGATTCTGTAGCTCGTTTCTGTAACTCATTCGACAAATAGTCGATTTCTGTGACGTCACGCCGTTTCGTTCCATTATTGTCGATTGTGTGATAATTGTTGTTTCTGTACGAAGTAATCGTTTAAAACCGGTCTGATTTGAAAATGGCATAAAAATTGAAAGGATACTTGTGAAATTGAAATAATTGCCATCTGTTTTTTCAGTTATTTACCAAATATTTAAAATAAGTTTTATAAAAATTATGTATAAAACTATACTCAGTTGAATTCGTATTCAATATGATGCGTTTTAAGAGGCGTCGGTTAATGGACTCGGCGGACCCATTTCATATTCCCGATTCACGATTTATGGAGATATTTCGACTCACCAAAGATGATGCAAATGACCTATTGTAGAAGTCTCGTCATTTATGGAAACGAGTGTAAGTAGCACCTTCCATGGCATTCAATTCACTTGCAATTGTCCCTTGCCCACACGTCTGTGTTTGCTGCATCAGTTTTTTAAACGAAAAGTCACCAAATACATTTTCAAAATGCCAAATATTGATTTACAAAAAACTTTTTATATCAGTCAATTTTCAATCGATGATATACATTTTTTTACCGCATGATAAGACAATGTAAATCTATGAATTGACATTTCAACTTTAAAAATGCATCAATTATTTTTTGTAATATTAATAAACAAACTCGAAATTAAGGTTTTTCATAAAAATGTATTTGATGACTTTTCGTTCTACAACGACGATATAATTTTCGAGTGTTGAAACTGCACACTCTGTTTTTTTATCCTTCTTACGTACTTTTTAAGAAAATTGAATATAACCTAACCATGACTATTTTTAGATTATTTTCATATCATTTATGATTTAATGATATCATTTCAGACATTTAATATTGTTGCTGAAACAATGCGTCATTCAAGTAAGATAGTTAAAGAAATGATCAATTTTGAATCTTAAATGAGCCTATAAAGTGATTTTTTGATTGATTTAAAATATGTCAGAATTAATTTATTTGGAATAAAAATAGATGTTATTTTGATTATTTTTATTTTTCACATTCCATTTACAATCTGATTTCGTGAGCCTGAGTCTAAATTGAATATGTTTATTGGGTATATGTGCTTCTATTCGAGATGATAATAAAATTGTGCTTCTGTTCGTAGATAAAATATAAATGTGTTTCTATTCGTGGGAAAGATGAATTTATGCTTCTGTTCGTGTAGAACAAGAATGAGATTTTTTTAGTGGCTAAAATAATTAAATGATTCTTTTCGTGGATAAAACAAAAATATGATGCTGTTTGTAGCTAAACGTATGCTTGTTTTAATGATACATATTTTAGTGGGCCGTTTTTCGTAAACAAATTGATGCGTTGATTTAACGCTTTATAATAAATTGATTTATCATTAAAAAGAACTTACGTATGGGCTTGAAAAATGGTGGAATACATTTACAGAACTTGAGCGCCATCAGCATGCGACACTCTTTCATGCAGGATGAAAACGTGTATTCGCCAGGAAAGTATTGCAGTTTTAATTCATCCGTAAAAATGCATTTACGCTGACTGAAATATAGATATATTTATAATATGTTTCTTACTTATTTTTTATGCTTGTGACATTAATGGTTTTTTTTTATAAATAATTTTTAAATCGACTAAAGAAATATATTTCTTGAATATATCAATGAGATCATGTGTAAATTTCTTACCTAATAGACAATTGTCGAGCATCATTCGTCGTAAAACTGTCCATTTTCGTAATGCGTACCTCAGCAAATTGATCCAATAGAAAATCGAATTGTGCATTAAAATCACGTCCCAGATACTCCTCCTGTGCAATGACCATAATCTGTAATTTAAAAATTTAGCCATTTGAGATATTCAATAATTTTACAACTACCAACTTTTGCCGTATCGTTCGGCTGAAATTGCAACGCCCATTTTCGATCTGTCTCGTAGAGAGCATGTGTAACATCCGTTTTTACACTAAAACAAATCGAATCTAAGTAATACACCTGAAACTAAAAACCCTATTAATTAACTTACTCCATTTCTGGTAATGATTTGAAACGACTGTTGTAGGCAAAACACATACCGTGCTCTGTATAGATTGTATCAAAATATTCGCAACATGGAAAGGTCCCATCGCGAAAATGGCAATTTGACAGAAAATTCTCACAGCTCAGTTGAACCTGTGTATATAGAATTGATGAGGTCTTTTTCATTGTAATTGAAGTACCTATATACCACACTCACATCGAATGCCCACATACGCAATGATTTTCTTTCGATCATATCATAAAGCAGACCTTCTGAAATGTTTTTTGCTTTCATAAGATTACCAAAATCCAGCTTTGTTAGCATTTGTAGAAATTCATATGCTCTTTGAGTATTAGAATCATTATAATTACTGAATAAAACAAAACAATAAAAAATTACAAAACAAATATTTTTTATATTTTATCACAAACCCCCAATTTTTGGCCAATGCAAAGGTTTTATTATGATCGTAGGCTATGTCAGGACAAACTGCAACAGTGGGAAAAATGATTTTCTCACTATGGAAATCGGTGTCCAGACCTGATTATTTTAAATTAAAAATATTTAATTATACTAAACATGATTTTTTCAAAGAATATCACATATACAATTCGTGGGTACTGATTTAGGCTTTTTAAACGGTTTTAGGAAAATTGCAATTGAAATTTTTGGCTCTTAGCCACTTCTTAGCAGAAATAATATACATTTAAAAAAATAGTTTTTCAAATAGATCAAACGTAAATCATTTATTTTTAATGAGTCATAATGATTAATTTTATTATATTAAGGAATTCTAAATGCGATATATATTTTTTTAATATTTAATTCCTTCCTAATGTTCCTTCCCATTGGCTTCTTATATTTTCAAATGAGATATATTTCACTTTATGTATTATGTATGAAATTTTAATCATCAAGTATGAATAATAAATCATAAAATGTGTCCCAGAATCTATTCCATTTACTCATGACTTATGAATATCTTATACATAAAACATGAGGTAACATACGCATGATTTCATTCAATTAATCATAATAATTAATTTTTACTTTAATCATATCTTATGAATAAAAACAAAAGCATTATGATTACTTATTCCTGGATGGATATCATGATTAATTTTTGCAAAATTTATGCGTATAATACATAAGAACATTTCATGTAGTCTTGTCAATTAAAAAATAAATTGCGTTTAATGTTTTTTTAAAATTAATTACATTGTAAATAGAACAAAAAAAATCATTTTGTGAAGTACTATATTTTATTTAATCTAAAAAGTGGTTGAAAAAACATCAAATTTCGATTGCAGTCAACATCAGCACTCGCGAATTTTGTAAATGCAATGGACAAGTTTTTTTTTTATTAAATTTCCTACCTGTTATCGTAGGATTCGTCTGATATTTTTCCCACAAACTCATAATGATGGTCAGCGCAATAACCGCACCAGTTGTTGTAAAACAAAACCACATAACTCTTTTAAAAAATAAAAATGTCAATATTAAAATTGAATAATTAAATATAACGTCTTAACGAACTTTTCACTTATAGGACGACCGCTTTCTGTTATATAACGTACGCCATGCAATGTAGAATTCTGAAAAAGCTCATTTGTCTGAAATAAGAGACTGCGTCGAAAAATTTTGACCGTCTCCAGATTCTTTTGCACTTTTGCATTATTTTTCCACGACATTTAACAAAAACTAACACTCGCGAGAGTCTATTTGCACTGTACAAATTTCAATTGTAGGCGCTATTTTAAAATGTTAGTTCATAAATTATGCACAGTACATTAACCTATATTTCACAGTGCATAATGCTAAAAGGTTTCTGTTGTTCTACAAGAGTAACTAGGCGTGCAGACTTTTTTGAAATAATATTAAATTAATTATTTTTTCTTATTTGTATTCTATATCCACATTCAATAAGTACTTTATGGTACACGTTTTAATAGTTATTGCACATTAATGCTAAATTATTAATTCATTTATATTCATTTACATTTATATAAAATTTTAAGCAATACTATTAATTTTAACTTTGTTTTTTTTTTTAGATAGTATTTTGATAGTTATTTTAAAAGCCAACATCAAAACTTAACTTTTTTTTTAATTGAACTCAAATTTCCAATTCTATATAGTTTACTGATCTAGAACATAGTATAAACTAGGGATGTGCGATTATCAAACTGTTTGATTAATAAATTTCTGATTAATCAAGATTTTCGATTAATCCGAACATTGATTAATCCATTAATCAGGATTCTGATTAATCAAAATTGTAATTAATTGTTTATTCAGCACTGATGCCTCACTCAAGCATTCTTCTGTTGAAGCTATAAAACATCGTAAAATGTTGGAAATGACGGCTGTTCTGGTTCAACATAGCAAACGGAATTTGAATATTCAGCCTTATCGTGAAGACTTGGGGAATATTCTATTCCTTTGGAAATTTTTGGTATCGTCAATCTCCCAGGAACAGCAATTCCTCTGGAATTTTGTTCGAAATTCGAATGCAGTTTTACAATATGGCCAGATTTTTTTTAATGCCTTTTTTTGGTAATCTTTATCATTTCAGATAATAAAGTTGTAAAATAATAGTTCAAATATAAAATATGTATACAGATCTTTATTATTTGCAGTTAACTATATTTTTATGCACAAATTTTAAATTTTTTTAACTCAATAAAAGTTTAATTTGCAATTAGAACTGAACATCAGGCAACGCTAAATCAGCTGTTTTGCCAAATGTCAAACAGTGTTGTTGGATAAAATTGCGTTGTGTTGTGAAAATAAATATTGAAGTTAAAATTATGTTAAATTGGAATTAAAAGTATATAAAATGACTCTTAATTGTAGTTTTTCATTTAAGAAAATGTTGTGATTAGATTGTGTTCATTTTTCAAGAGTTAAAAAAAAAAATTAAGATATTCCCCAGCCGGTGAAGTTTTTGCAGTGGTTGAATATATCTGTAATTTATTTGTGAAGAAATATGTAAATAATTTTGGTGCTATCCATAGATATTTGTTAACAAATTATAAATAAAAGTATAGTTAATTAAAGTGTGTTTTGTTTTTAATTAATTCTTTTTCCCGATGAAAAAGTGGCGTAATTTTTTTGACGAAACAGGGGTAATTTTTCCTCCAAAACGTTGTTCATGAGTTTTTTAGGGAAACATTTTTTCCCTTTTCGAATATTGTTCACGAAACCTATTTTTCACTAAGGGTAAAAATTCCCTGAGGAATTTTATTCACGTTAAGGCTGATTGGTAGCAAAAGCATGAACGGTGGCTGAGACGAACGAGGTTCCGGCCAACAATCAATTATTTCATTTCATGTTATGTAGAGTGGAGCCGAACAAGGCCGTCGGCTTATCTGGAACACGAGGATTTGTGATGTATTGTGACGTTTATGGACCAATTATAGGGGATCTTCAAAGGATAATTTCCACTGAATACTTTCAGTTTCTATCTTAACGTTTTATGGTCATTTTTAATGGTTGTGATTCTCGAGCAGAGTGAACTCCTTCCCGACTAAATGATTTTCTTATTTTTTTTTTTTTAATTAATATTTTTGCAGGACTTCCCTATTTGTTACTCAAAGAACGGCTTTCAGCTGATCTTAAATTTAACTCATTACAGTTAGAATTCTATAGAAGAGGTCCACATGAGCTTGACTATTTCAATGTCGGCGTAAACCTCATACAGTTCATAGTTCCCATAGATTCTGTACTTGTTTTCAATGCATATCGGGTCATAGATATGCATTGAACGAGTCTTTCGAACGCTCCATGCCTCAGGACCATAGAGGACAGGTCTGACATGATGAGTGACTTATAGAGCGTAATGTACACGGTCAAAAATTCAGGTTCATTTTTTCAACCTATATCAATTTTTTTTTTTTGTTTAAAAACGATTTTTAAACATTTTGATTGATTTTTATTTACCTTGTACAGTTGAAAAATGTATGTAGTTCAACTTTCAACTTTGAAATTAAATTTCTTAACTTTAATATATATTTCTATACTTTGCTGGTCTATAAATTTAAACTTTCAAGTTGAAAATCCATTTACATTTAAATGTTCAACCCCTTTTGGTTTAAAATTATTTACTTTCCATATTGAAAATCAAACCATCTTGGTTGATTTTTATTTACCTGAATGGTTGAAAAATTTATGAATTTTGAATGTTCAACCATTTAGTTTAAAATATGGTACATTCAAGTTGAAAACTTTAAATTTTTAACCATCTTTGTTGATTTTTATTTGCCTGAATGAATTTTAATGTTCAACCTTTTGGTTTAAATTATGGTACAATTCAAGTTGAAAACTTTAAATTTCTAAACAGCTTGGTTGATTTTTATTTACCTGGATGGTTGAAAAATGTATGCATTGCGCAAAATTTCAACTTTCAAGATGAATTTATTAACTTTAATATATATATTTTATACTTTACTGGACCATCCAAGCAAAACTTTAAAATTGAAAATTCATTTAGATTTAAATGTTCAACCTTTTGGTTTAAACTATGTACATTTAAGTTGTAATTTTTCATTCACTATTAGTGCTATACAAAAACATCCGACGAAAAGGACATTTCGAATTATATTACGATCATACGAGTGAATATCACCCAGGCCCCGATTCGAACCAGCGATACTCAACTAAATTCGTTCTCACCATATCAGTAAATTCACTTGTATGCTCACTACACACAGAAAAAAATACTATATAAATAATAGTTTTTTACTATTAAAAATAGTCAATAGTATATATCGTCACTATCAAGCCAAAGGGGCGAATGTGCAATTTTCGACATTTGCGTTTTTTTACATTTTTGAATGTAGTTTTTCCTCAAGTATACTGTGCTAAAATCGCGTGTCGTTTCGTTGGATATATCTAGCCACAAAAGTCAAAACCAAAAGGGCGAATTTGAAAAATTATAAATCTTGTCATGCCAAAAGGGCTAATCTTTCCTTTTTCGCCATAACTATTTATTGGTACGAGATAAAATAGTAGTGTGAAACCATTTATTGTTTGTTTTTAAAGCACCTATCGATCTGCATCATTAATTAAAAATATTTTGTCAAACATTAATTTGCCATTTATTTGCAGGAAAAAATGTTTGGCAAAATATTTTTAAATAATGATGCAGTTCGATAGATGCTTTAAAAACAAACAATAAATGCCTTCACACTACTATTTTATCTCGTACCAATAATTAGTTAGGCGAAAAAGGAAAGATTCGCCCTTTTGGCATGACAAGATTTTCAATTTTTCCAATTTCTTCGTTTTTTTGCTATAGCTTTTTATTCGTGTAAGATGAAATAGTAGTTTAGAGGTACTAGTTGTCTGTTTTTAAAGCACCTATCGATTGGCATCATTATTTAAATTTGCAAAAAAAATGTTCCTTCAAATAACAAATGGCAAATTAATGTTTGGCAAAATATTTTTAAATAATGATGCCAATAGATAGGTGCTTTAAAAACAAACAATTAATTCCTTTACATCATTAATTTGAGCTAATAAAAAGTTATAGCATAAAAATCAAAAATATTTGCGTTTTGGTCACGATATAGCCTCACAAAATTCGTATTTATAATTCAGTAAATTGTCCGAATCCAAAGATATTTTATATACGTTATAATAATTCATGTTTAAACCAAAATAAATTGAAAAAAAACTAAATTTCTCTAATTTTTAAAGCACTTCAAACTTTAAAATTTGATTTCCCAACATTTTTAAAAATGCACATTCGCCCCTTTGGCATGACAGTGACGATATTATTATTTTAATCGGAAAATACCATTATATACTTGAAAATACCATGACATTGCCATTGAGTTTATATGAAAAGATTTATTTTTTGTATACTATTAAATCAATAATTGTCTTATATAATTCGAATTCGGTGTATATAATTCGAAAAGTCCTTTTCGACGAAAGTTTTTTTATATAGCACTAATAGTGAATGATAGTAATGATGATAGATCATGTCTGTTCGTCAAATAAATTATTATAAAATGCTTAATTATATAAAAAAAAAATATTTTAAAATATAATAATATATATGAATTTAAATAAAGGGTTTTTCAATAAGAGCGCTACAAAAGTTTTTTTCAAGGGTTTTTCAACAGGGACGCTACAAAAGTAGAGCGACAGGAACAGCAAACGACGCCATATTTCTTGCCGCTCTTTTGACATTTCTCTTCACTAAGGCTTGCCATTTCATGATGGAAAGATACGAGCTAACAACGAGTCAAAATTATTAAAATTTACTACCGAAATTCGAATTCGTATATCTTTCCATCATGAAATGGTAAACCTTACTGAAGAGAAATGTCAAAAGAGCGTCAAGAAATATGGCGTTTGCTGTCCCTGTCGCTCTACTTTTGTAGCGTCTCTGTTGAAAAACCCTTTAGTTAGTATACATTTTTTTTACTAAAAATTAAATAACCTTGAAGAATGAGATTTCAACTTCATAGTTGATATTTTTTACTAATGCAGTAGAAAAATAATCTACGTGGTTGAATATCCCAACCATACGGTTTAGTTTTGGACACGCATATACTTTTTCAACATAATAGTTTATAAATATAACTCATAGGTTTATTATGTTCAACATACAAGTATAATTTTTAAACTTCTTAGTTGAATATTTTTATGTAAATCCTTATATACTTAAAATCAACTTTAAAAGTTAAAAAATTCAACTCGTTTTGGTTAGGATAAATATGCAAACTTACAAAGTTGAAAAAATGAACCTACATTTTTGATTGTGTATGTCCTTCGAGATAGGACTCTGATCCTCAATTGCCTACTGATCAAAAAAAAAATCACCAGAGGTAGTAATGGGAAAATGCAAGAACAAGGCATGGTAGTTTTGTTCCTGGTTTTTTCTTGCAGTGTAGTTCTTGTTATTTATAAGGTTGAACGAGAACCATAGTCCCGTATTCTTTTCACATGTTAGGAGTTATTCTTTGGCTAGTAGTCCCATTGTAATGAAGAATATTACTTCATAAGTTTTATCAGATGAAATAAGTTGCACGATAAGGAGTCAACTTGCCTGAAACCTGCAAAGTGTAATTATGTTTCGTAGGTATAGAAAACTAAATACGTGGTGTCGTATAAGTGACTTCTTATCGTACTGTCGAAAGCAGCTCAGTAGTCAACAAAAAGGTGATGTGAAAAATCTTGTCTATGATGGACTTACCAATCTGTTAATGATATGTTTCAGTCTTTCGGTCTCATAATACGGTTGACCTCATACATAAAGTATTCGGTGAAAGTTATTCTTAGGAACTCCACTTCAATCGATTCCTTAATGTCAGAATCGCATGAAAGACGTCAGATTAGCACAATACATAGTATTAGAAGTATTTCTTAACCTAAAAATATCTAAACTGGATTAGATTGTTTAAATATAAATCACTGTGTTAATTCGTCGTCGATATAGCAATTATCGATCCCATTGTTACTGATTTTTTAAAAGGTTTTGCCAAAAGATGATGCATTTTATTATATTCTTCATGGTGTTTTTAATTATTTATTTGAATAAGCGATAAATATGTCTCAATAATAATAATTTAAAAATAATATTATTTCGACATGTATACACTACATGTTTGAAATAGTTAGTCAAAATTCACGTTATTATGGCAAATACTGTCCCGGTTGCCATGCCTCAATATATTGTGGTGTAACTTTTGGTGAGTTATACAAACTCTTTGAATAGGCGAGTAACTCCTAAATTACAAAAAATACAAATTTTTAAAATAATTTAAAAAAAATGCATACAACTCTCCAAACCTTCTCAGTTTTACGTCTTCTACCCACGATAGCATTGCACTTTGCAGGCACATTCAACGGAAAACTATATTGTTTATCCAGTGGTATGGATTTCTGCATAGAATAGTTTAGATTATTGCATGTCTCATCGTCATGTTTAACATTAATTGTTGAATTATCAACATGCCACTTGGGCTTCAATGAAAAATCAATATGTGGTGGTGGTTTTTTTGCAATTTCCTCCTCAATTTCATATAGTTCTTGCTGTTTGAAATAACAAAAAAATATAATACATATTTAAAAATTTATAAAAATCAAATAATTAAATATACTCTATTTTTGTAGACCATGCAACAAGCTCTCAGCGTAAAATAGTAAATAATCTCAACACCGGACAGCAAGGAGAAACCCAGAAATAAACTGGCTATGCCACCGAAAGACACCAACAAATCAACCCAACCAAAGAGCACCTCGCGTTTGTAGCGTATAATGGGCCAGGTTAGAAATTCGATTAGCACGCCTTGAGCATCACCTTGATCGTACCTAGAGCAAGTATTATAGAATAACGTTGTATTATGTGTCATCGATTCTTTATCTATTGACATACTGTTTATTCAGCTTTTCAATGTTGTAGACCGTTTTGGTGCAGCTCAACTCACAGTGCAAACAATCGAAAATATTTGTTATATTATCCTTGTAATCGTCGAGACAGGGTAGATCGTCGGCTGTGCACATATTCACAGTGGCTGTGGAGAAAATGTTTTCTTTTTATACTCAACTCTAAAAATACCCTGAAGCCAGTTGAAGATATAACCTACATACTGGTTTATAGAAGGGCGGATTGCATTTGCACAATTTGATGGCTTTCTTCATGCGACAATTCTTCAGACAGGCCGATACTGTATATTCTTCCGGAAAGAATTGCAGTTTTACTTCATCCGAGAAGATGCATTTGCGCTGACTTTTTTTATAAATAGACGGTAATTAAATCATTTTTAATATTTTTTGTTATTTAGGTATATATTTTATAAAATATAATATTAAACCTCAAAGATATTATTAGGCTTAACACTAAAAACAAAAAGTATTAACAATTAATTATGTGCATACACATTTGCATTGTACGTAATTCCGTTATAGGTGCCAGAATTTGAGATGTATGATTTTTATCTATTTTAAAAATGTAGGTGTTAAATCGCTGAACCGATTTGGGATCAATTGCCGAAGCGAATTCTGTCCGGAGGGTAACATAGGCGGCTACAATATTGGCGGGATTGTTTGACAATGGGTCCGGATTCAAAACCAACACATTTAAAACGATATAATGGGGCATTTAAAACATGTACGAACATGAAACAAAATCAAAAGGAAAACAAACACACAAAGTCAAACGCAAAAAAAAAAATAAAAATTAAGAGAAAATACACAAAAATAACACACACACAAAATCAAAAATAAGAGAAAGTAAAAGGAAACAAACGAAAAGTAAAGTTATGTAAAGACAAAAGCAAAACAACACGAAGACAAAAACAAAATAACAGCTATAAAAACACGAAATCAAAAGCAAAAACACAAATACAAACACAAAAACCCTAATCAAAGATAGACAAAATCAATGATAGGCAAAATTAAAGATAGAAAAAAAAAATAAAACAAAATCCCAAAATAAAAAAAAAAAACACCACAAGATAAAAGGAAAAACACAATAACAAATACAAAAAACCCAAACAAAAAATGTAATACACATACATCAGCTATATCAGAAAAAAATTAAAAGCAAAAACACAATAGCAAAACAAAAATAAGTAAAAAAAAACTAAAAAATAAAGCAAATTCATAATTAAAAGTAAATAGAAAAACACAAGAAAACACAAGAAAAACCAAGAAATGCTAATCAATAATAATAAAACATAGCAAATCCCACCGTAAAAATACAAAAACTAAAAACAAACAAAAAATAGAACAACAAAATTAAGACTGAAACCACAATAAAACTAATACAAAAGCAAAAGATATCAAAAAAAATAAAAAAAAAAAAAAATCAATAGCTGACTTATTTCATAATATGAAGACCAAAATAAAAGCAAATTATTTGAAATATAAATATGTAATTGTTAAACGGTTTTAGATTAAAATTGGACAATATAAATTTTAGGACAGTCCCGAGTGGAAATTCTTTAAGATTAGCTTTATCCCTGATCATAATACGATAAGGCATCCCAACCAAAGTACACCTGAAATGATTCTGATCAGCATAATCCTTTTTTGAAATCCACGTAAGGCAATCTGATCCATTCTTCATAAACAATTCTGATCTAAAGCTTACTTAATGGAAACTTATGAAAAAAAACTGATTTTTAATATAATTGGGTAACACAATTTTTCTAATAAAATGTTCTATAAATAATGTTAAATACAAATGCAAAATAAATTCACATAATTAACCTGTTAAAAATTTTTAAATATCTCATTTCAAATGTTGACTTTTTGTCATTGCAAAAGTTATTGAAACATCTTTGTTGGTACAACAATTTTTTGTTTGAATGGGCTCGAATTTGCAAAAGCAGTTTCAGAAGAATTTAAATATACATCGAATAATATAAGATCAGAATAAGAGTAAGAACAAGAAGCCTAACTAGGCAATCTGATCAGGATAGCAACTTCGAATAGCGTCACGTTTTGAATCAGACACGGATGTGAACCCCTGATCATTACTTTATTTCAAAATCAGGAAGCCTGATCAGAAAAAGATCGCACCCTAAACTAAATTTCTACTTGGGCTGTCAAGCAATTTGCCCATGAACTGTATGATCATTTTGACGATTTCTAGTAAAAAAAAGTTTTATTTTATTTAAAGGGCTCAAAAATATCTAAAAGGAGTTTCAGAAGAAGAAAAATATGCGTCGAATGACATAAAGTTTGCAAGTTGTAGTTACGATATAAAAACAAAGTTTAAAATGCAGCGCAATAATTTAAAATTTTACTTCTTTAAATAAAAAATAAAAAAAGTAATATTCTCAAAAAACAAAATTTTTAAAGACCAATAAAATTATATTTTGTAAATAGTTTTAATTACCCAATAGTTAACTGACGCGCATCATCCGTCGTATAAGTATTTTTCTTCGTAATACGTAATTCGGTCAATTGACCTTCGTGCCATTCAAGTTGTGGACCAAAGTCACTCGATAAATACTCCTCATTGGCAAAAATAATAATCTGCGGATGCAAGTAGAATCAATTAACGGATACCATTATAATATTTCTAATAAAACTAAATAACCTTTGATGTGGTATTTGGTACAAAAAATAAACCCCATCTCTTGTCCGTCTCATAGAGATCATGGAGTGTTGCAGTTTTGACGCTACCAAAGGGAAGATTTTTAATAAAAAATTAAAGTGTGTTTCATAGATCAATGAAAAACACTTACTCAGCTTCGGGCAACGATTTAAAACGACTATTAAACGCAAAGCACATGCCATGCTCCGTGTAGACGGTGTCAAAATGTGAACAACATTGTATGGCCTCATCGCGGTATTTGCACTGACCCAAAGATTCCTCACAGCTAATGCGAGCCTGTGTAGGAAATAAATAGCTTCATATTTTTTTTTTATATAAAAATCACAAAACATACTTCAAAAGCCCATTCACGAAGACTTTTCTGATTCAAAACATCCGGAGATAATGATTGACTTAACAAATAGGCCTCATTGAGATTGAAAAAGTTCAAGGATGTCAGCTGCTCCAACAACGAAAAGGAGGCATTGGCCATTTCATGATCATAATTACTATAGAGAGAACATTTAATATTTAAAAATATTTTGATATTTAACTATTTAATATTTATACTAACGCCATCCTTTTATAGGTGACATCATAGGCTATGTCATGATTGAAGCTGGTTTCGGGACAAACGACCGTGGTGGGAAAAATAACATTTTGATTGTGAAAATCAGTATCCAAACCTGTGTGTTTTTATAAATACAACAAATTTATATAATTCCGAGACAATGAAAATGCTATTGTTCTAAAATAAAAAAAAAATTTAAGATTGAAATGTCCTAAAAATCGCTAAAGGCTTGGCATAATGTACAATATTTAGTTTTTTGTGATATTACATAGTATCTAACTTTTCAAATAATCAAAATTTTCGTGCTCTTTAATTTTTCAAAAAAAAATACCTGTTATTGTGGGATTTGTTTGAAATTTCTCCCACAAACTCATAATAATTACGAGCGCCGTCACCGCACCAATCGATGTAAAACAAAACCACATAAATCTTTAAATATACAAACAAACAACATATTTTTGCACAATCAATAAAATCGACATTTTTCTCACATACTTTTCACCTATTGGTCTTCCTGATTCCGCTATATAACGCACACCATGCAATGTCGAATTCTGAAAGAATTCCTTAGTTTGATAGATTAAACTGCGTCGGAAAATTTTTGACGTCTCAAGTACTTCTTGATATTTTAAATTCGTTTTCGACATTTTCGTTTGTTGAATTTTATTGTTTGCATTATTTGTTACTACCACGATGGATAACTATTATTGACTGAGCTGTGAAAAAATCTATATAACCTATAAAAGACACCATAATTTTTGGTGTTTTGTTGTGCGTAATCAGATAAAAAATCAGTTAGCTGAATAATTGCTGCATATTATAAAAACAAATTGTAGGTTTAAATGAATGACATGCATTTATATGAGCGCTTACATTGGGGTTGAATGCGCTATGACATAGAAATCGAAAAAATTATACATTTTTACTTTTAGAAAAAATGTAAAGTAGATTTTATTTCTTTTTGTTTGCTTTAATAGAAAATTGTGGTTGTAATAGGACTAAAATAATAAAGTGAAACTTTATATTTTGAAACAAATATGAACGTTGGTTTTGGGTTTGTTTCATACACTCAAAATAAAAAGTCTGCAATAGTAGCAAAAAAGGTTGTTAAAATAGCAAAAAAGTTTGCCGAAAAAAGGGAAAGCACACACTGTCATTTGTGGTTTCAGCAAGCTTTTTTTATGCTATTAGAGCAGACAATTTTTGCTGTTTTAACTAATTTTTTGCTTTAAACTCCAATTCATGAAAAATCTCAAACATTTTTTTTTTTTTTGTATTTTAATATTTTTTTTCATTTCTTATATACTCTTTTATTTTTTATATATTAGCTGCGTTTTTTTTCATAATTTAAATTTGAGCCGGAACAAATTTTATACGCAAAACAAAAACAAATTTGAGCTAGATAGATTTATCGAGCTCAAATTGTTTTTGTTTTGCGTACAAAATTTGTTCCGGCTCAAATTTAAATTATGAAAAAAACACAGCTATTATAAATTTTCTTTATCTTATACATATATTTAATTTATTTAACCTTTCCACTCCTTGCATTCACATTTCACTAACACTTGCATCATTAGTACATATAAGACATATCTGTTTTATATAAAAATATTGTCGAAAAAGAGTCTACGAATTATAGACGCATTAACTACACTAGCGATATGCACACTAGCGTTTAAAACTAGCAGAACTAAGATTTATAGCAAATAGTTCGCTATTACAAATAAAAGAATGCTATAAATGCAAATTAATATTTCCCAGCATTCCGAGTTTACTATTAATAGAAAACTTTTTATTTTGAGTGTAGGGTTTGATACATATTCCGTAACTCTTTCATCGTGATACGTAGACTAGTATTATCCCGAGTGAAAATTAGTTAAGGTTAGACTTATTTCAAATCCGTCCCTGATCATAATACGATAAGTCGTCTCACCAAAGGCTTCCTGAAATGATGCTGATCAGGGTCAACTTGGGTAATCCTAATTCCAGATCAAATGGTGAGAGAGCTCGGCCTAAGTTCTTCACAGGACTGTAGCGCCAAATTATTAACTCTTATAAGGTAACAATCTATCTATCTTTACGAAAAATCTTGATCTAAGGACTATTTAACTAAGCCTGATCTCGACATTTATGAATTAACCAGATTGGAAATAGCCATCGAATGAAATAAGTTTAGGATAAGAGTGAAATCAGGAAACCTGATCAGGAAAACGGATCAGGATAGTAACTTCAAGTAGGATCACGTTTTAAATCAGGCACTGAAGTAGAATCCTGATCATTACCTTTATAAACAAAAAAAGCGACCCCTTATCGGACTGTCGATCTGCCTTTTTTTTTTTTTTGCTCTTTTCCAGGATTTGGCGCAATATGAAAATCGGTTCTATGGTGGACTTGCCAGGTCTGAAGCCGCACTGATAAGGTCCAATCAGTCCGTTGACGATGGGCTTCAGTCTTTCACATAATACGCTCGTTAGAACCTTATATGCGATATTGAGGAGACTTATCCCACGTTAGTTGGCGCGTATCGTGGAATCCCCCTTCTTAAGGATTGGGCAGAGTATACTGAGATTTCATTCGCTGGGCGTGCTTTCTTCTGACCATATTCTGCCGATGAGCTGGTGTATGCTCGTTATAAGCTCATCGCCTCCGGTCTTAAACAACTCAGCAGGCAGACCATCCGATCCTGCGGCTTTGTTGTTTTTCTTGATGGCTGTGTAGACCTCATCACGGTCAGGCGGCGGTATGTCAACGCCGTCTTCTCTGTCGGCGGAGACTAGGAATTGTGTAGGAGAGGCTATGGTAACTAACAGAAGTCGGTTACTGGTTTCCGCATGCACTCCAATTATCAGTTTAAATTTACGCCTTGTAGCAAATATTCAAACATCCCATAAGTTTAAACAAACTTGTAGCAAAAATCTTAGTATTTTTTAAATATGACATATATGCAGATAGATACAAGATATTTGCCATAACACTAATGAAAATTGATACATTTACAATAGACTTACAGCAAACATCCCGAGTTCTTAATTATATGTAGCAAAACTACTGGCTTATTTTGACATTTGGCTAATATAAAACAAAAAAAACCAAAATGCCGTACTTTTTCCTTACGCTCGATTTATTCATAACAATTAAGTATATCCAATAATAAATCGTGTTTCTTAAATAGATGTATAGTAATTAGTCTTTTTGTGAGACTTTTAATAAAAGAGATAAATAACAAATAAACATTTAAATATCATAATAACTACAAATATTAAAATGCACAAATATACACACTGTTCTATTTACAAACAATTATAGAGCATGATATGGAATTTATATTATTTCAATTTAATCAGTTTGGCGCGCGCATATTTTTCAATGTTTAGAGCACAAAAACTCTGCAAGATTTAATTATTATTATTATAATTATTGTAAACAGATAAATGAAAATAAACAACAACAAAAAATTTAATGTAGAATTTGTCACTCTACCAGCAGCAGCATTTCTTGGAAACAATGCAGAACCCCACCTCCAATAGGTGGCTTAAAACGTTTATCTCGTCACAAACGATGTGATCGGTTACCTTCAGTAGCTTTAGTTGCTACTGCAGAAAAACACGTTCATCGCAAGCATCCGATGCAAGCAGCAGATACAAAATGATTTCTCTTTTACGTAGAACTAAATAATGCTCGACCGATCTGATTAACCGACATGCGGCGGCTCTGCTGTGGGACGTGAGATGATTGTGGTGGTGGGTGCACTCAAGATAATGGTGATATAAATACGCTGATCAAGTGCAGCCATGGTGACACTAACTATTGGCAACGAATTAGAATAAGATCGGTGGTGTTTTGTGAATTTTTAGTTTTATTTTCGAATTTTTCTTTTTGAAAAAAATAATTTATATCGTCTTACCAACAAGATTTTAGTGCTTATTGTTAACAGAAAAGTGTTAATATGAATGCGAAAAAATTGATGGTGCTAGCCATGGGCTGCACTATAGTGTTGCAATTGGTGCAAGTGGTAAGGCGTCTATTTTGAATGTGTATAATAACAAAAAATATGGTTTGGATATCTAAAAAAAAAAAAAAAAAAAAAAAAATAATTATATATATATATATATATATATATATATATATATATACATATATATATATATATATACATATATATATATATATATATATATATATATATATATATATATATATATATATATATATATATATATATATACACACATATATATATATATATATATATATATATATATATATATATATATATATACACACATATATATATATATATATATATATATATATATATATATATACACACATATATATATATATATATATATATATATATATATATATATATATACACATATATATATATATATATATATATATATTTCTAACAATGGGTTTTTTTTATTCAATTTGGTGAATATGTGAAAACTCATAAACCCAAAAAAATTAAAATTAAAACAAATATTTAAAAAAAAAAATAAAACACTTAAATTTAAAAGCAAAAAACGTAAAACAGAAAGAAAAATAAATAAAATAACTTATAATAATTTTATAATAATACGGAAAGAAACGAAAAAAGAAAATAAATTAAAATGAAAACTAAATAAAATAAAACAAAAAAACGATTTAAAAAAACGTTAAAATATAAAATAAATAAAACAAAAAAAAACACACACACAAATATATATTTAAACTAAAAACAAAATAATGTAAAGAGAAAAATTATACTAAATAAATAAATTAATACAATAGAAAAGCACACTAAAAAAAATAATAAAAAATAACAATTAAAGAGATACAATAACAAAACACAACAATTAAAAAAAATAAGCGTAAAATGAAAAAAATTGAAAGGTAAACAGTAAACAAAAATGATTTAACAATAAAAAAAAATAAAGCAAACAAAATTAAAAATTAAACAAAACGATTAAAAAAAGAATTTAATGCAACAAACATATAAAAAAAAAAGAAATTAAAGGAATTAAAGGAAAAAATAAACCACAAAAAATATTTCTATTAAATATAAAAAATAAAAAAATGCAAAAGTAAAACCTAATAACATAGCAATAACAAAAATAAAAACTAATAAATAATCTAAAAGAAAACATATGAAAAAAAATATATAAAATAAAACAAAGAAAAAAAAAACAATTAAAATTGAAAATAAAAACAAAAAATATATAAAAAATATAAAAAAAAAATATAAAAAAAATAAAAAAAACGAAAAAAAAATTAAATAAAAAAGAAAAAAGAAACAGAATCATTTAAAAAATATATAAATAAAAAAAAAACAAATTTCATTTCATAAAAAAACGAATTAATAAAGAAGAAAAATAATAAATGTACAAATAAATATAATAAATATACATAAATAAAAATAAAAATACAAAATAAAATTAAAAATATGGAGAAAACAAATAAATAGAAAAAAGACATACATTAAAAGAAAATCACAGAATTACAAGGCAAATATAATAGTAAATAATATATAAAATTAAATAAAAAATCAATCAAATAAAAAATAATAAAAATAAAAAAATAAAATTAAAAATCAAATAAAAATTTCTAATAAAAAAATATTGAAAAATATATATAAAAAAATAGAAATTCAAAAAAAATATAAAAAACAATGTATAAAAAAAGTAAAATTAAAGAGAACATTAAAAATAAATAAAAGAATGCAAGAGCAGATTAAAATAATAAATAAAAGTAAAATTCAAAAGTATATAAAAAATTAAAATCGAATTAACGTTTTTTTTCCAATATCTATAACCCATTGCAATATTTCAAATTCATTACACATATTTATTATAGTCTAATTTTATTTACATATATATATATATATATATATATTTTTTTATTATCTTTTGGAATATCTACTAAGATCCACAGCACTCAGACAGACTATATCCATTGTACTGTGAAATCTATTCCCTACAATAATATCACCACGAGCGCCCATGCCCAAGCCGGGATTCGAACCCGAGACCTTCAGAATGCAAGTCCAGCGCGCTACCTCTGGACTGCTGAGGCCGGCATTTACCTATTTACCTATATACACCTCTGTGCAAAAAAATAGTAGTGGGCTCCTAAAAATTAAGTTATAGCCTTTTTATCGCCTTGTGGCGATCTACGTCTAAAAATTTATTTCTGATCTTCTCCCAGAAAAAAGTTTTTCTATGAGTTGTTTTTTAATGGTTAATCTATCGATCTGCATACTAAGACTTTTATTTACTTTGGATGTCTGCCAAAGAAAAAGTTACTCAAATCATATGTGAACTTCAAACAAGTGAATTTTTGATAGATTTTGTCGTTTTATCCGAGAGTTTCATGTTTTTTGCATAATCTTTTTATTAATTCATATTTTAGTTAAGCAATCAACATTATCCTTAATAATTTTGAACCATTTTTAAAGTTGTATTTTGTCCAGGATACAGTTTTAAGGATTTTTTGGGTTTCACTAGAACAAGGTTTTGTAGATACTATATTCAATGAAATCAACAGAAAATATATCAAATATTTTACAAATTTTGTTCCAATTAATCTCTCTAATACAAATATGATTTTATAAAAAATTTCGATTTTGTAACATATTCGGTAGCACTTATTTTGCACAGAAACATTCACGACTCGCCTAGGTAAATTAAGGTAATTTTTTGTTCGTAAACCACAAGGCGATTAAAAAGGCTATAACATAATTTATAGGAGACCACTACTATTTTTCTGTACACAGGTGTAATTAAAAATAAAATAATTTCTGATATTTTTATATTGTCGTGTAATTTGTAGTGTAACAAAATTGCAATGAAAGTTTAATTTTTTTTTTCAAAAACTATATTTTTCTGTTAATTTTCCAACCGATATAAAATTGGAAACGTTTATATCGAAAGCTTATTTAAATATATATTTTTTTTTATTTTCCAGCTTCAAGCTGCCTGTGTCTGCAACGAAGAGGGCACCGACTACTGTCAGGGTTGCAATGAACGCCGCGTTGTGCGTCCCAAACAAAAATACTACAATGGCGAAAATAGCGAACTCGACTTATCTCCCATTGGCGATAATTGCTGGTGCAGCAAATTGCTGATCGAACCGGCCGTTGTGCCAAAAGTCTATCCCAAAGTACGTGACACCTTTGAGTGGATGTTGGCTCTGAATAATTTGTTTAAACGTAAAATGCTGGAAACGGCAATAAATTCGAAACATACTTCACTCGATCGACTGCATAATCGTTTAAGCAAATTGGAGATGATTGAGTCGAAATATTTGCCATTAACTACATAAACGTTGGAAGAAAAACTAACAGTGCAGCAACTCATATAACATAGCATTAACCTAACTAATAGTGGCAAATGGAATAACTAAAACTAAACCACATCATCAATTAACAAATCGTCATATTCATAAATCGATATATTCAACAAATATTCATAAATCATAATCACCGCATTTTGTGACATTAACAGATTGTTTAAGCAACGAATAACAGAACACTTCGTATATTGCAAAATGCTAATAAAGCTTTAAGACTGAAAAAGTGAAAAATTGTAAAAAAAATGTTTGCATACAACATTGCAGTAAGTATCAACGTTATATGGCCCAAACAGAATCTTAATGCAATAACGTCTTAAAAACTCTATAATAGCTCTATACTAAATATTAAACATTTATTGAAATACTTTTAAAAGTAATTATTATATATAAGATTAGTTTCCAATCGTTGCTCAATATATAAACCGTAGAAAGTTCACATATACAGAAACTAACAGAATTTTAACAGTGCAGTAAATATTATTACAATTAACAGTTAACTTAATGGGCTTTAAGTATTTAAGCAACTAACGAGCATTAATAGAGCCTTTAAATTTTAAAAGAACAGGACTATAAGACTTAACAACACTATAACAGCTCTGTTATTAAAAATTTATAATATAAATACTTTTAAAACACATTTAGCAATGTCTGAAATTAACATTATCAATAACAGGGCTTTAACAGTATAATGAATAAATCGATTATTAAATATTTAACTCCAATCGTTGCTTAATATATGCGTAAAAGAAATAAGTACTAACAGCAACTTAATGACACACTACCATTGCCCTAGCAGAATTCTAACAGAGCAGTAACAATTAATATTACAATTAACAGAACAATTAACAGACGTTATTAGAAGACTACAATAATAAGATTTTTATCAAAAGCCTTTGCAGAAAGCAATGAAATGAGCACATAATAATAGCGCACTAAAGAGTAAAGAGCTAACAGAGTAGAGAGTAAAGAACAGATACAGTGCTATAAACACAATTTTTAATAGAAATGCAGTAACAGTGCTCTGCTCTGTTAACATATCAGCTACATACAAATGCGACATCATCAGAAAACACATGTTTATCAAAAACTTCCATCCATATTACATCCGCAATCTTTAACACACACATTTTCGCAATATCGTACATCATAATCACTGCACGTGCTGTTTATAAAAACACACACACAACATAAAATTTAATGATTCTGCAAAATAATTTTTACATTGCTTCCGTCATCGTCGTCGTTGTTGTTGTTGTTTCATTTATATATAATAAATATATTCTATTTTAACAGCAAAAAGAGACACAAACATGCAGCTGCAGTGAACCAGCACCAAGTATTTCCTATGTGGGAGCCGAGTAAGTTTATTGTACCTCGTTTATTTACCGATTTATATATTTTAATTATTTACAACCAGTGTAAATTACGTAAAATCAACCAAAGATGATTCACCACCAGCAGATCCCATTAGCGTCAGTCTAGCCATACAGGCGGGCAAAGCTATACAGGTGCCCGAGGCAAAACTTTCATATGGTTTCGTTGGTAAACCACTAAATGGGTTACAGAAAGTCTATTTCTCTGATGTACCCGAAGAGAATCTGTACAAATTGAAAAACGAAGTGATTGCTTTAAAGAAACGCACACAAACAGTACAGAAAACCGAAGAGGAAGAATTGCAAGAGGAAGAGGAGGAGGAACAAGCAGCCGATGAAGAGGACGAACAACCGTATTTATCATACAAAGAACTTGGTTATGTGGCTGAACAGTATAAAAATCCGAAATTTAAGGCAATCACCTCGTCGGCGGCATCTAATTCATTGGCGTTAGATAATGATTGTGGTACGGGTGGTACACCGGTGCAATCGAAGGTTTCGGTGGATTGTGGTTTTAAACCGGGTCGTATTTCGCCATATCGTACCATAAGAAATAGAGCTGATATCAATGATTGTTTTGAAAGGGCTTAAAATTGGTGATTCCGGGGCGGGATTAAAATTTTATATGGAAGCAAATATTGTTTGTTTAGCTTCAGATATTTTTTTTTAAATGTAGTTTTATACATTTGTGATGCCGTTTATGTTCTATTTATAGTTGCTACTTAATATTTAGCTATTTAATTTAATTATAAGTTATATTGTGTTGCTGCCTAGTGATAAGAGTTAATTTTAAATAAAAATTTATTTATATCAGATATTTAAGAATTTATCAGAACTAAATTCTTTACATCAAACTTACAAAACAGATTTTTATTAATGCATAGTTTTAGGCCTCAGTGAAAAAAAAAAGTTAAAATTTACAAAGAACCCAATAATTTGAATAATTCATCATTTTGTGCACATTACATAGCATTCTATGTAATGTGCACAAAATGATGAATTATTCAAATTTCGCATTTGGTAGTAAAAAAAAAAATCTAAAGAGTATAAGCATTTTATTATTAAGTAATACAATAATTCGTAATTGAAATTTTATTAATTACATGTATTTTATAGTTTTGAATAACTATTACAGAAAACATCAGAGTTCGAATATACACCCAGAAAAAAATTCCTTCAAATCCCATTAAAATTGGTCAATAGGACAATTATTGATTTAATAGTATACAATAAATAAATCTTTTCATACAAACTCAATGGCAATGTTATGGTATTTTCTAGTATTTAATGGTATTTTCCGACTAAAATTATAATTTATCCTATTGACTATTTTTAATAGTAAAAAACTATTATTTATATATTTCTGGGTGTACGTGAGTCACTCATGCTCATGAACGTGAACACAAATTTCATCTCGTTTACTCGCAGTTCACGAACAAAAGTGAATACTCGTTAAAGATTTGAAACACATTGCTCGTGAACGAGAATGTACATTTTATTTTGCTTACTCTTTATTCACTATGGGTCCATGCCATGACCACTAAAAAAGGGTCAAAAACCAACATTTTTTATTTCTGAAATCGATTGCGGACTTTATGGTACGCCTAATGGAGTGGTCAATGAAAACCAGAAGTTTGTTTTTTTGACCCAAACATTTTTATTTCGAAAATCGATTGTCGACTTCATGGGAAGCCTAATAGAGTGGTAAAAGACCACCAAAAATCGGTCATAAAAACAATTTTTGACCAAACATTTTATATTTCGAAAAACGATTGTCATAAGGAATCCCATGAAGTCCACAATCGATTTCGAATTAAAAAAAAATATGGGTCAAACAAGATTTTTGACCCACTTTTCGTGGTCATTGACCACTCCGAATGGTACCATTAGGCATCCTACGAAGTCCACAAACGATTTCCGAAATAAAAAAAATGTTGCGTCCAAAATTTGTTTTTTTGACCTACATGTTTTTATTTTCTTCAAATGCTACACTCGACTTGTGAATAAAAATATTTGCTAATTTGATTTTGAACACTTTTGAATATGAACAGAACAAAAAAAATGTTTGCACCTCTCTTATGAGGAGTAAAAAGTGTAGCGAAGCTGAGTTCAGTTTAGAATAACGAGTACGTCGTTCTTGCTTACTCGCTCGTAAACTGTGAAGAAAAAAAATGAACTCGTGTATTGATTTATGATGATTTATCGTAAGTGTATACTTTTGAATACTCATTTATGAGTATTACCAAACTCTGGAAAACATTCTGTTCGACGAATGTTTTCAAATGTTGAGAACATTTCCAACTATCGAATAGAAATTAGATTAAAATTAACCAACATTAAATAACATTTGATTTCTTTAAATATAATTTACTCTTCGAATTATAATGAAGTAGCATTTCCAAGTATTCAACTATCTTATTATTTGTATGATGTTTTATTGTTGTTTACTGTAAGTAATTGTAAGTTTGAAAGATGTTTGCCAGCAATTTTTAATGTATTTGTCGCATGTTTGAAAGTTGTTTTTCTCAAATGCGACCTAAGTGAATTGCAAGTAAATTAATTTGATGTTTTCAATGCCACTAATACTAAACTCGTTCAGATTGTACTCCACCTTCATAAATAAAATGATTTTAAACCGAATCGTCCTGAAATTTTTTTTTAGATCGAATCAAAATAAACATTTTAAATTGAGACAAAATTGCGTCAACAGGAAATTCCCCTCATTTATTGATAATGACCTTAAATCAATCTCCGAGTGGGGTGTTGCAAATAGAGTAGATTTTAATGCAAGCAATACCCAAAGTTGTCTGTTATCTTACAAAAGAATGGATTCACCCCTCCCACTCCTCAATATGGGTGCTGTGGATATTGCGCAGTCAGCTGATCTCCTCGGCTGATGCCTCGGTTTTTTTAAAACTGTGTAAAACATATTTCACTCCTGCTGAATTACAACACACTGTCTACACTACTTATATTCGGCCTAAAATGGAATTTAATTTGCACATTTGGGTAGGGGGCTTCAAAATTCTTCTTGGAGTTCCTGGACCGAATTCAACAACGTGCGATATATTTAATAGGGCATGAAATTATTTCATCGTCTATTGGTTCTCTTGAGCACCGAAGGACCGTTGGGTATGTAAGCCTGTTTTATAGGTATTACAACGGTAAGTGTTCGAGGGAAATACATGGCATGATTCCACCAGGTCGTGTGTTCTCTCGTAGTACTCAGACATCAAACCAAGCCGACCCCTTCGTAGATCACTCGGCTCTCAACAGAACTACGCATTATAGAGAGAATTCGTTCTTCAGTCGCACGACACGTTTGTGGAACAATCTCCTTGCGTCCGTCTTTCCCGACATTTTTGATATTGGCAAGTTCAAAATAAACATTTACCGACACTACTCCATCTTTCCCCCCTCTCTTTAACCTATCATCCCTTCTTACGATCAACACTGTGCATTGCATGTATAGGGGGTATCCCCTGAGCGTTGGTTAATTTGTAAAAAAAAAATATGACAAATCACTTTTTCACTATCGCCACTATTTCAGAAGTAAGCGATTCGATTAAGTATTAAAGCCACAAAAATCTCACCGAATCGCCAACACCAAATAATCCGAAACAAATACCCTATATGTAGTATGTATTTTTGTGTTGCACCGTGTATTCAGTTTAAAATATTTTGCACTAAATACCCTTGAGACATCAATTTACCAAAAAAATAAAATATCACATAAAACTGTCAAAAACATAAATTCTTGTTTATTGTGGGCAGCAAGTCTAAACAATGGCGACAACAAAACAAAACAATTATCAAAATATTTAAACATTTTTCTTTCACATTTAGCTAACAAAAACAATGACACGGGGGGTTAGTAAACTGCATGCGGCAAGAAGAAAACGTGAATAAATTCGATGCTCTGAGAAAAACATACAGATCTGTCGACACAACGTGCTGAATGAAAGTTGTTGCTTCTTTTTCCAAGAGTCAGCAATTTTTTGGTCAAATAACAAACAAACAAATAAATAAAAAATATATTAAATATTTATAAAATACACTTGAACTCTTCAAGTTCAAGTGTACCACACCAAAAACTCAAGTTCAAAGTGAAAAAGTTTTGAATATCGATTCAAGACTTATAAACGCGCACATTTCGAAATGCAGTATTAGTTGGAAATCAAGAACAGATTGAGAGTATGGGTTCATCGATGAAATGGGCCTGTTGCACGGCAATATTGTTGGCTTTGCTGGTAGGTCTTTGAAAAATTTCTCAATTACTGTAAATGATAATAACATGGGATTTTTATATATTTAAAAATTAGTTTGCATTGGTTCACTGCGTTCCTGTGGAGGTTGTATACACCGGTGAAGCATGCGATTGTCCCAAGAATTTGGACTATAAAATTAATGTGCCCAAAGTAGCGAAGACCAAGAAGTACACGCCCAGCGAGTATGGCTATAAACTCGATGTGCCGGTGCCGCGCAAGGCGCACGTTACGTACAGCATCGATTTTACCGTTGAGGAGCCGACGACACCGAAACCTGTCGTGGAGCCCAAGTGGGAGTTGTACGCGAAAGTGGATCGCATTACGATGAATCGAGGAGGTATGTATTAAGATTGGTGAATTAAAATAAAAATAGATAAAAAATCAAATTAAAATTAAATTAAAAAAAAAAATAATAATTAATAGAATTAAAAATTAATAAATAAATAAATAAATAAATAAATAAATAAATAAATATATAAATAAATAAATAAATAAATAAAAACAAAATGAAAATTTAGAACATAAAAAAATAAAATAATAATAATAAAACATTTAACATTTTATAAAATACCTTAAATTTTAAAAAAATTATTAAAAAATTAAAAATAATAAAAAATAAAAATAAAATGACAATTTAAAATAAAATTAAAATAAAAAAAAAATTAAAACTAAAATGAAAATAAAAAAAAAAAAAAAAAAAAAAAGTAGTGATGTGCAATTAATAAACATTTTGATTTATGTCAGAATCATGATTAATTGATTAATCGATTATTAAACTTTTCTGATTAATTGATTAAACAAAAATTAATGAACTAAAAAGGAAACAACAATTTTAATGAAATAAAAAAAAAGTGTTCAAAACAGGGACTAAAACCCTTTGTAATGTGGGTTCCGGTTCTGGTTCCAAATTTTTTAAAACAGCGGTTCCGATTCCAGTTACAACCAATACAATTATGTGGGTTCCGATTCTACAATTTTATTTAATAACGGTTCCGTTCTGTTCCAAAAATGGAAACGGTTCCGATTGCGGTCTCTGACAGGAATACCGAACGATTCCGGTTCTGGTTCCAAAGATTTTTAAAATTTCGGTTCCGGTTCAAACAAAAGAAAACTATATGGGTTTCGATTCCACACATTTTTTTAATAACGGTTCCGGTTCGAACCGGAGTCCATAAATCGAAACGGTTCCGGTTCTTTGTTTTTAACTAAAACTCGTTGGAATGTCGGTTGCGATTCTGGTTCCAAGATTTTTAAAATAACGGTTGGATTTCAGTTCCAACTAAAAAAAAACATGGATTCCGATTCCACACATTTTTTAATAACGGTTCCCATTATGATATCAAAAATCGAAACGGTTTCGATTCTATGTGGTTCCTGATAATAATATTCGTCAAAAAAAAAACCTGCAATATTTTTAATAGTGGTCCTCTAGTGGTACTCTTGAGCACCGAAGGACCGTAGGGTGTTGTGTAAGCCTGTTTTATAGGTATTACAATTGTAAGTGTTCGTGGGAAATACATGGCCTGATTCCACCAGGTCGTGCATTCTCTCCTTCTACTCGGGCATCGAACCAAGGCCACCCCTTCGTAGACCACTCGCTTCTCAAAAGAACAACGCATTACAGTGATAATTCGTTCTTCAGTCGCACGATACGTTTGTGGAACAATCTCCATGTATCTGTTTTTCCCGACATGTTTAATATTGGGAAATTTAAAGCAAACATCTACCAACACTACACGATCTTTCCTCCTCCCTTAAACCTGTAATCCTTTCTTACGATCAACACTGTGCATTGCACGAATAGGGGCCATCCCCTGAGCGTTGGTTAATTTGTAAAAAAAAAAACATTTTTCACATCCAGCCAAAATTTTAACACAGCCTATATCCATAATTGGAAATCTCCAATTGATGGAGCTCATCGAGATAAACATTTTGACACTCGAAGGTAACCAATTTTGAGATTTTGAACTTTGAGATTTTCAATTAGTAAATACCTCGAATATATATATGGTAGGTTTTCACAATGCCCTGTTGAGAAAATTTCATATTCGCAAAAAGTCTCGAATTAGTTTTTTTTCGTCAAAGGCAAATTTTCTAACATGTTGGTATTTCTTAAAACTTTCTCAAAATACAACAAATATTCTGAAACAAAATGCACTATGTCAAAACAAGCATTAGAAATTGAGATTATCTAGGAGGGCATCCTTAAAATCTCCAAAAGAATTCGATGACGACACTTCTTACTTTTGAAGAAGTTAAAAAATCTCTAAAATATTGACGGAGATTTAGCATTTTTAGAAATTGAAGAGAATCAGAGATTTTTGAACTTTTTGAGATACCCAACGAGGTAAAAACTTTTGTTTTTTTATTTTTTATGTACATCTCTGGAGATTGAGTTTATTATCCTATGTTCGACTCGATTTCGTTTGTTTGTTTGAGATTACTTTTTTTGTGCAAAATTTAATGACTTTCAAGTTTAAATAAAATCATAAAAAATAAATCAAGTGCATAAAAGCTCCAAATGATACAAAAAGGTTTTTATTAAAAAAATCTTCGGCGATTAATCGGCGCTACGAATAGCACCCAACGAAATAAGCAAACAAAAAAATTAAAAAATACTCTTTGACTTTAAATCATAAAAATTAAATTAAGTGCATAAAAGCTCCAAATGATACAAAAAAGTTTCTATTAAAAAGTGTTGTGCGTTTAATCGGCACTACGAAATAGCTCCCAATGAAATAAACAAAAAAAAATTAAAAAAAAAATCTACATTTTAAGAACAGAGACATTTTATTATTTTTTTTTTTTAATTTTGAACTTTGTAGGTATTAATTAATATAACTTAAAACTTACCATTTACTATAAAAATTCTAATATAAAGTAAAAGATTTGCTCAAACAATTTAGGGTTGCTTAAAGCAAATAGTTTTTTTTATTAACCCGAATCATCCCAGTGTGACCATTTTGGGTGCAAACAAACCCAAACTCTATTATTATTTCTTTCATAACTAATGTAGCTAAGTGCATAAAAAAGTTATTCCTCCTCTGTCCCATTTTTAAATGGTAGTGTCCCAAAGCGAAGATAAATTTAAAAACGTGTAAAAAAAAATATTTATAAAATGAAGAAAGAAAATGAAGAAAGATATATCTTTTTTATTTGTTAACTCCGTTTTTACTACATTTGCACCTCTCGTCGTGGCATATCCTTACAACCAATATAAAAATAAATGAAAATGCTTGATTCCTTGCGTCCTAGTTAGGAAGTCAAAAATTTGAAAAATAAAATAATTCAAGAGCATGCGGCTGAATATGACCCATTGATTCAGAATGTTTCTTTAATAAACTTTGGTGTCGTGAAATATTTTAAAATAGTTCTTGCATTTTTATTTTAAAAATAAATATAAACTCTCAATTCAAATTGACCACATTTTGAAATGTTGTTGAATGCAATTGTTTCATTTTTAATTTATCAACATACTGATTAATCATTTAATCACAAATGTGATAAAACACAAATATTGATATAAACAATTAAACGAAATTCTGATTAATAAAAAGTTTGCCTTTAATAATAAAAAAGATTACTATATTATGAAACCTTTCGATAATATAAAAACAGATCATTAATTGTCATAATTATGGTTTTATCAAAACGCTAATCTTTTTTTTAATACTTAAAATAAAATATAAATATTTAAAATTTTATACTCAATATTTTATACAAAAATAACAGCTTTGAATTTAAATAAAACTATACAATTAAATAATTATAATTTTATTAGCATGATCTCAAGCATGATTTTAAATTTATTGAAACAAACAAAGCACAATGTAAAAAGTCTTTTATAAAAAAAGCAATACCCTCTATTTAAAATAAACACATTTTTTGCATTTCAACAGATTGTGAGAGCAGCCCACCAACAGCAGCACCCGCAGCACCATGCAGTTGCGGTCAATGTGGCATCACCAAACCACTATATAGGTACGTATACAAAAAGTTGCAACCCTGTAAATGCGGTCGCCCCAGTTGCAATTGCAATGCGCGCACACAATGCACAAACGGCATAAGCAGCAGGCAGCTTGCTCCAGCAGCATCGCCATCAACAATGACCACAGAATTTATAACAGTCGACACCGCACCAACACACAATCATAATATACGCCGGAAACGCGATTTGCAACGCGTTTTCTTTCGCCAACGCAGTCAAAGCAATAAACGCAACCAACCTAAGGAGCAGCCGCAAACGTACAACGATCGGCCGGGCCGTTTCGTAAAACTTTATCACACGCGTTTGCCGCGTAAACGTTACTCATTGTTGCCGCCAGCATTAGATCATCTGATAAGACCAACACGTGCAGCATCGCGGCCGTATCAAACGCAGCAGCCACAGACTAAAAAAACACAACCAAATCAACGTTCAAAAACAAAACGTCGTGATTGCTGCGGACGTTCACGTTCGAAAATTGTTAAACGCGACATAAAAGGCGAATATGATCAACTGGAGCGCGATCGTGATCAATTAGATCTGACGCTACCGGAAATCATACAATTTATGCCAGAAACATTGCAGCCTAATTTTAAACGTGGTGCTTGCAATATTGGTTGCGCTGCATGTAAAATGGTAACGAATAATGTGGCAGCAACGAGTCAAACGCCAACGAATGCAATACAAACAGCGAGTCACGAAGCAACGAGTGCAAGTGTAACGAGTTCGGAAGCAACGAGCGGCGGCGCTCAGTCTGGTGATATTGTTCTTGAAACGATTAATTTTGAGACGACTGGCTTTGAGCCGAATTTGACTGAAATTAAAGATATTGAAACGAGTAGTAGATATGCAACTAGTGATAAAGATAGAAGTAGTTACGCAACGAGTGAGGATGTAACGAGTAACATATCTAAAATTGCAGCTACCTTAGAAGAACAAAATACAAAAGCACAACACACATTGATTGATGACGAGCAAACGACAAAGTTTACGGGCAACGCAATTGACGACTCGCTGGGCAAAGCGACCTTTACCAAGCGCAATGCTGGATATTTTCCCTATAATCAGCATGAAGAAACGTCATGGTACACTGAGCCGGCTATAGTATTCAGAGAGCAGACAGCACCTTTTCCGACACCTATTACTCTTACTCCCCCTCCTCATGCACCTTATGCAACACCAACTGCACACCCGCATTGGTCACCCGCACCACAAAATTACTATACACCACCCACACCGTCGCCACCAACATCTCAACGTTATCTCTACGATAACTTTGGCCACGAGTATCTGGACACTGACGGCCAGTTGCATCTGTTGCAATCCCCTGCAGCTGTCGCCGATCCGCTGGACAGTGCTGCAAGACCGTTACAGTATGCCGGCGATCTAGAGTCGAGCGGTGGGTATCAAGCGGCACTAATGTTGGGTGCACCACAACCGCCGGCGCCACATTATGCCGTACAGCAAATTTCAAATGCGGCCTTTGACAGAATCATATCGGATATTGTGTATCGTCACCCTGACTTTATTGATGCCACTGCGCATTATGGCGGCGCCTTGGTCGATCCGGAACCCTGGCAAGTGGAGCAAACCAAAGATTTTTTGCAAAAGTTAATCTCTGGACGTTTGTACAAGTGGTTCGGTGATGATGATGATAAGGATAAACATCATCATCATCAACAGCATAATCATTATGATAATCATCATCAGCAACATCATAATCAGTATCAACAACAAAATTATGCGCATTATAATCCATATCCGCAGGGCGGCAGCAGCATAAATCATTATAGTCAGCCATATCGAGGCGCATATTGAACCTGAGAACTGCCAGTAGGCTTTCACATATTTTAACATGTTTCAAAAGATTCCAGCAACTTTTCAAAAGCTGTGTATATAAATTATAGATTGTCGTGTTTAGTTTAATGCTAGTGTTATAAGATTCTCTTTTTAGTTTTATTTTAATAAATTTTAGTTATTTAATTAAATCAAAAAAACTTATTCGTCTTTTTGTTTTGTTTCTTCTTTTTTAGCTGCCGCAATTATTGAGGTATTTTTTCACCTTCCACAAGTTGCTGTTTTGCATCATATCGCAATATTGCATTAAAAATATTTGTAATTTTTGTACCTACTTTTTCATATTTTGCTGAATAAATGAACCTATGCGTTTCTTTTTGTAGTTTTTGTGCTGTTATATTATATTTGCTTTGTCGCTTTTTATTTCCTATGAGTTGTAATTGTTAATTTTGAATCGAGTTCACTTATGATAAATTTGGCGAATTGCAATAAAATAGTTTCGGAATTCAATTAAATACCAACAATTCTTCCCAGAACAGTTATTATCTCGGCATTTTCATTTACACTACTCAAATCAATATATATTCTCTACAATTTTTCTGTAGGTCCAGTTTGGCCGTTTTTGAAAAGAGTTGTATTAAGGGATTTAAATTGTAATTTCGAAATGAGAAACTCAAAATCACTCGAGACACACATATCCCATATCGCGAAAATATTCACTATTTGTATCTCCCATGTATCTCCCAAAATTGGCAACGTTGGTGTAAGGTATAACAATTTCCCGGGGGGGATGAGATAGTCGATTATGCAGCTGCGTTATCTTGAAGTGAAAAGTGTTTCACCACGTTTCCGATTTCCATTGTGCTGTGAAGTGATAACTACTGGCAAGTGATAACTATTGATAACTACTGTTATATATGAAAACAAATTTAACGCCAACAAAGTGGTTGAATAATCTTTATGAATTCTTTTTTTAATGGTTGAATAATCTTTATGCATTCTCTTTTTTTTAATTAAAATTAAAACAGTAAAATTTCAACAGGGACGCTACAAAAGTAGAGCGACGAATTCGAATTTCGGTAGTAAATTTTAATAATTTGGACTCGTTGTTGGCTCGTATATCTTTCCATCATGAAATGGCAAACCTTACTGAAGAGAAATGCCAAAAGATCGGCAAGAAATATGGAGTCGTTTGCTGTCCCTGTCTCTCTACTTTTGTAGCGTCCTTGTTGAAAAACCCTTCAAAAAAACTTTTGAAGCGCTCTTATTGAAAAACCCTTTAGTTAAGAGCTGCAATCCTGTAGACCTTAGGCCGAGCTCTTTCTCACCATTTGAACTGAGCGTGTTATATTTGTGTTCAATTAGGTGGGACTACAGTTTAACCCTTTAACCGGCAAGACCGTCTACAGGCGGTCTTCACTCTAATCGCATTTTTTTAAGCTCCAAAATCTTTCGTAATTGAACGTATGCTTCAAATGGTGAAGGTTAGAAGGCTGTAACGGAAGGTTTGAAGAAGCAAGGATTGAAACCTAAACGAATAACGGATTCGATTTCGATTTCGGTTTTCTGCCTCGTTTCGGTTTCGGTAATGGTTTCGGAAACGGTTTTTCGGTATACTGGTTTCAAGTTACGGTTTCAGTTTTAAGTTTTTATAACGAAACGGTTTCGGTATAATGGTTCAAATTTACGGTTTTCGTTTTGATTTCGGTTTTTGTATTAAAGTCACTATTTGCCCATATTGTTAAATGTCTTGAACTAAAAAATAATTTAAAAATAAATTATACTAACACAAGAATCAATAACATCATAATTTTAATCCTATTTAAAAAAAGAACAGTAAGAAGGGATAGGTCACATGGGAAATTTTTAAGTACGGATAATGTTATAGTTGATGTAATAGTTGGTGAGAATTATTAAATTTATAGTCGGTCTAAGCCGAATATAAATAATCTACACATATGTGATATGTGCGGTAGCCGCGGTAGCTCAATGGTTAGTGCGTTGGACTGCGAGCCGAAAGGTCCCCGGTTCAAGCCTGGACTGGGGCTAACAACATCTTTTCATAGAAACATTTTTCTATACCGCGCTACCTCTCGTCAGTAAATGGCAAACCTACGAGAGTAAAACATTGCCTATGAAAAGCTCTCAGTCGCTGTTCGGATTCGGCAATAAACTGTAGGTCCCACCACTTTGAGTACAAATATAACACGCACAGCTCAAAATGGTGAGAGAGCTCGGCCGAAGTTCTATACAGGACTGTAGCGCCAAACTATTATTATTATTTATGTGCCGTTACTATTTAAAGTGATGCATAGATCACCAGGGTTTACGAATCCAGAGGTAGCGCGCTGGACTTGCATTCTGAAGGTCTCGGGTTATGAGTTTTATTGATCTTGTATTGATCTAGATCTAGGAGGTCACGCTGATCATGAATATATCGTCGTTGTAGAACGAAAAATCAACTAATACAATTCGATGAAAAACTTAATTTTCGAGTTTGTTGTTTAATATTATAAAAAGAAATGAAGAAATGGAAGCATTTTTAAAGTTCTAAAATCTCCTAATAGACTTACGATTTCTTATCATGTGGTAAAAAAATTGAGAACATCGATTAAAAATTGACAGATTTATAAAGATTTTTGTAAATGAATATTTGGCATTTTGAAAATGTATTTGGTGAGTTTTCGTTCTACAACGACAATATATACATTTCCGGTTATGCTTCCTCTGGAAATATATGTTCGCAAAAAACAACGTGTTTTGAGAACAAGAAGTTTTTAATTTGGGAACCCCAGATCTTATTAAATAATATTCAAACATGCCTAATTGGCTGTTCCTTTTTAAAACCGATATAAAACCGAAACCGTTAATATCGGTTTTAGCTATCGGTTTTTTTTCTGATTTTCGTCTAACGGTTTCGGTTTTAAAAATGAATCGGTTTTAAATGGATATCGGTTTCGGTTTTAATCGTTGGTTTGAAGGTTTGGGAGCTACGATTAGTCAATTGAAATTATTTATTTAAAAACCGTAAAATTATTACTGATTTTTAGTTAAAATTCAAATATTTTTTAAAAGTACTTTTCAGCAGCTCAATCGGTTTAATTTTTTTTGGAAAATGGTTGATTTACCTTACAGGCAAAAGATCGTAACCAACAAATCAAATTTTACAGGAGGCGAAAAAAACGTCTCAGAATCGAGTAGTTCAATATTTTATTGTTTTTTTTCGTAAAGTATTCTTTAAATGAGCTGACAATAATAATTGTGTGTGTGGCCCAATTTTCAATTGTACTACGTAAAATGCTTAGGTAAGTCGTCTTATACTCATATTTTTAGATTATCTAACATAACCACAAAAGGAGTAGCCACTAAAAGAAATATTAAAATTATGTATATACGATAAGAGTTATTTGGCTTTATTTTAAATTTAGACCGCGAAATTCAGAGACATTCTCATAAGAGGTTTTCAAAACTGCAATAAAACAAAAATTCCCAAAAAGTTTGTTACGATGTTCTGCCTGTAAGGTATCGATATATTTTTATAATTTGTATGTGAGAAATAGAAATTCAAATAAGTACAAATCAAATCACAAATAAATAAATTGAAACTAGTTAGACGCAATCTACTTTAAATAAGCCACAACTCGGTCTCTTATAAGTCAACAAAATGAGAAATATGAAACCAAAACCGTAACTTCAATAACCATATCAAAATAATTAATATGTATAAATAAAATCCCAAATTGATTGATTTTCATTCTTTTAAATATATTTATTTTAGAGAACTTTGAATTTTATTGTGAAGTAGAGTAGTTTCAAAAATTGTAGCTTTATTCTCATAAATGGTTGGACAAATTTAAGCGATTAGCAATGCATTTTTTCTGATATTCTTTAACCTATTTTTAGTTGAAATATTTAACACACCTTTGTATTTTTGGTAAAGTAAAAAGAACAAAAAAAAAAAATGCCAACAAAAAATACGTTAACAAAACATGTTGCAACAGAATAACATTTTGCTGATCAACCAGCACCGCTAAATTGCATGACGCGAATGGGTAAAAAACAGAGTTAAATGACACAAGGTCGATATTAATTGTTTTTTTTTTCTCTAGATGTTGACATAAATGAAGAATTCTGAGCATTGATTAAAAATGATTCACATAGCAAAGACTACACCGAGGAAAAAAGTTCGATATTAAATATTAAATATACATATATATATATATTAAATATTAAATATACATATATATATATATTAAATATTAAATATACATATATATATATATTAAATATTAAATATACACAATACACTGAAAAATATAACATAACAATATTAGTGCATTTGACGAAAATATTCGTGAAAATGATCCACGAAAACATTCGTATATAGTAAGAATAAACTTTAATAAAATTACGAAATATATTTATATTTAAATTAATATATTTCACGAAAAGTATTTATGAAAACAATCCACGAATTTACTCGTATATTTGAGAATGAACTCACATACTCCGTCTCTCTCTCTCTTTCACATATTCCTATATATAATTGTCCTCTTGTAATAAATGGAAATGTTTCGACATCGTGATAATCGATTTCAACTTTGGCACATACCCAAAATAGTCAATTTTTTATTTAATAATATTTTTTAATAATTAATAAATTAAAAATTAAAAAAAAATGTAAAGTTTTCAATTTCAAAATATTATTGACTTTAATGCTTGCACATTTTTAAATATAAAGTGTTTTTGTACCAAGCACTATATATAGTGCTTTTTTATCGGTGTATAGAGAAAGCAGTCGATCGAGCATACTTCTTAAAGACGCTACAATCCGACATACACAATAATTTTTCAAATAAAAAGTAATTTTTTATTTTATGTGTGTGTAAAAAAAGTTAAGTCGGTTTTTTTTTAATATCCAAATTATGCCGATATCGAAAATTATCTGTTATCTCAATTTTGAAGTAAACACTTATTATTTAAAAATGTTGTGAGTTGAAATTGAAGTACATTTAATTAATATTACTTATAGCGTTGGTAGCTCGTCTGGTTAGTGCGTTGGACTACGAGCGAAAGTCGCTGGTGCGTTCGACTACGAGCCGAAAGGTCCGCGGTACGATTCCCAACGACTGCCAACATTTTTCTATGCTACGCTACCTCTCGGCAGTAAATGGCAAACCTACGAGAGTAAAACATTGCCTATGAAAAGCTCTCACCCGCCGCACAGTGTGATATTTTTTATATCTAGGAGGACCAAATGCAAAAAAAAAAAAAAGTATTTTCAATTGATTTCTTTTTTCGCATATTTAGTAGAAAAATGTCTTATTAAGCCGAAAATGAACATGAAATAAAATTAAAAAATATGGATTCTACGAAAACGTCAAACAAACTTCATAATTTTTCCAAACGTGAAATTGTTTGAATAAGCAAGTATTCGTGTCTTAAGATCACATGCTCCATACTTTACAAGTTGAAGTGTTTTTCCATTTTTGAGAATGTAAACTTTTTAAGCCATTAAATAAGTTTAATTTGTTGTTAAGCATTTGTATGTAAATGATTCAGACTTGAACCCGGGAAATTTGGGCTCGCAGTCCAACGCACTAACCACTGAGCTACCGCGGCTACATTTTTATGACATTTATATGATAGTAATAGCGAAATTACGTTGGACATACAAATAGCACAAACGTGATATTCTGCAAATAAATAAAGATTTTCTATAAATACCACCAATTTAATATAAATATTTTTAAATTACCATCCTAATACTTTGTACTGTAGCCCATATTATCGTATACAGCTTGACATCTACGTCCCATACTTTAAATCAGCTTTTGACATCTATCCTGTGGAATAGAATACCAAGCTTCCTGTATTCCCTTCCACAGCTCCTCATTATTTTTAAAATTTGATTGTCCAATTTTAACCTTGACATCATTCCATAAATTCTCTATAACCTTAATGGTCGGGACTCTGGGCCGGCCAGTCCAAAACAATAATTTGTTCTTTCACAAACCAATCTTTAATCACCTTCGCTGAGTGTTTGGGGTCATTATCGTGCATAAATGTCCACGATATTGGCATAAAATCAAAAGCGTGCGTTTCCATGGTATTCTTTAGTATGTTTAGATAACTGAATCTATCCCTTTATCATCCATCGATTTTTACGAGAGGACCTACACCATGCCACGAAAATGCACTCCAAACTATGATATTGCCGCCGCCGTACTTTAGTGTTTTCTGTGTGTATTTAGGATTAAGAGCTTGGCCTTTTGGTCGATGTACAATTGTTTTACCATCTGGACCAATTCTGTTTACCTTCGTTTCATCACTACAAAGCACCTTTTCCAAAATAAGAGATCTTTTGTCTTATTCAATTTTGCAATATGTATAAGTTTCTTAATATTTTTTTTTTACAGAAGTGGCTTTTTTCTACTAGTCCGTCCAAAGAGCTTCGCATCATCCAACCTTCTTCTTACCAACCTGTCAGATATTTCTAAGTCAAATTCTTCATTTATTTTCGTCATAATCTGACGTGAAGACTTAAACGGATCTTTTTTTTCACTTTCGAACTATAGATCTATTTATCGAAACAGCTCGTTCTTTCTTTTCAGTTAAGTAAATACTGTTATTGTTTGCAAATTTAATCGCATTGTAAACCATTATCCATTATTCATATTATTAATTAAAGAGGTATTTTTACGACATACTACTCACATATAAAAATGTTCGAAAAAAATCGTAACAATTCAAATAATTCGCTCTTTTTTTAATCATATCTCAGGAACCATGATAAGTACTTTGGAAATTGATACAACACTTGATAAGTGGGCTTCTATACATATTTTAGATTTAAGAAATATTAGGTTGACTTTGCATCTAACGCCTTCTGAGCATATTTTTATTTATTTTTATTTAAAAATTTGTTCTTTCCACTAGAACAATTTTTAATCACTTAAAATGTTGAATGAAAAATATGTTTCTATCCTACCTTAACTTTCTGATTTTATAAGAAAGGTAGAATGGAAACACTAAAAGAATTACAATAAATCATTATGATGAGATGTAGAGTATTTAATGCAGATCAGCGACGTATATTACATGTTTTTGAGAAAGTTTATTTCTACTTTTAAATAAATCAAATTGGATATTATAAAATTTAAAGTAACACTTTCAAATTCAAATGACCGGCCTCAGCAGTACAGAGGTATGCGCGCAGGACTTGCATTCTAAAATCACGGGTTCGAATATGGGCGCTCGTACAATGGATATAGTCGGTCTGAGTGCCGGGGACTTTAGTAGATATTCGAAATTAAAGGTATTGAATTTTATATTATTTACACATCATTTCGAATTCATTCATTCTTATATAATATAATTTAATGTATTTTGAATTTACCACACGAAAAAAATTAAATTTTATAAATAATCACTGAAGTCAAAATTTGCAAAAAAAAAAGGTTAAAAATTTATCATAAAAAATATAAAAAAAAAACGAAACAAAACAAAAATCTTGACTTAAAACTCAAAATAAACAAAAAATTATAAAATCTTCAATTTTGTGTCAAAAAAAAATGCATTATTGCGCAAAAAAAACATTGCTAACTTTTGCGTATAAAAACTGTTTGTTGATTTTGAAATTTTTTGGTATTTTTATTTTTTGTATGTATTAAAATTTTTAAAATAGTTCGGAAGAACCGTTTTGGTGTATACAACCGAATAGAAATTGTTTTCGAACCTTTTAAAGATTTTAATTTTCAAACATTCCAAGAATAACTAATTTTTATTTTATTTGACAATCAGGGGAACATTTTTCTTAATTGTTGAGAAATTTTTTTAATGCGAGAAATATGACTTTTAATTGTTCGGTTCGACTGTATTTTATTCAAATTATAAATCAATTTTTTTTTTACAATGATACTTATTCGTGAAATGTACAATGTTTTTTTTTTTTTTTTTAAACTTGCCAATATTCAAATTTTCGAGTAAAATAAACGCAGAAAGATTGTTCCACAAACGTATCGTGCGACGATTTTTCTCTGTAATGCGTGGTTCTGTTGAGAGGCAAGCTTGATTGGATGCCCGAGTAATAATAATTTTGAAAAACGACAATTGTCGCACGAAAACGCTGTTTTTGAGATGAAATCTATTATAAACGGACATGTACCAGCTTACGATCGAAATTTATAGGAAATTTGTAGACAAACGATTTTGAATTTGATGTCTAAATATAAAAAATTGTTTTCCAAACGAATTAAAGTTTAATTCATTTAAAAACAATAATTTCTACTAAGAGCCAGTTAATCAGTGCTAGTTGAACTTAGTTTGTTGTTTAAACTTAGTTTAAAATCAGAATAGATTTTTTTCAGTGACATTCAAACTTAGTTTAAACCAGCGATGCTGAACGGTTAAACTACGTTTAAACTTTCAATGTTTTTGACATGCAATTTTCTCACAACAGTTTTCACTATTTTCTGTCTCTGCGTTGTTTCACAAAATATTATTAATTTTTGTATGTTTGCACACATCATTAACAAAAAACAAGTCACACGTGCACTTCAGTCTGTTGCTAAAACTTAAAGCTACATTTATTTTATTTTTCTGCATTTTTTATTTATTTAATTTTGAATGACATTTGCCAGAAGTCAAAATCGAGAGAATTATTTGTCATTAGCCTGTGGTGTCACATATTCACATATGTATTGTCTTGGTCTATGTTCGTTTTAAACTATCACTGAAAAACTGCTAACAAAATTAAACTGCTAACAATTAAACTTCGTTTAATTTAAAGTGAAGATTAATTTAACGTAGTTTAAACTAGCACTGAAAAACTGGCCAAATAAGACATCGAATTCAAAAACGTGTGTTTAAACTTTTCATGATATTCGATCGGAATTTAATCGAAAGCTGGAACATGTCTGAATTATAACGAATTGGAGAATGGATTGCCAGACAATCTGTCGAGAAATCATATTTGATATTTTTTCGTCCGTAATTATTTTCATTAAAAAAAATATTTTAACGTAGTTGCGTAGTCTACATATTTCATATTTATTGCTGAATCGAAATTTTCATGCGACAATGGACGATTTTTCAAAGTTCTCATAGTAGGTCGAAAATAGCAAATTTATATTTTGAATGGAAATCAATATCTCGAAATATCTCGCATATTCACGAGAATTGGAAACCTCCAAACAAATTGGTATAATGCATGATGAAATCACTATTTGAGCATGGTTTCATTCAAATAATTGGTCACTAGAAACATTTTTAATTAAAAAAATAGAAACAAACAAAAAAAATAAATGCACTTTGAAAAAACATACCATAAAATTAATAGTTTTTACTATTAAAATTAGTCAATATGATATTTGTTCGATAAACTATTAACTCAATCGGTGAATCCTATAAAATACTACAAAATACTATAAAATTTATTTGAGTTTGTTTGAAAATATTTATTATTTATTAAATCAATAACTGTCCTATTGACAAATTTTAATGGGATTTTATGAGTTTTATTTTCGGAGTGTGGAAATATTCAAAACACTTTTGACTTCCTGAGTTCATTTAACTATGCCCGCCTGTCAATCCGTATACACAATAACTTAAAAAATAAGGTTCCGAATGCACTGAAATTTAGTTTCGATATGTTTTATTCAAAAAGTAGTTCTGGGTTTCAAAATAAACCAAATCGGTCAACAACCACCTACATTTATATCACTTATATCTAACTTTACAGCATTTATTTCAACGATTTGTATTCATTCAGTTTGTTCCGAAAAAACTAATTCAGAAATTGCAAAAAAAAAATCTATCTCCATTATGTTGATGATCTAATCTTATTGAATATAAGTAGTAGATAGTCTGATGAATAAAATAGACAAAAGTTTTAGTATTTGGTGAGTTATTAATGCACTGAGTTATGATATGGTGAATTTACGTAATTTCTTTTAAAATAATAAATGTGTCTATTAAACTAAAACATTCATTGTAAAGAAAGCAAAAGCATACTACAAGGTTGTAGGGTGCAAAAAACATGCAACTGAAGGTCTCCCCAAAATAATGTCAAGCAACTGAAATTTCAGAGTAAATGTGCGCCGCACCGAGCAACTATTATTGGGAAGCTGACAAAAAAATATAACATTTTTCACAAATTTATCACGTCTGACAGTGTAAACAAATGGCGAAAAACATAGGCACATTATGTGAGACGTTATTTAAAAGCCAGCCACACTTGATAATTGACAATCAGTTTAAAAAGATGAGAAAACGTTGAGTGAAAAGTTTCTGTTTCGTCAGCCACAGCGACAGCAGGAGGCAGCAGACGATCGACGACGACAACAGGATGACTTGGCCAACCGCAACAACTAAAAAAAGCAGTAGCAATTGCTGCCGCTGGTTAAGCATTACTTTTGCATTTCTATTAGTCGTAAATTATGTAGCCGCCGCAGCAGAGTCAATAGTAGAAGCGACATCAGACGCCAGCGCCGTTACCACCAATGTTAACATAGTAGAATCAACGACGCAGGCATCTAATAGTCCAACGCCAATGACCATCCGTCCGACGTTAATCCAGCAGCAACCGAAGCCACTAATTAGTGATCCGACGCAGCAACCACAGACGCTGCCACATGGTGATTATGAACTGATTGACGTCGCCAAACAGCAGACATTATCTGCGTCCAAGACAGTTGGTGATGATGCCGCTGACGCAACCGCCCAGCAGTCGTTGGCAGGACAAACAACGCGTTACTTTACGTCTGGCGATGTTGACGACGAATTTTGGCTGCGTCATCTGGGCGAAGACTACAAACAGGCGGTCCATCTGCTCGTCGGTGGCAGTAACTACTACGGCAGCAGTTACAATGGTTCACAAGATGGAGACTCGGATGCCAATGATTTTGGCGCGCAAACCTACTATGATGACGATGCGGCAACACCAAAAGCAAACCCAGTGGACGATAGTATAACAAATGATGATGATGGTGAAGCAGCAACAAAAGACGATGATGAGGTTAATGTCAGCATCAAGTGGTGGAATGGTGGCAATAATGATTTACAACATGGAAACATATCGCAAGATGCAAAACGCGTCGATCGTGAACTCAAGCAGCAACAAAAACAAAATAATGAGACAGAACCGTACGAACGCATTTTTGTGCTTGCCGACAATGAGAACATGAAGTTGTCCAACATGTCCTACAACCCCAATTCCTTCTATGCGCCTGATGAAAAAGCACACAAACAAAAATTCAACACACACCACTATTACACAAATGCAAAACCCTACAAATACAGACAAAATAAACACAAAAACTTATACATAAAAACACAACGTACATCGGAGGATGCAAACGAACCCTTGCCACAGCAACAACCTATAGTTGTACATCTGCCTGAAGACTCACAACGTGCTATCTACGAACTCAAGGGCAACGAAGAGCCGGTTGTGGTGAAAATGCCGCCGGTGATTTATCACCATAGCAGGGTGCCAGCATACGGACAGCAGCAGCAACAACAACACTATAGAACAGAACAACATGACCTACAACACGAACAACATAACTTACAACACGAACAACATAACATACAACACCAACAACATAACCTACAACACGAACCACATAACTTACAACACGACCCACAACATAACTTACACCATGACCCAGAACATAACCTACAATACAACACACCACATAACATACAATACAACACACAACATAACCTACAACACAACTCACAGTACAATCCACAACATCAACAACACAAAACTCACCTTAAACCGCGTGAAGAACTACAATACTCAGTGCCACCTCCAACTACACAAATCTATCATAATCCTACCACACTTTACCAGCATCAACAGCCACAACAGCAACAACAGCAACAACTGCAACAACAGCAGCAACATTCAACAACACCACAGTTGTCAAAAACATATTACACATCCACCAATTATAACCCATTATCGTCCTACCAGACATTGCCATCAACCACAAATAATGATAATGATGCGCATCAAGTGGAGACTGCAGTGCAGCGATTACGTTATATTATTCCCAAGTCGGCAGCACAGAGAAGACAACGACAACTGGAAGATTTTACAATAGCAAACTATAATCCGTATGAGCGCCATAGAATAAGTCGCTCTTTTCCGGGCTTGGTATCGCCTGGGGATCCTGCTCAACTTGATGCTAATCTCGCTGCGAATAGTGAACAGGTCTACACGAGAGTGAGTCGTTCGAATCGTGAATTTTCGAATAAAAAACACGTAAATTCTAAATTCTCTAATCAAGAATACTTTGATCGAAAACTTTTTCATGCGGGCTTATAACATAAACGAACTTGTGTTGCATGTTACTAAATAAATTATAATTTTAAATAGTTTGTTAATTTTAGAGTAAAATATTTATAAATAACTGACTGACTGAACGACAGCAGTGTGGTGTGTGGAGTATAATAAATGCAAAGTGTTAAAACATAAATGATATATTTTTTATTTCTTCAAAATATAATTTGGAATTCAAAGGGGAAAAATAAAGGTACCGGAAATAAATGATTTGTAAATTGATCACTAATAATAAGCGCAATTAATAAACAATTTTAGCATTAAGATTATTTTTGTCCAATTTTTTTTTTTTGAGAAAACTTTTAAAAAAGCATCAGCTTAGGGTTATAAAAAAAAAAACAATATATTGTTTATCACAATTATAAAAAAAAATCTGAAATATGTTTGTGGCAAACACTTGAGTGTCTGCCATGATAAAAGAAGTGCTTTTCACATATAATGACCATTTGTTGGTTATGAAATTTATGGTTATGAAATAATTAATTGATATAAATATATAAAAGAAATTAATTAATTTATAATTGTTCATGAATAAAAACAGTTTTTAGAAACTGTAAACGCAATTTTCTTTCAATTATCAATACTAATTACAATATACCGATAAATACTATTATTTAAAAAGGTTTTTAAGACATTTGAATCTAAACTCGAAATATATTGATTTTTTATACTATTTTTTGACGATTTTTTAGCATAGTGAATCTAATGATAAAATAAGAAAATTATAAATGATTAAGCGAAGCATAGTTTTGATGCCCTCTGTCCCGATAGGGATTTAAGGAACTGAAGAAGAGAAGATAGTTGAAACTAATGATGAAAATTACTAACTTTTTTGAATCAGTTTTTTCAAATATGCTCTATCAACACAGTTTCCGTCAAAAATTATTAAAATTTAAAATGCTTGTATATTTTACATACAAATTACTGAAAAATAACCGTTTTTAACCGAATTTTTTTCAAAAACAGATCTTAAGATCTTAAATTGCACTCTAACTTTTCGTGAACATTTAATGTAAAAAGCCCTATTGCTTATAACTCATCCAGACAAAGACCAAAGTTACTTAAAAAAGTTTTTTGTTTAAATTTTTAAAATCTGTAGCTCGTCAATAACTTTTAATAATGTAAAGACAATATATATCATATCATATATCATTTACTACAAGAGTGTCATAATTCAAAAAAAACATATGAAATGAGGTAACGATGAGTTTACAAGATATGAATACACCCAAAGAACGAATCAGTTGGGGCAACCGTCTTTTTTTGCCAACCGATTTATTTAGTTCTGTCAACATTCGACTGATTCAGTTGTTGCAACACCGCGTATCAGTTCACACAAGTAATGAATATAATTAACACAACCAATTTGTTTAGTTGTGGTAGCCAATTTAATTATAAGAAATCGACCATTTTACCGATCCCTGGCGTTCCAACATGTTGCAAACACGAAGTCAGCGTCACAACAGCGTTCCCGAGATCGAACATTGCCGTCGATTCGTTGTGCTGCTGACTTCGTGTTTGCAACACGTTGAAGCGCTAGGGCTGCATATAGAAATACAACATATAAAAACAAAATAGCAAGAACTCTGTAGAACAGTACGTCCGGTTTTGAAGAAAGTATATTTGAGCATGAAACAACCAAACAGTAAAAACGAACAAGCCTTAAAACAATTCCAAATTTTGTTTAAGACGTGGCACGCGCTGTCCGCAGCACAAAACAAAAAACGCATGAAAAAAAATCTGAATTCGCCTTAAAACAATTCCAAATTTTGTTTAAGACGTGACACGCGCTATCCGCAGTACAAAACAAAATGAGTGAAAAATCTAAAGCTTGCGCGACTAGTGTTGTCCTGCTTTGGCATCGCTTTTATACAAGACAACTGATTTCGTAGTTGAATCAAATAAATATTGGTTGCTACAACCTAATATAACTAACTATCTATTAAGTCAACTAAATATTGGTTGTCTCATTTTGAATTTAGTTGTCGTAGCAATTGAAATAAAAAATTGAAAATGGATAAAAAGTTTGTTGCCCCAATCAATGTTGCAGTTGTTTCAACTAATAGTTGGTTACCCTTCATACTATTTTTACCACAAATGAATTTCAGTTGAGGCTGACTAAATTTGGTAGATGCAAATGCATATTCGTTGAAACAACTGCACGCCAAGCAATTATTTTTTTGTGTGTACGAATTTTTTTAACACAAATTTGAGTTATGACACTCTTGTAGTAAATGAGCAATATGTTGATGCAGAAAAATGATTTAGCATTTTTCTTAAATATTAAAAATACAATAGGATCACTCTTAGAAGCACTCAAAATATATTTTTTTTTTGCAAAAATTGTTCAAATGTTATCTATTTTAGATAGTTCATAAAGTCAAATAAAGTATGTTTTAGTAAATTTTCCAGTGCCGTTTCAATGACGTGTTTTCGGGTCACACTTATATATAATTATAAAAAATAAATAATCATCACTACCCTGCAAACTATTTGAAGATAATTACTAAAAATTATCGATAAAATAATAAATATTCGATATAAAACTCGAAAGCATTTGAAATATTTGCAAAAAAAAAAATGTCTGAACAGTCTGAACGATATCATCTCGATATGTATAACGGAAAAAACAACTATATTATTCTAAATAGATTCGTTTTGATTATCTAAAGGACAATTTGAGCCTATGAATGATATCTTTAAAATCACGTTTGGTTTTCTGGGTTTGTAAAGTTCCATTTTATGAAAAATAACACCAATTAGTTAAAAATCGATACTAAAATTACTATATCATGCTCTAAGAGAACATAAAAAAAAAATCATTTCTAAGTAAATTTCTATTTATATTATTCGTAATACAAATATTTGAGTTGTAATGCAATTTAAATTCTTTGAGATTTCATCGTTGCCGGTTTATATTTCATTGAAAACTTTAATTTTATCGAATTATAAAAAAAAAACAAATTCAAATTCAATGATATTAAAAATTCTTCTCAATTTCTATTAAGAGCTAAAACTTGTTCAAGAAATTTATAAAATAATTTACAAATCAAATTTTTTGTAACTTCCCAACAAACCATTGGACGATAATGTTTAAATTCGATACAATAATGATATATTTTAGATATACATAAACACAAAATATTTGAAAATTTAATAGTGTCTTCTTTATATTTTTTGTCAAAAAAATAAAATTTTCTATTTATGATAGTCTTGATATTTATAACGACAAAAACAACGACATCATTTTAGATAGGTTTGTTTTTAATGAAAAACCTATCGTTTTCGTATCATTATAGATGATCGAAAACGACAATTTGAGACTATAAACGATATCGTAAAATTATCGTTTGGTTTGTTGAGATGCACAATTTTTTTATTTTAAAAATTGTCGGGAGCTAAAAATAATATCAGGGTTAAAATAAGCATTTTTCAAAAATTATTTCGAAATGTAGAAAGCAAAATATTTATTTAAATAAAATATGTATTTTTAAAAATAATTTAAACGAACCGATCTTGTCTTTAATTGAAACAGACGTCGCCAAGCAGAATCCAGAAGATAAAAATCATTTTCAATTATATTCAAATCGATACAAAAATGTCTAATTAATATATAATCCAATAAATATCTAAATAAACTAAGTAATATATTAAATAGTTAACGAAATAAAACATAAAATAAATAAGAATATATATAAATGTGCACTTACTAAAATACATTGTTAAAAAAAATTAAAAAAAAAACTAAAATGTTAACAAAGCAGAAATTGCAGCAAAAAATGTGTGTAATACATTTTTTTTAGTAAATCCCATGACATAATGAAAACTGTAAAGTACGCAAATTTTTTTTGTTGAAAAAATCGACCATCGTGTTAAATGTTTGCAGTGAAAACAATAATAAGAAATTCTGCGCGGAAATGTATACTTTGTCACTACTTGTTGATAAACATCTCTAATTGAGCAGCAAACTACGATTGGATAATATGTTCACAGACAGACACAGACGACATCACAGATACATGAGGCAGAATTCCAGATAATACCCGATGCTTTGGCAGATTCAATAGAAAAATCACGTACCAGACCCCACACGCGATGCTCTATATATATAAAAGCTTCAAGAACATATTGGCAGCAAGTAGTTTAATTGAGAACACGGTACAGAGCTCACCATGAATTACAAACTCGTATACGCCATTGTGGCCATAGCGATTCCGGTAGGTTAACAAAAAGACAACATATTCACATAATCTTAATGCATTTAAATCAAAAAAAATCGAATTAAGAACCTTTCAAGTATAAATAATCATTGGAATATGTGAAGTTATACAAGATACACTTTTGAACCTCTATAACTTTTTTTAGAACCATTAATAAGCCTCAAAATCTCTATAATATCAATTTATGTATTTTTGTTTTCAGATCGTAGCTGCCAACTACGGCTCTGCACCAACCGCCTACAACCTGCCTGCCTCGTCATCGTACGGTCTGGAGGAACTGGCACAAGCTGCTGCCGGTGGTTCTCAACAGGGAGCCTCTTCGTTGACCGCCACCGCTGAGGTACAACCCAGCCCTTCTGAGGCCGCTCGCCTCGGTCAGGTTCAGGCTCAACTGCAGGCACTCAACGCCAATCCCACCTACCAAAACTTGAAGAATTCCGAAGCCATTGCCGAGTCGCTCGCCGAATCTAATCTGGCCTCAAACATTCGTCAGGGTAATGTGAATGTGGTTTCGCCAAATGTGGTCGATCAAGGTGTATACCGTTCGTTGTACGTGCCCAAGGGACACAATAACCATCAGGTTATTGCCACACAACCACTGCCACCAATTATTGTCCATCAACCTGGTGGCCCACCCGCCTATGTCAGCAGTGGACCACCGGCTGTGGTCAAGGCTGCACCAGTCATCTACAAGATTAAGCCTTCGGTTATCTACCAGCAGGAGGTGATCAACAAGGTGCCAACGCCATTGAGCTTGAACCCTGTCTACGTCAAGGTCTATAAGCCCGGCAAGAAAATCGATGCCCCAGTCGCACCGGTCGTACAGCCCGCTTACAATCAAGCTTCGTATGGTCATAGCCATGGTCATGGTGCTGAAAGCTATGCTGCACCGCAACAGTATGACAGCCAGCCTAGCTACAACAACGCACCCGACTACTATGCACCAGCGGGTTATGCTCAACCTGGGTATTAAGTAGGCGAAAGGGGACGTTGTAAGCACTGCCAACACTCCACTCTTCTTGAGAATTTGTTTTATTTTTTTTTTTATTTCTAAGATTAAGAACCATGTGGCGGTGTTGTCATTTATTTATTTAATTATATGAAATTTTGTATAAAACATCATGTTTTTCAACGAATAAATGAATCTGAATTTTGAAATTTTCGAGTTTTTTTTTTATAAATCTAAGCAAATATTTTAAATATATAAAAGTTACATATAGTTATCGATATTTTTCAGTTTCAATCGAAATTCAAAAATTCGAAATGAATATATTGCTAAAACTCGGGAAATTGTATTTTTAGAAAATCAATTTTCTATATAAAAATATATTCAAACATTTTTTTAAAGAACACAACTCAATTAAGTCAATGCATTGAAACTCAGAACATGATTAAGGCCCGGTTGCGTAAAACTTTTAACTATGAGTTAAAGTTAATCGATGGAAATCGGTTAATTAAAGCGACAATTTCAATACTGAAATATAAACAAAAAATAAAATTTCTCAGATTATTTTTAACTGATACAAAGTTAAAATTTTTATGTAACCAGCCGTAAGAGCCGCTTTCTTTCAACGAACGAATGACGTAAAAATTACATCAATGTTATTTAAATTTCATGCTTATTGAGTTTAAAAAAAATTCAAAATAGTTTAAAATACGTCTCTTTCGTCTCATAGTTTGTTGTATCAAAATTCAAAAAGTGGGTATAAATATTTTAATCTTTCCTACGGGTAAATTATATTAAGCAGGCCTAGTTCATTCAACATTCACTCTTATGTCCATACCCAACAAACCAAACAATATATTATAAACATCGAAACGATTTAAATGATCTAAATATAGTTTTAGATGTTTTAATAATAATAAAAAAATATGAAGAAAACAAACACTAAAATTTTGACTCAAAATCGAAATTCATTCGAAACCTGGAATATGTATCTGAGAACCTAAGATTGAAAACCGAACGAATGTTTTTTTGGTACGTAGTTCCGGTTTATATATAACTACTTTCATGATTAAATGTACTATCTAACTATAAATATGTGAAGTAAAGTCTTCAAAAATGAAAACAATTCGTGTTCATGTCTATATCTTTGAAACTAGTGAGCATATTCTCTTTAGATCTTAATGTAAGCTTTTCACAAACAAATGAAATTTTTAACAATTTTTGAAAAAAAAAAATCAACTTTACTGATTTTTATCTTAATAGCCATTGAAGATACAATCTGCAATTTGAAAACTTAAATTATCTCACGAATTCTCAATACAATACTTTTTTAATTTTTTAAATTGGTTCAGTGGTTCCAAAAATAATGAATTTTACCAATATGGCTATGAAATATGCGAGTGCTGTCTGGTCATATATATGAAGGTTGTATTCGCTGTTGCACCGGGAATTTTATACCTTATCACCAGTAGCTCGTTTATGTAACATATTCGACAAATTGTCGATTTCTGTGACGTCACGTCGTTACATTCCATTATTGTCGATTGTGCGATAATTACTGTTTCTGTACGAAGTAATCGTTTAAAAAAGGTCTGATTTTAAACTGGCACAAAAATCGAAAAGAAACTTGTGAAATTTGAACAATTGACATCTGTTTTTTCAGTTATTTACAAAATATTTAAAGCAAATTTTATAAAAATTATGTATAAAACAATTCAATATGTTGCGTTTTAAGAAGCTTCGGTTAAGGGATTCGGCGGGCCCATTTCTTATTTCCAATTCGGGATTTATGAAGTTATTTCGGCTCACCAAAGATGCTGCAAATTACCTATTGTAAAAGTCTCTTCATTTATGGAAACGAATGTAAGCTGCACCTACCATGGCATTCAATTCACTTGCAACTGTCTCTCAAACAACACAGTGTTACTTTCTAGTATATTTGAACGTGAATTGTCTCTTGCCCACACGTCTGTGTTTGCAGCATCAGCTTTTTAAGCCAAATCGACAATAGTAGTCGATAACTGCGATCGAAAACAAATACAGAAACGAGCTACAGGGCTCCGATTTTGATGAAATGTCATTTTTTTTTAATCCATTTGTCATTTTTTTTTTGGCTTTTTTTTAGTCGTCATTTTTTAGTTATTTAAATTTTGAGGTCATTAATCGGTAGGTTTTTTTGATATTAATTTTTGTAATAAAAATAACTACATAATTTTACTGCATTACTGCAACATTTGAATACATTTGTAGTAAAAGAACTACATTTTGTCTTCATTTATACCTCCTCAAATATGTAGATAACTAATTACATCTGTTTTAATTTTTATTACATACTGTATTTATTTTACAGCAAGCCGAAGTTAAAATATAACTACATACTTATATAGTTTTACTACATTCTGCATTGATTTAAAATTCGAAAATATTAGTCTCTCAAAAAATATTGTTTTTATTTACTACATACCGCATACAAGCAAAAGTTAACATATAACTACATACTCATTTAGTTTTACTACATTATGTATTTATTTAAAATTCGAAAATATTAGTGTCTCAAAAAATATTGTTTTTATTTATTTAATTTCAAACTAAATATTAAAATAGAACTTTTACTACAAACTGTATTTATATCAAATTTAAAGTAAAACTTGAGATTGCTCTTCGTTGCCTAAAGCAATCCAATTGAATAAAGTAAATTATTTTAACCTTCAAATATGAAAATACTTGAAGTATCCATTCTACCATGTACATATTTTGACGCATTGAATACAGGAAAAATTCCTACGCATCGCTCTCAAGGGTTTCTCTCTCCATACGAGTATCGTCTGAAACTACTAAATTTAAAGTCTCTTGGCGAACATACATCAATTAATAACGGGTAGTATGGATTCACCCGATCTTCTTAACTTTTAACCACAATCGTAGAAGTAGTAGAAATGGGAAAACTCTTTTTTTATCTACCATAGAGTAGAACTTATTATTTTGCTGCACCTCTCAATAGAATGTGTAATTTAAATTTAGCTAACAACTGACCACAGAATAGAAGCTGTATTATGTAAAACACGGTTATTTATGCTTATTTAAATAATGTTTAGGTTATTTTTAGTCTTTTTAGGGTCATTTAAATGGTAATTTTTAAGGTATTTTTAGGTCATCAAAATCCGAGCTCGGGTTACCACATTTTACGTGTGGGAGGACTGCAGTTTTTGTTTTCAGCACTTGGCTGCAATCAGTTTTTTTAGCCCGAAGTGTATGTACCAAGAATTGTAAAAAATCTGACTCCTGTAAACAATACAATGATGATCAATAAGAAAATTATGATAATTAAATGTGAATCTAATTACAAAACAATGATTTTGTCTAAGGCCTACACAATTATTTTATCTTTAACACTTAAATTATTGTTTTTAGGGCTGTGCAATTATTAATTAATCAAAATATTGATTAATCAGAATCCTGATTAATTGATTAATCAGAATCCTGATTAATTGATTAATCAGAATCCTGATTTATTGATTAATCAGAATCCTGATTAATTGAAGAAGAAATTAAAAAAATTTTAATATCTATCGTAATGTAATGTCGCATCCCTCCCTGATCAAAAAACGATAAGACATCCCTACCAAAAGCCACCAGGAATGATCCTGATCATGGTCGACTAGGGTAATCCAAATTTCAAATCCACGAAAGGCGACATAACCCAATCTTTACAAAGAATCCTAATTTGAATTCTAGTTAATGAAATCGGAACGATATTTTAATTATTTTTAAATAAAGTATCTTTTTTGATTAGAAAAAAAATTTAGAATTAGATAAAAATGTTTTAAATTTTACCATATTGTAATTGTCATTAGTCATTTTTTTTCTGAATTAAAAAAAGAACTAAGCGGAACTCTTTAGCCAATGTTTTCTTTTTATTTATTAATGTTGAGATTTACTGCAAATATATGAAAAACATGCAACACCATATCAGAGAAAATGCGATTCACACGAATGAAACATGCGGCGGAATATCAACAATCGCCATCACGACAAAAATATTTCAACAACAAAATCTATCTGAAGCGATACAATATCGCAAAATATAACCCACAAAAATGTCACGTAATACTGGGCGAATCATTTGGACAGAGTTTGCATAGCGGCGACAAAACATATTTAAGCCATTTATGATGGCCAGATGAGCAGCAGTGAGCTACGGTTGCCTTGAGAACAAACACAGCGCAGAAGAAGCAGCAGCAACAGCACAGCATCACGACCAACGCAGAAAAAATCACCAACGATCTATCGAAGGCTGATTAACACGAAAAGATGAATCGTTTCAACTTTTTCTTGGCCTTTGCGCTTGCATTGACTGTACGTATTCATCAAATGGGTGGCAAAATGCAGCTTTTGTAAAAAAAAAGCTTTCAAGCTTTTGTAAAAAAAAGCTTTAAGTTTTGTAAAAAAAACTTTTTTTACACATTTTTACAAAGCTTTTCAGAAAACTCTAAACTTGATAAAAGCTTTTCAGAAAGCATCTCAAACAAAAAGTTGTAAAATGTTTTCCACATTTTGAAATATTAGTTGAAAAAAACTTTTTGAAAAATCTTTCATTACTAATCAACTTTTTGTATTTTTTTTGCAGGCAAGTAGCTCAGTGTTCGCCTTCTCTTCAAAGGGTGCCTACAGTGCCGGCAGCAGTGCCTCCGATGCCAGTGCCTACTCCAACGCTGGCTCCGCTGGCAGCGACTACTCACTGCAAAGCTTGGGTGGTGCCGCCGATGCTGCCGGCAGCAGTGCTGCAGCCAGCTCTTCCGACTCAGCCAGCTATGCCCATGCTCCTCCCGCACCCGCATACGGTAGTCACCAAAACGTACCCTACTCACCGGGCAACACACGCGGCAACACCGTCACCTCGTCCATCACATACCCACAAAACAAGGGTGAAATTCTGATTCATCGTCCGGCACCCATTATTGTGAAGCGTCCACCCACCAAAGTGCTTGTCAATCATCCCCCACTTGTGGTGAAACCCGCCCCAGTGGTGCTGCACAAACCTCCAGCAGTCGTTGTCCGCAAGGTCTACGTCAAGCATCACCCACGTCCAGTCAAAGTGGAGCCAGTCTATGTGAATGTTGTCAAGCCCCCAGCAGAGAAATACTTCGTCAAGGAACAGCAGCAACATCATCATCATCACTACAATAACCACCAAGCTCCCGCTGGTTATCAACAGCATGGTTCAAGTGCCTCTGCTGGTGGTTCTGGTTATGGTCCAGCCGGTCCAGATGCCGCAGCCGCTCAGGCCGGTTATCAGCTGCTCGACGGCAATCAGGGTCTGTCTGTTCTCGCAGGTATTGCACCCGGTTCGTACGGACAATCAGCTCCTTCAGGCTATTAAGGTGGCCTACTTTGGTGGTGCTTTCCTGCTTCTACTTCCTACAGGTCTTCTAGGTGGTGGAAGAGGAGAAAATGTACCAAAGAGAAAAAAAAACCCGCTTTTAGCTTTTTAAGTAATTAAGCTTACATTTTGTACATTACGCATTGTGGTTCTCATTAAAAAGCTTATTTTATAAAAAACCAAAAACTGTTATTTTTATTATTTTATTAGTGCTTTATTGTTAGAAGGTTTTAAGAGAGAGGCAGTTCAAAAACATGTTGCATAGAAAATGAACAACGAAGTTCAAATGTTTAGAAGATGATTAAAAACAGATATTAATGAATTATACATCACAAAATACTTATAAAGTATATAACAGTTGATGTCATTTGAATTTCAAAAGAAATTTCTGAATATTCATTTCTGAATTAGATTTGTAAACTCCAAACGAAAAATTAATTTAAAATGTTTAGTTATTGATTAAAAACATATTTCAATAAATAATTCATTAAAAAATAAGAAGTATATCTATTAATACTTAGAAAAATACTTCTAAAATATGATTCTATTTTACAGAAAACTTCATGCGTACAAAATTTTATAATAGATAACAAAAAAAATGTAAATAACGATAAAAACATTTTTCCATGAATTATTCGATATAGAAGTATTTGTATTAATACTTAGAAAAACAATTCTAAAAAATATATAACTCTATTTTATATAAATATTTTTATATTAAAAATTAATTAAAAATGTTCAGTAGATAAAAAGACATATTTCAATAAATTATTCAAAATAGAAGTATTTCCCTTAATACTTAGAATACTTCTAAAAAAAATAGACATTTATTTTACAAAAATCTGTATGCGTACAAAATATTAAAAATGTAAAAAAAAAAACATAAACTCCACCCCAAACTCACATTATGACCTACATTTGTAATGCTTAGAATATATTTTGCAATGTTAGCTTAACACGCGATTCCCACAAAATTTAGGTCAAATCTGTATGTGATCATTTTTTTGTCGCATATAAATAAACGTTAAATTTGCTGATTTCAGTTAGTTTAGTTGCGCAAATTGTAAAAAATTCATTTACAAAAAAAAAATAAGTAACGTGCCTCGTGTATTTTTGTTGCCAAGCACAAGTGAGAAAAATTTACCGAAAACTGTTACAAGTCTGAAAAGAGAACGTCGGTCGCCACAAATATATATATTTTTTACCATAATGAAAAATATTGCTATATTTGCTGGACTCAATTTAATTGCATTGAGTGCAATTTTGCATGTGAGTCTTTTTGCAACTTAAAGTGTGCTTGAAATGTCGATTTTTGTTGTGCTATATTTATGAAATAAATGAAATTATTTTCAATATATAGTTGTATTGTTTCAATTATGGCATTTTCGTGACCAAATATATAGTCATTGATATGTTGTCATGCGGTTGTTTTAATTATTTGTTACTGTATTTCTAATTTAAACGTGACAAATCAAAAGCTTATTACTTTCAAAGTTTTTTTTTTAATATAAACTGTTGAAGTTTTAAATTTCAAATGTAAACAACAATTATAAAATTAAAAATTATGAACATATTTTACGTGAAATTTCTGCAACTTTGAATATCAAATTTCCGATTATGTTGTATGCAAGAAAAAATCAATTATCCACATTATCACTTTTCGACTAAGTTATCATTTCGTAAAAATTGTCACTTATCTCAAATAAAATGCTCGATAAAATATTATGGTAATTTCTCATTATTATTGAATTTTATAACACTACATTTAATTTAGTTATTATTCTGATGGACTTCAAACTTCTATTCAAGACCTCATACGCATTTTCTTTTTTATGCCTAGTCAATTTTGGTAATTCTCGTATTATTCTATACAATGTGATTTATAATAACTGTCAGCAAACTAAAGTTCAATAAATATTTGTATAATTTATCATTAAGTTCAAATCTTTTGTTTTTTTCTTCGTTTACACTTCTGTGCATAGTCTTCTCCCTGTTTTCATTCATACCATCTATCTATATATATAAAAATGAAATGTCCTGTGTGTGCCAGAGCATCACGGGAGAACGAACCAATGGATTTGCCTGATTCTTTTTGTATTTTGTTCGTGTCAATGCAAGAGTGGTTTAGGAAAAAAGAAAATTCGGAAAAACCCAAAGGAAAAGCCGGAAAATCGAAATTTGAGCCTAGAAACTAGAAATTTTAACAGGGTGTTGATTTCCCGACATGAGAAAATTGCCTCCTAAGGTACAAAAATGGGCGTGGAAAAACTAAATTTTTAATTCAAAATATCTGTATAAGATAGCCACAGTCATGAAATTGGGCTCAGTAATGTATTTTGTTGTTTTTTTATATTTTTGCTAAATGTTGGCGAAATTTGATAAAGGTGAGTGTCACTTCCCATAAAACCATAACTTTAAAAATGCTATAACTCCTGACCAGAGTTATGAAAATTGAAACAAAGGTTCATATTAAAAAGTTGAATCGTCACGTAGAATGTGAACTCCTGACATACTAAGAGTAGAGATATAACAATCAAATCTTCATATTTAAAACTCCGATCATCACGTTGAATATGGACAGAATTGGACAATGGGGCGTGGCACCTCCCATACAGAAAAAAAACCTTAAAATTGCTATTATTTTTTACCTACTAAGATCAGAGTTAAAAAAATCGAAACAAAAGATTATATTAAACATTGTAATGGCCATGTAGAATCATGATACTTTGTGGAATCTGGAAGCCGTTTTCTTCTATATACTGAATTAGTCATATGGACGATAAAATGAAACGGCCTAAGTGCCTGATCAAATCTATTTTGAATGTCCTCTTTATAACACGACAACTCTTCAGAACCTATTAGATTCAATCAATATCTCTGCTTTAAAATTAGCATTGAATTGAATTAAATCCATGGTTTCGGCGACTACATCATTAAATTATTTGGATCTACATAAAGGCCTAAGTTGGGTAATATGTATGTTGGCTAATATAATATATGAATCATTTCATTACCATCTTCACCAGAGATTTCATCCAGCAGTGGTTCAAATAATTATTTTCGATTTGGTGGTTTAAAACAAATTCTTAAATTATCAAAACATAAATTGTTCCCTGAAAACCACAAATATATTTCCTAAGTTATAATTCGAAAAATGTTCAAAAATCAATAAAATAAAAAAATCCAAAAATCTTTAAACAAAAATCCCATAAACAAAAATTTTAAAAATGATAAAACTCCTGACTTACTAAGAGCAGATTTGTACAAATCAAAACAAAGGATCATTTTTAAAAATGTTAATAGCCACGTAGAATGTGATCGAGATCGGAAAAAGACCATGGCACTATGATCAATGTGGGCGGGATAAAAGCGACGTAGGCATGCACTAAAAAGGGAAAAAGGGCGTAAATGTATCCACACTTTATAAACGATATTGTTTTACAATTACAAATCTTAGCACTGGCGAAGCTGTGATCGGGTCCAGCTATTTCTTTATAATTTTAAAATACTGATTCGAACTGCGTTTACCGTAACGTCTTTCTGAAAAATGCATTTTATATTTATGCATTTTTACAAACAACTATTTTTTTTTTCTTAAGACTGGACAGACATAGAATCAAAATTCAAACTGTTATTGCCCACGAATAAATCAAGGAATGCTTTGGCTTTGACTTGAATATCATTTAATTGTTGTATATTGTAACCAATTAAACTTGAAAAATTGAGAACAAAAAAGACAATTATCACCGAAAGATATTTTTTTATATTTTAAAGCATTGGATAAACTAGAGAGAATAACTTTTTCAGTGTACTTTTTACTTTTTGATATATATACATTTACAGTGTGACTCATAATAATTGTCAGTAAAGCAACGTTCAATAAAGACTAAAGTTTCAAATCTTTCGTCGTTTTCTTTGATTGGTTGCCGCAAACGTCCAAAAAAAGAATGGCAGACACGCATCATATTCTGATCCATTTAATCCCAAATCCATATCAGCCGGAATTTGAGTTGAGCAACAGTTAGGTACAAATTTTGCTGAGCAGATAGCTCCAAACTCAAAAGTCCTATTAATTGAAATCTGGTGATGCAGATGACCTTTTTAACTTGATATTAAACCGACAAATTTTGTCAACACAAGTCCCCAAGTCATTATTTTCGAGTCTCACTGATTACACACGATTATTCAGAAGTTTTCTGCATTTTTCAACTCGAAAAAATGCTGCTTATCGGTAAGTCCATGCTCTGATGCCAAAGTTCTTTTTAAGTATTCTCCACATGGATACACGGGATATCTGCATGTCTTTTATCATACATGGATTCGACATTCTTTGAATTTCGTCGAATTCTTCCTCTGACGTATTCATGGTTCGATTCGTGGAACAGTCCGTATACGTCCACATTTCGTTTGAATGTTTGCAGGTTACACATGTGTTAATACGTTTTATTGTCTACTATATAAATATCTTCGATATATCTTCTTGTGGATTTAATTTTTATCTGAACCCCCCCAGAGACGAAATATACGGCAGGTAACAGGCGCACAACACAGCAGCCTTCAAGCTGATAATCAACAGGCGGCTATGTTTCTGGCAGTCATAGGCGGAATTTGTAGCAAAACCAGCCTGTGTCTGCCCTAGAAGAAAACGGCAAACGGTAGCCTATAGCCAGGTTATAGAACGTGAAGGCAGACTCGTATTTAATGTAGCCGCTTCACAATGCTCGAAACCTGCCTGTTGTCTGCCCTAGAACAATACGGCAGACGGCAGCCTATAGACAGGTCATAGGCGGAGCTTGTAGCAAAACCAGCCTGTTGTCTGCCCTAGAACAAGGCGGCAGATGGCAGCCTACAGACAGGTCATAGGCGAAGCTTGTAGCAAAACCAGCCTGTTGTCTGCCCTAGAACAATGCGGCAGATGGCAGCCTACAGACAGGTCATAGGCGGAGCTTGTAGCAAAACCAGCCTGTTCTCTGTCCTAGAACAATACGGCAGCCTATAGGCAGGTTATAGAAAGGTAAAGGCATCTTCGTATACAATGTAGCCAGCTTCACAATGCTCAAACGCCGCTGTCGGCAGATGAAACACATTTTTATTTTGCCGTTATCATCCTTCCTAACATACATTGAAAAATAACTCAAGAGTTGTGCAGGTTTTATTAGTTTTTATTTTTGCACATTTAAAGTGCATTGAGTACTTATGAAAATATTAAAACTAAAGAAAAATTACAAAATGACCAAACATTGATTTGACTTTAAAGAAATATGTTTCTTTCAATATGTGCATTTGAAATATAGATCTTATCACTTGGCCAAATTTGAAACTGCAGTCACTGTCATCACCACCTCACCTAATACATACACGAAGCCGAACTCGAAATTTATTACTCGCACAATCAATAGCGACACATCAACAAATTGAAGACTGAAAAAACTTGATGTATAATTTCATGTTTGTTTATTTTTGTTTTTCAACCACTTGTTTAACAAGCTGCCTTGCTATTCTTAAAGGCTGCCGTGAGACAGGTAATTCAAATATTTTTCATTTAAGTTCCTTTTTGGCTTCCATTATGACATTGCTCTTAAAAATGTCTATTAAAAATGTCCAATTTTCCTAATTACTAAATTAATGTTGAAAAAATGTCATACACAAAAATTTATTTCGGTTCAAAGTGAAAATTACTGACAGTTATTATGAGTAACACTGTAAATAGTATATCAAACAAGTTCTATAATTCTATGCTTCCTGTTATTTTGTATTTGCAAATCACTGCTTCCTTCGGAGCATCAAACAAAAAATATAAATAAATAATCGCATATGTGAATTTGTCTTTAATCTGAAGACTGTGATTTTTAAAAACAAAGTAAAAGTAATTATTCAATTATATAGTATTTATCTAGTAACATATAATAAATCTTTTTAAAGATAAATTTGTATTTAACAAATAAATTATTAATATATAGGGGTACTTACCGCAAAAGTCTCATCAGTTGAGAATTATTTCTTGTAATATTTCTTATCGTAATGTTGATGATATATATTGAGACAAATTTATTTACTTTGTGATATCTTTTTGTGCCTGCTCTGCCGTTGTATTTTCTTCCTATGGACGTGTTTCCTGTTTTGGCATACCAGATGTTTAAATGAATTTCATTATTTTTAGCGGATGTGTGTTTTTGATGTCGTCAAGCTCCTGAAAGAAAAAGAAAGTAGAATTTATTTTCTTTTAAATGATAGCACAGAATACTGTCTCGAGAAAAATTAAAACCCAACTATTTCCTCGTTTATTTCCTGGGTCCTTATTCCATACAGCCAGTCTCAGGTCTCTATTATTTACATTCAGATTATAAATATATGATTTCGTTAAGTCATTCAATCGTCGTTCTTATTTGTGTAGAGCTTGAATTTATACAATTTTTTAATAAAAGAAGTCTGTTGCAATATGAATTAACAACAAATAGTAATCCTGATATACGAATTCAGTTTGTGTCAAATTTTGATACTGATCCCTCCTATAATTGCTGAGATACAAGCAGTAAACATAAAAGCATATCTACTTGTTATTAAATATTTATTTTAGTTAAAAAAACGTTTGCAAAAAAAAAGTTCTAACTAAAAAAATGATGCAGACATTTATTTTATTCAACCCCCCTTAAAATGTAAAACGAAATTAAATTTTAAGATAATTTTTGGAATCAGTTGAAAATTTTAAAAATTCTCTCCTGAAAAGTTCAAAAAATATTCTTATGCTTTTATTACATATTGCCACAGAAGTCATACTAGATATTCTAATAAATTTATTTATTTATTTTTTCCTGAGAATAAAAAATCTAAAATTTACCTACTTCACTAAAAGTGTGTCGGTCTTGGCCGATGATATAAAGCTACGTCAGTCGGTTGTGCTATGCGTGAGTTGACACCAGTTGGCAACCGTTGCCAGGTTGTCCTCAACTTGGTCTTTCCAAAGCAGATTTGTACTTCCTCTTCTATGCTGTTCACGTTTGAGTGTCATTTTAAGACCTTCTTGACTGGAACGTTGTCATGCATTCGTATGAGATGACAGCCAGCGAAGCTGCTGGATTTGTATGTCATTGGATATGTCAATGTCGTCGAATAGATCATACAGCTCATGGTTTATACTGATTCAGTACTCGTTAGAAAAGCAAATAGGGCCAACGATTTTACGGAGAATCTTCTCTCTAACGCTTCCAGAACTATCTCATCGGTGGAGACCAGTGTCCATGTTTCTGCACCATCAAGTAGGACGGGCATGATGAGTGATTTGTAGAGCGTTATTTTTGTTTGCTTCTCAATTGCCAACTAAGGCTAAAAGTAAGACCTGTTTGCAAGAGTTATTTTTAGTTTAATCTCCAGACTGATGTCGTTGTTGACGTTAATGCTGGATCCAAGATCGACGAAGTTCTTCACAAGCTATAATTTGATTTATATTAAATGTGTACAGGTTTTTTTTTTAACTTGTTTGTGTTTGTCTCAGCTCTGTCTTATTCAAGAACAATATTACTATAAGACTACCATAGGTTTCTGTGTATTTGATTCGTTGTATTCATTACATATCTAGCTGTTGTGTTAGCTGTAATGCAAATGACAAAGGAGGTTGTGTTATCAATATCAGCAGTAGTCTTTTCTATTCCTTTTTCGTTAGTTCAATTCTGAAACGAAATATCTAAAAACAAATCATTAAAAATAAAACACCATTTATCGGCTTTTGATCGAATTCCGAATACGATGAGCAACTGAAATTAAAGAAATAAATAAAAACTATTATATAAAATATATAAATGGTATTGCACATTTTCATAAACTTGGATAAAATCGAAAAATTTGTATTAATTAAAATTTTATAATCATTTAGCAAGTACTTTTTTTACAGTAAGCGATTTATAATAACGCATTTTATTTTTTTTTTTCTTATTAATATTTTTTTTTTTGATATGGTGAAAAAATGATTAAACTTTAAAATGTCGAAATTTTAAAATCTTTCAACATTTTTTTTAAATTTTTTGTCTTCGGTTACATGATTTTTAATTTTCGTTTATCGTAGCAGACATTTCTCATAAAGTTATTTGATACAAGTTGTTTTATGATGATTTTACAAAATTTATTGAATAAAGAAAGTGATATAGATATAATTTAAAACAATGTATATAGATTTCGTATTAAAAACAGCAAACAACATACAGCATTTTAGCATACAACAAATATTGAAATTTCTTAAGCTGAAATTTTGAATAATACATACATTTTGTAGACAATTTAATGATTTTTTTTAATTTTTTATATCTTTAATACGACGTTGTAGAAGTAAAAATCTAACCAAATACATTTTTTTTTACACATTTTTCTAATTTATGAAATTTATTGATATTGAAAAAAGAATTTTATGTATTAAAATCTAAATTCAAAATATTATGAATTACTTTTCAATTGAAACTATCAGACCTATTATGAATAATTTTCGCCAATTTTATGAAATACTATTTTGCTAATACAAAATTTGTTTCCCAGGGATAAATTGCTCATGATAGGGCTGTACATTTATTATAATCAAACAGATTTATTCAAACCTATTTCAAGTTTTAAAATGTATTTGGTAAATTTAACTTTTACAACAACGACAATGTATTTTAAATGCATATTAGTAAAATATACTTAAGTAGATACCTATTTTTGCACTGGCTCGAGGGTTTCATTAATTTTTAACTATTTTTGCTTTGATCAACTTATGAATATAACTGAATGTACCCTTTTTATTATTTATAAATATTATGAAAAACTTTATTTAGCTATCTCTTAGCTTATCTTACGTTAAAAATGTTAAAGATTTTATAATATTTTTCAATCTTCCGTTTTAAAGTTAAATATTGTAGTATTACTTGATATACAGGGTTTTTCAAATGGGACGCTACAAATGTAGAGCGACAGGGACAGCAAACGACGCCATATTTCTTGCCGCTCTTTTGACATTTCTCTTCAGTAAGGTTTGCCATTTCATGATGGAATGATATACGAATTCGAATTTCGGTAGTAAATTTTAATAATTTCGTCTCGTTGTTGGCTCGTATATCTTTCCATCATGCAATGGCAAACCTTACTGAAGAGAAATGTCAGAAGAGCGGCAAGAAATATGGCGTCGTTTACAGTCCCTGTCGCTCTACTTTTGTAGCGTCCCTGAAAAAAACTTGAAAACAATTTTTCTAGCGCTCTTATTGAAAAACCCTTCATATTACATACATTGTTCCGACGCATTTAATAATTCGTTTTTCTGAAATTAAAATAACAACATTAACAATACAATTTACTTGAATTATTTATTTTGGCAGCTCACAACGACTGCTGTTATCAACACTCAATTGAGTAGCAATAGCGACTACCAACATGCAGAGCACCACCCCAGAGCCAGACGTGAGGATGTCGCAAAACCGATCAATTTTATAGAGCTTATTATGGGCATCTTCGATACGCTGCAATTTGGACGCAAAACACAACAACACATAAACTTTCGAGTACAATGATGCTACAATGTAGTCGAAAAAGAAAAAAATTGTTTTTTTTTAGACTTACAAACTATATATATTTTTTTTTTAGATTTTTTGAAGTTTTTTGTTTTTACAAATTAATTAAACTAATATTTAAAAACTATAACTAACATAATAGAGCAGAAAAAATTTGATGATAATAATAAAAATTATAATGAAAAATACGTTGTGATAATTTGTATGTGTTTTGTTTTTGTTGTTATTGTGGCATTATTGCTAAAAATATTGAAATATATATATAAATTAAATAATGGTGAATATAGTGGGCTTAAAATCTAAAAAATCATATGAAATATGAGTTTAGGAAATTAAAGGAAAGAAAATGTTAGGATAGGGGAAGAGAGGGAGCGGGAATTTTAGTTTTACAACTAAAGTGCTGCTTAACTTAGTGGTGGGTGAGTGCATCATAAAGACTGCTTATGATATAAATAATGTTTGTTGTGATTAGGAGTAGAAAGAGTATGGGTGGGGCGTTATACGATATAAAATTTAATTTGTGTAATTTTAAATTAGAAAACAATTTAAAAAGTAACAACGCAAAAGCACAGCTTTGCGTTTATTTAAAATATGCGAGGTTTTTTTTAATATTACTTAAGTACTTAAATAGCTTAAAATACCAAAAAATATTATATTAATAATTAGAATAATCGATGTGGGGGGCGGGGGGAGAGCATTAAACTAGACCTAAACATTATCAAAATATGTATGATGTGTGTGTGTATTTTGTGTTTGTTTTTCTAAACACATTAATATTTTATAATATAAATGGATGATATTGGAATAAAATTTTAAATTTAAATTATTTATAGTGTGTTTTCGTTGTGGTTGTTGCTGTTGTGTTATTTTCTACGTTGTACGTATCCGTATAAGACATAAATATTAAAACATTATTTTTCGAAAAATGTTTTCTAATGTAAGCCGAATACATTTTTGTGGTAAGTATTTAATTGTTTCAATCGTTTGATTGTTTGTTATTGTCGCCGCCGCCGCTGCTACCGCCACCACGTCGATTGTGCGGCGCTTGACCGCCACTGCCGTTCTGTGTGAGTGCGCTTGTTGGTGCGCCGCCTCCACCGCTTGTTGTGGGCGTGCTGCCATTAGTTTGTGGTGAGGCCTGCGCTGGCGCCGGCATGGCAGAGGGAATACACCAGTAGCCCTAAAGTAAATATACATTTTTTTCAAAATATTTAATTATAAAATAAATATACATTTAATAAATGAAATATAAAACATAAAAATAAAATTTAGCATTCAAAATTAAATAGTCAAATAAACAAAATGTTTGGAATTAATAAATGGCTAGCATATGATATAAAAATACATATGAACAAATCCAGAAGACCTTGTAACCTTCATGAATACATTATAAAGCATTGAAAAAAATTATTAATTGTTTTTTTTTTATATTTTACATTTAAATTGATATTTTAAATACAAAATTCATAAAAATGTTTCAAAAATCGACACAAAACAAAATAAAGGGTTTTTTAACAGGGACGCTACAAAAGTAGAGCGACAGGGACAACAAACGACGCCATATTTCTTGCCGCTCTTTTGACATTTCTCTTCAGTAAGGTTTGTCATTTCATGATGGAAAGATATACGAATTCGAATTTCGGTAGTAAATTTTAATAACTTCAACTCGTTGTTGGCTTGTATATCTTTCCATCATGCAATGGCAAACCTTACTGAAGAGAAATGTCAAAAGAGCGGCAAGAAATATGGCGTCGTTTGCTGTCACTGTCGCTCTACTTTTGTAGCGTCCCTGTTGAAAAACCCGTGAAAAAACGTTTGTAGCGCTCTTATTGAAAAACCCTATTCTATGGATAGGTTTTTGCGATATTTCCCTTCGAATTTGAAGGTAATTTTTCATAAAATGATCCGACATTATTTTTAATGTCTCGCGATGGAGAGAACCAATTAATATCAGGGCTTACTTTAATATAGATGTACATATTCATAATTTAAATACATATAAGAATTTTTGCATTAATCCATATAAATCCATATTTTTCTTATAAAAGAAACTAACTCAATGTCTTAATTTCGACAAATTTCCACTACAATTTTGGTATTTTTAAACATATTTCGAGTACAATCGATAAAATCAAACAATCTTAATGCAATAAACTATATTTGGATATCACTACAGGAGAAAATAGATTGTGACTTGTAGCAAATTTGGTTAAGTGTAAAGCAAAAACAATGTTTGATATATAACGTACATTCTCAGCATACTAAAGAGTTTTGAAGGATTAATGGCGTTCATTAGTTTTTTTAGAATAAACTCAAACACATAATTGTTAATTACACCGAGAGCAAAACATATTTCGTAGTCAATTGAAAAAACTTACAAAGTAACTACGTTTCAATTTTATAACGAGGGCGTAGTAAATAAAAAACATGACAGTTAAAAAATATATTAATTTAAAAAGTCATTTTTAATTTTGATGCATTAAAAATAGATTATTTTTGGCAAAATGTGAGAGGCAGCTGATGTTGACCACCACCTCCCTTGGCATATTATGGTTATGTTTGACTAGTCACTACAAACAATATACGGAAGAGCGTACGCTGTGCTGGAGCAGTCAGACATTGACCAGTACTTTGGAAGCCTGCAAACGGAAACAGAACGTTACCGCTCAGAGGAAAAGGACATGACGAACTAGTCTAGCAGTTGCTGTTCGATGAACCCATTCTGTTCAGTATTGTCAAGCACACAAACGGCGAGATTAAACTACGGATGACACATCGCTGTCAATATGCGCAGTACAAATCTTATCTAGCACTTAGCTAATTCGTAACTACAGCCCGATGAACTGTGGACTCCAAAACATCTATATTTACACATTGTCGCTACGACACTTTTAATTGCACAGAGACCAACTAGATATAGCCCAACTGGTACGAAGAACCAGGTCGAATGGCAACAGCACTCTGCACGAGCACAAGTTGTCGCTCCTAGAGGCGGCCAAAATTTATTGCAGTCGCTCGATCTTCTCGCTCAATTGTTTTATAAAACAGACAGACGGACATTGCTAAATCGACTCAGGAGGTCAAAGTGAAAGGGTATATTCAGTTTGGTACGCCGTTTGTAACACCCAGAAGGAAGCATCTCCGGTATGGAAAAGTATATATATTCTTGATCAGCATTATCTCCTGAGTCGATTTAGATTTGTCCGTCTGTCCGCCTGTCTGTTGATCACGATTACAGAAAAAATAGAAGAGCTAGAGCAATGAAACTTTAGATTTAGATTACTTATATATCTAAGCTGTCTGAAGAAGAAAATTGGCATGATCGGTCTATTGTGACCTGAGAACCGACCACTTATGTTCAAATACCTCATATAAAATTTATATCGTTTTTTAGTCCATAATTCATATATATTTTCCTTGTTTTTGTCCATATAACTGTTAGCCGTGCTTATTATACTTGAATTAAAGGTAATTGAATTACCTACAATCCGATTACACTACACAACCGTCATTCTGCGCAGCAGTCAAGGTTATTTTTTGTATTATTTAAAATGACGCCCTTATTCCGAAAATATGGTTTAATAATGTTTCTTTGGATAGGTTTACAAAATATAGGCCAATAACTTTTGGACCGAGCTTTCATAAAGCTGGTCGCATGTATTTGCAAATATCTCGCGTTATAAATAACACATATTTTTTCAGCTGATTAAGTGAATATGAGATATTATATTTTTCTCCAAAAAATTAAAATGTTCTTAAGTTTTTCTCAATCACGTTTACAATATTAGTCCGTTTACGAAACAATGAATAACACTACACAACAAAATGAGAAAAAAAGTTTGCGCAATAAATTCCATTATTTTTGTATTATGACTCGCAGAATTTGAATATATGAATTAAAAAATTTTCTACGGATAGGATTACGAGATCTCGGGCAATAACTTTTGTACTGAGCTTTCAAAAAGGTGGTCACATATATTTGTAAATATCTCGCATTTAATTAAACCCATAAACTCAAATGTTATATCGAATGAAAGTTAATTGAATATCGAATAAACATAACTTAGTTTATCTGCGAATAACTCTCAAGTGGTTGTACAATTTTAACGTCGTACAACCAAAAATAAGGCCACATTAAAAATAATTAAAAATTTATATATTTACGAAGAAAAATATTTTGAAAGTAATAATTTTATAATCTCCGTAAATATATTAAAATTCAATTTTAAAAATGGTATACGTTACATTAGAAATATGGGTCGGGCAAAACAGATCTCAAAGCTAGGTGAAATTTGGACTCCTAGCTTTGTTTGAATGGTTACAGCTGACCTAAAAATTTTTAATATATTTACGGAGATTAAAAAAAAAATATTTTCAAATTCTTTTTCTTTGAAAATAGATTAATTTTTAGTTATTTTTAATGTTACCCTTTTATTTGTCCGCTTTCAATTCTGACTTTTTGTGTTTAAGGGATTGTACAAAACTCTGTCTATTTTTGAGCTGTTCGCAATTTAATTTATCTTTTTTGAAATAAGACATAATTACAATAATTTATTACAAATGATCGCCAAATTCGTAAACTAAAAATGTTCGAAAAATTTCGAAATAAGTGAAACTAGTTAATGACCCTATTATTTTGTCCGTAACTGTATTTAGATAGATAAGGAATTATAAGCGTATATTCAAAAGCTATGCAAATTGTATCAATTACATACATCAATTCCAAACTTGATGTATGTTGATGATGCTCGAGTCGTCAACAAAAATTGACGCTATTTGGTTTGATGCTTTTTCAATTTTTGTATTGAAACTAAAAAAAATTTAAATTGATACAAAATTGCATCAACATTTATTAATGATATTTGACCAAATTGTGTTGATTGTTGATGATTTGTATGAATCGTGTGATGCTAGTTTAAAAGCTAATAATTTTTTGGATTTGAAAATTTTATATTTTTGCATCTTAAAGCAAAAACTTACCTGCTGCGCAACAGTTGCTGGCGGTGGCATTGCCGGTGCCGCCGCTGTTTGTTGCGAATTGGGTGCAGCTGCATTAGAGACGCCACCACCACCACCACCACTCGGCGCATTAGTGGGCGAATAATAAAACGGCATTGGCGGCGGATAGCCCATGCATTGATAGTGAACACCGTTACCGCCATCAACAGTCACAGTTGGCGGCGCTCCATTATTATCGCCCGCATCGGCGGCAGTTGTGGGTGTAGCATAAAAAGCATTTGACGACTGTTGTTGTTGTCCGACAACTGTTGTCAAAGCAGCTGGTGGTGGTGCTGTTGTTGTTGTTGCAATAGCAGCAGCATGTGGTGGACCATGCAATGGTGATGGCAGCGGTAAATTAGCGGCTGCTGGAGGTGGCGGCGGTGCCATATATGGCGAATATGCGCCTGGATGCATGCTCAATGTAGATGGATGCGGCGGTGGCGGCGGCGCAGTGTAGATACCATACGGCGAGGCAGCGACAGGCATTTGTATATAAACACCGCCAGCTGCTGCGGGTAATGGATGTCCAAATTGTGCCGCCTGTGCCTGTTGATAGTCGGCATAGTCATAGGCATTGCCATAAATGAAGGGCGGTGGATTATGTGGTTGCTGCTGCTGTGCCTGATAAATGTTGCCGCTAGTGGGTGTATTGTCCATGCCACTGTTTAGAACGCCATCATAGTTCAACATGGGTGATGTTTGAATGCCTTGCTCAGCAGTGATGCTCAACAGCGGCGTGTGGCTGCCATTTGTACTGGCATTGCTGCTTTGCATTTGATTGCGTCCACCGCCGCCTCCAGCGTTTGTGTGCTGCTTATGCGGTCCTGCTGCTGATTTGTTGTAGTCATTTTGATGCGCATTATTTGCGCGTTGTTGTTGCTGCTGCTGATGACCGGCAGCATTGCCGCCGGCTGCCGCATTATTGCGCTGATATGCTTGACGTTCTTTGCTGTTGAAGTAGCGCGAGGGAAAACGTCGCTGCTGCGCGTTATTCGGTTTGCCACCACCTCCACCACCGTGGCCTGCGTTGGAGTGTGGCGCATGCGCCGGTGCGTTGCTATTGGCCACTGTCAAAGTGTTATTGTTCGAATCGGACTTGGACTGCAAAAAGGAGAAGGGGGTGACTCAGATTGTGAGTATAGCATATAGTGAATGTAGGATAACGTATGAATACAGGATAAACGTATGATTTCACTTTTTTAGTTTATGATATTTTACGCGATTTCAAGAGGCATAGCATTACATGTTCATCTTTCTGTCGGTCTTTATTTCACTATAAAGCAGAGCTCTCGATTTCATACGAGTATTTTCAAGTAGCCCGGGAACCCGGACGCTCGAAAGCTTGGGTATTTCAATTACCCGAGTATTCCAGGTACCCGGGTAAACGAGAGCTCTGCTGTAAAACCAAAGGAGTTTCACTATTTTTTAAACTTTTAGATGCTAGCTTTCAAATGCAACCCTTTTTATTAGTTAGTGTCAATGACTATAGCCCACAAACTAAAAACAATCCGTGCACCTAATTAGAAACTTTTTGCAGTAAACTGTAGAAAGTTTTTGGCATAATTTTTTTAATCACGCACACTCACTCACTCACGGCCTTTTTTGTTCTATTCACACTCACTCACATGATCCCGCGTGATTCACGTGAATCACGCTGAATCACGTGTTTGTTTTTGGTATTGTTTGTTGGTGAGATTGGTCAACTGAGCGTGGCACTTCCGAGAGTACAGCCAACATCTTTAAAACACAATAATGATGTTAGGGATTTTGATAAAATATATCTCAATTTTAACGGAGATGGAAATGTGAAAGGCATTCGATGTGCTATTAATATAAAAACGTAAAAATTGCCTCAAAGAATAATTATCCGGTGAAGAATTCGTGTAAAATCTTTCGAGAATTGTCTGTGGAAAAAATTATCTCTGGAAAACAATTATCATCAAAAGAATAGTCCGGCATAGAATTTACCATAGATGAATTTGGGAAAAACTATTTTTGAAGCGATTTTTTGGTTACTTCATTTATAACTCGAATAAAATCTGTGGGGTCCCGATATTATTCGAACAAATTAAACTTAATAAACAAAAAGAAGTCAATACAGAGTTATCATATGTATAGTTGAATGGAAAATTCAAGTTTTTTTTAAAAATGGGTATATAGTAAGAAAAATGCGTTCTATATCTATTTCCATGAACGGTCATATGAAACCAAGCAAAAACTATTGACATGACCCCAGTTCGGCCGGTTCGCAGGGGTTAGATTAATTATTGACTGAAACCTTGCAACTTAAATTGAGTTGAAGATGGGGTGGGTATATGACGGTCGTTAGAAAGGGTTAGAATGGGTTTGATCGCAAAAAATTAAAAATAAGATTTTTTATTTTATGAATTATTCTACTCACGCACACTCACTCACGAAAAATTGTACTCACGCACACTTACTCACGGTACTTTTTGGTCTACTCACACTCACTTACAATCACGTGAACAAAATTAGGATTCAATCACAATCACGCGTGATTCACGTGAATCACGCTGAATCACGCTAACATGCGCAACTCTACTACAAAGTAATTATCACTTTTTAACTCAAAATTCCAATAGAGTTGTTTAAACAAAAATAAGGTGTTTCAAAGAACAAAATAGAGGAATAAAAGTGGGTATGAAGTGCCGACATACGGTTGAACTTTATGTATTGTTTTGCCTCTGGAAATCGCGTAAAAGATCGCAAACTTAAAAAGTGAGAAGTAATTTATTGAAGTAATTTTATTGAAATCTTTTTGATTTTTAGATGTGTAAAAAACACATTTTTATTTGTGATGGGAGAAGTATTAAATTGTTGTTGGAGAAATAATTCTTATCTTATTAACTAATCTTATTATTCTTATTATTATTCGTTAACTAATCAAGCTAAAAGGATGAAATTTGAATATGTGATTCTACATATATTACGCCTTAACATATTTTTTTCGGAATTATTCATTGGAAATTTCACAGGACAACATTTTAAATGGTCAGTATTGACATTATTTCGTCCTGACAGCAAAAAATAAAATATTTCATAAAACTTCGAAAATTTTCCTTTTTCATTTCACACCAATTGTGACATCTTATAGTGACGTATAAGTATTTTAATAAATTTTTCGAAAATTGTTACTCTTTGAATGTTTGAAGTCCTATTAAAAGAAAACAGGATCACGAAATATAAAACATTAAACGCAGTTTAACTTCATTTAGCCCCTAGTTTCAGACCTCCTTAAACGTAATTTTAATGTTTAACGATATCTAGTAATTTGCATGTACATATATATATTTCAGCGTAGAAATCCATTAACCATTTTATGTCAAATCGACCCGGCGTCATCGCTCATTATACCAAGACATCTCATATCAACGGACACCTCATACCAATGGACACCTCATACCAAAGGACTTCTCCTACCAAGACACCTCATACCAATGAACATCTCATACCAAGACATCAAGACATCTCATACCAAGACAGTTTATACCAACAAATCTGAAACCCATACACCTCATACCAATGGACATCTCCTACTTCATACCAAGACATCTCATAACAAGACAACTTATACTAAGACATCTCATACCAAGACTGCTCATACCAAGACACCTCATACCAATACACCTCATACCCAAACACTTCATACCAAGACACTTCATACCAAGCAATCTCAAACCAATACACCTCACACCAATGGACATCTCCTACTTCATACAAAGACATCTCATACCAAGACAACTCATACAAAGACATCTCATACCAAGACAACTCATACTTTTTTTATCTTTATCTTTTTATTTTTCCGATCACTATTACCAAAGATGCAGTGGTTCAAAGTTACAAACAATGTTCATATTTGTATGGTTGTTCATATTGAAATATCTTTTGGACAAAAAATGCTAGAAACGCCGTCAAGGTCTCGGTTTAAAACTAATAAAACAAACTTTTCGAAAATTTGAGTCATAACTTCTAAACTTGAGCATAACTTCTAAACTTATACATGCAGTCGGTCAGTGATCATTATTTTTTCCACTTCAAATTTTATATATTATGAACCAAATTTACAACACGGTATTTCTGAGATATGTGTGGAGAATTGAATTTTTTATTTGTTTCTTATAATTCGGAATTTAGGAAACACAATTTCAGAGAAAAGTTGTACAAGGTTTCTAAACAAAATAAATTTAATGTATTCGTTAACTCACCACTACCTCCTGCTGATTTGCATTTTCATCTAGTTTAATGCTTTGTAGCTCCGTGGACAGTTTGACAATATTATCCTTCGACTCAGTAGCATCTGCAATTATATTTATAATTTTAATTAATAAATTAATATAAATTAATAAACAAATAAATAAATGAATAAACAAATAAATAAATTAATTAAATTAACAAATAAATAAATTAATAAATAAATGAATAAATAAATGAATAAAAAAATTAATAAATTTATAATATTAATAATTTCAGATATTAAGAAATTAATTTATATTATTGAATGAATTAATGTTAATTTATTTATTCATTAATCATTTAAAAAATAATATCTATCAAATAAATAACTTTTATACAATATATTTTTATAGTCACCCTCGGCACTGCCGGTGATGCCCCGCTTCATGTGTTTATTGTGATAGTCAAGACCCAGATTGTAAAAGTAACGCAGCGTCGCCACATCCGTTGGCAAATCCATGCCGTTCGCCTTGAGCGACTTTTTTGCATCCCAATTGATGCGACCGCTCAGCGGTGTTGTTGCGGTTGTCACCGCAGCACTGCCACCACCCCGTCCACGCGGCGTGATCGTCGATGATGACGGCGTCAAGTGTTGCGTATGCAACGGCGTATTAACGTGTGTAGCCGCTGTTGTGGGCGGCGGCAAGGACTGCGGCAACATAGCTGACGAGGTAAAGTACTGTTGTTGATTGGCGGCATAGTAATTGTGACCAGCGGTGATTAATGCATGCGGTGGCGGTTGTGCACCAGGCGGTGCGGCCTGCATATACAAATTGTTGTGCGGCGGAGGCGGTGGTGGGCCATAGCCTGGCGCCGCGCATGTGGTATAATAAAAAGTACCACCTGCATTGGCGGGCAATAAAGCGGTTGGATGCATGTTGCCATCATAGCCATAGGTGTAATATTCTTCAGCACCGCCGGCGGTGCCCCCATACGGATGCACAGGATAAAAACAATGCATCTCTGGAACATAGCCGCCACCGCTAATGATGCCACCACCATTGTCCAGCGCATAATGTTCCATGGCAAGTGCGTTGCCGTTGCCGCTTACCTCATCCTCATAGCCGTTTATGTGATGTTGCTGCTCCTGTTGTTTTGCATGTACATCGCCGCCGCCCGTGGTAACAACTGAAGAACGCGATGGTGCACGTGACGAATTCTCATTGTGCGTTGATGTCGGTTGCTGGTGCGGTTGCCGTTGTGCCTTTGACTCGGCGTCAACGGTGAGCGGCATAGCGCAATATTCAACAGTCTGCGTACAGAAATTCTCAAGATGCGTATATTGTTTCAACTTGTAGTAGCAACTGCCGCCGCCGCCACTGTTTGCGCCTTGATTTTGTGCTGCCGCAGCTGCAGCAGCGGCCGCAGCAGCCGCTACGGCATACGTATGCTTGGCATCAACATCTTCGTAAAACTCCGAGGTTGTTTTGTAGGAAAGCGGCTGTGTAGCGGCGCAGTATTCGTGACTGGAGAAGGCGTTGCCGTTGTATTTAGCGCGATAGTTGTGTCGCGTGTAGCGAAAGGAACTGGTGTATTTTTGCATGTGTCGCTGCATGCGATAGGGTAGGGTCCAAGGTTTGAATTGATCTGGTGGCAGAGGTGTCAGCGAATCGTAGGGTACCTTAATGTAATTTGAATTTTTGTTATTTGCAAGAAAAATTTTTGGAACATTATTTTTAAATAACGATGCCAATTGTTATGTACATTAAAAACTTAATACATCACTATTTTATCTTGTACCAATAAAAAGTTATGGCGAAAAAGAAGAAACAAGATTCACCCTTTTAGAGGACAAATATTTTATATACGTTCGGCTAATTGATGAATATACAAAAAAAAAAAAAAAAAATTAAAACAAAATAATTTTTACTAATTTTTAAAGCACTTCAAACTTTTTGATTTCCCAACATTTTTAAAAATGAAGATTCGCCCCCTTTGGCATTTCAGTGACGATATATTATTGATCAGCATCACCATCCGAGTCGATATCACGATAAGAAGAGCTAGATAAATGAAACATCTAATATAAATTACTAATATGTCTACGTTGATAATGATAGAAAATGGGCATGATCGGTCGATTGTGACCGGCGATCAGTGTGGCCGTGTTAGCTACTTTGTCGCTAGATCTAGCGGAATATTCATAACCTTAGCTACTAAAATTTAAAATTTTTACGCTAATAAATATCTGACTATTTTAACTACTTGTAGACGAGGAATATAATTAGAAATAAAACGCTATATCAACAAGATTTAAACATAGTCACAGGTGCATTCTTTTTGTATTCGATATTTACCATTTCTTCAGTAATATCTACCATAACATAAATCATTTTTGATTCCATTTCATTTTTGTTTCCTGTTTTTTTCTTCCACTTTGTTTCGGTTGGACAGACAAATTTGTGACACTATAATATACGCAATTCAAATACTCAGATATTAGAAGAGGTTTTTCAAGTCATGACTTAACGAAATACGAAATGTTTTTCAAACAAAACGACTTGTGATGCCCGAAAAAAAAAATCAATTTGTTACACTTACAAAGAATAAAGAATCGTTCGTCATATTGATAAACGACGTACACCAAACTGTTTTCGTAATATTGACGAACAAGTTAATCAATATAACGTACAAGTATACATGTTTTGACATAGTCGTTTATCAATATTACGTATCGGAATCTTCAATCTCAAGCTTTCATGTATACACTAACACATAGAGGAATAGTGTAATGGCGGAAACCAAATAAGATGCCGTGCTGTGAACGTGTAAAAATTGGTCTTCTGTTTCATATTCTGACCAAAAATAATAAAATAGAATGCGCAAATTTTATTGGTAAATCGTAATAAAAACCGGCTGCTGCAAGACAATAATTTTATGTGCATGATATGGAAAAAGAATTAAGTTTCAATAGTTATTCCGAAATTCGCAGTTAAATTGATTTTATAAAATAATTTGACTGTAAATTTGTTTAAAAGCTTTCGTTTTTTTTAATACTAATTAATTAAAATCATTATAAGTATTATGAACGAGATTAACAAATATCATTTGTAATATTAACGAACACCGTACTTTAAAATCTTTCAATGTGTTAGTAAATCTCGATTGATTAATTTGTTTGTTGTATTGATGTACCGGCTGCTGCAAGACAATAATTTTATGAGAATGATATGGAAAAAGAATTAAAGTTTCAATAGTTTTTTATTAAAACCATTATAAGTATTATGAACGAGTTTAACAAATATCATTTGTAATATTAACGTACACCGTACTTTAAAATCTTTCAATGTGTTAGTAAATCTCGATTGATTAATTTGTTTGTCGTATTGATGTACAAGTTCGTTGTATTTACGTCACTTTTTGGTTCTGTGTACTCATTCGTACTTTAAAGTTACCCATGTGACTTTACCTTACTTACTGATTATTTATGAATGACTAGCTGAACACGTGCACAGCGTTGCCCGTGCTTTTGTAAATGCAACAGTATATCTTTTCACGCCCCTTTATCCAGACTGCATTTCAAAGAACATATTGACTTAATTAGAAGTAAGACAAATCTCTAGCTTGGAATTGTATAAAGTAATGCTTCGGACTTTATCGAACATTACACTGTAAAATCCCTAAATTCATCTCTCGTCACAACGCACCTGGAATATTACTCCACTATTTGGAATCCAGCATTTAATTTATGACCAGTCAAACTCAAAAAATATGAATTTTAAGGTACACCTATTATTTGTTACATAACATCTATGATTATCATAATTAAATAAAAGTATATATCTTATATCACACTTGATCTATAATTATATACTTTGATATATTGATTAAAAGGAGCACCAGAAAAGAAAATTTAAATCAAAAATCGTAAGGGTGAATTTGTATTTAATCTGAAGACTTAGAGTGATTTCCAAAAACAAAGTAAGAGGAATCACAGAATTATGGATCTAGTTTCACATATAATATATAATTTAATTGAATTATGAAAACCTAATATGTTATGCAATAAATAATAGGTACACCTTAAAATCAATATTTTTTGTGTTTGACTGTTCATAACTTTGGTCAGATTAATCCGAATTTCATTAAAATTTATTTCAAAATATTAGCTGAAGTATTCTCAGATGAATATAAAAGAAATTGGATTGATAATTCAAATCGGTAAAATGTTAAAATCCAAAATATGCAGAAAAACATGAAAATTGCCATATAACTCAAAAGCTTGAGGCAATTTGGAAAAACTGAGTATGAGGTAGTGATTAGAATCTTGAAATCCATCGGAAAATCATACTAAGATCGTGGATAAAAGGAATCCATTTGTTGTATTTAAGATACCAATATGCTTCTTGAACATGTCGATTTATTTGCTAGTTCCTTCATGAAGTTTTTCAAAGACCATCTAAAGTACTTCAATGTTATTCAACGTGGTGTATGAGTCAATGTTATTTAATTTTAAGTTCATTTGTACTGATTTATGTAATAGTCCCTCGATTAATATGTATTCATGTTATGTTTATATAACTCTGTCATTTAATTAGTCTGTTAACTACTCTGTTTGACGAAAACAAACTAAACTATCGAACCTCATGACGTATAAGCAACATTTACTGATACTACTTACCAGTCGCTTTTCGCCCAACTGTTCGATGAACACAACACAGTAGCCCTTGTCCACGGCGATCTCCTGTATGTGGCACGGATAAAAATCATTTTCGGATTTGCGCAACTTGACGTGGCACTTGGCGCCGACCTGAAAAATTTTATGCACGCGTGTTTTTTGATAGCGTATTAACTTTAGCAACACAGAGGACAATAACGGACAAAACACACAGACACACACACATAGACGACAAGACAAACAAAGAATATGTTAAATATTATGACAAAAAAAAAACAAAATAATTAGTTAGACAAAAGTTGAGTTCATAGAAATAAATAAGAAATAAAAATACCTTAAAGTTGGTATCACCATGATACCAATTCTGCAATTTCAACTCCTTGCGCGCCTCGTTCCACGAGTCAAACTCAATGTTGCGATACATATTGGGATCGAGCGCCTTGGCGACCTTATAGGGAAATGGTGTAATGCCTAGCGGGAGAGTGATATATATTAAAATTTAAAAAAAAAATATGCTTAATATAGAGTGCAACACACACCTTCCTGCAACAGCTGACGCACGCATGAAATGAATTTGTCCGGCAACAATGATTCCGCCGTCTTGTTTAAGGCATTCTTATCCTGCTCATCGCTGGCACGCGTGCCCGTATAACATTTTATTTCGCGCTGCAAGTCATCAGAGAGACGCGGAAATTGTGTATAGTGAAAATGACATAGTTTGTAGTTCTCCAGAATGCAGTAGGTGTTGTGCGGCAAATCAAAATCGAAAATGCGACCATCGGAGAGATTAATGCGCGTGCAGTAGCCATCTTCGTTGCATTCTGAGCGACACTCGGTGCCCTCAAAGGTGGCTGAGTGCAGCATCTGTTCGACGGCAAATGATACATCGGGCAGTTTGTAGAGATCCTTGTAGAGAATCTCATAGCAAATGGCTAAAGGCAAATAATATTTAAAATAAAACTATTTGAGTTATTTTTTAAATTAGATTTAAAGATTAAATTACGCTATAAATGTGAAATATAATTACTTTAGCACAATGCATATATTATTGTTATATAATTGGAGAGTGCTGATTTTGCCGTTTTTTTCAATCACTGAACGTTTTTAAATAAATTGCATTCGAAATTTTAGGCTCTTTTTCAAGATTTCATTGATTTAAAAAATGCAGTACTTCACAAAACTAGTTTTACAAAAAACTTTAAAACACATTTTACTCTTAATTGTCAATGCTAATTTTGGTATAAAACGAAATGCCAATATTTCAATTAATTTTCAAGAAATTTTGAATCTAAACTCAAAAAAATTAAATTTTTTAGATTACTTTTTAATTATTTATTTGGTTTTTAAGATCTTATGATAAAAATTAAATTAGTTTATAATTATTAAGTTTGAAGTTCAAACTAACAAAACCAAACATTTTAATATACTTTTTGATATATGATATATTTTGTTTAACGATATCAAAATCAGCACCATCGAACTATATTGTAATTAATATTTAAAAATATTAAAAACTATGAAAAATCTTACTCACATTGACAGATAGCCGCATCCTTGATGTAGTCACACGTAAACACCGAGTCAAAGTGTCGCTCCGGCGTATAGAATACACGAAAAATGCCGCTAAAATAGGAGCGACTAATAAAATAGCTGCCCAAATCGAATGGCTGAAAAAGCACCACGTTGCGACTGAGAATATGAAAAAAAGAATAGCTCTAATATATATCACTCATCATAATTTGCTATATTCAACATACTGAAACATGTAGCCAACTGCCTGCAGTTCAACTAAGGTGCCATAAGTTTTCGGCTTGGACATATCATCCAGATACTCATCCAAATCACGTTCAACGAGCTGTAAAGAAATGTTTTGTAATTTTAAAATTTTGTTATATAGTTTTTCCAACTTACTGGCTGAAAGTAATCACGATGTTGTCGCATGTAACGCACACAACGCTTGCGCATCCAAAGATGATGCAGCTGCGTATCGTACATCTGCTCCGAAATGACGCGAAACAAACAGGAGGCATCGCGCGCCGTATGCTTGCGATAATAGTTGTGCTCCTCGAGATACTGATCGAATGGATCGGGCGCCTGTCGACTGCCGGAGCTGAATTGACGCTGCATTCTGTGTTCGTTGAGAAGGGGGAGGAGGAGATGTTTAGCTTTGAATCTTTTGAATAAACTTAGCTGTGAAACAAAAAATATTTTTTAAACGGAGACGTTTTATTATTTCATGTACTGTAATTTGACCACACTTTGAAAAATTTTATCGAAGTCCAGAAAAAAAAATCCTAATATTTACTAGTTTTTATTATGCCTTATTTACGTAATTATATAAAACAGAATAGGTAAAATTAATGCAATAAATTACACCAAGGGTCTAATAACAATATTTGGCGGCCCAAGGTACAACCTTCCGTATCTGGACAGCAGAAGGCGCATATTAAGCGATCAACCGCGTCTTTATTAACTCTGAGAAAGTTACTAGACGTCATTCCACACTTTGTGTAATCGTGAACATACAAAAGATCTTTTTTGTATTGTTGCATTTATCTATTATTGTAAAAGGGCGCAGTATGTCAATTTTTATTTTATGTAATGCTATACCCGAGGGTTTTGGCTGAACTTTACTTTATAGTGCCGGTAGAAATTCACAAAAAAAAATTGTCACCGACCGAGGTCATAAGTGGTTGTATAATTGTTGGGGGAAACAGAAGTGGGAAAAACAGAAGAAAACAAAAATTGTCACAGGATGCAAAAACAGGACTATAAAAAAAAAATAAAAAGTGACCCAAGGTCACGTTATACCCCTTAAAAACCAAAAACCTGTATTTTTTACACCAATTCACAAAAAAGGGGAGTATAAAAATTAAAATAATAAAACATTGAAAATCCATTACATTTAAATAAATAATGCCATGGAAATATATATGCCATAAAAAAATTCTAGAACAAGAAAAAAATTGCTTGCGCCGCTTTTCTTCATATTAATTAACGCTCACTAACATACGGCGCGTATTACCACATTATTTAACTCTGTGTACAATACTCATTTGGAGAAATAATAATCTTTTTTTACTGTATATTTAAATAATTTTGAATTTTTCTATTTATTTATTTCGCCACTCCCCTTTACCTGAAATCGAATTTTTAAAATAAACAGTAGCTCGTTTCTGTATTTGTTTTCGATCGTAGTTGTCGACTACTGTCGTCGATTTTTCATTTTTAATGTTTCTGTAAAATATTGAACGTTTGAATCGGTTAATTTTGACATGTTCCAATTTTACTTTAGTAGGAATTTAGGTAGGAATAGCCGCGGTAGCTCAGTGGTTAGTGCGTTGGACTACGAGTCGAAAGGTCCCCGGTTCAAGCCTGGACTGGGGCTAACAACATCTTTTCATAGAAACATTTTTCTATACCGCGCTACCTCTCGTCAGTAAATGGCAAATCTACGAGAGTAAAACCATTGCCTATGAAAAAGCTCTCACCCGCCGTTCGGATTCGGCAATAAACTGTAGGTCCCACCACTTTGAGTACAAATATAACACGCACAGCTCAAAATGGTGAGAGAGCTCGGCCGAAGTTCTGTACAGGACTGTAGCGCCAAACTATTATTATTATAGGAATTTACTTACATCACTGTTTCTACAAATAAATCGAATCGTTTTGAAACGATTGTATTTCTCACTAGCTTTTGACTAGGTGAGAAGCCTCTCGACTTTAAAAATGATTGATATTTGGTTGGAAAATACATTATTTTTTGAATTTTCATAAACTAAAGCGCAGAGATATGGCTTAAAAAGCAGATGCAGCAAACACATACGTGTGGGCAAGGGACAATTCATGTCCAAATATACTAGAAAAGAACACTGTGTTGTTTGGGAGACAGTTGCAAGTGAATTGAATGCCATGGGAGGTGCAACTTACACTCGTTTCCATAAATAACGAGACTTTTACAATAGGTAATTTGCAGCATCTTTGGTGAGCCGAAATAACTTCATAAATCGCGAATCGGAAATAAGAAATGGGCCCGCCGAATCCCTTAACCGACGCCTCTTAAAACGCAACATATTGAATACGAATTGTTTTATACATAATTTTAATAAAATTTTCTTTAAATATTTTGTAAACAACTGAAAAAACAGATGTCAATTGTTCAAATTTCACAAGTTTCTTTTCGATTTTGTGCCAATTTCAAATCAGACCGTTTTTAAACGAATACTTCGTACAGAAACAGTAATTATCGCACAATCCACAATAATGGAACGAAACGTGACGTCACAGAAATCGACAATTTGTCGAATATGTTACAGAAACGAGCTACAGGTTTTTGATTTTTATCGATTTTCGATTTATGGTCGATACCAAGGGGACGGACGTCAGCAAATTTGTTTTTCGACACTCTCCACACATTTTATGGGCATTATTATTATTTTTTTAGACCGGTCCTATAATGTAAAGTTGTACCAGGTTTTTTTATCTAATGGCGCGTGATTCTCGTTTCATTTTATCCGCACATTATTTTCATTTTCAATACCGGTATTTCATCTCAGGGTTTTCGGTATAGATTTTCTCCGAAATTCACTGATCACCTACTTTCCAACAAAAAATATATATATTTATTTAGTAGCAAAAGTTATTCCTAATTTAATTTGTTCTCAATTTCAATGTGGACATTTTTTTAATTTCAAATCTCATTTTAAATTGGTTTTTTTTTAATTTCAAATCAAAAAATTCAATTTCATATGGAAAAATCTCAATTTGATATGGAATTTGCCAATTTAAAATTTTTAAATCTCAATTTCATTTTGAATTCTCTCAATTTAAAATGGAAAATATCAGTTTCAAACGAAAAAATTTCAATTATATTCAAAATATTCTCAATTTCAAATGGGAAATCTCAATTACATTTGGAATTTTATTAATTTCAGTTGAAAGGGATGTAGACGCGAAATGAAATTAGATATAAAATTTATTTCAGCAAAGTTTTTATCTTTTAGTTCGAGAAAATTTGCGAATTGTTATAATTTTTAAGTCTCCATATAATAAAAAAGTTGTGAGAACTTTAATTTACCGGGCGAAATAGAATAGTGTTGTAATTGGAATATAATTTGCAAGACGTCGACCGGGAACGTCGAGGAGTTTCGCCCTAAAGAGAGTTCGTAGACGCAGTATCAATTCTAGTTCTAAACAGTGGGCTAACGTCATGGAATAGCATTCAACATCCATGTAGGGTCGCATGTCCGGTTAATGGACGTTTTGCAGGGATTAGAACAGTTTACGAAATCTAACAAAATTTAAGTAAGATAATAAAAACCATAATATTGTCTTCAAGCCGGGGCGGGGTTGACTTTAAAAGGGTAACAAGTGATAACACATATATTAATTTGGGTGAACTCTACTTAATAGGGCCGGTCCCAAAAAAAAAAAAAAAAAAAAACACGCCCTCTAAAAGGGGCGGAGAGTTTTGAAAAACAACACATTTTTTGCCGTCCGCCACTTTGGAGTCGCCCATAAATCGCGCGATTTTTTCGAAAAAAAATAAATTATTTTTAGTCTAATTTATTTATTTTTTTTCTGATTCTAGAATTTTTTTTTACATAAATTTCCATGGCATTATTTAACTGAATGTAAAGGATTTTAAATATTTTATTATTTTCATTTTGCCACACCCTTTTTCAGGAATTTGAGTTTGAAAAAAAAAAACAAAGCTTTTGATTTTTAAGGGGTACCACGTGACGTGAAATAGCTATCACAGCATCCATTCGCCAGACTTCATTCGCCAGAAAAAAGGAAACTAAAGCTAACGTAAAAATTAGGAGAACGTAGAAATCATTCGCCTGAACTTCATTTGTCTGGCGAATGGATGCTGTGAACCTTTATTCGTTCATTCGCTTCGCCAGTCATAATAGGCCCCTTAAGGCCAGGTTTCTGCATCACGTGACAACTTTTTTTTTTTTGCCCCGCCCACATTATTACAATTCAAAAACCACTGATGACCTCGGTCTGTTTTCTATTTTTAGTCGGTTCCAGGGGTCCGAGCGGCAAAAAAAAATTGTTCGTCACCCCCCATTTAAAAGGTCGTGATATTTTTTTAGTGATTTTCGACCGGCCCTATAAAGTAAAGTTCACCCATTAATTTTTGTAAACATTAGATCAGGAAAAATTTACAATTGTATTGCAGGATATGAAAAGTGTCGTAGACAAATCGCGCAATTTAGAAAAAAATATATTTTTGGTCTAGTGTTTTTTCAGTGTTCCGGAAATTTTCTGATTTTCGTAGTTTTTAGTCCCACTATGTAAGACATAACTGTAATGTAAGACATAACTTTTCTTTATTTATTTTTGCTCCGTCCAAAATAATTAGTAACTTTCTCTAATTTAGGAAGTCGTTTTTGTTTTAATTTCGAAAGACCGGTAAAGTTCAGCAGCAATTTGTTTTATTTATGTGTTTTTGGGAGGTTGGCCGTTAAAAAAGTTCTACCTCTGCCCAATCAAAATCCAATCAGAAAATGGGAGAGCGGGTGCCTCAAGACCTTGAAAAGTTTATCAAGTACCACCCACCTTTCTATATATCTCACCCACTTGTTCGAATATCAAACGACCAAAGCCACCATTGCAAAATAATAATAAAAATATGTACAACACAATTTTTGAATCGTTTGTAAATCATTCCACCATAACCTCAAAAAGTCGAATGCATCGATTCTCAACTTGAGACCTTGAAAATTGGCATCGCACTTTTAAAGCAATTCCTGCTAAAACACAACACACAATAATTCCATGAAAATAACACCGATTTCTGTAACATATAATAATGCAAAAGTTCAATGTACGCAACTGTACAAAACGCGATTTTAACACAAAAACTAAAAAAAAAAATTCAAGTAAAGCGTAGGATAAGAAAAAAACACACAAAATGGTGATGAAAAGAAAACACACGATATTTTACAGTTACACGACAGACACAAACGAAATTTCAACCGACCGTCTGTCTGTTCGTCCGTCCATTGAAAGCTGGTACAGTTCCAGTTGAATTCGTGGAAAAGTTAAGAATTTAAAAAACAAAATTTCTATAATTTAATAAAACACATAAATACTCACTTATTTGTAAAAATTATTCGCAACTGATTTCTGCGTAGTTTGTGTAGTTTTATTTTTGTTTATTGTTAATTGTCCATTAAAATTTCACACCAACTAACGTATGTACACTTTAATTAAATTATTTATACAATAATTATTGAAAAAAAAATATTAACTTGATACGAAATTTGTTGTTGATTGTTGCTATTTATATATATATATAATTATAAGTTAACAATTATAAATTTGATTTAAAAAAAATTAAATTTTTACTAGCAATAAGTTTATTTAGAACGAGATTCGCGAAATTGCGAAGAGTTTAAAATCCTATCGGCAAATGAAAGACCAAAACCGACCGACCAGCGAAGTACAAAATTGAAAACAGCCGACTTCATATTGGAAGGCGATTTATTCGTGCGGCCCAAAAGTATGCAATGATCGTTATAAATATGCGTGACAACATTTGAAATCAATCAGTTGACCGAGTTGCCAATCTACTTGGAAAAAGCAGCGTCCACACTATGTAATATGTTTTACAACTTAATTGAATTCTATCAAAATCGTACCGTGTGGATGCTACGAACGACTCGTTTGACGACAGCTGTCGGTTGGATAAAGTCAAACATTTTTGACTTTTTCGCTGGTCTGTCATGCAGGTTGTATCGTGTGTGTTAGTTGTATTAGTGTGTTTTTTCATTCGAAGGCAGTTTTTGACGACTGCTTATCACCGAGTGCTAGAAACATTACCAACATCAAATATTTGCTTTTTACGAGATTTTTTAGTGTGTTGTACCAATGCACGAGCCATCGCGATAGACCTGGGCTCTAATCACGTAACTTAAAAACGATCGTCGTCGAAACGATAGTCATAAAATTCTATCGTTTTTGGCTCATTAAGACCATCGTCTAAATTATATAGTTAGACGATTATCGTCATACGTGATTAGAGCCCTGGACTGCTTGAATGCTGCGAAATAATGAAGTCAGTCTGCGAAATAATGAAGTCAGCAGGTTGTACCGTGTGGACGCAAAACAAAAAGTGTCGTTATTTTCCCATTCAACTGAAGTTGTAGAACTATAGTTACGTCGTGTGGACGCCGCTATACTTTAAAAAGTTTTCTACTACGTTCACACTAGTCATAGTTTAAATTTGTGGTAAATTTCAACCTAATAAAGGTATTCACGAAACTGAGCTGTTGCCGATGTCGATGTTAGCTGTATTGTAGAATTGTATCATATTTCGTGAACACACTTATTTCTTATTTGTGTAGTATGTTAGTTTTCAGTTTTATGTACCAAAAACAGATGTTTTTGTTTCATTAAAATTTTAGATTTATTGCTTGTTGGCCATATACAATATGCCTTTATGCAAACATGTCTATTAACACACAATTATTTCAAAAATAATTAAAATACTTATGTTGTTTTCTTTGCAACAACATTCTAACATAATGAAAAAATACAGTTTTCAAAAAACTTCTACGTACATGAGTAGAATATTTGAATCTTTGAGCAAAGTTCTGCATAATTTTTGTTTCTATTATTCTTGGGTATGAAACTATAGTCTAACAATATGTAATCTGATATTTCATATATACTTGAAAACTCTGTTTCTACAGTCCTTTAATTTTGGTTTTAGGGGTTACAATGATGCAAATTTAAATTTATTATTTAAATGGGAACACAGTGTCCCATTTTCCATTTTAGCTTGCCGAAGCCAAAAATAAAAATGTCAAGTTTTTTAATTAATTAGGAAAGTTAAATATGTAATTTTTAAAAAATGAACGTATTTTCATATAACGGTACTGCGAATAAAGGTTTAAAGTATGACGGAAAAATGGTTACATTGTTTGTGAAAATTGTGTCAATTTTATAATTAGTTTGCTGAATTTTGCTATTGGTATTTTGCATTAATTAATGTACATAAATGTATCAAATTTAATTATGACTTTTGGTTTTAATTGAAGGTAATATTTTAGTTATGTATATTAACTTTTTTATTTAATTTAATTTTTATGAACCATGATTTTTCGTGGACTGCAACTTTTGTTTACCATATAATACTTTAAAAAATGATAATATGTAATATGTTAATATGTCCTGTAAAAGAATACATGAATCATTCTGCCAAATTTTCCCATGATCTTTAAATTATATTGTGATCTCCGTAATCATACGGCACAAGTTGTTCGATTTATGGGAAACAGATCCAATTTTACACGACACCAGTTGTTCGATTTATGAGTATCAGTAATGATATAGTTATTAAGAAATCCCTAAATTAATATTAATGATTCGATTGTTTTTCTAATTAATTGTAAAAACATTTATTTTTTTAAATTTCATTTTCTATTTCTTTACAAATTATGTGTGGCAGTTTAAAGAAAATGTTAATTTTTCAATGTAACACGTTATATTTTGTATCTTCATACAAAATATAATAAGTTTTGAGATATTTACAAAATTGGTTTAAAGTCATGATTTTTGGCAAGCAAAAAGTGAAAATGTGAAATGGGGCGTGGTGATTTTTTCTTTGAGGAGGCCGGTTAACTGCAAATTTACCATTTATTTGTTTCTTAACTCAAATTTTGAGATATAATTATAATAAAACACACAAAAATACTGAAATTGCTGAAATTGTAAAACATTAAAATTTTTAGTAACCAGATACAACATATGTTGTATCTGGTTACTAAATCATATGATTTTAAATACTTATTTCATTTCCGGGTAATTTCCTGTGTAATATATACTGTTTTGTATAAGTTTATTTTTTAATTTTTAGCAAATCCTACTACAGTCTAAATATCTATTTAGAATACACTACATAACAAAATGAGAAAAAAAAGTTTGCGCAGTAAATTCCATTATTTTTGTATTATTGGAAATGACTCGCAGAATTTGAATATATGAATTAAAAAATTTTCTACGGGTAGGTTTACGAGATTTCGAGCAATATCTTTTGTACTGAGCTTTCAAAAAGGTGGTCACATATATTTGTAAATATATCGCGTTTAATAAAACTCATAAACTCAATTGTTATATCGAATGAAAGATAATTAAATATTCAATAAACATTTCTTACAATAGTTTGGAATTGGTTTACTGGTTTATAAGAACTCGAAAAATGTAAATTTTGTTGACCAACATTTTATTAAAAAATGCATTTAAAAAATGGCGAAAAATTAAAAACGCAAGCTGATGCACAGTTTGTAATATTGCAAAATTAGCCTGTACATTTTTAAAGAAAATGATGTAAAAATAAAATAAATCTATGGATACGTTTTGAGAACAGAAAAAATCATGTGAAAGCATTACAATCGCATAATATGTTTATACCCTATACCCATGGGTTACAAGTTATAAAATATATGTGAGGATATTTTAGAGCCTCTTAGTAGGCGTGACTGGTGTGAAAAAGTATATATTTTCTTGGTCAACATCATTTTCCGAGTCGATTTAGATATGACCGTCTGTCTGTCCGCCTATACACGATAACTTTAAAACTGCTATTCCGAATGATGTAAAATTTATTTTCAATATATTTTAGTAGAATAGTAATTCGAAGTTCGAAAATGAGTCGATTTAGTCAACGTAATCTACTACATCCACTACGAAATATGGGTTTACTTTTTAGGTTCACATATCTCGTTGAGTATTAAAGATAAAGTTATAAAATTTAAAATTAATTACAAGCAATCATCTATCAATAGGTGCTCAAAAAATAATAGTGATCCGCTCACATTTTTTACTTTTTATTTTTATGCCTATTTGTATAGCACTCAATTATATTGCTTTCACATAACTTTTTATACCCTACACTAAGAGTGAAAGGGTATATTCAGTTTGGTACGCCGTTTGTAACACTCAGAAGGAAGCATCTCCGGTATGGAAAAGTATATATATTCTTGATCAGCATGACCTCCTGAGTCGATTTAGCGATGTCCGTCTGTCCGTCTGTCTGTCCGTCTGTCTGTCCGTCTGTCTGTCTGTCCGTCTGTCTGTCTGTCTGTCTGTTGAAATCCCTACTACTTTTAAAATTGAAGAGCTAGATAAATGAAACTTATAACTTAGATTACTAATATACCTACGCTGTATGTGCGAAAAAATTGGCGAGATCGGTACATTGTGACCTATGATCCGACCACTTATGTTCAAATACCTCATATAAAATGTACATATAAAGATCAATTTTTATGTATACGTGCTTAGGTAAACTTTTTTGGTCAAATATATATTGACATCATGCTCAAATACATGATAATAATGTTTTCCGGCGAAAAGACTTGTGGTTCACAAAAAAAAAATCGAAATTCGGTACACCTACCCATTTGTAAATATGGGTATCAAATGAATGGAAATTCTTCAGCGATTGAATGTTTGTAGTTATTTTCAGGATTCGTATACCCTGGTGACCTATATCACTTTGAATGGTAACCACACATATGTGTAGGGTATTTATAGTCGGCTTAGACCGACTGTAATTTTGATAATCCTAACTATCATAATTACACCTACTTTAAAATTTCCCATGTGATCTAACCTTCCCAACTGGTTTTATCTTCAAATGTTACCCATATATTTTTGTCATTTATAGCTCCATTTCTTCGAAAGAGTTTGAACTAATTTTGAAAAATTAAAATTTGTGTATCATCTTACTATCTCGACTTTTTTCCATTTTTTTAAAATGATTTTTTACTTAAATTTTTGTTGAAAAAAAAAATGTTTTTTCAAGTTCTCCTTTCGAGTTCTCATAAACTAATAAACCAATTTAAACAAGTTCTAAGAAATGTTTATTCGATATTCAATTAAGTTTCATTCGATATAACATTTGATCATATGTGTTATTTAAAACGCGAGATATTTGCAAATATATGTGACCACCTTTATGAAAGCTCGGTCCAAAAGTTATTGGCCCATATTTTGTAAACCTATCCAAAGAAACATTATCAAACCATATTTTCGGAATCAGGACGTCATTTTACATAATACAAAAATAACCTTGACTCCTGCACAGAATGGCTGTTGTGTAGTGTTATTGGTAAATGTTTTAATTTTTTTCAATCACTATGTAGGGTCGGTAGCTCTTCTGGTTAGTGCGTTGACTACGAGCGAAAAGTCGTTGGTGCGTTCGACTACGAGCCGAAATATCCGCGGTTCGACCCCAGCGACTGCCACCATCTTTTTCATAGAAAACATTTTTCTATGCGACGCTACCTCTCGGCAGTAAATGGCAAACCACGGGAGTAAAACATTGCCTATGAAAAACTCTCACCCGCCGTTCGGATTCGGCCATAAACTGTAGGTCCCACCAATTTGAGTACAAAAATATAACACGCACAGCTCAAATGGTGAGAGAGCTCTGCCGAAGTTCTATGCAGGACTGTAGCGCTAAACTATTATTATTTTGATTGATTGCGTTGAAATGTATATCAAAAATGAAGATGCGGATCTCAAAATATGCAGATGCTTCGCGTTTGCGGCTGCGGAGCTCTGTATATCCCTACTAAAAAAGGTCAGAAATTAAAAATCATTCAAACAATTCAAATGTAAAATTAACATTTTATTATAACTTAAACAATTTGCTAATATGCTAACATAAAAGACATACCAACAATGTTTAAACAAAAAATACTTATAAGAATTATAAACGAGCAAATTGTATTTCATTAGCAAATATTCTTTTAAGTATAAATTAAATTTAGTAGTTATTTAAGCATAGAGTCTTTTTCTATAGTTCTATATGGCAATTTATAATAATGTGTCTAATTTTTACATAATTAATGGATAAACCTACAAATAGTAATTATTTAAAAGAAACAAGCAGCACCAAGTTCCACTCTGAACTGTTGTTCCGCATCGCCAACATCACGTATGGCAATATCAACAATTGGCAGCCTCTGTGATTTTTCCGTTTTGTACGTGATAATGGTTTTTGACCACTTATCAGAACGGTACTAAGGGTAAAAATGATATGTTATAATCATATTCTTTTCGTAAATTTATATTAATATTACCTTGCATCCATCTACTTCTGCTTCATAACGAAGACGCTGTGGACCTTTTGGTGTTAGTTCGGCATCGTTCCATGACAGCAGTTTCAGACCATTTCTAAGATTAAACGAAATAAGTATTTGACCTAACACAATTATTCCTTAAACAACCTGTATGAATTTTTATCCTCATGCTTGTAAGCCACAGTATTTCTGCAATGGAATGTAATTTGCTGTGTTGCCTTCGCTGAGAGTAGTTGCAGGAATCCGAGTTGATTGGAGTCCGCCTTATAGGTGATTTTCATGCCACCGGGCATTTCACCCAGCCACACCTCATGCTCCTGGCCTGTGTAACTTATAGTGCTGGTTTCTTTGGGCTGTGGTTTAATGCATGTTCCTCGTGTCTCTGCCTCACAGAAAACGAGTATAGCATCACGTGGATCAGCTTCATTCGGATCAATCCAATATTCACCAGACTTATATTCTGGGTAAGCAGCAAAAAGATCGCGGCACGTTTTTGCTGGAGCTGTCTTCTGTCCATTGGGCTTCATGAATCTTTCGAAAGATGCTTTGACATGTTCGAATGCTTTAAGAACTAGTGCTTGCTTCTCCTCGTCCGAAAGTCCTTCTGTTAAAATACTAAACGGTTGATCATTCATTGTGTCCACACCCTTAGTTTGACCTTGCTGCAACAGTGCCGCAATGGCAGCAGCATCATATCCAAGCGATTCACCAGGTGGACCCGGAGGCCCAGGTGGACCAGCTGGTCCCATTTGACCGTGCTTTCCTTCACTACCGCTAAAGCCACGAGGACCGGGTTGTCCGGATACTCCCTGTGGTCCTGGATTTCCATCGCGTCCTGGTAAACCACGCATTCCTAGATCTCCCTGTTTGCCCGGTTCACCTGGTACACCGGGATTTCCGGTATCACCTTTGAGACCTGGTTGACCAGGCATTCCTTGCAGACCAATAAGTCCACGATGTCCTTTGATACCTTTGGGTCCCGGTTCACCAAATTCACCCTTAGGACCTTCAGCTCCGGGTGGTCCTGCTTTACCTCTTAAACCCATAGGACCTTCTACACCAGCTAGGCCGGTTTCGCCTTTAGGTCCACGTTCTCCAGTCATTCCCATTATTCCCATAGGTCCCGGTGATCCTGGAAGACCGGGATTTCCAGGTTGACCCTGACTACCAATCTGGCCTGGTGGCCCCTTATCCCCAACACGCCCAGTAATACCAGGTGGTCCAGATTTTCCAGGTGGGCCTTCTGGTCCAGATTCGCCCAATGGTCCCGGTGGACCAGGTGGTCCTGAACATAATAAGAAATTTATTATACAATTAAATATGTATTAAAATATAATTGTTTAACCTGCGGTTCCAGATGGACCTTGCTCTCCATCCTTTCCAGGTTTTCCTTGCGGACCAACATCACCAGCTTGGCCTCTAAGACCACGCAATCCATTTGCTCCAGGTGGTCCTGCAATTCCTGGTAAACCACGCTCGCCAGTATTACCTGGAGATCCTGGATTTCCAGCAGGTCCTGGTGGGCCATCATTTCCAGTTTCTCCCTTATGCCCTTCTAAACCTGGTGGGCCTTGTAGACCCTGAGGCCCTGTTGAACCAGGTCTTCCAGCTTCTCCTATATTTCCCTTAATACCAGGAAGTCCTGCAGGTCCAGGCAAGCCCTGACTTCCAGGTTGACCCTATTTTTGTTTTTAAATCGTTAAAAGTTCTTTACATTTTTTATATATATACTCTTACAGATAGTCCTTGTTCACCAGGCCGACCTGGCAAACCGCTAAGACCAGGTTCACCTCTCAACCCGGGTTCTCCACGACCACCTTTACCACCAGTCAAACCTATCGGTCCTTGTAAACCGGGCTCACCAGCATTCCCATGAGGTCCGGGATTTCCTTGTTCTCCTTTTATACCCATGAAACCACGATCACCTTTAGCACCAGGAAGACCTGCTAACCCTGGTGCTCCCGGAAAACCTGAAGGACCCTGCGGACCTAAGGGGCCTCTGTCTCCAGGAATTCCTGTTGCTCCCTGTTCACCAGGTGTGCCTGGATTTCCTTGTTCACCACGTTCTCCAGATTCACCAGGTGCTCCAGGAAGTCCAACCCCTCCTTGTGGACCTCTATCACCGGGTCTTCCTGGAGGACCATCTGATCCAATAAGGCCAGTACTGCCACGTTCTCCCTTTTCTCCTGCAGGACCAGACTGACCACGTGGTCCTGGTAATCCTAACATACCTGGTGGACCCATGTGTCCTTTCATACCTGATTTACCAGGTAAACCCTTAAAAAAATATGTTTATTCTTTGTACACATAAAAGATGTATTTATATATTTCTTACTTGTGGCCCATCGTTACCAGGAGATCCTGATTCTCCTCGCTCTCCAGGAGTTCCTGGCTGTCCAACAGGACCACGTTCTCCAGGGTACCCTCGTTCTCCCCGTATACCAGCTGGACCAGGTGGTCCTTGAGGTCCTGAAGGTCCTGATTGACCATCTTTCCCAGGAACTCCTGGATTACCAGCTACTCCAGGAAGTCCTTGGAATCCTCGTGCTCCAACAGGACCAGGTTCACCCCTACCTCCATCTTGCCCTTGTGGTCCTGGTGGTCCTTGAGCTCCAGGCAAACCGTCTTTACCATTATCACCTCGAGGTCCTTGTGGTCCAGCAACACCTGGTTCACCATTTCTACCGGGTTCTCCAGTAAAACCCTTATCACCAGGAATACCCATTGGACCAGGTAAACCCTGCAAACCTTGTGGTCCTTGTTCGCCAGGTTTGCCATCTGCGCCTGCTATACCACGTTCTCCTGTAGGTCCTGGACGTCCTACAGCTCCAATTCTTCCAGGCAAACCACGTAACCCTTGGACACCAGGAACACCTGCTGGTCCAATATCACCAGAGTTTCCCTTTATTCCCACCGGACCCTGAATACCACGATCTCCAGGAGTTCCCTTCGGACCAATTGGACCATCTATCCCAGGTAATCCAGTCAAACCCTGGGGACCTCTTTCTCCAGTTGGCCCAGCAGGACCCGTTGGACCACGCATACCTCTTTTGCCTCTTTTACCTTCAGGTCCAACAGTTCCCGGAAGTCCTCGAGGTCCTGATTGACCAGATTCACCTTTTATACCCATATCACCTGAAATTAATTTATAAATAAATCTCGTCAGTAAAAATTACATTCTTTTTACTGTAGGTATATTGTACCTTTATATCCACGTTCACCCGGTTGTCCCGATGCTCCCTTTATTCCTGGTTCTCCGATACTTCCAGTTAAACCCTCGGGACCACGTGGTCCAGGAAAACCTTGGGGTCCGGATGGACCTGGTGAACCGAGAGAACCTTTAGATCCTGTCAAGCCATCCTTTCCTGGCTGTCCTGGTATACCAGGTTCCCCAGCAGCACCAGGTCGACCAGCTTCTCCTCTGGGTCCTTGTAATCCTTGATCACCCTTAGGACCAAAATGACCCATGTCACCTTTTGCTCCTGGACTTCCAGGAAAACCGGGGGCGCCGGATTTTCCAATTGATCCAGGCTGTCCAGTAGCACCTGGATTTCCATCTAATCCTCTGGCGCCAGGTTGTCCAGGAGGACCTTCACGACCACGTTCACCACGAGGACCCGCAGGACCCTTGAATAAATAGATGCTTTATTACAATACATTAAAATTGTAACAATAAATGCATACAATTGGTCCAGTAGCTCCAACTTGTCCCATTCCACCGGTTGAACCTTTTTCACCTGGAGCGCCACTGTCACCTTTAGAGCCATCAATGCCTGGGAATCCTCGGTGACCCTTCAGTCCTGGTATACCAGGCATTCCCGGCAAACCTCTTGGACCGGGCGTGCCTGCTGAGCCAGGCGCGCCAAGCTCTCCATCTTCTCCAGGAACGCCATCCTTACCGGGAGTTCCGGGCAAACCACGAGGACCCATCAATCCTGGTGGCCCCTGTGCACCTGGTTCACCAGACTCGCCGCGAGAACCCTGAAATCCTTGAGGACCCGAGGGTCCAACATTTCCTGGTGCACCACGTGGCCCCACTGGTCCCACCGATGTTTGTAAATATTGATAATGTTCTGGAACAAATTGCGGAGCATTGGGTCCCTTGTCAGTGTTTGCATATTCAGCAGCCAATTGTTGGTGATAAAAACTCATGTCTGGAACAGGACCTGGTGCTCCAGGACTACCAGGTACGCCAGGATTACCGGGAACACCAGGAATACCAGAGTCACCACCTTGACCCGGTGCACCGGGATAACCCGGTAAACCTCTTGGACCAGTGCCCGTACCAGCTACTGTTACGTCTGCTTCCATAGGTCTAACAGTTGTTGACGGCTTCATCGTACTTGTTCGCTCATCATCAGGTTGCACCTCTACGTTGGGCGAATTAAGGCAATCGCTGGTGGCACGGCAAATAACCTCACCCGCGGTACATGTACAGGCATTAATACAACCATTTTGATCGCTGGTAAACTGATCGTTCTCGCGATACCAGTTTCCTTCAAAGTGACACGAAAAAGCGCCAATAATATTATCAACTGCACGACTGCGTGGTGTTGAAGATATCGCAACTGCTAAATGAAATAATTGATTAGGCTAAAATTGGAAAACTTCGCTAAATACTTACTTTGTTCTGCGTGCGTTTCGTATGTTCCTATTTCAGCATTGGTTTCGACATCTGTAAATAGTTGGTTGAGAGCCAGTTAGTTGTTGCTATGCTAAGATCATTAGTAGAAGTTCGAAATGGTCTATAAACTTTACTAGGTCAATGCATGATGCATTTGCCTATGGAACTTCAATTAATTGACTATCTTAATGGCATTTTTTTTTTACAGCGCGACATACGTTTCAATTGAATGATGATGATGTTAGCGCCGCAAAATTGTATGTGGAACATGCATTTTTATTAAGACTCGCCATACATATGGTCATATCATCAGCATATTCATTTATGTGCTCGACATGCAAAAAGATTTCTTTGTGCAGAAACACAATAAAAGTGTGAATTTATGATAAATTAATTAGAATTGATTGATCAAACGATTTATGTGAAAATGCAGTCTGAAATTAAGGTCAAGGAGGGAAAAAAGTTGTGAAATGTATGTTATTGGCACAATTGAACGTTTTATTTCCTGTTTTAACTAATATATGATTCAGTATTTGGTAATGAAAATCGGCCAGAGATTTGAGACGTTATTGAAAATTGCCAGTAGAATTATAATTACAATATTTTTTTGCCGAGTGTCATAGGCATTCCCAGAAAAACAACCAACTATAGTCCCAAATTATCGTTTTCCATACTCTATAATGATACGAAAAAGTTTCAATATCTCTGGAACGATATATTAATTTTTTTTTAACGGTATCAAGTTGATATCGAAAAAGTTTTCATGTTCGATAAACAATTTTTATTTACAAACTTCTATGAAACACACAATACAATTTGAAAATATACAATGCATCATATTGAAAATTGATCATTATTATATAGTATAAAATATTGTTGGCATATAGTTTCTAGGTTTAACATATTTTCGACGTCAATACTGGGATTTTTTTAATCTAGCATTCACATATTAAGAGATACAATTCCAATTTAAATGGCGAAATTTTGTAAAATTTAAATGTATATCCAAACTTAATTTCTTACCTGGTTCCTCATCATATGCTGCATAGTCATAATTTTCAAAATCCTCTAATCCTGGCAAATCTGCCTCCGGTCGTGGTTCCTCAGCCTGTGGAAGTTCTGCCGGAATTTTGCGTAATTTTTTAACTTTCTTTGTGCGTATTTTATTTTTAACGTTCGCATATTGATCACCAATAACACCATCAACAATGATACATAGCGAAATTAAGATTACAAAAATGTTTAGTTTCATTTTGCATAAAACTTATTTTCGTCTTTTCAAACGCCAAAAGAATGTCGTCAACAGCTGTTAACAGCCATTTATAAAATATCCTAAAAAATAGAAATAAAACTTTTTCTTAATCATTACATAGTGCATTTTTATATTAATATGCTCTATATTAATATAACAGAGTTTATAAAATATTTAAGTTAGAGTGAAAGGTCAACAAAAAAGTTGATTAAAACTGACCGAAATTAAAAACAACAACAAAAAAAAAACTACGTTATCTCAAAGTTTTACTCTTTGGTTTGGTGAAATATGATCGAAACTTGGGTTTCACATACATAGTTTCATTTGTTCGCTACAAAAGAGACAGATTTGTCTAATCTTAGTTTAATTGGGTTCATCATCATAAAAAATGTGATTGAGCATTAGCTTATTTCCTGTTGGAGTCCGATTTTTATTTAAATATATTTTTATATTTAGGTTAAATAAATTATTTAGGTTAATTCACATGCACTTTAGTATAATCCACATGCATTAGTGACTTTTATAAAAAAAAATGCATTTTTGTAATATTCATGTTTTAGAGATTTCATATGGGTCAATTTCAAATTGGGTAATTTTATGTGGGTCTCTAAAGTGCCACGTCGTTTTTTTTTTTGTAATTTATAACATTAAAGATTTTTTTATTCTATTCTCATTCTTTTTTTTTATTTATAAAAGCGAAATTAAAACTATTTTCCATGTAATTTATTTTTAGGAATCCTTTTAACAGTTCACAAAATTCATAAAAATAATTTTAAATTCAAAATTGAAATTTTCTCGTTTAATTATATAACATTTCCCACAAACACATGTCTTCACATATAGTAATTTTTATAATTTAAATTTATAGTAGCTAATTTTTTATTTTATTTTAAATTTCCACTGTTTTCAATTCACATATCCTTTTTAGTATCCTTGTTTTAATGCACTACTCACTATATTTTTTATCACTTTACACTTTATACCGCGAAGACACTTTTACACTTTACTGAACCGTTCCACAAGATTTCTCGAATTTAAATTAACTGAACCGTTTTCGGTCTGCGTTCGTGCTTTTATACTTTTTCCCTATTCAGTCCAGCATCCCAGAATGTTTCAACTATTGCTATCTTTCAATTCGGTCTTTGTCGTCTCAATTCGGTTGAGTCCATTCGATTGGATCGCACTATTAAACTATGAAATAAAAGAGCGTTCGTTGCGTGATTATTTTACGCACATTAAATGAATATTACTCCTAGAAATGCTATTCAATTCCGAAACGTTTCATTATACAATTAAGTAATGTTCTTATTTCAAGTGTATCAAATTTTTTCTAGAGATCTTTGTTAAATACTCTGCACATTAATGATAAGACAACGAATTTGACTAATTTAGAGATTAAGCCTGTTCTTTGTTCAAAGGGTTCTTTAGGCAGTTTAGTTTGTGATGTCTATATTTAGAATCTTCACACGAGAAGTGTGCCATATACAATTTATGAGTTTTTATTGCGCATAATCATGAAGCCATACATTTATTATTTGTACTTACTCAATATTAAAATATGTTTTAGGTCATGTTTTTGTATTAAGTCATGTTTTGTATTTGAATATATGTTTTAATCCCGATTTTTATATATTTTCAATATAATTAATAAGTAATATTTTCTTAGGATTAAATAATAATACGTGAACGGCTATAAATACAACAACTGTGATAAAACAATATGTGCTTCTTTAAACATTTACTAAATTTTCATTGTAATATTCTGTGTAAATTTAGTGTAAATAGTGTTGTTAACCCGAATTATCCTAGTGCGACCTTATGGTCACCCTTGTGATAATGTTACAAAAACACATTTTACGGTAAAAGCTACCCTACAAACCATTTGACGTTAATTTTTAAATTCGATATGATAATGATAAATTTTAGATATAAAACTCAAAGTATTTGAAAATTTAATTGCGTGTTCTTTATAATTTTTGTCAAAAAATTAAATTTTCTGAACAAATAAAATTAGTTTATCGAAAATAAATCCATTTATGATATCATCTCGATATCTATAACGACAAAAACAACGATATCATTTTAGATAAGTTCGTTTTTATCGCAAAGCCTATCGTTTTCGTATCATTATAGATTATCGAAAACGACAATTTGAGGCTATAAACGATATCATTTCGATATCGTAAAATTATCGTTTGGTTTGCTGGGTAATCACAAATAAACTCAAACTCAATTATTATTATTATTTCTTCGTAACTAACTAGATAAATGTCTAGTATCTCAAAGTGAATCTAAATTCAAAAACGTGAAAAAGGCAAAAATTTATAAAGTGAAGAAGGAGAAGAAATATCATTTTGTTGTGTTATAATCACAAAATAATAAATTGTAACTATCATTTTTTAGCTCTGTTATTTTTAATTTTACTCGGTTTTTAAAATTTAATTAGTTATATATATTTTTTATGTGTTTAATTGGTTTTTACCTCATTTCTACACTATACAAATATAAATGATATACTCTGCATCCTTGCCTTCTAATTAAATAGTCCAAGAAGTGCTATCTAAAATGACTTCTGGAGAATTCGTGGGTATTCTTTTTTTACTTTCTGTATAAATTTAAATAATCTGCGTAAACTTAATTTTTTTGTGGAAAATTTTATTTATAAATTTAAATTTTCTTGTTAAACTATCTAATTTCGGTGTATTTTAATTTTTATACCCTACACTAAGAGTGAAAGGGTATATTCAGTTTGGTACGCCGTTTGTAACACCCAGAAGGAAGCATCTCCGGTATGGAAAAGTATATATATTCTTGATCAGCATGACCTTAGCGATGTCCGTCTGTCTGTCCGTCTGTCCGTCTGTCTGTCTGTCTGTCTGTCTGTCCGTCTGTCTGTTGAAATCCCTACTACTTTTAAAATTGAAGAGCTAGATAAATGAAACTTATTACTTAGATTACTAATATACCTACGATGTATGTGCGAGATCGGTCCATTGTGACCTATGATCCGACCACTTATGTTCAAATACCTCATATAAAATGTGCATATAAAGATCATTTTTATGTATACGTGTTCAGGTAAACTTTTTTTTGGTCAAATATACATTGACTTCATGCACAAATATACGAAAATAATGTTTTCCCACGAAACGACATGTGGTCCCATTTGTAAATATGGGTATCAAATGAATGGAAATTCTTCAGCGATTGAATGTTTGTAGTTATTTTCAGGATTCGTATACCCTGGTGACCTATATATCACTTTGAATGGTAACCACACATATGTGTAGGGTATTTATAGTCGGCTTAGACCGACTATAATTTTGATAATCCTAACTATCATAATTACACCTACTTTAAAATTTGTTGTACAACTGGTTTTTATATAAATTTGAATTTTCTGTGTAAATTGAATATTTTTTTATTTGTGTAAATTACATTTTTTTTGTGAAAATATGAATATGAATTGCCTTATTATTATTTCCCTGTATAAATATGAAGTTTTGGTAAAATAAATTTGAATTTTCGGCGTAAATTACATTATTCGTTTCAAGTTTTATTTTCTGTGTAAATTTAATATTTTCGCGTACAAATGATTTTCGGTGTACATTTAAATTTGTAGTGTAAATTTGAATTTTTTCGTTTAAACTATATTTTTTATGTTAAAAAATTATATATATATTTTTTTATAACGATTTGCAGTTTAAATTTGATATTTCATTTAAATTTATATTTTTGGTTTAAATTAAACATTTTTTTTTTGATTTGAATAAACGTTGTAAATTTGAATAAAATAAATTTAAATTTTAGGTTTAATGACATTCGATTTTAATTGTATTTCCTGTAAAATTCTAAATTGTGTGATTGTGGTGTTCGTTGAATTTACTTTACAAATATGAGTTTTTTTTTTGTATATATATTTTTTTTTTAATATCCTAATATTTATAAAAATATTTAGTTTAATTCAGGGCTGTGCGTTTAATTGATTCATCGACTTGTTTGATTAATCAATTTCTGATAGTGATTTTTGATTAATCAGAACATTGATTAAAGATTCTGATTAATCAAGATTTTGATGTTATTTTGGTTCGTCAATTCATTATCTTGATTTCTTAAAAGAAAAATTATTTCAGATAAAATATATAAAAAATATATTTTTTTTACACCGAAAAATAAAATATAAAAAAAAAATAGTTTCCCCTATGGTGCACTCTGTTGAAATGCACAGGGTGTCTCTAGACGGCATGTCTTGCAAAACAAAATACATCACATACTTTTAGGATGAAGAGATAAAATAAATGCTGCATTAGGTAATCGCTTATTTACCGGTAACCATTAACCACTATCAACTTTTTACCAACTACTTAACATTTCTAAAACTTTTTGTTATCCATTATTTCAAAACTGTTGCTGCTTCTTTACAAATAAAAAGCAACAAATCCAAATCTTCCCGTTACTGCAACCCATTATCTGGAAATTCAGAATAAATAAGAATCTAAAATAACAAACCTGATTCGTGAGTACGAGTACGACTCAAAAAATGTTAATACAAATCAAAATACACTAGCAAAATTAATTAAACAAATTCCTGATTGCCAGACTAATTGATTTATCAATGACCAGCCCAAACCCTTAGACATAGAAACATGAAATTTCGACAAGGCGTTCATCTCCCGACTTATGCGCGCATCTATCTGAAATTTTAATTAAAAATATCTGTGTACTGTGACAGCCACAGTCGTTACATTACAGTCATCATTCTTCTAGTCAAATGTGTGCGGGATTGGACACCTCCCATATATTCCAAATTTTAAAAACTATATAATTCCTGAACTACTAAGAGCAGAAGTTCATAGTAAAATTTGTAATCATCACGTAGTAATTTGCATTTTAAAATTCAAAGTTGTAAAAACAAAGGGACATATTGAACATTGTAATCGTCTTGTAGATCGTGGACGGAATGGAAAAAATGGGCGTTGTTTTGGTTTTCGCTCATACTTTAATACATTTATAAAAAAAATTAAATATATTAATAAAAACATTAAGTATATTTATAAAAAAAATTAAATATATTAATAAAAAATTAAATATAATTATAAAAATTAAATAAACCTTGGGTTTCTTCAGCAACAGTGCTGCTTGTGTTTGTAATAATGATATAAGAAAAAAACACAAATCTTTAAATGACTTATTTATTAAATTGTTTTATATTAAACAAATTATATATTAAACATCAATTTCACTTTATAAAAAGATATATTTTAATTCTTAATTTTTAATTCAAATTATAACTTACTTTATTTATTTGTTTTTTTTTACTTATTTTTTATTATTACAAAAATTCGTGTTTTTTTTTTGTTTTCCAACAAGAAATCAGCCGAATTTACAACATTGGCAACACTGCGTTAGTATTACCAGGGTTTCCATTACGTTTCTATCGGAGTAAATTTACTCCTTTAATAGGTTCAATGCTAAATCTTTGAAAATGTGCCGAGTTTGACAGTTTAACGACGCAAGCGCACTCATTTATGTTCTAGGGTAAAACGAAAAATATGTTAATGGCGTTGTTCATACATGGTAGTTGAAAAGTTTTTAATTTTATTTAAGATTATTCAAATTTTGTAATAATGTATTTAATGATGTGTTTCTTGTATAGAAATGAGAATTTAAATAATAAAAAAAAACAGCAATATCGCAAACTTAAAAACTTATATGAATTCGAGCAATGTTGCGAACAGAAAATGTTATAGGGTGGTCTGCTTTAAATGCAAATACTTTATGGACTGATTTCTTCATTTTTACAAAAAAGATTGTAAAATATATATAAATTTTAATTTTATGGGGAAAATACTTATGTTCCCCATTTAAAAAGTCAATATATAAAAAATAACTTTTTTCAAAAACGCCTATTTTACAAGTTACGCTAAAAAGGTGCAATGCACGTTTATTCACAATTAATATATAATATCATTTGTAGCCGCGGTAGCTCAGTGGTTAGTGCGTTGGACTGCGAGCCGAAAGGTCCCCGGTTCAAACCTGGACTGGGGTTAACAACATCTTTTCATAGAAACATTTTTCTATACCGCGCTACCTCTCGTCAGTAAATGGCAAACCTACGAGAGTAAAACATTGTCTATGTCAGCTCTCACTCGCCGTTTGGATTCGGCAATAAACTGTTGGTCCCACCACTTTGAGTACAAATATAACACGCACCGCTCAAAATGGTGAGGGAGCTCGGCCGAAGTTATATACAGGACTGTAGCGCCAAACTATTATTTATTATTAATATATAATTATTCCCCAGTATTTTAAAATAAAATGTCGCGTGTTAATCCATCTTAATCGTATTCTAAAGTGAAACATTTTTTAACTAAATCGAAATATCTAACTTCAACATGGCCGTATCATTCACAGTCAAATTGAATACGAATTATTAATACATGTATCTGTTCTTATCTTCAATATCAATGATATGAAATATGCTACAATTTTGTCATTATAAATATACGTGAAATATTTGATATATTTGTGGTGGAAAACAAAAATTTCATTTTTCATGTTACTTTAGTTAAATAGAAGTTATAAGAAAAGTACAAATCTAATATAACAAAAAGTTATATACATATCTGCTATGATTCATTACCTACCTATAGACGGCAATGTTATGTCGATGTCATATAGTTGGTTTTTGACCACACATTTTTATTTTTTTTTCCAATGTGCAGCGTTACCAATTGTACTACTTTTACAAATAGCCGGCTTTTTGACAAATCTTCCATATCAATTTATGTCAAAAGTCATCTACTATCATCAGTGTGACCAGAGTGGAATATAATATTCCACTAGTGGAATATTTTACAACTGAAAAGAATATATTTTTATGATAAAATATTCGAATATAAAAGTAAAATATATATTTTTTGAAAAAGAATATTTTTCTTTAAATATATTCTTTTTGTAAATTTTATTTCCTCTTTCATTTTATAAGCAATTTAGTTATTCTTCATTTAATAAAGTTAAGCGTTATTTTTTTTTTACTAATTCTGTTGTTTGTGGCGCGAGTACTATTTTTTTGGTATTCATTTTACAAATTTTTGGTAATTTCAAATATACCATGATACAAATACTTAAAGGTACGAGATCATTCTCTTATTTTTATATAATGTTCTTATTTATTAGCATAAGGTTTGAGAAGTTCAGTTTATAAATCATAACAAAATCGAACATTTAAAAAATATCACATACAATTTTATAAATATCAAGGTATGTGTAGAATCCTTTTTTATATTCAAAACCACAATTTAACAATCAAAACACAATTTTAAAATTAATATTCATTTATTCTTTGAATATAAATATCATTTTTGAAAATTTTTCATAAACTTAAAATTTGTCACAAATTTTCTTAATGTAGAGTGATCATTTTTAATTTGTAATTATTGGAATTAGGTTTTTTTTTTTAATAAAATAATTTATACTGGTTGTTTTTTCGAAATTTTGCAAAATTGTGATACTTCAAAAATAAATAGTTTTTGTTGATTCGAATGCTGATCTCTAGGTCAATATAGTGGCAAAATAATTTTTTCTTGTGTCAATTATATAAGGAATTTAGCGATGTATTTTATTCAGGTTTACATTTTTTTAATTATGTTTATAATTATTAAATTATTATAAATTTTCCATGGTCAATTTATAATTTTTATATATTCATTTTATTTAAAAAATTTTACATAAATATTTTTAACAAAAATATTGATATGGCATTAGTAGATATTATGAAAGTGGAATATAAAAGTGGAATATAAAATTTGAAAGTGGAATATTTATATTCCATTTTTTGGTAGTAAAATAATATTTTCTTATACAGCTTCTGGTCACACTGACTATCATATTTTGGACATTATTTTTTTGATTATTGGTAACGCTGTAAGTATTTGTAACTACACTGCTTTGTAACCACTCTACTTAAAATATACTACTTTTCAAACTTGTCAAATCTACTCCACATTATATTTTACGAAACTACTATGCTACTAAACGTTTGCGTGTGAACCCTGAACAGGACTCTGCTTCAATGACCGTCTATTGTTTGATTCAGTTTCAAATTTCAAGTCAATGAAGTCTGGGGTAAACAACAAGTACGCGCTGTTACCGCGACTAAAGTTGTCTGGAAAAGATGTGAGTCTTTTTGCGGTGTGTATGTGAGGGTGTGTGCAAGCGTGCGTGCGTGAAGAATTGTTTATGACATTTTTGCAATTAAACAAAATATTAATAATTCAACACAAATTCATTTAAATGTTTAAATATTTGTTTTGTTCCAACGATTTACAACAAGAACAACATGTAGAACAAACCACTAAATACACAGACAACAGTCAGTCCAACAGTCAGTAAAAATAGAAAAAAATATGTATTAAACGAAACCAGTCAAAAATTCTAAATACTTTGTGCTATTTGTTTGTAGAGCTCTTTTTATAATAATCGTCGGCATGTACATCCATTATACATCGATTGCTTCTGTGTGCATCATGCATCGAATTGTATTATTTTCATTTCATCATCAGTAGTGTGTAACCAATACTTTGCATAATTTTCATTTTGTTTCATATAATATTTTGATTATGAAATAAATTCATTGATGTTGCCGCGGGGGGAAGCAGGCAGAAAACTGCTATTTGTTGTTGCCCGTCTGTTTGTCTTTTTGTCTGCAGCAGGCGCAGCACAACCACGATGGATTTGATTGTCGTCGCCGTCGTTGCCATCGTCACCCTACAACTGCTGCTAAAACGTCATCATTGGCAAAATCAATAAAGCACAAAAGTTGTTTCAGATTCCTGTACTGCAAAAGCAACAACAAGCACACCAACAATTCCTTAACATAGTGTGTTTGCTGTAGCCGTTGTGCAGTTCAGAAACGTCAAATTGTTGTACGAATTATTTTAGCTCTAGCACAGAGTTGCCAACTCTTAATGACTTGTGCCAATTTTTTTTAAAGTTTGAATTAAATAATTTATATTCAAATTAATCGGTAACAAACACGTCAAAAACGATTAGCAATTTTATACATAAAGAGCTTTTTATGACGTGAACCATAATTTCCATCAACAGAATTATATAAAATAAATACATTCACATAACATATATGTATGTATAAAATTCCCAAAATCAAAATTCCCCATCAATTAACACCAAAAAATATCCACAAAAGTTCCTACAGAAATTATAAATCATCACACATATTCCTGACATATTAAATCATCAGAAATTATAAATCATCACACAAATTCCTGAATAGTTAACTATAGTTAATATAATATTTAAATATGAATTTACACAATTCTTTTAAAGCATCAACAATCGACACGATTTTGGTCACTATTAATAAATTATATGTTTTCTGTTGATTAAAATTTTATCGACAGGACATTTGTATTTTATGTCTGTTTGAGTCAACACCTAAAAATAATAAAATCTGTACGACGGTATCTTATGTCTGATCATTATCTGTCGAAAGTAAACATTGCTTTAAAAAAGCCGCTTCTTTTTTTGGATTTCTCATAAAACTTCCTTATTCTGGCACGAATCACAAATTCAAAACGGTCACAAATGCGCTTTGTCACAATTTCGTATTCTGCCAATTTTATTTTCTATGTTTATTGACTATTCTATGTTTGAAACAATTGTCATTTGTAATAATTTTTGTAATAATAATAGAATAAAGCTGTAAAAATGCTTGTTAAAAATTAAAAAAATAGGTTATTCATAATAATAAAAAAATAGTAATTTCCCTGCATTGTAAAGTACTAGTTGAATATAGTATTTGTTTAGTTTTCTGTGGAGACTCAACTAGTCCGAATTCAGCCCCATTTTCATGCAATTAATTGTAATTAATTTAATTATTGGTCTTACGATGTGCCAATTGCCTCTGCTTACATGAAAATAACTAGATTTGTTTTAGACAGTCCATACACACAATTTTTGAAAATTATTGTAAATTGTTTACTCAGAACCTTCGTGCAACCGGTTTCTTATGAAGAACAACTAATCAAAACAAATATCGTCTGATAGCTGATGTAAGCCAAACAAGTTTTGTGAGATTTGCTCAATGATTCAGTGTAATGAGGATCTGCAAACCCGTTTTATTAATAAACTTTTAAAAATGTTCATTTGACCGGGAACTGTTATATTACAAAACTATAGAATGAGTTGGCTACTCTGGGGATGTTCACTCTGTTGAGCTTCACACTGACATGTGTGCTAAAGCGACAGATGCGCAAACAAAATCTTTGTATTTCATTTACAATGACAGTTGGGTCATGATAAAAATTTCAATTTAGAAAATTTAAAGTACACTTAATCCTTTGGAATTTGAGATGAATGAAAATTGCGATTCATATATATATTTTTTTGATATTTACTTAAATGTAGTTTATGTATGTATTTGAAAGTAAAATCAGAATTAACTACGGCAATTTCATAAAGGTTTTTATATTATTCTTTTTATAATTAAGCGCTAAAGTTAAAAAATTATCATGTATTGCATTCATTTTATATTTTAAGTGTATCTTTAAATCTTTAATTATACATTGTACAAACAAACACCCACACAATACAACTTTCACCATATTGCAAGACCTGTTGGTGACGTAGTTTGACACTTTTGCTTTCTCTTTGGTGCGCCAGTTAAAACAACATAAATGATTTCCTTTTTTGTTTTTGTTTTGTTGTTATATAGCAATCAAGGAAGACATTTTTTCCTTTTATTTCATATACCAATGATAATAAAAATCAAACAATAAGAAATTTCCTTGACTACCACAAACCTTGACAAGTACTTTATTTTGTAATGTTTTAATAATGATTGTTATAAATATAGAAGAATTTCATGGAATTGATAATATTTTAGTCCTCGACTGAACATGACCTAGTTCAAATTATACAATAAATCAGATATGTATGTATATATATATAATATTATATATGGGCAAAAAATAGAATGCATATGAATTCTATTCGCGTGAATCAATTATTGCAAGGGCGCAAAAATTATGGCGGTTTTAAGTTGGATATTAAAAAAAAAAATTCTTAATACCACGGTTTTCACTTAATTTCGGACAAAATTGCATATATTAATAAAGCGTATGAAGAGTTACCAATATAAGGTAAAATATATAATTAATTTCTAATACTTGTAGATTTACACTAAAAAAAAGTTTTTTTTAACTAAAACTTTTTCGCTGTTTTTAGGACACATACGATTGAATTTATTTTAAAATATATATTAATTAGTCAATTAAGACAATTTAAAATAAAGCATAACAAAAATATGTTAATATCTCTATTGGTTTTGCAATTCCAATTAATAGAGATAACGTTTTATATAGTGATTCCTTTTCAGATTATAAAAATTTAAGTAGGTGCGTAAAATCTACAATTTTCTAAAAATTTGAATGCGCTACTCCACGTTTTGGGTTAAAACATTGACCAAACTTACGAATATTGAATATTTTGACCTTTTTCGTGTAGTACTGTGGATGTGCCTCAATGAAATGTGTACTGACAAAAGTTTCGCGATTTCACCATAAAAACACTTAAGATGGAAATTTTTGATTGCAATCAATTATTTGAATCGTAACCATTCTACGTAGATGCTTAAAACCCTTCAAAAAAATTATTTACCATAAAAATTTGCAAAAACAAAATATACAAATTTTGCACAATTTTCAAAAAGTCCATAAAATTTTTGCATTTCAATGTTTTTATATGCGCCACTGATTTTGTGATGGTAATTAATAAAAAACTCAGTTCACGCAATACACTGGATTATTTTAGATAATAATGGATATGTGCTACGCGAAAAACTGTTGTTTTGAACAAATTCACGCTCATTTTTATTGACATTTGCAGTGATCGTACTCTCTTGAAATTGATGGCACACGTTGTAAATTTACAAGAGCTTTAAAATAATATTTTCAAATTAAAATTTTATTGAGGGGCGTTAGTGCCCTGGCCAAAAAAACACTGACATTTTGAAAATGGTGAAAAAAATTGTTTCAATTTTGCACCAGCATTTATCAATCTATAAAATTATGGTATACAAATTCCGATTCTATCCAGTTATTGATTTAAATCAGCATACAATTCGACTATTATTAATGACAACAAAATATTTTTAAAAGTATTTCAGCCTAATCAATAAACGAAATAATGTCGCCTTACAGGTTTTGGCTGATACTATTTCGTAAGTCGACTTTATTTCGTTTATTCTTCGGTTGAGAACCTTATAATTCTTGACAACTATTCAACGAATTTGAATGCTTAAAGTACCAAATTTTTTCAGAACATGTGTCTTGCAATGAATTAAAATTTATAGATAAATATTTAAAATGCCATAAAATGTTCGGTACTAATTTGGCTCAAATTGGGAATGTCAAATTTGCCGTCCCTAATGTAAACAATGTGCAGATAAAAATAGTACGATGGCAACCCTAGACAACAGCTGTAATTAATGCCTATTTAAAACGTAAACAAAACGACACGAAATCGCGAATAAAACGGAACAAACAAAATTGATTACTCAACAAAAAATAATACAAAAAAAAAAAAACCAACTAAAATAAAATCTAAACATTGCTTATCAATTGAAACGGGTACGACCCAGAATAGTTACAACAAAAAGTTACAACAGCCAAGTGTTTGGAAATGTGCAGCGAAGTGAAGTAGTAATTCCTAAATAAATTTAATCGAAAGAAGTGTAATTATTATTTTTCAATGGTTGTGTGTGTATGTGTGTGATAGCGCGACGAGGCGGGATTAATAGTGTCTGCCGATATTTTGCATATATGACATATGTATATAAATAATTCCCTGCTGCCAAGCGCTACTTTTTAATGTACCTTACGTTATCTTATCAGAATTCGTGGCGGTCCAAAAAAAAAAAAACAAATGTGGAAAACGGAAACGTGTTCTTGATATTGTATTTCAATAAATTTCATGTGCAACAGTTTCTCGGGTGATCAAGTGTGTGGCGGGCGGTACTTTGCAAAGTGAAAATTAATTAATTAAAAAGAAATAACATAATAAAACATATAAATCATAGACAAAACATAAGTAAACGACAAAGCAAAACCCTAAGAAAAGAACGGCAGCACAGTGGCTGATTTCACAGTCCGGCACTAGAAATAAATTACATATCACGTATACGGTATATTTAAAAAATTTTTGAAAAAAAGAACTTTTATATATTTAAATATAAAAAATGAAACAAAAAAATAAAACAAAAAATAATTTTCGATCTGAGTTATTTCTAAAACGAAATAAATGTTTGAAACCGATTACAAATCGGTTATTACAGTGTCAAAAAAATATATTGTCACGCGATGTGAAACACATGCCTTTAAATTACAACTAACATAAAGTTACGTTTTATAAAGGTCACGTTTTATTTCTTAAAAAATTAAAAACCTGTGTTTTAAGCTCAACTTGCCGAAATGGGAGAGTGGTAAAACCAAAATATAAAAGGTTTCAAAATTCATTACATATACCTAAGTACAATTTATGGAACCCAGAACAAAAAAACATGAGGCAACAAATCGTTCTTTTAGCGGCACATTCAACTTTCTGGAAATTGTGCTTCCAACTAATTTCTAAATATTGTTAAATTATGTACAAAGAAATGAATAAGTAGGTACTAATATGTTCTACATAAATATTTCCCAGATAATTGTACTATTTTTCTAAATTTCGTGAATAAGTAGCGAATTTAGCAAACACACAAACCATATTCATTTCTCTCACCACTCTTACCAAGATTCTGTGGGTGCAAGAACCAAACACAATTCGTTGGAATGGTCCTTGCAATACCTAACCATTAATTACACAGATATGAGTTTTGACTTTAATGTTTGCAATAAAGGGGTTTTCAATAAGAGCGCTACAAAAGTTTTTTTCAAGGGTTTTTCAACAGGGACGCTACAAAAGTAGAGCGACAGGGACAGCAAACGACGCCATATTTCTTGTCGCTCTTTTGACATTTCTCTTCAGTAAGATTTGCCATTTCATGATGGAAAGATATACAAGCCAACAACGAGTCGAAATTATTAAAATTTACTACCGAAATTCGAATTCGTATATTTTTCCATCATGAAATGGCAAACCTTACTGAAGAGAAATGTCAAAAGAGCGGCAAGAAATATGTCGTCGTTTGCTGTCCCTGTCGCTCTATTTTTGTAGCGTCCCTGTTGAAAAACCCTTTATTAGGTACCACAGTTATTTTTTAATTGACCACTGTGACTATGATTCTGAGGGTGCACAAACAAACTTAGTTCGTTGGAAGGATCCTTTCTAAACCTATCCAACGATGCAAAAAGCTAATTACCAAATACTATTTACTATTTTTTGCTTCTGGTTATAACCCGACCAATTACATCCGGGGTGGCATATTTTCTTCAGTCCAAAAGAAAAATCATCCGGTTTATTTTGCATTTTATCCACATAAACAATTCGTGGTTTTAAGACTTATCTTGATTTTAATGCATCATGATTTATGTGCTCATTTCATTACTATATAAATTTTTTATTAATACAAATTAAATACGAATAAATACGTATTCGTGGTTTTCATACCCAAAGAACGAATAAGTTGGGGCAACCGTCTTTTTTTGCAAACCGATTTAATTAGTTCTGTCAACATTCGACTGATTCAGTTGTTGCAACACCGTGTATCAGTTCACCTAACTAATGAATACAATTGACACAACCAATTTGTTTAGTTGCCGTAGCCAATTTAATTATAATAAATCGGCCATTTTACCTAGCCCTAACGCTCCAACGTGTTGCAAACAAGAAGTCAGCATCACAACAGCGTTCCCGAGATCGGAAATTGCCTGACTTCGTGTTTGCAACACGTTGGAGCGCTAGGGCTAGGTAAATTAGCCGATTTATTTACACGTGGCACGTGCTGTCCGTAGCACATTTGTTTACCATAAATGAATTTCAGTTGAGGCTGACTACATTTGGTAGATGCAAATGAATATTCGATGAAACAACTGAACTCCAAGCTAATATTTTTTTGTGTGCAGAGTAGCATTCTTTTTTGAATTTTTAAAACCTGGTTATAAATCACCAAATCGAAAACTATTAACTTGTCCTATTATATGTAATTTTGGAATGAAAAAAACTAAAAGTTTACTTTGCACTAAATAACTTTGATTAACCCATGAATTACTTTTAAAGGAAATGATAATAATATTGAAATACATATTTGGATGGAAGGTTACATCTTTACTAAAAGTCAACAAATGTTGGTAGACAAACTCATTCAACTATTCTTATCTCTAGTTCCTGTCATTTAAATGTTATGACCAAGTTCTCGAATTAAAATAAAAATATCAAATACACTTCTAAAAAAGTTCTAGTTTTGTGCAAGCCTTCTCTGAATATCAACCACTGTGCGCCGGGCACCAGTTTTAATTTATTTTTGTCTTTTTTCAGAGAATTGCTCGTCGTGGTATTTTTATAGATTTCTTTTAGTTGAGCTTTAGTTATAATATATGTAGTTGCATTTTAAAGTGCGTCCCGCGCGTTCTTCCAATTTATTTGTTTTGCAATAAAAAGTATAACATTTTTTGAAGTTATTAATTTCAAAGTGAATTAATTTAAAAAAAAAAAAAAAAAAAAATGTTTGCGCTTATCACTAAAATACCAATCAAGATTATTTTTATGCGCATAACAACAATTTTTATCTGTTGTTAACCAGGAAATCACACTTGAGACCTCGCACTTATCTAATAGATTTCGATCGGACTCTATGGGGCGTGCTTGTTTTCAGTAGTAGTTGAATTATTAATGAAATTTAAACAAAGCCCATATGATAAATGACAGTCAATAATTAAAACCATCATATTAAACAATCAATTTATTAATCTGTTTTTTTTTGATTTGCAAGAATTGTAATAAATAAAATTTTGCGTATTTATTTTTTTAAACAGAATTTTAATTGTTTAGTGTTAAATGATATCACTAGCAATAAAGCTAGTGAAATCATTACTCCTATCAGTAACAAATAGAAATTGGTTACAACCGATATGAAGCGGTGTATTCTGCTTTATTGAAATATTTAAATTAATAATTTTAATTAAATACGAGCTATAAAGTGTTTTTAAGAACTTTTTTTTTATTAAATTATTTAATTTTGCTATCCTCATTTTCACTAAAAACTAATTTTTTAGTTTCAATTAAAATTTTACATTAAAAAAAATTATCCCTAGTTAATGTTTACTCTATAAGTTAACTCATGATCATAGACATATCGCCGTAGATCTAATTATGACAAGTTAAATTTTCAATTATCCGATCTCCATAATGACCCAGATACAATTTCTACTAGGGAAAGTTAAAAATTGTATATACAAAATTTCCAACAACCACTAAACATTAAAAAATGTTCACTTATCACACGGTGCAACACCAAAAATATAAGAGAACTCCGATCTATATTTTTGGATGGGCATCGAAAAACAATGAATATACTCATTTACAAAATTCACTCTGAGATTTATTTTTTATTTTAAATTCTCAGAAAACTCTGCAATATCTCTCTTTACTAATATTAAAATTCACTAAAAATTTAAATGTTCATTAAAAAAACAAATGTTACACTAAAAATTTAAATTTCCACTATATATGAAATTTTGCACTTATAATATAATTTAAACTTATACTAATAATTAACATTTTCTATAGATTCAAACTTTTCAATAAGAATTTTCAATAATAATTTTCATTTCAGTGCAAGTTCACACTTAGTTTATATTTTTCCACAATTTTAAAACGTCTATAATTCCTAATCCAGAACGGACGAATGTCTTTAAATTTTACAGACAGATAGACAATTAGTTTTCTGTTCAAATGATATCGTCACTGTCATGGCAAAGGGGCGAATGTGCATTTTTAAAAATGTTGGGAAATCAAATTTTAAAGTTTGAAGTGCTTTAAAAATTAGCAAAATTTTTATTTTTTTCAATTTTTTCTGTTATTTTGGTTTATTTGTCAATTATTATAACGTATGTAAAATATCTTTAGATTTGGACTGTAAATACGGATTTTGTGAGACTATATCCGGTTCAAAATGCAAATATTTTTGTTTTTTATGCTATAGCTTTTTATTAGCGCAAGATAAAATAGTAATGTAAAGGCATAAATTGTTTCATTTTAAAGCACCTATCTATTGGCATCATTAATTAAACATATTTTGTCAAACATTAATTTGCCATTTGTTATTTGCAGGAAAAAATGTTTGGCAAAATATTTTTAAATAATGATGCCAATCGATAGGTGCTTTAAAAACAAATAATTAATACCTTTACACCACTGTTTTATCTTGCACCAATAAAAAATTATAGCAAAAAAACGAAAAAATTGGAAAAATTGAAAATTTTGTCATGCCAAAAGGGCGAATCTTTTCGTTTTTTTTGCTATAACTCTTTAATGGTACTAGATAAAATAGTTATGTTAAGGCAATTATTGTTTGTTCTCAAAGCACCTATTGATCTGCATTATTAATTACAAATATTTTGCCAACAAAATTTCCTGCAAATAACAAATGGCAAATTAATGTTTGGCAAAATATTTTTAATTAATGATGCCAATAGTGCTTTAAAATGAAACAATTAATTACATTACATTACTATTTTATCTTGCGCCAATAAAAAGTTATAGCATAAAAAACAAAAATATTTGCGTTTTGATCCGGATACTCACAAAATCCGTATTTACTGTCCAAATATAAAGATATTTTACATACGTTATAATAATTGACAAATAAACCAACAAAATTTCCTGCAAATAACAAATGGCAAATTAATGTTTGGCAAAATATGTTTAATTAATGATGCAGATCGATAGGTGCTTTGAAAGCAAACAATAAATGCCTTTACACCACTATTTTATTTTATACCAATAAAAAGTTATGGCGAAAAAACGAAAAGATTCGCCCTTTTTGCATGACAAGATTTTCAATTTTTCAAAATCGTCCATTTGGTTTTGTGGCTAAAAATATCCAACCAAATGACACGCGATATTGGCACAGCATACTTGAGGATAAACTACATTCAAAAATGTAATTTTTTTATTTTTCAAAAATTGCACATTCACCACTTTGACTTAGAACGATCCACACTTAACTTAGAACGATCCAAAGTGCAGTCACTGGTTTCATCCTCGGTAACATTTTAACGTGAGACACGTGGCACCTGCGGGCATCAGGTCACATCAAACACAAGAGGCTATAAGAAAAAGTTGTTAACAAACTAGTTTTCATAAAAAAACAATAAAAACAAAATAAATAGAAAAAATATTCTGTCACGCAAGAGTATTTAAACTCGTGGTTGAGATAAACGAAATAGTGTAAGAAAACCGACGGATCAACTGAACCTTGCTATATTTGTGTTTTCTAAATCAGTGTTTTCTAAAAATAATTATTAAACGTAAAACAGAAACTATAAAAAAATAATAAAAATAACACTTAAAATAGATAAATAAAATTAAAAACAAAAACCTACGCAACACTGAAAAGTGCATTCAATCGGTTACAAAACTTTTCGCGTGTCTCTTAGAAGTTGCACAACATGCGTCGCAGACCTTTACGTAAGCTAATATTAATTACTACTATTATTTCTACTATTTTATTTAATATTTTATAATTTAATTAAAATTATTATATCGTTGTTCTATTAAGTTATTAGATTTTTTTATTTAAAGCCTTTTTCTGTTTTTTTTTTTAATTTTTTTAATTTTATAGAATGTTTATTTTTATCTCAAATAGTTTTTTTAAGCCAACATTTTTTTATCATTTCAACATTGCTTTTAACACGCTTCAACAATTACAGTCCACAATTTTATACTTAGCCATGTTTTTATTTTTACAAACATATTTTTTGTTCATTCTTTTTCATTCGCTGCTCATGGCTTTAATGGCAACGACATAATTTAATTGATTTGCAACCAAAGTTAGTTGGTGTTGGTTTGGCTTGCATTGTTTGTTATTTTATTTGTTCACAACTATTAGCCTAAGGTTAAGGTTATTAACACAAAGTCAAACAATAAAAACAACCTAGTACTAGTTTCAATGTTTTTGATTTAATAAAACATTTTTTAATATCTAAATTTATTTTTTACTAAATATTATAAATTTAAGAGTGTTCTTAGGAATACATTCGCGTATGAAAAAAATGCAATCTTAAAATGCTCACCCATTCGTAAAATTTATTTTTAAATCATTAATTTTTTAGGGAATTTAAATTAAGCAGAGTTCTTAAAACCACATTCGCGAATACAAAATACCTTAGCGAATGTAAAAATATGCATTCTTATTATTCTAATTATTTTTTAGATGTATATTCAAAGAATTCATTCACGATTGAAAACAACAAAAATTATATAGAAATTCATTCTCATTAATCCATAGAATGTATTTTAAAATCATAAATTCTTTAGGGAATAGAAATGTCTAGTGAACTACATCACTGGGCGATCACTGTTCTTAGACATTTCGCAAATTGAATTTTTTTTTTCACCCTAAACAAAACTTTTTATTATTTCTTAAAGTTATTATACCCTACACCTATGAGGTACAGGGTATATTAACTTTGTGCATATATTGTAACGCCCCGTAGGAGGCGTGTCCGGTATGGAAAAGTATATATATTCTTGATCAGCATCACTACCCGACTCCGTTTAGCCATGTCCGTCTGTCTGTCCAAATACAGAATAACTTGAGAAATACTGATCAATATATTTTAGCCAAAAGTAGGAACTGAGTTTGAAAATGAGCCAAATCGGTCAACGGACACGCCCACCTCCCATACAAGTCACTTTTATATAACTCTTTCGGAACTAATAACTCGAAAATAACACAGATGGCGACATCGAAACAAAGCATACGAGCGAATATTACAGACAAAGAAAGAACGATGCAAACAACAGCAGATACATGAACAAGTGTTCCTTTTGCGAAGAATACAGCGACAATTTTGCGTGTTCTTTTTGGTTTTTAATAATCAATAAATTAACTTCTGAAAATCCAGTAGAATAAAGTTTGTTTACTTTTTTGGCAACTAAGTAATTTGCTTTCTTAAAATTCAGATGACAAATTCTTGAATTTTAGTAGTATTTTATTGATTTTAGTCGAACTCTACTATTCTTTTTAACCGAATTCTTCTCGAGTTTTAGAATTTTTTTTCCCTTCGTGTATATAAAAAAATGTCCAATGAGGCGATTAAAAAAATATTCAATAATGCAACTGGTTCTTGGACAAATAACAATGCAAAAAATATGTTCAAGGGAGTGCATTTTCTATAGAATAGATGTTTAGAAATTGTACAAATAAAAATTAAAATAATATTATAAAATATTACTTTTTATTCACGTATTTTATCTACATTAATTTTTACTTTTCCCCACAAAAAATTGCACAGAAATGTATAAAATCAGAATATAGAAGAATATTTACTAATATGTTTATGTTTAATTACGAATTTTAACTTCATGTACTTATACTTTCTTTACATTATAAATTATTATGAGAATGATTGAATAATAGATATATTACAAATTTTACAAATAAATGAAATCAATAAATCCCAAAGAGAATATTCCTTTAATAATGAATTTATTACAAATATTCTAGGAACAATTAAATTTTGCTATTTTTAAGCATATGTTATTTTTTGTTTTTAATAATATGTCGTGACTTGTCATTTTTCTACTTCTCTTCCATCTTTGTTTCTACATCGTCTTCATCAGTTTGTAGGAGACCCATTAACTTGTTTAATCAATTAACGCCTCATTGTAGCTGTCAATCAATCAGTTAATTATTGATGGTAATAATTAGCATCTTTATAGCTTGTAATGTTTACAATCATATGAGATGATTATTTATCACGTACATTTAATTGCATTTTTAAAGTACTCATACAATTAAAAAAAAACAACAACATTAAATAACATTTATAAAGAACCGTAATTGTCTTGATTATGGCACAATAATATTTTAAAAACATAAATCTCTAATACAATACATAAATCTCTAATACAATGCGAATTCTTTAAAAACTATACATTTTAATTGAATAGATCAAAAGATCTTATTTTGTGGTCCATATCCAGTTTACTCTCAAAATTTTATTGAATTATTCAGGTCTGAAATTTCTAACAAATGGTTAAAAATCCTTTTCAGGCATATACATTGACAGCAATTCAGACTTGAATAATTATTGAAAGCCAGCCCTGAATTGAGCCCAGCAGTTTTCAGGTCCGAATAATTTCAATACTTCAAAATAGAGATGGGCGCGTGCCTGTTTTTGATGGCAGGACACGCACGGGCACGCCGATAGGTGACAGGCACGCTCGAGAAGCACGATAAAACACGGGATATAGAAAGACACGAAAAAGCACGGAAAAACACGAAAAAGCACAGAATCACATGAAAAACTACGCAAATCGCTATTTTACACCCAAAAAATTATATAGGTTCCGATTCTGGTTCCACACATTTTTTAATGACGGTTCCGATTTCGGTTCCAAATATCGAAACGGTTTCGGTTACAATTTCGGTTCTTTGCGGTCCCAGAGAGGTAATAAAACCTTTGGAATATCGGTACCGGTTCTCGTTATAAGATTAAAAAAATAGGGGTACCGGTTCCAAGCAGAACCAGTTGGGAAGGTTAGATCACATGGGAAATTTTAAAGTAGGTGTAATTATGATAGTTAGGATTATCAAAATTATAGTCGGTCTAAGCCGACTATAAATACCCTACACATATGTGTGGTTACCATTCAAAGTGATATATAGGTCACCAGGGTATACGAATCCTGAAAATAACTACAAACATTCAATCGCTGAAGAATTTCCATTCATTTGATACCCATATTTACAAATGGGTAGGTGTACCGAATTTCGATTTTTTTTTTTGTGAACCACAAGTCTTTTCGCCGGAAAACATTATTATCATGTATTTGAGCATGATGTCAATATATATTTGACCAACAAAGTTTACCTAAGCACGTATACATAAAAATTGATCTTTATATGTACATTTTATATGTGGTATTTGAACATAAGTGGTCGGATCATAGGTCACCATGGACCGATCTCGCCAATTTTTTCGCACATACAGCGTAGGTATATTAGTAATCTAAGTTATAAGTTTCATTTATCTAGCTCTTCAATTTTAAAAGTCTTAGGGATTTCAACAGACAGACGGACAGACAGACGGACGGACAGACAGACAGACGGACAGACGGACATCGCTAAATCGACTCAGGAGGTCATGCTGATCAAGAATATATATACTTTTCCATACCGGAGATGCTTTCTTCTGGGTGTTACAAACGGCGTACCAAACTGAATATACCCTTTCACTCTTAGTGTAGGGTATAAAAATTATATGGTTTCCGATTTTGGTTCCACGCATTTTTTTTTAAATCGGTTCCGGTACCGGTTCTTTACGGTCTCTCATTATAAATAATTCAAAAATTAACTTTGGTACTGTTTTATTCTCTGAATCGGAACCTCTCCGGAATTGGAAGCTCTCCGGAATCGGAACATGTCGGAAATCGCAAAGATTCGGAATCGGAATCGTTATTAAAAAATGTGTGGAACCGACACCGATATTCCAACGTGTGTTTTTCCCTGGTTAAAATACAACGATTTCTTTATTTTTTGCTGCTGGAAGTAATGGTTTTTATACCCTACACTAAGAGTGAAAGGGTATATTCAGTTTGGTACGCCGTTTGTAACACACAGAAGGAAGCATCTCCGGTATGGAAAAGTATATATATTCTTGATCAGCATGACTTCCTGAGTCGACAGACGGTCTGTCCGAGATCGGTCCATTGTGACCTATGATCCGACCACTTATGTTCAAATACCTCATATAAAATGTACATATAAAGATCAATTTTTATGTATACGTGCTTAGGTAAACTTTTTTGGTCAAATATATATTGACATCATGCTCAAATACATGATAATAATGTTTTCCTGCGAAAAGACTTGTGGTTCACAAAAAAAAAAAATCGAAATTCGGTACACCTATCCATTTGTAAATACGAGTATCAAATGAATGGAAATTCTTCAGCGATTGAATGTTTGTAGTTATTTTCAGGATTCGTATACCCTGGTGACCTATATATCACTTTGAATGGTAACTTTGAATGGTATTTATAGTCGGCTTAGACCGACTATAATTTTGATAATCCTAACTATCATAATTACACCTACTTCAAAATTTCCCATGTGATCTAACCTTCCCAAGTGGTTTTAAATTGGAGTAGAAACAAAAAAAATTCATTAATGGACACGTGTCTGATTTTAGAGGCACGGACACTCACGGGCAGAAGAAAAATTAGCACGCACGGAGATTTGCACGCAAGAACTCAGATTTTCGGGCGTGACAAGAAAAAAGGACCGCACGCACATTCTCTACTTCAGAACTTTTCAGTACTGAGGAGTCATGCCTGAATTATACATATCTCCAATTCGGGAGAATTTATCTAATTAATTCCCGAAACAATTTTTGTGACTGGCAAAGTCAGTTTGTTGTATAATATGCTGGATGTCTCAGATTTGATAGAAGATATTGAAAAACGGATAACGGAAATTCAATTTCTAACTGCATTCACCCAAAAATGGTGTATGGAGCAAACAAATTCTCAAGTGACGAGTCTCAATAAAATTATTTTTTGTGACAAATGTGTGCTTATTAAATTGGCTTGTTAGAAGGATTTTAAGTGAATTAAATAAAAATTAAAGTACATCAAATATTTTGGCTAAATATTACGCAAAGCTGGATGAATTACACATACATTTACCAGAAATTTACGCTTTTGGTATGGGAATTTATTAAGTATGTGGATTTATTAAAATAAACAAAGCATTACAATGAAAAAAAAGTAGCGTAAATGTGTTACCCAAAGTTAAAACACACTTTTCTAAAAAAAAATCCAGCGCAATGGAAACTTTTTGTATGCCATATGGAATTCAGCGAAACACCAAGACACTAATGCATCTGTTCTAGCACCATATATTAATTACTTAATTTGTTTGAAAAATAAGAATGCAAATATTTAGTTTGTAGTATTTACTGTTTTATATTATTTTTAAAATGTTACCCCATGAATCACCTATGATTATTTCCACACACTTTCGTCTACATCACACGACATGTATAGCGCCATATACAATAAGAAAACCAAATAAAAAAAAATAATCAAAAATGAAACAGTAAATGTAAATAATCATATTCCGATTCTTCGAAATTCATTTATTAGTACATAATCTCAAACGATCGTAATCAAATACAACGTGGTGCGTCGTCGTAAACATTAAAAAATAACATTTATTATCAGCGCGAGCCGCCGCCACCAAATATCAATAAACAAATCAATGCAGGCGTTGAATGTTGTTAAAAATCATCATATGAATCAGTTAAAAATATTGTATTAATTACAAAACAAAAAATAATAAATAATCCATTTGTCGCGTGTAGCCTGAATAAGAATAATCGCATCTTATATACTGCGTTTTTTTAATATTCTATTTTTTATTTGCAAACTTTGCCATTTCATGTTTATGTCATTCAAACCGAAACTCGTGCACAAATGTTTACAAATATTTTAAATAAAAGTACGTCAGGGATCTGTTACAAGTCTGCGGTTTTTAAAGCCTCAATTTCGATAAATTCAAGCAGCACTCACTCATTGTTCAAGTGGATCCGATTCGTTGGCATTGTTAGACAATTCATTAGATTAATTGCGATTCTGCAGAAATTACGTTTTGTAGAATTTTTTATAGACGTTACACTACATATTCAGTGATAAGGATTGTTGAAACTTGTGATACTTTAAAATCTACAGTGTTTCAATCTAATTGCTATGTCTAGCATTCAGTAGAAGTATTTGAATCAGTATAGATAATGATCCGATTTCGAAATTGGTTTTTATTCAGATAACATAATCAGAGTTTTTATTTATAATAAAGTAACATTTTTTTTATATTAAAAAATTTGTATTATTTAAAGTTATTTTTCATCAGAAACCAGGGCTGGGTTATCTTCACTTCACTCCAAAAATCCCATCCGCATTTTTTTGGATTTTATCAATTAAAAAAAATCTATGATTTTTTGACTTTTTTTTTGATTTTATTGATTTTTGTACATTTTTCGAATTATAACTCAGGAAATATATTTGTGTTTTTTAGAGTACGAATTATTTTTTGAAATAAGACATTCAAAATAGATTTGATCAGGCAATTAAGCTGTATCATTTTTTCGCCCATATGACTAATTCAGTATATGGAAGAAAACGACCTCCAGATCCAAGACGGTGAATTTTTCCACAAAGTATGTTTTACTCAAAGGATATACAGCAGTTCTCGGCAGTGAAAAGGTGGGAAGGAATAACTTTAAAATCCGATAAATCCTATTGAAATTTATGAAATGATTATAAAAAAATCCAAAAAATTCAATAAAATCCAAACAAAAAAATTTAATAAAATCCAATACAAAAAAATTTAATAAAATCCAATACAAACCAATAAAAAATCCGGTGGAGTGGATTTAAAAAAAATCCCGTTTTTTTCCAGCCCTGTCAGAAACAGGCATTTTTCAATTAGACTTTTTTAAATCAGGTTTCTACGTAAAATATGGATTAGGTTGCCTTACATGGATTAGAAGGTAGGTTTATCCTAGACGACCTTGATCAGGATCCTGAGGCCATTGGGAGGGATACCTTATCGTATTCTAATCAGGTACGGATGTGAATTAGGTTATTTTTAACAAATTTCCACTCGGGTAAATGATTTCGTTTTCAAATTGATCGTTTTCTTCTCAGGTACCGATGTGAAATAGGTTACCTTACATGCACTCATAAAAAAAATTCCCTTAAATCCCATACAAAAAATAAATCTTTTCATTTAAACTCAATGGCAAAGTCATGGTATTTTCTAGTATTTAATGGTATTTTCCGATTAAAATAATAATTTATCCTACTGACCATTTTTAATAGTAAAAAACTATAATTTATATAGTATTTTTCTGGGTGTGGATTAGTAGGTAGGGTTGTCCTAGTCCACCTTGATCAGGGATGGGATGCCTAATCAGGTACCGAAGTAAATTAGGTTAACCTTAACAAATGCCCACTCGGGTAAATGATTTCGTTTTCGAATGTCGACCAAAAACAATCTTGTTTTCGATCTCGCCTTGAATTATCAAAGAAAATGTGGAATCTTTTCGTTTCGTACGCATCATTAACTATTATTATTATTTGAACAAAAATAAAAAAAATACCGTGAAAATAACAATACTACCAATTTGTATCGCTTAAATATTAGAAATTTAAAATAATTGTTAATATTTTACATTAGTTTACAATATGTTGTCGGGTAGTTGTCAAATTGTCGTATAAATTTAAATAGTTTATTGTGTGATATTAATAAAAATATACTTTGTTCATAAATTATAGCAAATATTTCGAATTGTTCAAATGTGCCGTAATTGATGAAAAAAAAAAACTATATAAATAATAGTTTTTTACTATTAAAAATAGTCAATAGTATAAATTATTATTTCAATCGGAAAATACCATTAAATACTAGAAAATACCAAGTAATTGCCATATTATATGAAAAGATTTATTTTTTGTATACTATTAAATCAACAAATATTGTCCTATTGACCAATTTAATTGAAATTTGAAGGATTTTTTTTCTGTGTGCATTTGCCATGTTCGATGATATAAAATTTGAAATTGGTAGGTATTAATAAAAACATTAGACTGATCAATTATATTAAAATTTTTTAAATAAAATAAAATATTTGCTCAGAAAATGGACACCCAGATAAAAACATGGTAAATTAATAGTATTTCAAAAGAAAAACAATAATTTATACCATTAAAATTGGTCAATAGGATGCGTCCCATTAGTAGTTCAGTTATATTGAAACTGTTAATACAATGTCTGGTTGTACCATAAATTTTATAATGTTTAAATTTTAATTACAATAAGAAAGACCTATACAAAGACGTATAAAACGTCATGTTTGTATTCGTTTTTATTTTTCTTTATACCACGCTTATTTTTATAGGAGAAAACCATTAAAACAACAGTATTTATTCTATTAAAAATAATAATATTGAAATATTTATATATATGGTACTAAATTTTTCAAATACTATTGAAGTAATTAGAAAACTTTTGATATAAAAAGAAAAAACTATTAATACATGAACCATAAGATCAATAGTCGTACCATTAAGTACTTAATGGGACATTTTCTTCTGAGTGTAGGCTTGCTTTTTTTTTTAATACGGCCAATTAATATTATAATTTTTCTAATGGTTCTTTATTGTAACACATTGGAAATATTCATTCAATATATAAATATGGTTTCTAATTAAAATTGTCGCGATAACAAAATTTTAATTACCTCTGGTTATTTTTGCAATTTAACAATAATTTCAATGTAATTGGTTAAATTTTTTTGCTGAAAAACAATGTTATAAATGTTGATGTGATTAATAAATTGTTGAAACAGTTTTATTTTTTTTTTACAATAACCGAATAAAAATGATATCAAGCTGTTATCGATATTGATTTATAATAATTCTTTGAGACAGAAAGTTTTCTTCGATTACCTATTTTTCTTTTATATTATTTTTGTTCAACTAGGTTAAGATGTTATTGTGTCTGCCTTAAACACCTTAGGTACTTTCCTGCGGGTGATTTACAAAAACACTTGAATATGAGAAGTAGACAAAACATACAAAAAAAAAAATTAAAAATAAAAACCTTTTTCTTTCAATTGAATACCAGTGAAAACAGTCACCAGAAAAGACAGATACAATCAATATTTACACATAAAATAATGACGATTTTCAATAAACAATTAATATTAAAAAATATGTATATTTAATTTAGCATTTTGTAGAAACAAATAATAAATAATAAAAAAAAAATAATAACAAAAAATATGTATAAATAATCAATTGTTGATAAACCGCTTAATTGTACAGTTAATTGGCAATAAAGCGGTTAATTCTTAGCTAATAGGAAATTTCCTAAAAGTAATTAGTCAAATAATAACTAATATTAGCTATCAAAATGTAGCGCTTAATAAAACAATTTGTGCAGTTAAATGGTTTTATTAATCGTTTTGCAAAGATTTACTTTTGTACACAAAAAAAAAATAATTTAATAGTCGATTCGTAATATTTATGAATTTGATAATTTTTAGAAATGAAATGAGAAATAACAAAACGTACATATATATATGCGAACTTCAACTAAAAAAGTTACCACGAACTGAGATAAAGTATTGAACGTAAAAAAATTAACTGAAATGAAATAAAATGTAGGGCAAATGAGAAAAAACATAAAAAGCGCGAAATCATATGAAAAACTTGGCAAAACATGCTAAATAATATTATAAACAGGGACTAAAACCCTTTAGAATATCGGTTCTGGTTCTGGTTTCAGTATTTTTAAAATAACGGTTCCGATTCCGGTTTCAACCAAAAAATTGTGTGGGTTCCGATTCCGGTTCTACACATTTTTTAATTATGGTTCCGATTTCGGTTTCAAAAATCGAAACGGTTCCGGTTACAATACCACGAAATTTTTATTTTCTGGAAGTAAAGGGTTTTTTTAATAGGAGTAGAAACTAAAAAAAAAATATTTTATGGGCACTTGCCTGATTTTAGAGGCACGAACACGCACGGGAATGACAACAACTAGCACGCAACAACACATTTCATAACATATATTAATTCGAATGTTATATCCATCTCGTTTACACTCATGCGCAGTATATAGCTGTTCTCGAAGCTTCGACAGACACGAGTATCCGTTATTCTTACACGCTATTTGCATCTAATACGTAATCATATATTTTAAAACACTGATCTTCCCTCTCTTTCGCGTTCACTGCCTCAGTGCGCTGTTTGATCTTTCATTCCTGTCTAACACATTTTCTCAGTACGCTGAATAGTTTTCTGTTTCATTTACTCTTATTTATTTCTTGCACAGTGATCAAATAACATAATTTTGTAACAATCAGGTGATATAAATAAAAATTCCCACAAATTATTTTTGGTAAAATAAAACATTGATTGAAATTCCATATAACCATGAATTATTATTTATAAATATTTTTAAATATAATAAATGCTACATAAATGTTATGTCAAAATATTAATTTTTAACAGTTTTATACAGCATTTTTTCTGTGTAAAACAATTAAATTAATTTAAAACAATTAAAATTAATGAATACAAGACTATTTAACATATATTGTAATATTGTATAAGTAGTCACGCTTCATTCACATCAATCTAAATAAAGCGTTACTTCACATTTGCATTTTATAAAAATAGCACATCGTAGTAAATTTACATAAATTATAGTTCAGATTGTAGATACACAACAAGTATCTTGGTATCTATGGAGACTCTGTACAAATGTGCGCCTCACTCACCTCATTTCGAGTTCACTGTCAAGGCATAATATCTAGTCGTCGTTTGTTGCTTCGCTTGTGATGATCTAGTGTTTCAAGCAACAAAATTAATATAACTAGAAAAAATAAACCGCAAATCCCAATAATCGGCATCATGTTTAGTGGGTTTTTTTGGAACGGGTTTCATTTACAAAAAAATTTGCCGTTTTTTTATTTAACTATTCAAATGATTTTTAATCTTATTTAAAACAGCTGCTATTAGTGTGGAAACTAACGAATCTATGCGATCTATAATCTATGCGATTACTTTGAGAGAATTATTTTTCGTGTTTACAAAATCGTTCGATATAACTCAATATACAAGTTCCAGATACATGAAAGACAGATCCAACTAATCTAAACATTTGAAAATAAATTATAAACTACAATAAATTTTATTGTTTTTAGAGAATTCTTATAAAACCTTCTACATTTATCAATATATTTGATGAGTTCGTTTATGAAATCGATTAATCATCCAATTCACGATTTTTAAGTTGGGTTTTAAAAACATTTTAAACAATTTTAACATGAAACAACTTTAAAATTATTTTCTTTATATGAAGATTCACACACTAATGAATGATTGTTCATAATATTGTTAAACTTGTTTTTTTGTAATTTGGCGAAAGTCTCAATATCTTTGTTAAAATCTAAATTTTTAGTTTTTTTTCTATATCTTTTATAATTCTATCGAATTTAATGCAAATGAGAAGAAGTATAATAGAATTTATGGCTAAATTAAAATGTCCGTTCGATAAGGTTGATTTTTGAAATTTTTAGTCTTATATCTGCTGTAATAAAATATTAAATGTTCATTATTTCCACATCTCTAATTTATTAAGTATTTTTTGCTCTACATCTGCTTTGTGAGCGTCTGAATCCACTTGAAGTGATTTTCTCAGAGCGGCAAACGTACAAATTTTAACAATCGCATATATTACCGTTCAATACACCCAACCAAAAGTTATGTTACTTTTTTTGGAATTATTATTAATTTAATAATTTTATAATACTTAAGTAAAAATTTATTTCATCTGCATTTGAGTCGATTTGTATTTATTTTAAGTGGGTATTCTTTTCTTTGTTATTTATTTTATTCATTTGTAATAGTAGCGTAACATTTTGCTGGTATATATAATTTCGAAATTTTTAGTACTGATATTTTCGGGACTATATTTTAATTGACAATATATTAATTATAGGAATAGTACGCCTCCTTAAAAATTCAACAGCGAATTCTCACAAATTATCACAGCTTATTACAAAATATTTATTTACCACAAAATTATAATATTCAGCAAAATAATACAATTACCTCAAAATAGTACAATTACCTAAAAGTTTTACATTCTGCACACCATTTGACGATAATTTTTAAATTCGATATAAAAATCTTTAATGTTCCATATAAAATTCACAGTATTTGAAAATTGAATTATGTGTTCTTTAGAATTTTTGTCAAAAAATATTATTTTCTGAACAAATAAAAAAATTAAACCATTTAAGGTATCATTTCGTTATCAATTTGGATAAAATCAATGATATCATTCCAGAAATGTTCATTTTTTTATTGAAAACCCTATCGTTTTCGTATCATTATAGATTATCGAAAATCACAATTTAATCCTATAAACGATATAATTGGTTTGCTGGCATATAACCATCAAATACCACCAATGAATAATCAATTAGCGTATTCACAGTTCGTCTTATTTTAGTCTGGTATTCGTACCATGTATATATACGACATAATAAGACAGCCACGTCAATTTGTTGTATTTAAGAGTAGCCCTGAGGCATGTTTTTGGTGTCGTATATTGTGAAATGAAAATAAATTGTGAAATTAAAGATAAACAGTGCGCAAAAAATGCTAATTTGTTTGTTTTACTTGTTTGAAAATCAAGGCATATTAATGATAAATTGAAAAATCGTAAATTTATAAGAATCAACTGCATTTATTTGATGAAATATTTTAACAACCATAAACGTGGTGCTCACATTTTAATTGTCGTACTGTCGTATTCATACAATGTCGTACCAATACCATGAAACTGTGGATAGGCTAAATATTTTGCAAAACTAAACTCATCATTTAAAATAATAATAATAGTTTGGCGCTACAGTCCTGTATAGAACTTCGGCCGAGCTCTCTCACCATTTTGAGCTGTGCGTGTTATATTTGTACTCAAAGTGGTGGGACCTACAGTTTATTGCCGAATCCGAACGGCGGGTGAGAGCTTTTCATAGGCTATGGTTTTACTCTCGTAGGTTTGCCATTTACTGACGAGAGGTAGCGCGGTATAGAAAAATGTTTCTATGAAAAGATGTTGTTAGCCCCAGTCCAGGCTTGAACCGGGGACCTTTCGGCTCGCAGTCCATCGCACTAACCACTGAGCTACCGCGGCTACAAATAAAATAAGTTGTTTAAATTAGTGAAGGCACCTACATTTTAATACATTTTGTACATATACCCAGATAGCGTCGGTGGCACAGTGTTTAGTGTGCTGTATTGTGAGCCCGAAGATCCTGTAGCACAGGTTCGAATCACACCTGGGACTGTTAACATATTTAAATAGTTTTTTTTTGTATACCGCCTTTTTTTCTATTTTAGTGTGATTCACGTGAATCACGCGTGATCACGCTTGTTTGTGATTGAATCTTAATTAATCACGTGATTGTGAGTGAGAGTGAGTAGACCAAAAAAAGACTGTGAGTGATTACAATACTTGAATGAGTGAGTGAGTGAGCCGAATATTTGGTAGAATTTTAACACGCGATTATTGAAGTGAGTGATTGAATCTTAATTTACTCACGTGATTGTAAGTGAGTGTGAGTAGAACAACAAAAATCCTTTAGTGAGTGTGTGTGATTAAAAAATTCATTTCGTGAGTGATCGTTAGTCAAAACTCACTCACATGCCCATCTCTAGTTCAGAGTAAATATTCATTAAAGATGGTAAATGGTAAACAAAAAATTACAATTGTATTTTTACCTCTTCAAAACCCGACCAATAATATGACAAACATGAACTGGGTAATTTTCTACTTGGATGAATTAATTAATATAATTAAAATGAGAAAAAAGTATTTGGTTAATTTAACGACAATATAAAAAAAAATTCAAAAAGTTGTTCAATCTTTTTCCTTCGAGTGTAACGTCACTGAAGCATTCATTCATTCCCTCTCTTTGGCGCACTATACGAATTCCAAAGTGTTGTGACGTAATGCCCAAGATTCACCAACAATTGTGCGGTTTTTTTGCCCACATCTGGTGGGTAATGAAGTGCACAGCGTGGCGTGGCTGCTCTAATGAAAATGTGTCTCGAAATAAATACGTTTTTAATACACAAAACATGATACAATTTCATAGAATACTTAACGAGAAGAAACACAACGAAATGAAAAAATTAAAATAAAATAAAAAAATAACAATAGTCGCAAAAATCTACTCAAAACAGACGACGACGCCTGTTGAGCTTAACTTTAAGTCAATCAAAAGCAGTTGGCTTTCGTCCGTCCGTCTGTCGCGTGAAATATTTAAAATTTGACATTTAAAAAAAAAATAAATAAATAAAAAAAACAACAACATAAACTTTGCAATTTATGCTGCATAAATATTAAAATATAAATATAAAAATTGACTGTATATTTTGTGACATTTGTTTTGTGTTTTGTAATGATATTTTATGCGAATCGAATCTTTTGTCGCTTTAACGAAACCGCGCGCGCGACAACAACGCGGCAACGCAAAGTCGCACAGCAATTTGACTGCTGTAACGCGCGTTACTTTTTGTGTAGTATATTTTTTTTAAATAATTAAAAAACACACATTAGGCATTAATTGAAAAAAATAAAACAGCAACAAAAAGTGACTACTATTCGTTGTATATGATTGTGAACCATTTTTTGCGAATTTCAGTGCAAAGAACGCGGTTTTCAACGTCGACTCGTCTAAAAAGTTCAACGTTTTTCCAACAAACAATCGATCGATCGATCGTTTCAATCAAATATAGGAAATCATTATCTGTACGATACGGTAGTAGTTGTTATTGTTATTATAATTGCATGCAATTAAAGTGAAAGAATTTAAAGTTTACAATTGCCAATCAAATTGAAAATAATACAAAAGTTACAAAAATTTACGAAAAATAAAGTAAAAGGCAAATTTTAAATTTAAAGTGAAAAAAAAAAAATTAAAACAAAAAATCCACAATAATGAGTGCTTTAATAAAAAGCGAACATTTGTACCTCGCCAGCAGATCGCATATAGGTTACGATGCACTGCCATCCAGTGATGAAGGTAATTTTAGTCTTATTTTATGATCTTACACAGTATTATTGTCATAAAATGAAAATATTTTCGAATACATTTTCGAATTACGAAATATGAACGTTTAGGGTTGATGAAAACCCTTTTAATAAATGTATATTTCTTAAACTAACCTTACTAAAAACACTTTAAGCATTGGTATAAATCGTATACAGAGAATATATCATTTTGGAAACATTTTAAGTTGTGTTTAAAGTGTAACCACCCTACGGAGAAACGAACTGGTACTAGTCTAGGTACGTGACTGGTTACTCGGTGATAATGTACAGGTTCTGCCGCGAACCGCCAGCTATAACATGGCGTTGTCCTAGGGAGCGGGGGTATTAACTTCTCATCCTCAGACGTTTAGACTAGAGAGAAAAACATTTTCTCACGAACTTTTTTTTGTTCTACTCACATTCGCCCAATCACGTGAGTAAATTAAGTTTCAGCGTGATTCACGCTAAACTCACGTTTTTAAATTTGCGAAATATTCGACTCACGCACCCTCAATCAAGCGAAAATTTTAATCACTCACAGTCACTCACGGGCATTTTTTGTTCTACTCACACCTATTCACAATCACGTGAGTGAATGATGTGAATCACGTGAAATATGCTCACGTGCCTATCTCTACTTTAGAACTATCACAGAACTGGTTTTTAAGATCCTCTTCTTAGTCGGTACCGGTCACAGTTTAGACTAGAGAGAAAAACATTTTCTCACGAACTTTTTTTTGTTCTACGCACAATCACGTGAGTAAATTAAATTTCAGCGTGATTCACGCAAAACTCACGTTTTTAAATTTGCGAAATATTCGACTCACGTACCCTCAATCAAGCGAAAATTTTAATCACTCACGGGCATTTTTTGTTCTACTCACACTATTCACAATCACGTGAGTGAATGATGTGAATCACGTGAAATATGCTCACGTGCCTATCTCTACTTTAGAACTATCACAGAACTGGTGTTCAAAATCCTCTTCTTAGTCGGTGCCGGTCACAGAAAATGTATAATGACTACGAACTCCTGTCTGTATACCTTTGGACTAAAACTGTGACAAGTCCTTTTTTTCACCAATCACGTGATCGTAAATTTTAGATGCTTTAATATTCTTTCTTTAAAATTCAAAATATTTTCTTTAAATTTGAAAGTGCCACTTATAGCTAACATACATAACATACATAATTTGATGACCTACTTTTTTAAAATACACCTCAAAGTATAAAGTTTCTTTTTAATATTTAGAAAAATTAGCTACCTTATTTCAAATGTTCATCTTGCTGGTTTTATCAGTGTTGACATAGTTTAAACCGAGTCTTGTTTGAATTGCTTCTAAATATAGTTAAAACCTGTGTGAATAAATATTAAAAATGTTTAAACCGGATGAAATATAATAAAAAACCAATCCAAATGTTTAGAATGTTATTTTTTTTTTAAATTCATTTGTGCAGTTTTTAGCTTTAAATCAGGGTTGAGTTGAGACTATGTATAGACAACAATGTCGATAGTAAAAGTTAAACAATCCCATACATGAATTTTGCCAAACACTGCTTTAAATATAAAATTTCTGAATCCCTACAAACACTAAAAAAAATGTATTTGACTCGAAATGTTTTAAGTGATTTTATGCTTTTAATTATTACAAACACATATGGCACAAATTAAAAACACAATTGTATGGGTTTTCATTAAAATATATAAATTCTATAAAACGTCTCTATTAAACAGATAAAACTGGCTTGCAATAAATTTAATTAAATATTCCTTAACAACAAAATGTGGTCAAATTTGAATAAGTTCTTTATAAAAAGAAACGTAAATAGAAAAACATGTTTGTCGGTTATTTATAAATATGAATTTAACATAGATACATTTTTTAAAAACACAATACAGTAACTTTTACTTGCGCCATTTTTTAAAATTACAGATCATTAAAAAAATACTTAGCAAATATAATTTTTACATGAATGGCTTTTGTTCCATTGTGGGTAAACGAATGGTGGAAAGATCAGGGTTCGTTTTTTTTCTCTTCACTCAATTCATATACCTCACTAAAGATGATAATTTTTTGTTCACCACTGATGTACGTATTTTTTAATCATTGATAAAACTAAATATATCGCTCAATGATCGAAATAATTATCATCTTCAAAAATACTCATCTTCCATTTTTCTCATCATTGAATAATGAGAAAAAAGCAGTACGTCGCGAATTCTCATCATTTGAGAAAATGATGAGAAAAGTTGAAAAGAAATGACGAGAAAAATGATGCTAAAAATGATTAGAAAAAGACGAGAACAAATAATAGATTGGACACATTCCAATCATCATGGACATGGAGCACCTCATCCTCCAGGCATGTCCAAAATCATTTTTAAGACATTTCAAATCATAATGAAAAAAAAATTGGCCAAGGTAATCCTGGACATGTCCATGAGCATCTCATTCTCCAATGGACATGTCGGAACCTTTGCTTACCATTTCATCCAGCAGTAATCGGATGTGTCCAATCTCTCATCTGGCCTCATCTTTTTCTACACCCAGAAAAAAATACTATATAAATAATAGTTTTATACTATTAAAAATAGTCAATAGGATAAATTATTATTTTAATCGGAAAATACCATTAAATACTAGAAAATACCATGACATTGCCATTGAGTTTATATGAAAAGATTTATTTTTTGTATACTATTAAATCAATAATTGTCCTGTTGACCAATGTAAATGGGATTTTAGGGATTTTTTTTTCTGGGTGTAATTATTTCTATCATCATTTGTTTCATTATTTTTCTCATCATTTTTCTCATCATTTTTCTCATCATTTTTTTTCATCTTTTCTCAACATTTATTTTCATCTTCAAATGATGAGAATTCGCGACGTTATGCTTTTTTCTCATCATTCAAGGATGAGTAAAATTGAAGATAAAAATTATTTTCATCATCAATGATAAGTACTTTTGAGATGAAAATTAATTTCGATCATTGAGCGATTTATTTTTTCTCATCAATGATGAAAATAAAAATATCGCTCATCATGAAATTTTTGTTCATCAATTTATATCCCTCATTTTGTGAGAGATATATTTTGATAGATATCTGAGGGATATTTTATGAACTCTGGGAAAGATACAGTAGTGTGTTTGGAGATTGTTCCACAAACGTATCATGAGACCGAAGAACAAATTTTCCCTATATTCCGTGATTCAGTTGAGAGTCGAGTTTTTGTTCCATTGGGGTTAAAGGGATGGTGAAAAGATACAGTAGTGTCGGTGGGTGTTTGGAAATTGTTCCACAAACGTATAATGAGACCGAAGAACAAAATTTCTCTCTATTCCGCGATTCAGTTGAGAGCCGAGTTTTTCTTCCATTGTTGTAAAAGGGATGGTGGAAAGTTGCAGCAGTGTTGGTGTATGTTTGGAGATTATTCCACAAACGTATCATGAGACCGAAGAACATATTTAATCTCTATTCCGTGATTTAGTTGAGAGCCGAGTTTTTCTTCTATTGGTGTACAAAGGGATAGTGGAAAGTTGCAGCAGTGTTGGTGTATGTTTGGAGATTATTCCACAAACGTATCATGAGACCGAAGAACATATTTAATCTCTATTCCGTGATTTAGTTGAAAACCGAGTAAACTACTGATCTGTGGGCTTGGTTCGATGCCCGAGTAAAACAATAACCAGTTGGGAAGGTTAGATCACATGGGAAATTTTAAAGTAGGTGTAATTATGATAGTTAGGATTATCAAAATTATAGTCGGTCTAAGCCGACTATAAATACCCTACACATATGTGTGGTTACCATTCAAATTGATATATAGGTCACCAGAGTATACGAATCCTGAAAATAACTACAAGCATTCAATCGCTGAAGAATTTCCATTCATTTGATACCCATATTTACAAATGGGTAGGTGTACCGAATTTCGATTTTTTTTTGTGAACCACAAGTCTTTTCGCCGGAAAACTTTATTATCATGTATTTGAGCATGATGTCAATATATATTTGACCAAAAAAGTTTACCTAAGCACGTACATAAAAATTGATCTTTATATGTACATTTTATATGAGGTATTTGAACATAAGTGGTCGGATCATAGGTCTAAATGTACCGATCTCGCCAATTTTTTCGCACATACAGCGTAGGTATTTTAGTAATCTAAGTTATAAGTTTCATTTATCTAGCTCTTCAATTTTAAAAGTAGTAGGTATTTCAACAGACAGACAGACAGACAGACAGACAGACGGACAGACAGACAGACGGACAGACAGACGGACAGACGGACATCGCTAAATCGACTCAGGAGGTCATGCTGATCAAGAATATATATACTTTTCCATACCGGAGATGCTTCCTTCTGGGTGTTACAAACGGCGTACCAAACTGAATATACCCTTTCACTCTTAGTGTAGGGTATAAAAATACACAACCTGATGGAATTAGGGCATGTATTTCCCTCGAACAGTTTTCGTTCTAATACCTATAAAAAAGGTTTACCAAACCCTTCAAAATGTTTGATATTTTTTGAGGTATAAGGTTCACATTTTATTTAGTAATAAAATTGCATTTACAGCACGTGGTACTACGCAAATTTGCAGACCGAAATCTACCAGAAATCATGTTTCATTTTTGTTCATGGCAACAAACCCCTCAGAGCAATACAAATATAAAAGGATTTTGTAAATTTCCTCCAACTCTATATTGACTAAAATAAAGAAAAGACTAACAAAAACTCAGCAGTTTGTTGACTCAAAAAAAGACAATGTAATTCAATTGAAATAACCAAGTGTCTGGTAGGTTCAAAAACTTTGTCGTTTTACAATTATTTTATCGTGATATTATCAAGAAATCATCATAATTTTTATGAACGTCAATTAGTTTGTTTATCAACTTATCTGTTGAAAATTTATTCATCATCTGGGTAAAACAAAAATTGTTTTTAAATCATTTTCGCTAATACGTGTTAATGAAATGATTCCGACATTAATCGGCATCGTTTGTACTTAACGCAGATTTTTTTTCTTTTTGTCTGAAAATGTTTTTATTATATTTTTATTTTGTTTTTTTGGTTTCACTCTAATTTGACTATCTTAATAACTCATCTACAATGGAGGTGCAACAAAATTTTGGCGGCACTTTATTTTACTACGAAAAATAAAATAATCAGACAAAAACAGTTCAAACTGTTTCGCGGGCGGTTGTCGTAAAATTATTTACTCATAAAAAATAATAATAAAATCCTACAATCTGTCAATGTTTTCGAATAATTTCCATAGGGTATCACATTAACAAAACAGCCATATTTAATGATGATAAAATAAAAAGTATCATAAATTAACTAATTTCCGTTGAAACCAAAGTACAGCGAAAAAGTTATTGTCGAAAAATAAAAATTACAAAAAAAAAAATACAATTCTTTTCACAAAATTTAAAGCCCATAAATTTCTTATCTTCAAATACTATTGCCACATTATACAGTAGATATTTGTGAAGAAATCAAAAAATAAACTACCTTAAATCGAATTGCAATGCATCATAAACATAAAATAAAAAGCGAGCTAATGGGTGTGAATTAAAATCTTGACATAGGTTCAGGATTCATTATCGCTAATAATCCAAATATTTGGTTTTCTATTTTCGGTTTTCATAGATTTCTGTTTTTTTTATAATTTTATGAAAATTGATGGCGTTTTAAGTAGCTGAAATTTTTATTTGAAGTTTTGTTGTGGTCTATAAAGCGATAAATACTTATAACATTAGTTCTCTAAATAGTATATGTTGAGATTTTAAAATTGGTATTGGAAAAAATGTGCGGCGTCATTGTATTGAGTTGTTGTGTGAGTCATTGTGCAGTATACAAAATTTTAGCTTTTATGACCTATAATGCCTAACCCTAGTAGAAATTTAGTGTCACGGGAAATTCTCGGGATTGTGTAGGTTGAACCGTAGAAAGATTAATAGGAGCATAACCTTGAAGTGTCCTTACAGTATCATTTTAAATCACATGTTATCAGTGATCTATGCACGATCTATGGGGATTAGTTATTATTTAACCCCCTTGGATTGCGTTTAGAGCCCAAAAATAATAATAATAGTAGTTTGGCGCTACAGTCCTGTATAGAACTTCGGCCGAGCTCTCTCACCATTTTGAGCTGTGCGTTTTATATTTGTACTCAAAGTGGTGGGACCTACAGTTTATTGTTTTACTCTCGTAGGTTTGCCATTTACTGCCGAGAGGTAGCGCGGTATAGAAAAATGTTTCTATGAAAAGATGTTGTTAGCCCCAGTCCAGGCTTGAACCGGGGACCTTTCGGCTCGCAATCCAACGCACTAACCACTGAGCTACCGCGGCTCAGTGGTTAGTGCGCAGCACAGCCCAAAAATGAGCTGAATTTGTGATAAAAATCTAAAAAAATGTAAAATATGTGACACCCTACTGATCGTGACCCTAATAAGATACCCGATAAGGAAACTGTTTTGTACCTGTTTGCTACTTCGTGTGGACCTCATAAGTACGCGATTCCAATAATCGGGATATAAAATTTCTATAGAATTAACGTTTTTACGAAAATTTGCGATGGTCTGTTCATTAGCAAGGCTCTCCTGAATAGTCAGTAGAAAGTATAATGACCAGGGCTAACAATCTAAATATATATATATATAAAAATGAGCATCACGAGAGAACGAACCGACGGATTTACCTGATTCTTTTTGTATTTTGTTCGTGTCAATGCAATAGTGGTTTTGGAAAAAAAAAGAAAAGTCGGAAAACCCCAAAGGAAAAGCCTGAAAATTAATATATAATCCATTGTCAGTCTAGTGCTGCATCCCGCAAAACTAGAAAAACTCTATGTTTGTCAATGCCTATGAATTTCCCGATATAGTTTGAATACATCGTTTACTATATTTGCTATCAAAACTTTCGATGCAAACACTGGTCACTGTGACCTTGTACTGCTTTACACCCAAAACTCCAGACCAAATTAGCTATAAAACGCAATCTGTTGTCTCCTGTAGTGAAATCTAGATATAGTTTCCTGCAGTTAGATGTTTCATTGGAGTTTAAAAATATAGGAATATGACAAATTTAGTCGAAATTGCGACTTATGAGATAATTTTTATCAAAAATATGGATTTTCATGGATTAACTAAAATATATGGATTTATAACTTATAATATGTATTTAAATATACAATATGAATTTGAATATGTTAGTCTTCAAACTGATCATTAATACTATTTTAATCTTAAATGTTCTTAAATTCAGTACATTAACTCTTAAGTTTGCTCTTAAGTTTGCCATTAATAAAGTTCATTGAACTTATTTTGTTTAACATTGATAATAAATTAACCGTTTAAATTATATTTTTCTTAAATCTGATATATGTTTATAATTAAAACAATTTTTGTTATAACTTTCAATTGTAATTGTTTTCAAAACATAGCAATATTAAGATTGTATAATTAAGAATTGACTGATTACATATTTTAATTGTATCGAAATCAAAAAAATATGATTAGATATAACAAATACATGCGAAATGCAAATCATAAAAATATTAAAATAATAAAGAAATAAATGATAAAGAAATAATGAAAGAAATAAAATTTAAACGATTGCCATATTCTAAGGAACTAAAATTGTTATAAACCCAATTAAAATTTAGGGTAAACAGTATTATGACCTGATCATGTTGGTCTCATAATTGGTTATGTTATGATAAGGAAAAATATCAATGACAATTTTCCGATTTGGCAGTAAATGAATTCTACTAGATTTACTCAAATAAAAAAAAAATATTCTCATATTTAAATGTAACTGAGACACAAATGATCATGAAGTGAGTTTGTAAAATTCATATATAAGAGTTTACGTTTTTGCTGGTAACATCGGTAATAAAAACTCTTAATCGTCTTATTACAATATTTTTATTTATCTTTTTGATTACGACAGCTGAGTAAATTTAACAAAAAATAGGTAAAAATGTCTGATGAAAACATTCGCTATTGACAGTTCGAGCACCTGTTTTTGTTATATTCGCAAGTTCCTCGTTGCAAAATAAATGTATTACATTTTATACTATACCTATGATGGAAACCTACAAAAATTCCAATTTAATTTTCGATTTCATTACTTTTTTATTCACACGTATCGATTCAAAATTTTGAATTTTTCTATTATTCGGGGATGTTCCATCATTATATTTAAATCGTATTTAATACGATTGAATTGGTTTTTCTTTCCTTTTAAAATTCAATAAATGAAATTCAATATCTTAAAAGTACTATTTCCTACATATTAAATTCCGAATTTTACAAACCGCTCAAGATTCCTATTTCCCTATTATTAAATTCCCATTTTGCAAAGCGTTAAAGAGGCCTCTTAAATAAATCAGATATATTATGTTTTTATCTGATTGTACGTGATGATCACGTTTGCGATTATACGATTTGACAAGTTGAAAAGACAAAAATATATAAATAATAAACAAACATTTAATACTATTTTTATTGATTTGCGTCAGAGTCAAACTTCAAATGATATTGATCGAACGACCGGTTATTTTTTTTTTTTTATTTCCATGACGTTCATATACGTGAAAGGATGGACGTAAATACTCTTGACTGATGTTTAATTGAATGTCACAGACATTGATTCGATTTACTGATAAAAATTGAATTCTTAATAATAATGACAAGTGGTTATTGTTTCGAATACATTTTTAATCAAAAAATAAATTGACAATTAATGGTATCAAACTAAACTGTGTAACAAAAAAAAAATATTATTTTGCATAATTCTACTATAAAGTTTTGTAATAAATATAGGACTGTTAATTATTACTTCCCGGTGGGAAATGTCATCAATGATTTTTGTATGCTTTACCTATGTCAGGCCAGGATCATCGATGACCGATAGCATTTTCGCCCTGCAAAGTATTGATGACATTTTCATACAAATGTCCTTCAATTCATTCATGACGTGCCATTAACCATGTCATGCACGTCATTCATAGATACAGTATCGAAAACATTTCAACAGGTTATTTTCATGTATATAAACAAATTTGATAGGTTATTTATTATTTATCTAAGAAAGTTACATTAATAATATCTTAATTGGCCAGATGTTCATAATGTCGTTATCTTTAATACAATGTCCTTTATGAAATAGTTGTAGACATATTCATCAATGACAAATTTTCCAATGCCCGCGATTCATTATTGATGCCATTGTCGTCAATGATGTCATTTCCGCAGGCATATTGTATTTATAGTCTACTTATAATTTGACCAAGGACTCTTTTTTCACCGTAAAATAATTTATTATTTTTTTTTTTGAGAATTTTTGTCTCGGGGCAGAAATCTCTCGTCCGCGTAAGATTTTTCCGGGGGAGTTTTGTCTCGAAAAAGAATTTCCTGGAATATAAATTGTCTTGCGAATGTATTGTGCGTAAATTAATATTTTTGAATGTGTTGCACAGTGTTAATATGCAATTAACGATTTATATAATTTAAGGACATTGATAATTTTGCAGATATACGTGAGAATAATACTATATAATTTATAAACTTTTCAACTGGAGATCATAGATAACTGACTTGGCATTTCTCCCAGCTGACTGAACACACTTCAAGAACGTGCCACTCACATATTAGAGATAATTTATGAGAGTTTATTTATTTCAGTTTTGTTGCATAAAATAAATATGCCATGTGACATTTATCGAAATGCGATTAGCTATTTGGTCGTATAATTGAGTTAATACAACGGCCTTGAAAAATCCATAATTAATATTTTGATGCGTGATTAGAGCAATACGCATGTTTTGAAATCTTCATTGTTTTTTTTTTTAATTATCCCATACATCATTTTTGTATAATTTGAGATTGATGATTTTTACTGCATACTCAGTTTTTTTTTCTTAAGTGACATTTAAAACAAATTTAAATTTCATCACTCTTTAGAAATAAAAATAATTTGCAGCACTTTACAATAGGGTAAACACATTTATAACCAACGAAGTGATTTCCCATAACCACTCGGAAATAACTGAAATTTGGTAAAAATATTATATCTTATTAAACTAAAAAAACATTTAAATTTTGGACCTAAAAAGTTTCCGAAATAAGGTTCACAAAGATGGGTGAACTTAATTGCGGTTATCTTAAAAAATGGTTTACGTACAAGATCAATTGAAGCGTTGGGTGCAATAAGGGTATGGGCATCATAACCCCCTTTTTGCAATATTCGCAACGAATGATTCGAGCATTCTCTACTATCCTCCTGCGAAATCCCAGATCGATTGCATAAAGTTTATTGTCGATTTATGCACTTATGTCTATATACAAACATATTTTTTTTATTTTTAATTTTTTTACAGAATCAAGCCTGATTCACACGATTGAATAAAGGACCAACTTTTGAATCAATCGTGTGATTGCCGAATTTTTGTGTCGAAAATTGGGCAATCACACGATTGATACTAAAATTATTTTGAAAATTGGTTCAAAAGTTGGGCGCATGATACAAATATATACAGGTACGATCACTCTCTCATTTTTTTCCAATGTTTACTTTAGCTGACACTAGGCAAGTTTTTTGAAGTTTAGATTTAAAAGCAAAACAAAATCGACAATTAAAAAAAAATCTCATATAAAATTCTATAGAAATGAAAAATAATTATCAAGGTATGCTTTGAGATAACTTAAAAATGTTCTCAAAAATTTTTATAATCAAAACAAAATCTGAAAAATAATTTTAATTTTTTCTTTGAACATAAATTTCAAAATTTGAAAATTTGAATTTGAATCAAAACAAAATATTCCAAAATGTGTCAAAAACACTTGCCTAGTGTCAGAGTGATCGTACCTGTAAATATTTGTATCATGGTTGGGCGTTTATTCAATCGTGTGAATAAGTATTCTGTATTTAACAAATTCAATATAGTTTTGAGCCATTTTGACCATAATTTATATTTATATACATTCATATTAATAAGTATATCTTAGACTACGCCCAATAAACCTTTTTTTCTTTCATTTATGTAATGGTGCTATCTTTAAAACTCAATACGCCCACTTTTATTTCTCGTTTTATGCAATAAGGGCGTATAAATCATGCATTTTAATTAATTATTAATATTAATAGTAGTTTTAAAAATAATTTGAAAAGGGCAGTTCAAATTTTATTGGAAAATAGTATCGTTTCATTACTATATATATGAGATGCGGACATTCAAAAACTCTAAAAGCAAATATCTCAAAACTTGCTTTTTCACATAACTCCCTTATTGCACTCAACGCTTCAATTGAGATATCGTTTAAAAGGTATTAAGATGACCTTGACGTATGTAAGCAAAGAATTTTTATTTGCAAAGGTTAAAGCTAGATTTTGGGAAGATATTTCTCAACAAAAAAACCATTAGATGCAATGCGTTAGGCATTTTAACGATATTTTTGCCATATTCAAATCGAATGATCCCAGCAGTGCCTACTACACTACTGTGAAATCCCAGATCGATTGAATAAAGTTTTTTTCGTTTTATACACGACCATACCCAGCCGCTCGGATTAAACTGTAGCTTCCATCACTTAAAAAAAAAACTTTTAGTTAAAAAAAATAAAAATTTCGCGGTATTTAACCTTTTCTAAAAATTCTGTTGTTTTAGTTCTACCTATGGATTTAAGAGAATAAAACGGCATCAAACTTAATTTTTGAATTATTTATTACAGGGACTAAAAGCTATTAGAATATCGGTTCCGGTTCGGGTTCCAAGATTTTTAAATTGTGGTTCCGGTTCCGATGCCGGTTTCAACCAACAAATTTAATGGGTTTCGACTCCGGTTCCATACATTTTTAATAACGGTTCCGATTCCGGTTCTTTGCGTTCCCTGACAGGGACCATACTATCTGTTCTGGTTCTGGTAACGATATTTTTAAAATAGCGGTACCGATTTCAACCAGAAAAAAATATATATCTTCCGATTCCAGTTCCGGTTCAACACATTTTTAATAACGATTCTGGTTCCGAAAATCTAAACGGTTCCGGTATTATTGTGTCTCGTCGTGTTTCTTCGTGTCTTTTAAAATCCCGTGTTTTATCGTGCTTCTCGTGCGTGCCTGTAAATTTACTCGTCGGGCTCGAGTAAATGTACTCACGTACACTCACTCACGGTATTTTTTTGGTCTACTCACACTCACGCGTGATCACGTGAATCACGCTCACATGCCCATCTATAGTTCAAACAACGAACGAAGAAATGAATGAAGAAACGAACTACCCGTGTGGTTCGAAGAACGACAAACGAACGAGGTACTGGTTTTGTGAACTACCCGGGTTTTGTTAACTACCCTGGTAGCTCAAACAGATAATACACACGTTTTTTCGGATATTTAAACTACCCGGGCTTTCGAGCGTCCGGGTACCCGCCACTCCATGCCCAAGCAACGTATTCGGTTCTCTGAACTGCTAAGACGGTTGTTACAGCCAAAAGTAATAGAATTCCAGTTTGAACTACAAACAATTTCGAACAGTTTTATGTAATTTTTTATGCAATGATAATATTTCTAGCCCTAACCGAACGAATATGGCAGTTTAGTCCACAAATATGTAGAAAATTCCTTTTATCTGAATGTGGTGGTTGTTGTAACTTACTTTTCCATTTTTTCAATCTCATGCCAAAATACGATTTCTTTGTGTGTCTTATTAATTAAAAACACTCAAAATATATATTTTTTAACGCGTATTTAGTTAGTTTTACGACGATATATTTAAAATGTTAACGCCAATCAACTTGTACTTAATAACTAAATATAGCTTCATGAATATGTCATTAAGTTATTAAATAAAACCGAATGGAAAACCCTTGTGGCTATTGTATGGAATTGCAAAAAACTGCAGTGTTTTACGATTTTATGGGTTTTAAAAATACATAAAATTTTAGATACTCGAAAATATTTATAAGAAAACAAAAATGGTTTATCCTATTTATATTGAAAAAAGCACCTCTCAGATGTGGGATTTTTGTAAACATATCTTAATAAAAAAAATGTTTTTTATTTGTTTGATTTATTCACATGCAACAGGTGTGTACGACGACATCTGCTACTCAAACAGACTGACTGACAGACAGACAGCCAACACGACTAACAAATAGACCGCTCAGACGTTGGGGGTTTTCGCATATACAACATACATATATCAGATGTCGAAGTCAGATGTTGGATACGATTGTTCGTACGCCTCACTCAACTTTGTATGAACGTGTAAATTATTATTAATTATACTTGATCTATAAATTGTAATTTGCGTTGCTAACCGTGCCCATTAACGTGGCTAAAATTAAACTTGCCCCGCGACATATTGTTAAATATGCAAAAAATTAAATTACAATTAAAATTATACATTCAAGTGAGTAACAAACGGCATTTGTATGTCAATCAGAACTGACAGCTGACGTCTGTCTCTTCGCATCGTTTTTATTATGATTACGCCCTGACATATTCAAAGATTTATGTTTTTTTGTACATAGATTTTATAATGCGCGCGAACTTCATTCATATAAGGAAGTGATAAACGATTTGCACGTATTTATTAAAGGGGCTTGTAGTTGGCTCATTCACAAATGAATTTATATTCATTAAACACCCATAATAAACATTTTGTGATTCCCACTATTTAAAGTATTCTATGAGTTCTTTTTTTTTACACCCAGAAAAAAATACTATATAAATAATAGTTTTTTTACAATTAAAAATAGTCAATAGGATAAATTATTATTTTAATAGGAAAATACCATTTAATAAAAAGAAAATACGATGACATTGCCATTGAGTTTATATGAAAAGATTTATTTTTTGTATACTATTAAATCAATAATTGTCCTATCGACTAATTTTAATCTGTGTGTATATGAATAATTTTATCATTCTAGTAAAACTATGAAGTATATAAGTAGTAAAATTTTAATAGTGGTTTTGTAAATTATGTACGTTATAAATATAGCTGTCAGTTTATGATCGATGAGAATTATGCTAATTCGCAATTATGTTTCAGCTTCAGTTTTTATAACAAAAACTCTAAATAAAAACAATGTATTTTTGATTTTTATTCCAAGAACTACGATATTATGTTCTTTAGTAGATAAATATCTCGAAAATTGATTTATGTTAAATCAAAAAAATATTTCAACTATTAGATATTGATTAACCATATCTATAATGGATTTGCAACAGTTTCCTTAAACAATGTATATTTCTTCTTAACTACGCATTATTACGTCCTATTTAAAAATAGGAAATATTTCCTCACTAAACATTTTAAATATTTTATGATTCTTAAATGAGTCATATTTTTGTACGTGAACCCTCATATATGAGCTTTTAAAAGCAGGCTTGGGAATTGTGCGCTCCTTAACAGAACGCGCTCGTATGTATTTGTGTCATTAACAATGTTTCAGCGTTCATGTGTCCGCGCCGCGCAACAGTCGTTAGCTCGCTGCTGTAAAGTGAGAAACACGAGCTAACCGAACTTCAATCGTCCAACCGAGCTGAGCATGCAGCATCGTTACTCGCTGTTCGATCTTCTGTTAAATGAAGCTCTCGAAATGTACAGCGGCTCGGAGTTGCTCGTTTTTAAATTATTTCGTTTGCAACAGTTCTTTTGCTGTTTTTGAGTTTATTTTTGTTTATTATTAAATTTGATGCATGTGTTACTAAATATAGAACATTAAATATGTATTAAAAGCAAATTTACAAAAAGAGCGAGTCAACCGAGCGGTCGAAATGTTGTGGTGCTCGGAGTAGCGCTCTAGCGTAACAGCTCTTAACTCTGTAGACCGAGCTGTTGTGTTTGTTTGCGACTCAACATAAATTGAGTTCGGCGAAAAACAACAGCGCTCGAAGGTTAAATCGAGCGCGCAGTTTCTGCGATGCGCAGTTTGTTTACTGTTCCGAATAAATATGCTGTCACTCGTTTGTTGTTGAGAGAGCTAGTTTTAAGCTTTTTTACGTGTTCTTGAGCGAACTTTCCGAAGCCTGTTTAAAAGAGTAAAAAAAAAAAATATCCAATCCCGAATCCTGGGTAGAAGGCACGATTTATGAGCCTAAAAACCTTCATATTTAAAAGACTTTTTTATACTTCCAAAACACTCATATTTGAGCCCTTAAATGCTCCCGCACGTATTTATGAGTCTTTTAATACTCCAAATACATTCATATATGGGCACTCATTTATGATCCCAAAAACTCTCACATTTATGAGACTTTTGATCTTGAGGAGCTAAATGGCTTTCAAAACTCAAGGTAGAGAATACACACGCACTAACCTGTGAGCTACCGACTTATATAAAATCTATAAACATAAAATGTATATAACGTCTGTTTATATCGTCATTTTTTTTAGTTTTTACTTTATGTATGTATTTTACAAAAACACTTGTTACAAAAACAGTTCTGTCACATGCATTCATTGTCACGATTTTGTATTATTACTTGCAAATTACTACAATAAATTTATACAAATTACCCCGTCAATAAAATGTGGAAATTAAGGGACTTTCCACATTTATGCAATATCAGAATGGATCACATAACTTTTAAAAAATCATGTAATTCATTTTGAAGAGTTGGGGTTTTTCTTAAAACAATTATTAGATGATATTCTTAGTAAAATGGCATGTATAACATTATTATTTAAATATTTATACAATTTTTTCATCAATTTACCTATGACATGAATTCAGACCGTATTTTGATATAATACAACCGACAGAGACGTGATATTTTTGGAATTCTTTATACACTCCTTCAATTCATACTCTGCATTTTAGGGGAAACATTTTATTTTTGTCTATAAAAAAGTACCGGCGAAAACTTTTATTGTGAAAGTTTTTTTTACATTATTTTCGTGCGTTTTATCCACAATTTTCTTTTACGGGGAAATACAACATACTGTTGTAGAGCTTATTCGCCTTTTCCATCTTTGTGTCTATACTTCTGAGAAATAAAAAATAAATATAAAATAAGAATACGGTTTTTAATTATTTTGTACCTTGAAGAAAAACATTTAGATGTGGATTTAATCGTAGCAGGGCACTTCTCCGAAAGCCATTTCCCCGATTCGACATTTCCTCGAACGGCCATTTCCCCGAAATGGACAACTCCACGAAATGGACTCTTCCCTGAAATGGACACTTCCCCGAAAGAAATTTGCCCGAAGGCATTTCCCGAAGTGGACACTTCCCCGAATGGATATTTCCCCGAAATAGACATTTCCCCGATTGGACATTTTCCCGAACGCCCATTTTCCTGAATAGACATTTCCTCGAAATAGACATCCCCGAAATGGATATTTTCCCGAAATGAAAAATTCCCCGAAATGGACATTTCCCCGAAAGCTTTATTTTATTCTCTTAGTATTTTTGTTTATAAATATTTTTTTCGGAATCCGTGTAACACCGCAAAAGTTTGCTTTTATTTTGTATAACGTTTTCGTAAAACGAATCGGTTTTATACGTATAACGACAGTTATTTTAATTAACTATTTGAAATCAAAACAATAACAACACAGACACCCTCTTGAGCTCATCCACCTATTCTAGTCATTCATCCGCTCACCACATATGTAGTGAGTGCAGTTCAAGTTGTCAGCTGTCAGAAAGTTTTGAACTTCATTCAACACAATCGAACCAAAGATTAAATGACGGTGATCAAATAATAAATATAGCCGTGCTAACCGACTGCCAAACTCTTATCAGTCAACAAAAAACCAAACGAACCCATGAAGTGAAAAATGTGACACTTGTGAAGAGCTCACTACTTGAATAGCTCCAATCCAAATCACTCTTTCTGCGTCGTGTAATCAAAACTTATCAACAAAAAATAAAAAGTACTCGTGCAATCCAATAAGCAACGATGACGCTCAAAGTGTTTCTAATACATTAACGATCAAACTAATTCAATCGATACTTTGAGTAAATAATATTCGTGATTTGAACGCAAGTTCGCTCATTTAAACGAACGTTTACCAAAGTATTGCCAACTTGAAGAGTTTTATTAAATGATTTTTAAGTTTTTTTCGTTTATGTGAAGACACTAGGAATCTAGATTTTTTAAATTTTTAGTTAATTAATAAACAAAAAAACTGTAAGTCTTATTCAGAAAATTTAAATTTTGTTTTAAAAATCTATTACAATTTAGAATTACTTAAAAAACTGAACAACTAAATAAATTAAAAGTCATACAAGGGCTTAAAGATCTGAAAGAACCAATAACACTGTTCTACAAGGATTTTCTACAGAACTGAAACTTATCATCTGACAGATATCGGTCTCCTGATTCATGCTGCGTACTCATAATTTGCCCACCACGTCGAGATTCGAGTCAAAAAAGGCCATTTTTAGTACTTTATATCGCAATTTATCGCTCGATTTCGACATGCTGCAGATGCCAATTTTATCACAAAAGGAAATAAGAACCTTGCGCAATGTTTTTGCTGTCAAATTTCTGAAAAAATGTTTTAAACTATATTTTACTGAATTTTTTTCTGAATATTTTTTAATGTTTGTATAAGAAATATTTCATTAAAATGGAGGGAAATTCACGCAGTCATACTGAAATAATATAGTGAGGCTAGGTGCAAAAACAGACAAAATTATTTACATGTGATGTCCGCATTACAGGGAACCATGATAGGAAAAACATGCACTGCGTAATAATCTGGTGTGAATTTGATTCAGCAGGCCGCAAAAGTGTTAAAGAAACTGGCAAGAACTAAACGAATTGAAATAACAGTAATTCTTAAAGAGCTAAAATGACAAAAAGTAATAAAAAATCCAAAATAACTAAATACAAAATTTTAACGAATATAAAAACATCTACATATATTGCTATGTAAACGTTTAAACGATTTTGATGAAGTAAATTTCATGTAACCTTAGTTTACAATAAGAGTTTTTGGAATTTGGAATCTTGAATTGAGCAATTTAAACTCTGGTTTACATATTCGCGGTAGCTCAGTAGTTAGTGCGTTGGACAGCAAGTCGAAACGTCCCTGGTTCAAGCCTGGACTGGGGCTAACAACATCTGTTCATAGAAACATTTTTCTATACCGCGCTACCTCTCGGCAGTAAATGGCAAACCTATGAGAGTAAAACAATTGCCTATGAAAAGCTCTCACTCGCCATTCGGATTCGGCAATAAACTGTAGGTCCTTTGAGCACAAATATAAAACGCACAGCTCAAAATGGTGAGAGAGCTCGGCCTAAGTTCTTATTGGACTGTAGTGTCAAACTATTATTATTATTACATATTTTAAAGTAAATTAGGTTTTGATTCGATTATTCCGATTTTAAATAAAGAGTCTTCATTGGTGTAAAATTATATCCCTCCTTTCTTCGATAAAAAAAATGTTTTTTATTAACTCCATTTTAGACGAGTGATGTGGAATTTTTTACATTAAACTTTTTTTAATATCATTTTTTTATATTTTTCCTAGTAAAAATTTACCCTATTAGGGAAGATATGATCAGGAAAGGATCATCAGTCGGGTTGTGCCAAGGTCAAAAATATATTCATTACTTCCCGGTTAGTAGATCGCTTGGTTAGTGTGTTGGACTACGAGCCAAAAGGTCCCGGGTTCGATCAGCGATTAGCTCCTGCCAACGTCTGTTCATAGAAAACATTTTTCTATACGACGCTACCTCTCGGCAGTCAATTGCAAACCTACGAGAGAAAAACATTGACCAAGAAAGCCATTCGAATTGGGCAATAAACTGTAGGTCCCACCACTTTGAGTACCAATATAACACACACAGGTCAACACAGAAAATAAACGGGTTCATAATATTAACGAATGCTGTTCATAGAGGCAAATTCATACGTTTTAATGCAAGATACATTGTGACAATGTACATTGTCCTGTAACTTGTTTGTAAATTTAATGATCAGTTCATTTTCAGTAAGAATCAGTGTTCATAATACGCACAAATAAATTTAATGATTTTTTTCATACTTCAATGAATTATATTCATTGAAATACTGCAGTAGACATTTTGCATGTTCGTTTTTCGTGTTCGTTGCTAGTAGCGTTAGCTGCGCTCTGCTGCTATTAATTCCCAGAAAGCTGCGACAAATGTAAGAAGTAGTTGCGAAATGAAGTGAAATGAAGTGCGAAATTACATTTAATTTATACTATTATATTTAATGTATATATTAATTGAATTTACATTAAAATAATAAAATGAAAAAACTTTCTGAATTCACTTTTGTTTATGATCTCGTTCATTAAAGTATGTATTCGATTCATTGCGATTCATTGAACTCTCGAATTCAATATAGCTAATGAAATATTCATTGTAATTATGAATATTTGTCATTTTGTTTCATGATCCGTACATTGTAATTCAATGAATTTGTACATTGAAGTATTACCGGAAATTCGTTGTGACAATGAACAATTACATTGGACCAATTTTAACGAAATATTCTTTGTGATAATGTACTTTTTCATTGTAGATGTGTACTTTTTTGGTTCAGTGAAATGGTGTGAAAATTCGGCCTAGGTTCTTAAGAGCTATAGGGTCAAACTATTATTATTATTATATACATCTTAATTATGATCCTAGTATAATTTATACTTGGGATTAGGTGATTTATTTTTTTATATATGTATATACATATAAAGGAATATTTAGTTTGTCTAATATGCAATTGTTTTTATATGGAATAATGTATTTTAAGTAAGACGAGATATATTGGAAAGTGTTTATAGTATTCTATTTTGGAAACTCTGATCCTACTAACAAATACCTTTCTCCTATTTATAGCACTGACACACATTTGGTATTCATACCATAGTGTTTAAAATACTTAGTGTGCCTCACAATATCATAATATTTTTTTAGTATTCCTTGTTTTTATTGTGGTATTTGGCTGGTCAAAATACTATGAATTGTTCGTAGTGTATGGTAGTTTGCGTTTAAAAACAAAAGTGTTTTCCGAAAGCATTTTGTCAAAAATAAGGTCTTTTTCTGAAATGCCACAATGAATTCTAAAAAAATAAGTAAATTATTTAAAATGACCACGATCTTGCAAATTTCAATGTAATGAAGTTATAATATTTAATATCGCAATAAAAATAAAAACATTGTTTTCACTGTTATATGAAATTGGTAAAAGAAAAATAGAAATTCACTCGACTTTTAGAATATAATAATAGTTTGGCGCTACCATCCTATAAGAACTTAGGCCGTTCGAAAAAAAAAAAAATTGTTGTCGGAATTTTTTTTTTTTTTATATTTTTTTGTTATTTTTTAAATAAAAGTTTTGAATTATTTTCTAAAAAAATATTTTTTTTTTTTGAAAAAAAAATAGTACAACAATATTTATCATATTGAATATTATATTCATAAATATTATGAACAAATTCATCAATATGACTATTCAAATTCATTGTATTGAATATTTCGTTCTTCACTATGATGTTCGATGGAATGAATAAGTTCATACATATATAATGAATGCATTCATCAATATATCATTTAATGAACGGTGGTGGTATCAATATGATGGATCTGGTAGTTGGAGAAAAATTATAATATATATGAATAAATTCATCATATTGATGAATTTTTTTTTTAAATGAAAGTTTTTTTTTTGTTGAGGTATAAAACTTTAAAATGAAATAAAACATATAAAAATCGTGATAATGGCCATAAATGAATGAATGCATTCATCAATATATCATTTAATGAACGTTGGTATCAATATGATGGATCTGGTAGTTGGTGAAAAATTCATAATATATATGAATAAATTCATCATATTGATGAAATTTTTTTTCAATGAAAGTTGTTATTTTTTTTTTGTTGAGGTAACTTTAAAATGAAATAAAACATATAAAAATCGTGATAATGGCCATGAAATCTCATTATGAATCTTAGCATTTGCCATTTTTATCTCTCTGTTTTTTTTGTTAATTCATAATTCTGATTTCAAAACAGCTGCTTTGCAAAAATAGATTAGGCAACACTGTCAATGTTTCGGTTCTAAGTTGGGGTTGCTACTTCGTGAATCGATCGGTAAGTGCGGACAGAAAAATGCCGCAAGATCAGGCACAAATTAATAAAATACAAGAGCGCATTATAAATTAGAGCCGGGTACAAATGAGCGCGCGATCGTACAAACTCGTTATCTCAGTGTCTCTCTTTTAACTCTTTTTCGTTGCGTCGCTCTTGTTATCGCTCTTAGCACCTTAGGGCCTTAAGTCGAATTCATTCATTACGATGCTTTATCGTCGCATAATCTAGCTGTTGGCCGAATGCCTGACTAACTGAATGACTGACTGAGTGCTGGCTGGCTGACTGGCTGGCTGCATAAACGGCTAATATGCGTAATCGTGCTCTACGACAACGCCACCGACGGCGATTTGAGTTCGAACATAATAATGATTTGAGTTTTGGATTTGCTGGATAACGCTTCGGCGGTTTTCATTATAATACGAAGTGACAGCCGCCGTTGGACACTCAGTTGACGAGATCCCGGCGTGCGGTAAAGACGACGACGGCATAACTAGATTTTGTTTAAAATTTGTTAACACACCATACTTGAAAAACAAAAACAACAAAGTTATTAAAAGAAAATCTTTTTTGTGTAGCATTTCGTCGACGCATTCTGAAAACGCACAGAATTTTGCGAAAATATAAAAAAAAAACAAAATTGTGCTAAATTGAAATATTTTATTTATGCTGAAAATTTATTGAATGCAAATAAAAAAAAAAAGTACAAAAACAGTTTAAAAATTAAAATTTTATTTTAAAAAATTAATCAAAAATTTAAATTTTTGAAAACATTCGAATATATTTAAAATAATAAAAAAAATAGTGTAAAATAAAAATCAAACAACTGTAAGCTACAAAAAAAATGTTTAAAGTTCAACGGTGTATTTTTGCAATTACAACGCGTTTTCATTTCTAAATTTAAATATTCAAAAAATTATAAAAAATTACTACTAAATACAAAGAAAACCAATTAAACAATAAAAAGTCTACGAAATACAATAAAAAGTCTATAACGCTATAAAATGTCTGTAAGAAAGTCTATTAATAAATGTTAAATAAGCTTTTAACAACCATTTACAACACTGTTTAAAGGGTAACCTTTAGGAAAAATACCAACAGCACTTCTACAACAACAACAACAGCAACTAAATTAACAACAATGCATTAAAGAAACCTAATTATACTTTAAAATATGCATAATTTTATTATTCACGGACATTGTTTATTTATTTTTTTGTGGCGTTTTTTTTTAATTGTTATAAAATATAAATGGAAATATGAAAAAAATTAAATGATTTTGCACCTTTTTAATTAATTAATAATTTCAAGTTTACGTTTGGGACGCATGCGCAGCAGCTTGCGCGCCAAAGCAAATCTATTAAAAAGCGCCAACAAAAGTTTTTGAATACGAAAAAAAAATATATATATTTACTTATGTGAGATTTTAGAGTTTTTTTTTATTCATTTTTGGTTTTAATTATTTAAATGTTTTTTTTTTTATTTATTTAAATGTTTTTTTTTATTTATGTAAATGTTTTTTATTTATTTGAATTTTGGTTTGGTCTAATTTTTTGCCTAAAAACAAAGACGTTTTTCGAAATTTTTCAAAAATAAATATATTATGGTTCAAAAATAGTTTTGTAAACGTATAAAATGTTTTACAGAAAATTTTGAGTGAAATTTTAAATTATAAATTAATTAAAAAGATAAAAAAATACTATTTTTCATATGAAACTTAATGAAAACTTGATACAAAAATAAAACTGAGTTATAAAAATTACTTTTATAGAATGTGGCACAAGTACTGCCTAATAGACATCTGCACAAATGGTTTTGAAGTTTCCTCTGCAAATATGCACTACTGCACTCTACAATTTTGAATTCATTTCACAAATGACAGTCGACGGTATTATGGTAAAGTCTCTAAACGATTTCACTTCACTGCAGTATTTGTTTCATAGGTGTCAAGTGCTGTCAAAACATTCAACATTCAATGTTTTGCAAAACAAAACAAAACCAAACGACAATACTGTCCCTGAACATGCAACAAATACAGTGGGTGCAGCAAGTGAGCGAAACGAGTACCGAGTGACAAGACGAACATTGAAAACAACAACAAATCTGCCGCTCTGCGTTCGACGGCAGTAATGAAAGTTCCTTAGGTTAAGAATAATAAAAAAAAAAGAAAAATGCAGTACTTAGTGCATTAGTGTACTTAGGTGTCCTAAGCAGTTCATTTCAGTTTTTGAATTTTTATTGCACATCATCATAGACCTCTTCACTGCAGTTTTGTTTTGTTTGTGTTTTGTTTTGACAGTACTGCTGGCTAATATTATTTGTTTTGACAGTACCTGGTGATTATTTGTTGTGAGTAAGACATTCATTTGATTGTCAAGCATAGAGTTGACGACAGTAAATGTTTTGAAACGAAACGAAATGCACTTGTGCAGATGTCTACTGTCTAATATTCCAGTCTTGATGGTGATTTGTTCAGACTAAAAAATTATTTAAATTCAGTTGTGATTTCAGTGCTAAGTTTTCTTGTTCGAATAATTTATATACTTCAGGACTGACTTCAGTGCTTAGGAGACATGCCTTAATACCACATATAATTTAGGTACGAATACTGCCCTGCATTAAATTGATCTGAATACGCAGTACTAAATTCAATCGTGAATTCTTCGGGCTTAGCTACACCCAGAAAAAATACTATATAAATAATAGTTTTATACTCTTAAAAATAATCAATAGGATAAATTATTATTTTAATCGGAAAATACCATTAAATACTAGAAAATACCATGACATTGCCATTGAGTTTATATGAAAAGATATATTTTTTTTTTGTATACTATTAAATCAATAATTGTCCTATTGACCAATGTTAATGGGATTTTAGGGATTTTTTTTCTGGGTGTATTTTCTGATGGACAATATTATAAAATTTTAAATTTGAAATGATTTAGGTGCGAATACTGCCCTAAATTAATCAGATTTGAATATTCAGAACTGAATGCAATCGTGATTTCTTCAGGACTGAGCTCATTTCTGCTGGCTAATATTATTCAATATAAAATTTGAAATGATATATATTAAAAACACTTGTTCGCATCATTTGTTACAAATATTCGAACAGTAATTCAAATAAACTCACGATTTAATAATTGTTTTACTATTAAAATTAGTCAATATGATAAATTATTAGTTTAATCGTTACAATACTACAAAATACCATTAAATTAATGAGTTTATATGCAAATATGTATGTTTTGTATACTATTAAATCAATAACTTTTCTATTGACAAATTTTAATGAAATGTTAACTTATATACAATATCTCACCAATGAGTTTCAAATTACAAGTTTTAATATTCTTCAACTTTTAGAAAATTCTTTTATAAAAACTAAATTTAATTACAAAACAAACAAACAAAATGCACTTGTCGCATTTTAATTTCCGTGCAGCACGCACACCATCACTCACCACTGACGGCTATTCATTTTATTTTTATTTATTTATTTATTTAAATTTGCTGTAATTGCGCGATCTTGTCAGACAGAGTGTCGCATGCGTGCGTGCGTTCGTTCGTTCAGTTGATCATTTGCCGCCAAGCATTTATTACTTGACACAACTACTACTTGTCCGCCAAGCTAACGCAAAGTCAACGCATATGCAACGCAAACGCAACGTAAACAAAAATAAAAATGATACGGATATAAATTTGTCTCGTTGCCTAGCAACCTACATAATCATATTCAACACGTGCGTTTGTTTGCTGGGTTTGCAATTTCCATCAACTCATCGTTGTTGTTGTCGTCGTTTGTAGTTTGATTGGCGCTCAATTTGATTTGCATTTTTGCGCCAAAGTTGAACGACTTCTGCTGCATAAATTTACATCTAAATGCAGGCATTACCATTATTTATTAGGTGTCGCATTTAAAATTGTGTTTATCAGCGAAGATCAATCATCTCGATGTTTTTTGTGACCTTTATTTTATGCGCTCTTTTAATTGTTTAATTTATAATGCGTTATAAATAAGTTTAATTCAATTTAAACCTTTTAAATACGACTGCAAAGACCCTTTAATCGATGTTTAAATTGTTTTTATATTAAAAAGAAGTAATTAAAAAAGGTTAATCGAATAATAAAACAAGTTTTCAATGGCATTTTCTTATAATTTATTTGCATTGAAATTCTAAATTTAAAACAAGCTTATTGGAAGCTCATTAAAAATATAACACCACTAAAGATATTAAACCAGTCACTTCTTTTGATTAAAAATATAAAAGACTGAACAATTTAAAAAAAAAGCATTTCAATCAAATCCTTTTATTAAAAGGTTTTTCTTAAAAAAAAACCGCTTTATAATTTACCATACCCTAAAATATATTTATTTTTAAACATTTCCACTAATTCTTTAAACAAAAATCGTTCTTAGGGTTCTTTTGTTATAAAATGAATGTCGCTCAATGTGCGTCAGAGTTTTTGTTTTTTTTTTTGTTAATAAATAATTTCTGTCTCCATTTATTCTATACAATGTCTTTTTTTTTGTCATGGTACCCTAACGACTATAGGATGTTAATTCAAATTACAGCTCTCAGCAACGTCAAATAAATTAACACCTCATTACGTTGACAAATAAAATTGTCAATTATTTATACAACCTGTTTGTTATTCACATGCAAATATTAAATTTGAATAAATAAACATTTGAAATATGATCACTTTTTTAATGAGACAAATTGTAATGTGTATCAAAATTTTGTATTAAATAACAAAAATAACGTTTGTGTTTTTCCGAAGCACAAAACAAAACTGTTATATCAACAATAGTGTTTGCTATTTAAACAATTCAAGCGCTTTTTACATTTGTTCGGTAAATATTATGAATACTTTCAATACTACAAAAATACTTTTAAAAATAAAATGCACTTTTGTTTCTAAATAGAGATATATGTAGGATAATTTGTCTCATAATTTTAAGAATTTTTCATTATGATAGAATGAATATTATATATTCTAAGAAATTAAAATTGCATAACTATATCTTGTATATTTCACATATAATGAGTAACTAAATAGTTTTATATGGTTATATGTATGGTAGCTGGGCGTGGCCGCTAACCGATTCTGTTCATTTCTGAACTTAGACTTAATCTTGGTCTAAAACTTATTTAAACAAAGTTTCATTGAAGTTGGTACTGTATATTACGAGTTATTATGTATACGGTTTAACTGACAGACAGACTGACTGACAAGTATACATTTACTATTCTGAGTAGATAAGCCTTATAAACTTCTCTTTACCAACTAAGACTCTTATATAAATAAATTATATTTGATTTTTTTAATTCATTTAAAATGTCATAACTATATCTTGTATATTTTACGTGCAATGAGTCACTAAATAGTTTTATATAGTTTATATGTATGGAAACTGGGCATGGCCGCTAACCGATTTTGTTCATTTCTGAACTTAGACTTAATCTTGGTCTAAACCTTATTTAAACAAAGTTTCATTGCAGTTGGTCCTGTATATTTTGAGTTATTTTGTATACGGTTCAACGGACGGTCAGACTGACAAGTATAAATTTGCTAAGAATTTACTATTCTGAGAAGATAGGCCAATATATTCTTTTCTTTACCAACTGTTAATTCTATATAAATTACATACTTTTGATTTTTTTTTTTAATAAATATAAAATTTCATAACTATATTTTACATGCAATGAGTCACAAAATAGTTTTATATGGTTTATATATAGCTGGGCGTGGCCGTTAACCGATTTTGTCCATTTCTGAACTTAGACTTACTCTTGATCTTAAACTTATTTAAACTAAATTTCATTGAAGTTGGTCCCGTATATTACGAGTTATTATGTATACGGTTTAACGGACAGACAGACAGACTGACTGACAAATAAAAAAAATTTACTAAGAATTTATAATTCTGAATAGATAAGAATTGTAAACTTATCTTTACCAAGTAAGCCTAATGGGACGTTATAATATTCACACAAATTTAATATAGCCCGTACCTCGGGGATGCAAACTGTAAAAAGGAAATATACAAAATCATTTGTATACTATTTTAAGAATCACGTGTTTGTAGTTTTATTTAAAAAAAAACCCACTGAAATCCAATAATAAACTGCTCTAAATCTTTACAACAATCACTCAATTTTCCATTAATTGTTTGCAATAACAAAAAAAATAAAATGGCAATAAATACATTGTTTATATCTCGTATATTCAGCAATTAACATCTGTGCTGTCGTAAAAGTTTTTACCGTTTTATTATGTCAACTCTTAGCTCTGGTAAAGCTATAAATTTGTTTAAATATTTGCATAATATTTTCTTACAATTATATGTTAGCTTTAAAAGCAATTAAGACAACAAATTGTATAAAAAATATAACACAATTTACTAAGTTATATGGATTACCTTAGTTCTGAAAAAAGTATTATTATACACTCAATATAAAATCGCGAAATTTATCCACGAAATATTTCGTTAAATACTCAAAAGAACTTTCGTAAGTTTATGATAACATTACGAATATTTATTTATTTTACGAAACTATTCGAATATTTCTTTATTTTACGAAAATATTCGTAGATTTTATCTACGAAAGCCATTCGTAAATAATACGATTCGTAATTTATTGAATATTTGTGTATATTTTTACAAATGTTTTCGTACATTTTGCGAAAGTATTTGTACTTTTGACGATAGCATTCGTACATTTATGAAACATTTTACGAATCTTTCGTAAAATACACGAATACGTTGTTAAAACAACTGACTTGACATTGAACTTTTGACACAAACAGAACTTACACAATACACATTTTAAATGCTTTTGTATTTATATCTATCTATTTGCGCCCGCGATACTAATTAAATAACATATTTTGTTTAAAAAACTCTCGATGAAAATGACAACTCATTCATAAAAATATGAAACACTACGCACTGATTTGATACTTTTGCACTTTTAGCACAAACAGAACTCACACAGAACACATTTTAGAACTGCTTGTATTTTATAACTATCTGTAAAATTCTACATATAGCCTCAAAATTTACGAAAGTTTAATAATTTATTTGGAAAATGTAAAGCTCATTCGTAAAATATGTTATTCTTTCGTAAAAAAAATTGTAATAGAAATTAGAATAGAATTAGAATAGTATCGTAATTTAAACGAAATAAATAAATAAATAAATATTCGTAATTTTGTTGTTGTTTTATTTTTACGAATATTGATTCGTACTATACATATATAGTACGATTCATAAATCGTTCGTAAAAAATAATTTAGGAAAAAATAGAAATTACAAATGTTTCGTGCATTCTACGAATTATTCGTGTATTTTACAAAATTAAAAATTACGAAAAAAATATTTCGTAAAATGTCCTAGAAATTATTTTGAGTGTAACAACCAAATAGTTTAGAGTTTTTGTCTAATTTTAATTGTTTTGACAATCTCTAAATTATGACATAATTATTCTAAATAAAATATTTAATTGCAGAGATCATAGTTTGAGCATATTCTTAAATAATTTAAAGCCAACTTTAAAAAATTAAAGTCTGCATTTATGATAATTTTCAAATATAATAAACTGTCATGAAGTTGATTTAAATTTTTAAATATGATTTTAGATTGTTTATCAATATGCGCCGATAATTCTGAAATGATGTTATGATTGAATTTTGTAATTATAATAATAGTTTGGCGCTACAGTCTTAAAATAACTTAGGCCGAGCTCTCTCACCACTTTGAGCTGTGCGTTTTATATTTGTACGCAAAGTGGTGGGACCTACAGTTTAATGACGAATCCGAACGACGCGGTGAAAACTTTTCATAGTCAATGTTTACTTCCCTAGATTTGCCATTTACTGCCGAGAGGTAGCGCGTTATAGAAATATGCTTTTTATGAAAAGATGTTGTTTGCCCCAGGCCAGATTTGAACATGGGACCTTTCGGCTCGCAGTTCAACGCACTGACCTCTGAGCTACCGACGCTACATTAGTTTTAGCTTATTAGTTTAGGTAATTTGTTTAACTAATTTGTTTAGCTAATTAGTTTAATTAATAATTGTGACAAATGCAGAGATTTGAATAGTTATAATGTTTCCTGTAATCATGCATTTCATTTATATATATATCATGCAAAGAGTGATTTTTTACCGACCAGCTTGGTCGTCTCTCTTGAAATGATTGGTATTATTATATTACACGATTGTCGCAATTATAAAAATTAATTGCAAACAAGAAAATTATATTTAAAAATTTCAATATTTTCCTATAACATTTCTGTACCTGTAACATTTCTTAAAATCAATTCATTAAAAATCACATAATCAAAATGATTTAAAATTTTCTTTATTACAAACGAAAAATGTTAATTATAATTTAAGTCAAGTTTGAATTCAACTTGAGTAACTTGTTTTATTTTTAATACGCTTAAAATAATCGAATCTATTTTTATCAACAAATTTCTAAAATAAAGTTTGGCTCTTTGTGGCCTCATTAAACGGAGCCGTCATACAGCGAAAAAGACTTTGAGAAAAAATATTAAGCTATTCGGTAGGAAAAAAAAGATCAAAACAAAGAAAAAAAAATCATAGTAGTTGATCAGGTTTGCTGTGAAATGTATTAGAAGTTTATAACCTTGCTTTGGCATGGTTTCTTAAACTTTTCTTCCACTATATGTGGGTTATCATGAAGTATTTTTAGAAATAACAAAACAAATTAAAATTTCAATAGGTAATCAATAGGTATAATAATCGTTTGATTTTAATTAATATTTGTTACTACTTGTGTACGTTACATTGTGATTACAATGGAATCACTGATAACAATACACTTGAAAAATTCAAGTGTTAACTTGAAAAAAGTAACAAAAACAGTACCTGTTTGTATTGGTGCACTTGATGACATTATTTATTTTGAAATAAGTCGTAAATTTGACATTGAATCATCAATTGTTTTGAGATTAGATAAGCACAGATTTTAAATTTGAAGGACATACACTTGAGATTATGACGTCAAATGATTTTTTTTTTGATATGAGTCGGTTCAATTGGTTTTAACTAAATACGAATAATAAAAGAAAAATTGGAGATTAAAGTACATTAAGCATTAATAAATAAAATGTACATATTTTATGGGAATTTACGAGAATTACAAAAGTGATAATTTAAACGAAATATACAAAAACAAATAGTTACATTATAAAAATTCAGAAAATTAAAATGAAACTTTTTTTTTTATATTATAGGATGGAAATCAATTAAAAATACACGCAAAAAGGTCTAATTGAAATTTAATATATGGAAAATTTTAAAATTACTCAAATGAAAAATTCCCAAGTATAAAAATTGTGGAAATTGAAAAAAAAAAATCACAAAAAAATGATTGTTTAAAGAGACATTTTGAAGTAGGTAAACGTTGAAGTTATGAAGAATTATGAAAGTTGTTGTCGGCCCAAGCTAACTTAAAAAATTAATAATTATTTCTAAAGCTTAAAAATAATGATCCAAATCAAAATTACGGATAAATATCGATTTTTATATAAGGGTTACCGATGTCCCGTCCGGAACCAAAAAGATACATTTATTACCATAATAAACTGATTTTTGAAAGTTGAATCCACTGTTTCAAAAGCATTTCCTCGACATTTCCATAAATATAAACATAATTTTCCTAGTAATTCTAGACAGTTCATTGAAATCTGTCCCGTCCGGAACTTTGAGTACCAAAGGTGTAAAACTACAGTATAAAAAAATATAAAAAAAAAATCAAAAAAAGTAAAAAAACAAATTTAAAAAACTTAAAAAACATCTGGAAATTTGAATAGTATATCACTTTTCATTTCGTAATAATGATTATTAATATTGTCCTATACAAAATTATTTTTAGCAAAAAATCGTAGTGCAAATTTCTATACGGAACGTCCGGAATTATTCTGTGATTTACTACGAAATAACTGTAAACTTTAGGAAAAAAGTGTATATACAAAAATATAGTAAATTTGTCTCAGCTATGTTCAGAGATAATTCAAAAAAATATATTGTACGAAAAAAGTTTTTTTTTTATAATAAAAATCGTACTGATAATTTCTATACGGAATTTTTTGTCCCGTCCGGAATTTTTCTCTGATTTATTATGAAAAAACTATAAACTATAGGAACAAAGTGTAAATATACAAAGAAAGCACACGATTTCAACTATTTTTTTTAAATATTTCAAAAAAATCATGTGTACGCAAAATTCGCTGACATTTTAGAATATCCATATGAAGCTCGATATTTACTTCCGTTTTTGTCCCGTCAGGAACGCCCACTATTTTATTTATATCTTGATCTACCATATAGATGTTTAGTCATATTTATATACTACATTCACTACATTCATTAATTTTCTTTCGAGATAATAAAGTTTTAATCGTACGAATGGTCTCGTCCAGTTCCCCAGAAAATGCCCATATGTGATAATATGTGCGGACTGTTTAAAAAGGTCAAAATAACCAGAGTTTATGAATACCGAAAAATAGCTGCAAACATGTATTCGCTAAAGAATTTTCTTTCATTTGAGTACCCGGTACCGAATTTCTTTTAAGGCACCACAAGTCACAATTTCACGAGCAAAACCTTAGTTTAATATATTTTAGCATAAAGTCAAGGGGTTTTTACAACAAAAAAAGTTCACTTCGATCAGTATATAGTAAATTAAATTCACCCTTTGATAAAATTGATATATGAGGCATTTAAAACAAGTGGTCGGGTCACAGGTCACAATCAATTGTTCATTTTCAATACCAAACAGCGTACACAGAAAAAAAAATCGTAAATATAGCCAAAAACGTTCATCAACACAATCAAATTATTGCTAAAACCGACTAAATTATTAATTGTATTAGCGTACACATTCATCATATTAGCAATCGCATTTGCTGGCAACAGCTATGTGTATTAAATAATTTGCTACTTAAGCAAAATCATTTATTGGTGTATTTTTGGACGCAAACAATATTTTTAGCGAATGTGTTTGCTCAATACATGAAAAAGGCAAAAATATCATTACTAGACCAATGAATGGTGTACCATTAATTTTGATTGCTGTATTTACGTCGATTATTTTTTTCTGTGTAGGTGTATAAGTAACTTCGGAGTTTCTTTGATCGAGCTGTTCTATTTTTCCTGATAACGTGATTTCAATAGACAGACGCTGATCAAGAATTTTGATTTTAGTAATGGATGACGAAACTTAATATATCCCTTCACTATTTGTGTTGGCTATAAAAATAACTAACATTCTGATATATTATCTTATATTTGAACATGTTCTCAAATTGTATAGTAATTATCTACGTTCATAAATATTTCCCAAAACTAGCTATTGTGAAAACAGTCCTTAGTCTATGAAAAATTACAGCTTAAAATTTAAATAAAAAAAAGTTTTCAAACAGATATTAATTAAAGACGGATACAATAGTTTAAAAAAAAGCATGGAAGTAAAAAAGTAAATTTATATAATTAGTTTAATTATGTTAAATTAGAAATTTCGTAATATTTTAAAATTTCCTCTAAACACTCAATGAGCTTAAAGCGCCGCTAATTTCTTACATCCGCCTTTTAAAGACTCTCAATCATTCATCTAAACCTAAAACTACAGCAAAAGTTAAAAAATCATTTGTCGCTTAATATGTTACCAGACGATCAATCGAACGATCGTTGATTTAGTCGTCATCAAGTATTTATTTGTTTGGGAAATTATACAAACGCAACGCAATTTCAAGTTCAATGTCAACTGCGATGTTTTTCTTTGTAGCTGTTTCTTTAATTGTCACTCATATGTTAGGTAGGTACACTTCATTTGCATATTATTTCTTTGGCTGTTGTCACTGTGACTCTGGTCACCTTAATTTAAAGCCGCATATTGTCAATTAGTTGGCGGTTTTGTTTTGATCACACAATTTGAATTCAAACGTTCGTTTGGCGCACGTGCTCTAGCGCTCGCTCATTGGCGATCATTGGCTTCGAAATACAACAACTTCTCATGGCAATGGCTTCGTCAGGAAGACCCTCGTGGCTCAAGTAGTGGGAGTACAAAATGAACAGATGCAGTTATTAATTATATGTAATTCATGTTTGATTGCATATATTTTAGTTGTTTAATTATTAGGTTTATCTCAATCTTTGTAGATATCAAGGGGGATGTAATTTTATATATGAAGTATGGTTACTTTGATTTTGTAGCACTATTATAAAGAAAACAATTTTTTAATAATATAGACACAATTTTTCATTCTTTTTTTTTTTTGTTTTATTTTATATCAAAGTATGAAGCCGGAAATGACGGTTATAATTGCCGTTATATATATGAACCCGTAACCGAAACCCTTTTCAGTTTGAAAACCGAAAGAATTATCGATAGAGTTATACAAAATTCAATAATAAACCGATATCTAACCATCGATATAACTGGTTTCGGTATTGGGTTATGTAAAACTAACGGACATTTTATATATTTAACTATTTTTTATATTTTTTTGAAATTATAAATCTATATATTTTGGTAAAAACTCATTAATATAAAAAACTAAATTGAAAAGGCGCTCTCAACTTGGAGCCGGTAAACCAAAACCGTTTTATTATATAACTTACCAACACCGTAACCAAACTCGAAGCGAGGTATAATTTTAAAGTATTTTGAATTTCAGATATTTCAATGTACATAATTCGAATATAAGTTGATCGTAATATAAAAAAGTGACATTATCCTTTTCCTGCCTTAATTTGTAAATCATATTATTATTAATGTACACTCTAAAAAAGGAATGTTTATAAAATACTTGTGGGAAGCTATCGGTTACTTCTGGTAAATACATATTGGCTGGCAGTAAATAATAATGGCTTATTGCAAACAATTACACAACACTTTATAAAAGTCACTTCAATTATTACTTCCAAACACTCATTTGTTACCAGTAAATAATGAAAGTGTTTAAGATAAGTAATAAATACATGATATTTCTTTGGGGCAAACACTAAGTGTTTCCCAGAACGCAATCTATTTTAAAAGTGTTTGCCCTAAATACTCGGAAAAAATGCTACATTGAATGTGTTGGCCCCAAAAATCGTACAGCTTGTCACAAAAGATGCATCACTTGAACAATTGAACTTATCCGTGTCATACAACACTTGCACGTATAAACGTGGGTAAGCTTCTTTTGACGAATAAGAAGCAAAATTGTCTTATTGTGCGACATCTGAAGCTAATTATTATCATATATAGCCGCTGCCATTAATTCATCATTATCGGTCTTCACATCATCCAAAACAGATGACTGCAGAAAAACTGCCGCAATTCTGTGCAAATCATCTGACGAAAACCCAGTCAGTTTAGACGACTTTTTAAGACGCGTCCAATGTATGAGACACCTGGTCCCAGGCATAATGCATCGATGTTTTGTAGTGTTTCCTTAGTGTCCATCAATATCAGTCAAAATAAAAGGTTTATTTTCGGCAGTCGCTCGTTTACGCGACTTGTCAAATAATCTACCCTGGAATTCTGCAATGTTCAACATGTCGCGTAAATGAGTGGCTGCCGCAATAAAAAAAAAACCTTTTGCTTTGACTGAATTTGGCGAACACTACAAATATTTGCCTGAAACACTGCAAGTCTTTTTGGCAAACACTACTAAATTTTAAATTATTTGTGGGAAACACTTCAAATATTTGCGGGAAACACTTTTCGTATTTTTGGGTAACACTTTTCGTGTTTGTGAGAAACACTACAATTATTTGTGGGAAACACTACTGATCATTTGTGAGAAACACTTCGATTATTTCCTACAAATGAGCTTGCAAACACTTTAGTGTTTATTTGAGAAAGTGTTTACAGGAAACGATGTTTTTTTTGTGTGCAATCATAATCACACATTCGCTATTTGATTACTTTGTAATGGAAGACGAATGACTTTACACTAGCGATGTCGATCCCGGAGCGTTTTTCAATCCAGGGATTTCGGGATTACGAAAAACAATCCTAGAATCTCGGGATTAGTTCTGGGTGTTTTTCTTTAACTCTGGTAGTGTGAGATAATATATCGATATTGGAAATTGTTTGGCATCTCGTAACATTTTCGATACGTTAATATCTAACCTGGGATACATGAACTGTTGGTTTCGAGAGTCGGAATATTTTCACATATATATATATATATATATATATATATATATATATTTTTTTTTTTTTTTTTTTTTTTGTATAACAATTTATATATTGAATTCGATTTTAAAAGAAAAATATCAACATTATTTAGAATAACTTTTTCTTGAGTTGTGCAAAACTGTACAAAGCCAAACATCTATAGTTGTGAGAATCGATAATAAAATCAAATAGTCAATTTTATTGTTATTTTAGTAAAATCATTGTTATTGTTACATTAATTAGCAAACAAAATGACTTAAAAAATGCATTTTTTGTATATATTTTTTGGGTTGTCACAAAATTGCTTTAAACAATTATGTCAGTTCGTTTAAATTAAATGTATTCACGAATGCCAGCTTACGTAATACCGCCTAAAATAAACAAAAAAAAATGAAAAATAAACGTTTATTTTTTTTAAACTGTAGTTTTTTTTTGACAATTCAATAGAATGTTTATTGCTAAAACATGTTGCTAATTTTTAAGTAATACATACCAAAAAATTTAATTGTAAGCAAATAATACAGCGATTGACAGACATCGATATTCAATTATTCAGAACCGTAACTGAAAACGTTATAGAAATAAACCGATAAACACTTTTTTCAGACGATTTATTAAAAAGTTTAAAAATGCACAAATAAAAATTCTTAGGTACAGTTTAAACTTACTTTTAACTTAGTTTAAACATTCACACATTCCACAAACTATAAACAGAAAACGTGTATCGTTTCAAAGCAAAGAGAGGGAAAGATAATTAATTAATATGACATTTAAAATATTTGTGATATATTGAACATAAACGAAGATATCATCTCGTTTAAACTGAGTTTAATTTGAAAATGTGACTATAAAATACATTTATCTATTTTTAATGATTCTAGAAAATCATATATTTATGGAATTGGTTTGTCGTCCGTGAAATAAGTACTTTTTATATAGTTAAAAATCATTGTTAGTTAAAATACTATGATAGATCTGTCAAATTTAAAATTTTAAAGTAGTCATTTAATATTCTTTAAAAATTGTTTTTTTTTTATTTTAATTAAATACCTTTTTGCAAATTAGCAATACTTAATTATGTATCGTAAATATTAAATACTTATGCTAAGCATTTTTATGTTTTTATTGCGTTTGGCATTTTCTTGGAATAACGATTTTGATTTGCTGACTTCATTTATTTTTTTTTTTGTTTACTAACAGTTTGCTGTGATTTAATTGATTGATTAATTAATATGCTAATGCTAAAGTGTTTGGTTTAATTAGCGTATGGTTAATTTTTAAATTTAAATTCAACTCTTAGTAATAACAAAAATAAAGATAAATAAAAGATGAAAACTGATAAATAAAAAAAATGTTTTTTTTAAAATCAATTTACACAGAAAAAAAAAATTCCTCAATGTGATGAATTTATTCATAAATATTATGATTTTTTTTCAACAACTATCAGATTCATCATATTGATACCACCGTTCATTAAATGACATACCTATTAATGAATGTATTCATTATATATATATGAGCAAAATATTCAATACAATGAATTTGAATTGTCATATTGATGAATTTGTTCATAATATTTTTTCAAACATTTTTTTTTATAAAATAATTCGAAAAAAAAATTTTGAAAAAAAAAAATTTTAAAATAACACTAAAATAAATTTTAAAAAAATACTCGAAAAAAAAATTCGGATAAATAAATTGTTTTGAAAAAAAATTTTGTTCGAAAAAAAAGGTTTTTTTCAAAAATTATTTTTAATTTTTTTTTTTTTTCAAAAATATATTTTTTATAAATATAACTTTTTATTAATAAAAAGTTGTAATTATAATAAATATATTATAAAACATTTTACTAATTTATGCATGTCGAGCAAGCATTATATAAGAAATAACACAAAAGAACTATAGGGTTTTCAATAAGAGCGCTACAAAAGTTTTTTTAAATGACGCTACAAAAGTAGAGCGACAGGGACAGCAAACGACGCCATATTTCTTGCCGTTCTTTTGACATTTCTCTTCAGTAAGGTTTGCCATTTCATGATGGAAAGATATACGAGCCAACAACGAGTCGAAATTATTAAAATTTACTACCGAAATTCGAATTCGTATATCTTTCCATCATGAAATGGTAAACCTTACTGAAGAGAAATGTCAAAAGAGCGGTAAGAAATATGGCGTCGTTTGCTGTCCCTGTCGCTCTACTTTTGTAGCGTAACATTTGAAAAACCCTTTACTTGAGAACTAAGAAGTACGGCAAACAATGAACGAAAAAAAAACATTTTGATATAAATTTGGTTTAGTGAACAGAGTTCCTCAATATGAAGAACTAATATGTTGTATTTTATATTTTGGTTCATTAATATGATGAAACGTATTCTTTACATAAAGTTCATCATATTGAAGAACACTTTTTCGACAGTTACCAAGCGTTCTTCATATTTATGATAGCATTCATAACATTGATGGCGTTAGTCATTAATATTATGAATGGCTCTTCAATACAATGAATCATGGTTTGAAGAACGGAATTCATCAATATGATGTACATTTTTTTTTCTGTGTAGTGTTGTGAACACAGTTCTATAAAATGTAAATATTTAAACAAGTAGAATTTACTTGTAGTTAGAACATATATTTATTAGTTTAAATATTAGAATTATGTTTTGTTTATACTGATTATGAATATTTTTATGTAAAAGCGGTGATGAAAGCGTTAAAAATATCATAATTTATCAATTTATTTATGGATCAATGGTATTCTAAGGTTTTTCAGTGCTGGTTTAAACTAAGTTGAATTAACTTTATTAGCCGTTTTTCAGTCAGAGTTGAGTGAACTGAATGCATGACAATTTAACATTGTCATGTAATCGGTTAATGTCACCGATTTATCGTTTATTTATCTCATTGCGATTAAAACGGGAAAAAACAGGAAATTAATACGATTTCAGACAAATATAATAAACGAAATAATATATATCAGTGGGAAATAGAATAATTTTATTACATTTGATGATTCAAGTTTTAAATTTAAACGGATAGAAAAAGCCTTTACTGAGAATTTTTCACGCTTTTCTGTCAAAAACATTGATAGTTTAAATTAAATTTAACCCCACAATATCGGTAGGTTAAAGTAAGTTTAAACTGATAAACTCGATTTTGAATTTAAACTAAGTTTAAGCACAACTGAAAAACTATCTCTAATTATTATTATTCTCAGAAAAATAAATATCAAACCAATTCAGTTTAAAAACTTAAATTTCCATTTTCTGTAAACTAAAATGATATAAGATTTATCGAATTTCGATAAATTTTAATCAATAACTCTATTTTTGTCATTTTGTCATTATATAGTCAATAATAACAAAAAAGTTTTAACATTCGATAAGTAATATTTATTTGTGTAGAAAATTAGTATTTTTTTCATCGAAAATTCTAAAAACCATGCATTTCAATTGGAAAATATTTGAAGTTTCATACTGAAAAATTATTCTTTTATCAAAAAATACATATAAACCTCAAATGGTTTAGGGCGGGGTAAATTATATCAAGTGCTTTTTAAAAAGCAAAATATTTCAAGTATTTAAATAAATTTTGAGCATAAATTAAAAAAAAGAATTTGTTGACTGTTGGACTGTTCTACGTGAGACTGTTATAGACTTGAAAACTTAATATAATACAAAAGAAAATCTTAATAAATATAAAAAAAAAATTCAAACAATTTGTTCATAACGTATTCTTCAAAAAACCGTTACAATTGCAAAAATACACTGTGAAACTAGCACAAAACACCCCACCACCAACTATCGCCTTATGTGGCTCTACAATATCTCTCTCTTCTTCTTTGTCTACTTTGCAGCCATCTCAACGGTCCGGTGACTAAAGGCCTCAAAAAAACAAAAAAAAATATAGTATTTAATTAGCATAAATACACAGCAACACATACTCAACAAAATAAAATACATTAAAATGTAAACTAATCGCTTTAGTCCAAACTCCATTTAAAACTAAAACAAAATAATATAACTTAATTATTTCAATTAAACTAATTATAATTATTTATTAAATATAAAAAAAATATATATTGTGTGATATTTAGTTGTTTCTGCTCTAGTTAATTTATCAATGTAAATTCATAATAATTTTATATAAAATAAATCCTTATTTTTACATTTTTAATTTATGCTGTATTCTATTTCATTGTTGAAAATTTTGCCCTAAATTAATCTATGTGCATTTCAAATTGGTTTTTACAATTTCTAAAGTTTCACCAACTATTTTATATGATAAATTGTTGTTTTATTTTTCAGTATTTGTTTCGAAGTTTTGAATTTATTTAATTCTATAAAAAAAAAATTGTTTTCAATTTAATTAATTCAAAAAATTTCCTTTTTTAAATATTTCAAAAATTAAATAAACTGAAAATATTATACTACTTCCAATATACTCCCACTTTGCACATAACAATGCAATTAATTTTAAAATCATTTTTAACTTTTCTCTCTAACTAAAACACAACATAAACTATTAATTTATATAACCTATAAAAAATACCTTCACAAAAAATAAAAACACCCATTCTCAAAATGTCGGAACCTAACAAAGCGAAGTTGGCCACAGATGGTACCGCTCTCGAGAGAAATAATAACAATAATGGTTTTCTTCAAATTCCCATCACAACGGATGACACGGCCAGTCACAAAGTCAATGAGCTAAACAACGTTACTAACAGTAGTAGTAGTGATAATAGTCATAATAACTTAAATAGTACGAATTTAAATATAGACAACTTATTAACGGTTAGCACGCTCAAAATTGATGATGACGATGCGTCGTCGTTACCCTATAATGGCAACATTGTATCAGCGAATCATTATAATGCCTACAACAACAATAATACACCATCACCAGCGCAGGATGACAAATATAAATTATTTACTATTTATGGAAATGGTGAGTTTTCCATGCGATCAATAAAAATCATGAAAACCAAAATCAACTAAAATTCTTTAGACATTCTATAGTATTCATAAGTTTACCTATTAAATACAACTATAGTTAAAGCAGTAATAAAAACCAGTAGACAGTTTAAAATAAATCCTTTCGTAATCAATCAAATATGAATCTAACAATACACTCAGAAACAGTTCTCGCATAATAAGAAATTTTAACTTAAAAAAGCGTTATGAAAAAATAAGAAAAAAATAAGATTTTTTTTTTCTTAATTTAAGGCAACAAATTTCTTATAATAAGAAAAAGTTCTTTCTATAAAATAAGAACTGTCCATTTAATGAATAAATTTCAATTTAACTTTTTTAAAGATAGTTTTTAAATAAGGGTTTTTCAACAGGGATGCTACAAAAGTAGAGCGACAGGGACAGCAAACGACGCCATATTTCTTGCCGCTCTTTTGACATTTCTCTTCAGTAAGGTTTGCCATTTCATTATGGAAAGATATACAAATTCAAATTTCGGTAGTAAATTTTAATAATTTCGACTCGTTGTTGGCTCGTATATCTTTCCATTGAAAAAAAAAAGAATAATGTTCCCTGACGCTTTTTCAAGAAAATGTTATCTTAATATTAGGAAAGTGTTTTCTGAGTGTAATAAAATAAAAGTACAGTTTGTACATATTTAAACTAAAGTGATTTTAAAGATATTAAAGAGACTGATATTATTTTAAAATTATTTCTAAGCATGCAACCTTTATTTCACCAGAATTCTTTTTCTGTATTCTATAAAAAAAAAATTACCATATGTCTAAAATCACTATGTAATACATGTTTTCACTATATTTTACTATACAACTATATATTCTTAATTTTCTTTTTACACGTATTTTTATGTTTATACCCAGTAAACTAAACAATATCAGAAACGTATTAAATCGATATTATTTATATACCAAAACTATCGTTTTAGCTCATCTATGACGATACAAAATGGTATTGTTTATGATATAGATTGATATCACTATTTCCAAATTTTAACACATAAAATAAATATTTTATTTGTTTCAAAAATTTAGTGTTTTTTTTCCTAAAATTCTTAAGAACACTCAATTCGATTACAAAATATTTTTAATTTCATATGGATTGTGAAATGATAGTGAAAATAAAAAACTCAACTTTAGAAAAGTCAACAAAGATAGTGAAATTATAGTCAAAATAAAAAACTCAACTTTAAAATTAAAATTTATTTTTCGACAATTTTAACAAAGAGTAAAATGTCAAATAGCTGATTTTAATTTTAAAGTTCAATTCACATTCTTTATGATTATTTTATTATTATTTATCGGTAGCCGCGGTAGCTCAGTGGTTAGTGCGTTGGACTGCGAGCCGAAAGGTCCCCGGTTCAAGCCTGGACTGGGGCTAACAACATCTTTTCATAGAAACATTTTTCTATACCGCGCTACCTCTCGGCAGTAAATGGCAAACCTACGTGAGTAAAACATTGCCTATGAAAAGCTCTCACCCGCCGTTCGGATCCGGCAATAAACTGTAGGTCCCACCACTTTGAGTACAAATATAACACGCACAGCTCAAAATGATGAGAGAGCTCGATTAATTAATATTATTAAATTGTTTGTTGGATAGTTTCCCAGCCTGCCATACGATTTAGATTTAGATATCGAGGAATTCATTCGATATCGATTACGATTTCGTATCTATATTATACAACAATTCGTTCTAAGATATCGTAACGAGATAATGACATTTATTCGAAACGAGATAAAAACCCTTCTGGATCGATATCGCATCGAATATCGAGATCGATTCGAAAAACACTGCGATATCGATGTGATAAATATTTAAATATCGTATCTTTTTCTTAAATTTTATTTAACGAAAAATTAAATAAAAAATAGTAGTGATAAAGCAACGAGATCGAACTTTTTTATCGCAGTTAGTTCGAGAAAACTTCGATTATCGAAGAGCACCGAGACATGGCCATTTATGTCGATATTGGTACGAGATAAATCCTAAATGCAAGAGAACTCCATTCCCATGCCATCCGATACGATATCGATTATTCGATACAAATTCGAAACAGCAACAAGATTTATTTTATTCTCGTGTGTTCATAATGAAAACATGAATTCGAGACAGACAGACAAAACTTCAACCGATATAATAACGATAAAGTAAATTGTTCTCGGAGTGAGTTCGAGAACTATTTGAGGCATAGAAGTGCTTAGAGAAATGGCAGACTGGGTTTGCCCAACATGGTAGGTAGATATCGAAGCGTTCTGTTGGAGTTATCTCGATACGAGACATTTTACGACATCGATATCGGAAAGAAAGATATTCAAAATTGTTTCGAAAAATGTTTAAATATCGTATATTGTCATAAAATTTGAATGTAAAATAAATTTTGAAAATTAGAAGCGATGAAGCCAAGAGATTGAATTTTGTTTATCGATATTTGTATTACCAGAAAGCCTCGAGGCATCATGGTCTCCAAGAAATAGCAGAATGGGTTAATTTTATTTAATTCTATTTTCTTTACAATTAATTATATTCCATAGTACTTCTTTTATTTTTTTATTCTTCTTTAAGACTTTTTATAGCTAGATTAATATTTTTCTATAATCATCATGTATTATTACTTTCCCACTGCATTTTACTTACGCTTCTCTTTATAAAAATTGAAAAGTTTATTAAATATTTATGGAACTTTTTGTTCACTATAATAATTTTATAAATTTTCTGTTTAAATCAAATATGTTTTATTTAAAATTTACTATTTTCTATAGTTACTTTTTTAATACTTATATTTTTCTTTTAAGTATTTTTTTTAGACTTTTTATACTATTTTGAAAATATTTATATATAATTTTTATTTTTTTTATTTTTATTATTATAATACACTGTGGAAAAAGTAATAAAATTAAATTTAAAAAAATAATACAATTAACTACTTTTCGACACATTTTTTATATTTACATTTTTGTATTTATTTTTTGTACTATTCAAACTATATTATATTTCAAAAGGTTTCTAATATAATTTATAAGAATTATTTTAAACTTAATACAATATTCTAATTCCGCAAACAACCATAAAAATTTTCAAAATATATATAATCAGTCCATTTACGAATTTTATTTAAAATCATAATCCGTTTGAAATTAATATAATTAATCATTCGCATCATTATCAATTCATTTTCCCGTGATACTTCTCTTTACACAGAAAAAAAAATAATCGACGTAAATATGGCAAAAGATATTAATTGCATGCATTAATAAGTCCAGCAACGACATTCACTATTTTAATGAAAACATTTGCAAAGCGTCGGTAAATCTGAAATTTCGTTTGACAATATGAATTATATATGCTAAAACTGCGCGGACTAAATAATTTGCTGCATTGAGGTCATTGAGGTATAAATATTCATATTAGCAAAGACAGTTGCTGATTTAACGACAAATAGCAAAAGTTTTCATTAAATTATTGAAATTCATTGATGGACTGATGAATGCATGCAATTAATATCGTTTGCTATATTTACGTCGACTATTTTTTTCTGTGTATAAAATTCTTCCAAATTATATATTTCTCGTAGTAAAAAAAGCGAGTTATCAATTTTTTGTACATTAGACTGACAATGACTTTGTATGAAATTTTTTTGTAGAATTTGATTGAAATGCTCAACCCCTAAAAATGCTCTATTAGATAAGAAAATCGATGTGGAGAATTTTTAACGAAATCCGAATATGTAAAATGGTCCCGCCGGGACATCAAAGTTCGCGTTTTGGTACACAAATCGACAATTTTAAAATTGCATTGAAATGACTTCTCCCAAGTGATGTCATTTCATTACAGTTTCAATAAACGAGTAAATTCGTATACTAAATACATATGCAGTGATTATTTTAACTGGCACTCTTTGTATTTTTATTTTGATCAGTACATATTTAAAAAATTAACACTATAACCATAATAGGGTTAGCAGAGTTAATATATTTCGGACTTGAATTAGCGATTTTATTTAGATTTTTATTGGAAATGAATTATTTGAAAATACACGTTGCGATAGAGAGATCAAATAACAACCATTGCACTTTCAATAGCAGGCGAAATTGAGACACTAAATAATGTCAGATTGTGACCCTGATCCATAGTATATACACTCTTCTACACCTATTATGGTTATGTTGTTGAATTTTTAAATACTGATCAAAATAAAAATACAAATAGTGCTTTTTATGCAGTAATTTTAATTAAATTTTGAAATTTTCGATTGCGGTACCAAAATGCGAAATTTTAAATCCCCGCGGGTCAATTTCCCAAATTCGGATTTCGCTGAAAATTCTCCACATTAAACTTCTCATCCAATAATGCATTTTTAGCGGTTAACCTTTTGAAATCATGAAAATCCGTTGTCAGTCTATATTGTATTGAAAAACAAAAAACCTTTTTGTAAGGTGATAAATAAATTTTTATAAATTTATCATCGACACTTATTATAATTTACTACCGCTCGTTTCGTGTGACAACCTTGGTGTAGCTGCTACCATGCAGTATGACAATTTTTTTATATATAAAATTTTATGCGAATTAACACACATTCAATGAAATTTATACAAAATGTTCGAAGTAAAAATTTTATAACTTTAATTTTACGACTTTTGGCGTGAAATAGTACTGCATAAAACAAACTTAAAAAAAAATACAGACTGCACTTAAAAAATAAATACAATACAAAATTAAATACAAATTACGAAAAAAAAATTGCACAAATCATTTAAATGTTTCATACACTCGCGCCTAATTAGTTTTGTGCATGTTCCAAACAAATATAAAAATAAATTAATCTCTAAAAAGTTTTAGTTCTAAATTACGTAACTGCTTTATGTTTTTAAAGATTTAACGCTTTTGCAATTTAAGAAACATTTAAACGTTTTGCATGTATTACGCTTTAAATAGATTAGCATGGTTTTTTTTATAGTATTTTTAATTTTTTTTATTTTTAGTAATTTTTATCCTCAAATAAATTTATTGATTTTGTTTATTTTCTTGCTTTTCTCTTCTCAATGCAGACACCGACAATGACAAATTGTCCGGTCGACCACATTCGACAACCGGTTCATTAAGCTCAATCATCACGACGTCCATAGCATCCTCCGAACCGGATCCTGGCGCGAGTGGCGGAGGTGGCGACAGCGGCGGCGGCGGTGGCGACGGTCCTGGACACGATGCGAACAGCATTGCTGGCATTCCGGGTAGCGTCGATGAGAAATTAGCCCTGAATCGTCCCGGCATCAAGCAGGAGAAATGGTCGACAATACTGTTGCAGGTCTCGATACCGTTCTTTTTGGCGGGCATTGGCACGATCGGTGCGGGCATCATTTTGGGTCGTGTAGAGGTGAGCAATGCCATAAATTACAATTACACTGTACAACGAAGAGAAAAACAATATTTATTTTGAATTAAAATTTAGGAAGTGTGTGAATTCGTCTAAATTTAGTCGTAAAATCTTAGCATTAAAATCATTTTTAATTTTTTTTTTATTTTTTAATTTTATAAAATTTCACTCTTGAATTAATTTGTAAAATGTTTGGATCAACACAGTTTTAAACAAATGAAAAAATGTACTAGATTGTCTAATCTAGACATCTGCACAAATGGTTTTGAAGTTTCCTCTGCAAATATACATTACTGCACTATACAGTTTTGATATCATTTCACAAATGACAGTCTACAATATTATGGAGAAGTCTCTCTGAGCGACTTCACTTTACTGCAGTATTTGTTGCATCAAGCCATTGAATGTTATGAATGGCTTGATGTTTTGACAGTACTTGACAACAATGAAACAAATACTGCAGTGAAGTGAAGTCGCTCAGAGAGACTTCTCCATGAAAAGAACAACAAGTCTGCCACAACGCTTTGGTCGAAAAGCAATATATCCGATAATTTTTTTTAATTAAATAATGAAAAATAACATTAAATATCATTTTCTTATTTCCTTATGAATTTTTTTATATTTCAAGATTAATGAAAATTCCTTAGAGTAAGGCCCGTTATCTCATCTCAAAAGTTATGCTTTCTTAAACAGTGATTTACTAATCTCTGCTTATATTCTAAACATGTTTAAAATTTTGATCATAACTTATCTAAATTTTATCGGCTGTTTACTTAAACAAGTGTAGAACTTCAAAAAATGTCTGCAATGAGATATTTATGTCACAAAATTAAAGGAAACATCAAAAATACAATAATAAACAAAAACAAAAATTATGTTTGCCGAAATACAAATGAGCATATTGCAGTTTAAAAGTGTCCGTTCTTAAATAGGTTGCGCTCTGTGTTCTTTTTATTAGAAAGTACGTCTTCAGTTCGCGTTTTGTGTGGTGTTTTTCCAACAAACTGCAGATTTACAGATCATTAAAAAAAATTGCATCTTTAACATTCAAAAACGAAGTAATTGCACAGATTTCCGAAACACAACTGGGCATTTATTTTTTTTGGTGAATTGAGGCCTTCATTAAAATTAATTTCAACACCGTGTTAAGTTCTCTTTATTTAATGATATTTTAAAGAATTTCACTTGTACTATTTTTAAAAACGTGTTTCAGTGTTTAAAGTTTGTGAATCTTTTTTTTTCTCAGAGAAAATTTCATTTGAAACAAAGTTTAACTTCCGTAAACACGCCCGTGTTCAGTGTTTAAATTTAAATTTAAAATACTTGAGTCTCTCAGTTATTCTAAATCAGGTCTTTTTATATCCCAGTATGCCATTCGTTTCGATATCGCTACGAGAACATTATAATCGATATCAGACCCTTACTTGTAAAAATATCGAGTGTCATATAGATCAACATGAGGGGTAAATATTGAAGTGTTCTGTCAAACGAAATAAAGTCGAATTTAAAGATTTTATTAGCTTTGTAGCGTCGGTAGCTCAGTAGTTAGTGCGTTGGACTGCGAGTCGAAAGGTCCCATGTTCATGCCTGGACAACATCTTTTCATAGAAAACATTTTTCTATATCGCGCTACCTCTCGGCAGTAAATGGCAAACCAACGAGAGTAAAACATTGCCTATGAAAAGCTCTCACCCGCCGTTCGGATTCGGCATTAAACTGTAGGTCTTTGAGTAAAAATATAACACGTACAACTCAAAGTGCACGCAGACAAAAATTCCCTTAAATCCCATTAAAATTTTTCAATTGGACAATTATTGATTTAATAGTATACAAAAAATAAATATTTTCATATAAACTCAATGGCAATGTTATGGTATTTTCGTATTTAATGGTATTTTCCGATTAATTTATCCTATTGACTGTTTTTAATAGTAAAAAAACTATTATTTATATAGTATTTTTTCTGAGTGTGGTGAGAGAGCTCGGCCTAAGTTCTTCAGAACTGTAGCGCCAAACAATTATTATTATTTACTAGCTTTTTGATAAATAATTGTATCAGAAACTTATAACAAGTTTATTTTTAAAATTGATTTTATTTCATTTATTGATTAAGCTGAATGTGTCGCTAAAATTTCTTTTTAAATTTGACTGTAGTTCACTGAACACAATATGTTCACTATCACCCTAGTAGAAATTTGCCCGATGCGCCATCGGGAAATGATCGGGTTTTCGTTGGGTAAGTCCTATTAGAGAAAATATGATCATTGCCTTTGCATGCCCTTATCATGCTTACCATACCAGGGTTTGCATTATCTAAATAGTCTATGTTCCGATCATAGCTACATTATTTGTTTCTCATAACGAAAGGACATCAGACAATGATCGAGATTTAATGAGAGAAACCCTATTATGCTCGGGCTCTAACAAGGCAATTGTCGGGTGAATAATAAAATGGGGAATTGCCCGATCAGTACATGATCATGGCCTGAGGTCAGTACATGATCAGGACACTGCGTTACAAGGACATTATGGGCCTCGTCATATCCCGATCATCTCAAATAATGACATGATCACTTCATGACCATGGCCCTACCAAAATTTCTACTAGGGCAACGCCTTATAATGTTTTGGAATCTGAATTCTAAAAACCATAAAATATATTATTTCAAACATATTAAAGATAAGTTCTGCTTTAATGTGCTATTCTTACCACTTTTTTAAAATCTTCAAAAGGTTTTAAACATTCGAAAATACTATTTATATTTTTAAGAAAGTTAATGTTAAATGATTTCAAATTTAAATATAGCTTACTCATGTCTTCCCTAATAGTGAAAATATTATCTATCATGTAAAATGTTGCTTCAAAATCAGCATGATTTATGGCAAATACAGCGCAAATATTATTTTTCTCTTTATTATTTCCTTTTAAAATATTAGAAATTGTTATTATTGTGTATTAATTCGGTAAATAAAATATCATTGTATAAAGTATTAACTCTTTGAATCAACCAATTTCAATATTTACAAATAATAATTCTATTGCGTTATTTGAAAAATTCCATTAGTATTAGCTATTTAATTATTTCAAAGATAACATTGTTAACATATTAATTCAATTGTCATGTCAACTAAACGCAGTCAGTCATACGACATACTAGACAATAATTAAAAGATTTACAATATCAGATTACAATACAAAGGCATTCCCAAAACTACGTTCATCGTAAATTAAATATGACAGTGAAAAGCTGGCACGACCATAAAACCTATGAACTCATAATAATGCACACAGAAAAACGTACTATAAAATGGTCTATGTGACTCTTATTGTTTTAGTAGTACAGCTATAAAAATTTAACTCGAAAATAATTGAATAGTATTTCCCAATAGTATTTAGTAGTCTTCAATTGTATTTCATTGACTGATAGAATAATTATCCTATTGACTTATTTTAATAGTAAAAACTATTGATATTAACAACACACACCATTAATTGTATGGAATATTTTGTGAGTGTGTCCAACAAAACAAAATAAATATTAAATTATCGTTTTAAACAAATTTCATATGAGAACTAAATACTAAAGTTTTCAACAGCAGTAATTACGAGCGTTGTTAATAAAATCTCTGATAAGCACATTGTGTATTATAAATTTTTAATTGACATTTTAACCTGGCAACAACAGGTAACATTGTAAAATCATAATTGTGCTCATTTAGAATCGCTGTTCCAATTAAACTACAAGAGAAATACAATTTTATTGGTTGTTTTTAATAGGACGATTTGGTTTACAAAATTTTCTGACAATTATACAGTTAACAGAAACAAATACCATACAATTAATAGTTTTTCTGATATTACTTCAATAGTTATAGCTTTTGGAATTTGCTAAATAGGATAAATTACAAATTTTAAAAATTTTAAAAATAACAGAACTTGGTCAACAGATCCATTATAAAAAAATCTACTTTGTTTTAGTAATTTGAAATATTATTTTTATTTTATAAACAGATTTTAATTTATTTTTTGACATAAAATTAGAGATAAGCATATGCATGTTCTTGCACTTATTCTTGCAGCATCGTTCTGGTACTTGTTCTTGCATCAGCATGTCAATCATGTTCTTGCATTTCTTGCATGGTTAGTCTTGTTTATGTTCTTTCAGTGTAGGTGATGTTCTTGCATTAGAAGGTCGATTTTGTTATTTTTCATGCAAAAACTGCAATAACAAGAACAAGTGAATCTTTTTTGATATATAATATTTATATTTCAAAAAAATTGTAAAAGGGTCAAATTAGACCCAAAAAAAATGAATTAAGAGGGTTAATATAACTAAAAACAAGACTGTACATACATTTAGTAACTAAATAAAATATATAAATAATACTTCGTTCTATTTTGAATTTAAAAATGAAAAAATTAAAAGAAATAAAAATATTTCATTGGAATTAGACTCACGTTCTGATGTGCATAATTGGTTTGTGATAAGAATTCTAATTATTAACCTGACGTTTGATTATTTACCTTAACAAATGTTGAATGGTATTTATGATCACGATCGTTTTAACAAATAACTAAATAAATAAATAATACACAGAATATCATTAGATAAAACAATAAGTTGAATTTCTGAATATTATTTATATTTTTAAATTATCTTTAAATAATTTAGTGTTAAAACATATTAGCAAAAAATATAATAATGCTCAAATAGAATACTATAATCCATTTGTTTTAACATGATCTATACAATAATAAATTAAATAAATTCAATTAATATAAAGTCAGCTGGCATCGTCGCTTATAAATTACTTTTTACCAATTTTAAACATTTGTGAGCGTCCAAAAAAATGGAATCGCCATTGTATCGCTTAGAAGTCGCACGTCCGCATTATCTTGACATTATCGCAATATATAGGAAGATTTACCATATATTATTTTATTATAATAAAAATGTTATACATTTTAAATGTCATAAATTGGGATTAAACATAAAAATTGTATAGTATCACACTTAAATGTCCAATTTACGAAATGATTTTTCGAACTTTTTATATTTGTAGATATACGATTATTTTATATTTTAATCAACCGCTGTAATATATTTTTTCAAATCCTATGGTCTTAATAAATATATTCTTAACTTTACAAAAGTTATTTCGTAATTTGGAGGATATTATTTCGTTAAATGATTTCGTATCTTTAAGAAAACCCATTCGTAACTTTAAGTACGTTTATTCGTAATATGTACGAATCATTTCACTTTACATTAAATTTGTGATTAGTTTATACATTTTTTTTTTTTGGTGCGCAATAACAAAATCAAATTGTTATTAAATGCAGCTAAAATAATCCAGAAATATAAATAAAATGCAAAACCATAGTAGTAACAATAAAAATCATACAAACTATCACAAAATAAATCAAGATGAATTCACAAAATGTACCAAGTGATATACAGCTCAATAAAATATTTGCTGATATCAAGTTTAATTTTTTTTTTGGCTATAAGTAATATAAATAAAAAATACATAGTTGATTCATGAATTTGTAGGCTTTCAGTAAATATTTTCTTAATGGAAAAAACCCCAATTATTGACCAATAAATACAAAATAATCTTCTACAATCAAGAAAAAAAAGGTAAATATTTTTAGATTATAAATATTTTTATTAAGGCCCGGTTGCATACAATTTTTAACTATGAGTTAAAGTTAATTTATGGAAATCGGTTAGTTAAAGTGACAATTTCAATATTGAGATTAAAACAACAAAATAAATTCATCTGTCAAATGTAATTTTAACTGTTTGTTATTTTTTTAACAGGCCGTAAATGCTATTTTTTAAGATAAACTATTTTAAGATTAAACTAAATATTGAACCGTATTAACTTTTCATTTCTCTCCACTCTTTTTCAGAAATGGCGCGTCTTCAAATCGGTCAGCGAACTATTTATTCTGGTGCCGGCGCTGTTGGGTCTGAAAGGCAATCTGGACATGTGTCTCGCCTCACGTCTCTCGACGCAAGCGAACCTGGGCAACATGACGTCACGCAAGGAGGTCATTCGCATGATCGTGGGCAATATTGCGCTGGTGCAGGTGCAGGCGACGGTCGCCTCATTTCTGGTCGCCATGTTTGCGGTTGCCGTGGGCGCGGTAATGGATGGGAATTTTGAATTTGAACATATGATGCTGTTGATAGCATCGGCTATGTTTACGGCGACCTCGTCATGTTTTGTTTTAGGTAAATTTTAAATTTTTTTAAATAGATTTGAAGAAGTTAAATTTCTTAAACAATATATAGTGTGTGACTTTGACTAAATTTGACGTGACTTTTCTAAATTGAGGATTATTGCACTGCAACAAAGTGCTGTACGGTGATACTTAACACTGCAATATAGACAAACTTCCAACCATTTAGCAAGAATCAGAAATATAGTCGAATTCGCACACACCCTAAGCGTGTGTGCAAGTTCGAATTCAATTATTATAAATTCCCATAATAATTGAATTCATATACAAATTTTTAAATGCATTAATAATAAATTGAATTAAAACTGCAAGTACTAGTGACAGCCATCAATGAATGCACAATTGCACCAGCAGACACTAAACCAGACGATCCAGGCTCGATTTTGATTTGGTACAGTTACAGTTGATCTCAGTACAGCACATAGCGTAGGCAAGGAATTCACTTTTGTAAAAAAACATGGCAAATTCTGTTTGAAAATCGAAACACAGATTTTTATTTGTGGTTTTTTTCACATTAGTTTCAGAAATTATATACTGCACTATATTATACTCTGTTACTATTTGTACTTTTTGTAACACAATTTATATATTTATGTAATTTACAAATAACAAAATTATTACCGACGCGAACACGTTTTCTCAACGAAGAACAAAAGACACGTACGCAGAAAATGCCGATCACCGAGTGTCAACTTTGTATACAAGAAGAGAGCTGCAAGAATACCTTTATTTACATTTGAATTCATTTTTTTTTGTTTGTTTTCAAACATCAGTAATGACCCTATACATACTTCAAACGACGACAAAAGAGACGTAGGTAAAAAAATTCTGCTCAACGAGTGCCAACTTCGTATACAAGAAGAATGTTGCAAGAATTCACTTATTTAAATCCAATTTCTTTTTTGTTTGTTTTTAAACATCAATATGTTCAAACGATGGCAAAAGATGGCGTAGGTACAAAATGCTGCACAACGTTGTCAAATTCGTCAGTCGATAAATTATCGAATTAAGACGAGCGTTGCGAACATAGGTTGTGGAACATAGGTTCACCTAGGTAATTTTTCTCCGGACTATTTTTCCTCATAAAAATTGTTATCAGTCAATTCAGTAATTTCCAGCAGATAATTCTTCCCAAATAAAAATCATTCTCAAAATTCTTCGCAGTCAATTCAGTAATTTGCAGAAGATAATTCTTCCCAAATAAAAATCTTTCTCAAACAATTCTTTTCGGAGACAGTTCTTTCTAGATAGAATTAATCCCGTATACAACTCTTCACATTTACAATTTTCCCAATCAGACAAGTCAATTTCCCCTGATACAATTTTTTCCTGCACAATTATTTTTAGAGACTTTTATTCATAGAGAAAATTATTCTCTTAGACAATTATTCTCTGCCAAATTCTTTTCGTAGACAGTTCTTCATAGAGATACCTCTCCGAAACAAATTTTCCCGGATACAATTCTTCGCCTAGATAATTTTTCTCTGTACCATTCTTGCCTTAGAAAATTTTTCCCGAAGATAATTCTTCTCTGTACAATTCTTCTGCGATATAATTCTCCATCCAAATAATTCTTCCCGTTGATAATTCTTCTCTGGAAAATTCTTGAGCAATATAATTCTTTTTCACGACAATTCTCTTTGACAGTTATTGTATTCTGATCACTTATTGTATTTTATCTGGACCATTCTTGCCCTAGAAAATTCTTGCCAAACATAATTCTTCTCTGTACAATTCTTCCGCAATATAATTCTCCCTTCAAATAATTCTTTCCGTAGATAATTTTCCCCTGGATAATTCTTGAGCGATACAATTTTGTTCACGACAATTCTCCCCAGACAATTCTAAGTGGCCATTGACACTTATTGTATTCTGATCAGAAATGATGTTAGACTTTAAAAAATTCCAGTCGGGTAGAGCAGACATTTTTGGAGAATACATAATTAATTACATTAATAAAACAAATAAAAAATTATATTTAACACAATTGGGTTTCTTTTTCTTTGCAGATTTCGTATTAGTGGCTGTGATATTATTATCCCAAAAGTATCGTTTGAATCCCGATAATCTGGCAACACCACTCGCCGCCTCCATTGGCGATGTGGTTTCAATTAGCATGTTATCTTTCATAGCATCTTTGCTCTTCGATCATATAAGTGAGTATATTCTTAAATTAATTTTTAATTTTTTAATTCAATTTTGAATTTTAAGCACTGCTGCGAATAAAGACTAAATGACTGCAAATATCGATAAAACAGTGCACTGTGTGAAGATAAACCAATTATTCATGGCGCACTGCTATATCGATATTATCAACAATTTAGTCATTTAGACTTTATTCGCACAGTTCCTTAATTAATACATAATTCAAAGCATTTAATATTTTATAATTATAATTATAATAATTAAAATTTTGAAATTCCTTTTTGCAGCAACACATTTATGGATTACTTTTGTTGTGATTGTTTGTTACTTGATCCTGTTGCCCATGTGGGTGGCAGTGGTGCTCAGGAATAAATATACGTGTCCCGTGCTGAAGAATGGCTGGGTGCCCGTATTATCGGCGCTGTGTATTAGTGGGTAAGTGCATGAATTTTATTATTTACTTATTAAATTTTAAAAATATTTTAACTAAATAAATATTAGCAAAACAACGACTCATCAATCACTTGATTTATGTTTGTTTAAAACAAAAATAAAATCTATTTTAGGTAATTAATGACAGACAAGTAATAATAATTTACCAATTAAACCGTTTAATCAAGCACTTTATTTAAATAATATTTTGCGCTTGTTCCGCTACATCATTTTCAACTACTTGAGGATTTGGTTGTCTGGGAATAATTTCAAATGATTGATATTTCATTGCGCGCGGCAAAATAATGATTTGCAAAATATTTTCAAGTGTTTACATTATTAGACAACAATTTGTCTAAATTTATCATTCAGTTATAAATAATTATTAATAATGATTTAAAATCAAATCATCATTCTTCTTAGCAAAAATATTCTTGTTTTTTTTAGTTTTATAATTAAATTAAAGTAGATTTTTTAAAATATTTAACAGATTATTTTATTGTACAGTTCAATTCTTTCGTGATAGTTTTTCTCTAAAATGAATTTTGTTTAGAAATAATTATGTGCCTCTCTTTGTAATTCGAAACGTACATTTACAAAAATATCCTATTAAAATTTGTCATTTGGACAGTTATTAATTCAATAGTATACAAAAAATAAATATTTTCATAAAAATACAAAAACAATTTAATTGTATTTAATAGTATTTTGTAATATTTAATGGAATTTACATATTAAAATAATAATTTAAACTATTGATAAATTTTAATATCAAAAAACTATTGATTTCATTGTATTTTTTTGTGATTTGACAAAAGTGACGTAATTTTAAACAAATTTTCATGTTTTAAAAGTCAAGTTAATTCAAATTCGTGTCACGAAATCTTGACGTCATATTTTCATTTTATCGTTCGTTTCGAAATACAGAAAGAGGGTATATGTCTTGAAAAAACAGTCAGTAGGTGAATTTTCATTTCTTGTCGAATAATTTTGTTGACATTTGAACAAATTTGACGTCACAGAAATCTACAATTTTATCGCTTGATTTCCAAAAACTTGCTGCTAAACAAATTATAGTCACAAATACAAAATTTCCCATTACTTTTATATATTTGGAAAATGATTCGTAATTGTATTCCTTTTTTTATTTTTCCGGACAATATTTGCGAGAGACAGTCTCCTAAAAATCAAAAATCGAGTTCACTACTTGTTTTTTTTTTAATAATAAAGTCAAAAAAATGTCTTGTGACTTGAATCATTATCCTAAAAATGTCAATTTTTTCATTGAATTTTAATTAAAATAGTTAATTAAGGGCGTGTGCAAATTCGACTAAATTGCTGACTAAACTAAATCGAACGGTTTTTCATTCGATCGCCATTCGTTAACCGGTAATCGTTAAAGTCCATAATCGATCGATTATTATATGTCTGTTTGCCGTCATCCAATTTAGTTGTATTTAGTCTGCTCGAAAATTTGCTAAATTGAAAAGTCGAACACTGCATTACCGACAAAATTTAGTTTAGTCAGCAATTTAGGGTGTGTGCGAGTTCGACTAAATTGCTGATTATGTCGGCAATGCAGTGTTTACACATTTTAGAGCAAACTAAATTGAACTGAATTGGAAGACATCAAACAGACATATGATAATCGATTTATTAGGAACTTTAACAATTATCGGTTACCGAATCAAACCCCGTACAATTTAGTTTAGTCACCAATTTAGTCGAACTCGCACACATCTTTAGACGAATTCGCACACACCATAAAAATTTAATTTTTCGAATATTTTATTTTGAGATAATTTGTTTGGTTTAAATGAGATTTGTCCGGAGAGGAATGATTTTTTTATTCAAAGAAATACTAATTTATTATATTCTAAAATAATATTAATAAATGCTACTACTCTCTTTCTTTTAGACTGGGTGGCCTTGTGCTCGATGCCGCCGTCGTCTTTGAGGGCTTCGTTGTCTTCCAGCCGATCATCAATGGCATTGGCGGTAATTTGGTCTCAGTGCAGGCTAGTAAAATTTCCACCATGCTGCATCAGAGCTCAATTATTGGCATTATACCGCCGCATACGAAAATCTTTGAATGGCCATGGAAGGCACTTTTCAAGGGTGGTAAGTAAAGCATAAAAATATATGTATTAAAAAAAAAATAATAAATTTATGTTTTTAAATTTTTTATAGTTCCCTATGCTAAAACAGCGCGTATTCTCATTGGCATGTCAATTCCTGGCAATATACTGTTCATTTTTGCGGCCGATTATATAAACTATGGCACCTCAACTGTTACATTTGCGTTTTCTATGTCGTATCTGATTGCAAGTTTAATACAGGTGAGTCCAATATTTAAATTAATATATTTTAAAAATTTTAATATTCAACAAACATTTTTTCTGTAAATGGGAATCGCTTCATACTTTCTATATAATTAGAGTGTGCTGATTTTTATTGCATACAACATTTTTCTATCGAATAAAGTTTTTGAAAAACAATGTATTCTAGGGAAAGTTTGTCTAAAAGAATTAATTAAAACAAGAATGATGACGAAATTAACAAGTAAACAAAATCTGTTACTGGAATTTCAGACTAATAACGTTTTCGTTTTGTTTACGTTATAAGGAGGTAAATTGTAGGAATTTATTGTTAATCTAGTGTTTATCATCATTGTAAAATTCGCATAGCATCACGAGACTGCATTATCCGTAAGTTTTGGCTATTTAGTTAAATAGCTGTTCGACAAAATGTAAAGTCGGTAATCAGTCGTGTCGTGTAATTTATTTTGTATGCAAATTTGACTAAATTTAAATCTAAACTATGTTTTATCGGTAATGCAGTGTTTCGAATGAACACTAATTTAATATAGTTCCATATTCAATTTAGTCAATTCAATTTAAATTGATCGACTATGTGTTTAAGAGGGTGTGTGAATTCAACTAAATTGGAGATTAAACTAAAATATGTCGATTATGCAGTGTTTACTATTCAATTTAACATATTTTAGAGCAGATTGAACTAAATTGGGCTACAGAAATTGTAAAATGAGAATTGATTGATTACGGACTTTAACAATTACCGGTTACCGTATCGTGATGGAATGAAAACTCATTTAATTAAGTTTTTCAGCAATTTAGTCGAATTCGCACACACCTCGAAATAAATATGAAACACAGCATTGCCGACAAATTTAGTTTATTTTCCAAAATCATATAAGCACCCCCTAATTAATTTAAAAAAAAATAGATTGCTGAATTGTACAGGTTTTCATTAGATCGCCATTCGGTAACCGGTAATTGTCGAGTCCCTTATAAATTGATTATGAAATGAATGTTTGCTGTCTTCCAATTTAGTTCAATTTAGTTTGCTCAAAAATTTGCTAAATTGAAAAGAAAACGCTGCATTACCGACAAACATTAGTTAATCCAGCAATTTAGGGTGTGTGCGAGTTCGACTAAATTGCTGACTAAACTAAATTTTGTCGGTAATGCAGCGATAACTTTTCAATTTAGCAAATTTTTGAGCAAACTAAATTGGAAGACAGCAAATAGACATATGATAATCAATTTATTGGGGACTTTAAGAATTACCGGTTACCGAATGGCGATCGAATGAAAAACCATACAATTTAGTTTAGTCAGCAATTTAGTCGAATTCGCAGACACCCTTAGTCGAACTCGCACACACCCTACATTGCTGGCTAAACTAAATTTTGGTCGGTAATGCAGCTTTTACTTTTCAATTTAACTTTACAAGCAAACTGAATTGAACAAAATTGGAGGACAGCAAACATGCATATGATAATTGATTTATTAGGGTCTTTAACAATTACCGAGTGGCGATCGATTGAAAACCTGTACAATTTAGTTAAGTCATCAATTTAGTCGAACTCGCACACACCCCAAATTTATAAACTAAATACAGTCGGTAATGCAGTGTTTATTTTTCAATTTAACAATTTTTGATCATTTATTTATTACGGAATTTAACAATTACCGGTTACCGAATGCAGATCCAATGAAAACTCGTGCAATTTAGTTTGGTCCACAATTTAGACGAACTCGCACACACCCAAATTTTTTTTTTTATTATAGATCAAAATATTAATCCTGTTTATATAAATATTAACCTTAGTAATTATTTATCTTGGGAAAATGCGTTTGAAGTTATTAAAAAAAAGTTTTCTGTGATTTTAAATTTTTTTTAAAAAGAAATGTTTTGTGACAGGAAAAAACTGAGAATGCGAACTCAAAATTGATGTAATTCTATTGAATACCGACTTTATCAACTACCGGGTATCGAATAGCTTTAAATTTAAACAAACTCGCACACATCCTTAGACTCGACTTTATTTCGTTGGTTATTGGTTATGCTGATTAGGTTGAAATCAAATTTTACTTTTTTTCAGTAGAAATCGTTAAATATTAATATATCTTTAAGTCAATGCCTTTAATCTATATCAATAATTTGAATTATTTTAATTTAATAAAATTTCATTCTTCTTCTCCAAACCAGGTAATGTTGCTCATGTATATTGCTCACATTATTGTGCATGCCATGTGGAAGTGGAAAATCGATCCTGACAACTCGTCGATTCCATATCTGACGGCGCTGGGCGATTTGCTTGGCTCCACCTTGCTCGCAGTGGCATTCTTATTCTTGATATCGGTCAATCGTCAGTATGGCGCAAATGTCAACAGCTTAAATGCATCCAATTAATAGCATCAACGTAAAGCTGCTGCTGCTACATTAAAAACGCCATTGGAATATGTTGCCGCTGATGTGAAACTAGGCATAGGCCAAATATACGAGACAGATAGTCGGGCAGACAGACATACTGTCAGTCAATCAGTCAGTCAGACAAGTGAATTGAAACCTCCAGTACCTAATCGAGATAATTAAGAGTTAATTAATTATGCTAAACTAATTTGAAACATATTAAAAACAAAATAAATATAACAAATTATTTAAATTGAAATTAATGTAAATTGTAAATTATGTATTATGTGAGAAGTTAAAGCATAAAGTATGCAAATTATTATAAAATTAGTAATGATTTTAAATTTAAAACCTACTGAAAAAGAAATTAATCAACTGCAAAGTAGTTAACAAAATAATTAATGTTTAATTGAGTGTTTTATTGTGCTTTTAAAATAACATTTAGTTGAGCGTTTTAATTAATGTTTAATTGAATGTTTAATTAGACGTTTAATTGAAGGTTTAATTGAAGGTTTAATTGAACGTTTAATTGAACGTTTTAGTGAACAATTAATTGAATATTTAAATGAATGGTACAAAAACTTAGTCACGAAGAAAGTTTTATTTGTCTTGTTTTTCATTTGTTGTAAAATTTAAAAAATTAGAAATGCGCAAAATCTTTGTAATTGTTAAATTGTTTAAAATTTGTGTTAATGTTAAATGCGTTAATTTTTTGTTTAAAGTAATGTTAAGAGTTTAAAATATTCCACAATTAAAATATGTATTTAACAAAAAAAAAACCAAAACAAACATTATGAACTATAACAAAAGCCAATAAAAGACAACAAAATATCAGAGCGTTCAATTTTGTTATATTGCGTAAATCTGAACAACTTTTAAATTAATTATACCTCTGTTGAAAATGTTTAAAAATTGTTTAAATATTTAAATATGGTTTTTATTATGCGTTTCTTGTGCGCTGCAGATTTAATTTTTGAAATCTGTTTTTTAATACATAAAAAAATAAATATTTCAATGTAAACCTTATTCCTTACTACGTATTTTTAGTATTGCTTTACAATTAGAACAACTAATATTTAAATTATAATTCGAAACAGCAATTAAAAAAAAAGAAATGCTTTGTTCACTTTAACACAATTTTTCCTTTACTCTCATGCTTCGACAATAAATTTAAGTTCATTTATTTTGTAATTTTTGTATTTTAATTTTAAGTATTTAAATCTGTTGCTAGGTTATATTTGTTTTTTTTTCATTTTTTGTTTTTTTTTTTTTGAGAAGATGAGACGTTTAAAGGAAATGTGATCGATATTAAATAAAAATAACGTATTAGTAAATAATAATAATAATTTAAAATAATTAGTACTAAATGTAAATTATGAAATATTAATTTAAGCAAACATTATTGTTAATAAAAAGTATTGAAAAATTAAAAACTATAATTTTTTAATGTTATTTTTATTTAGTAAATTTTAATGAATTATTTTTTATAATGTTTATACATTTAAAAAATAATATATTATCATTGAAATGCATTTGGGGCCTGTGAGAATAAAGACTTCTTGATTAAGGGTGTGTGCGAATGCAACTACATTTCTGACTGTAGTCGATACTGCAGTTTTTAGCTTCATCGTACGAAATGCAGAGCACTTTATGGCAGTGCAGCAATCTTCACTCGAAATTTAGAAGAGTCACGCCAAATATAATCCAATTCGCACACACTCTAAATTGTGGCTCGATACAGCAGTGTGAGTTTATAGGATTAATATTAATATCGATATTAGATACTGCAGCGTTTATCATAAGCGAGACTTACACCTAGCCTTGTTGCAGTGCAATAAACTTTTGGACGAAATTTGGAAAAATCATTTCAATTTAGAAACTTATGGTGTTTTCGAATTCGACTAAATTGCTGACTAAACTAAATTTAACAAAATTGGAAGACAGCAAACGGGCATATGATAATCAGTTTATTAGGGACTTTAACAATTAAAGGTTACCGAATGGCGAACGAATTAAAAACCATACAATTTAGTTTAGACAGCAAATTAGACGAATTTGCACACACCCTAAATTGTACGGGTTTTCATTCGATCGCCATTCGGTAACCGGTAATTGTTAAAGTCCCTAATAAATCGATTATCATATATCTGTTTGCTGTCTTCCAATTTAGTTTTTTCGAAAATTTGCTAAATTGAAAAGTAAACGCTGCATTAGCGACAAAATTTAGTTTAGTCAGCAATTTAGTCGAAATCTCACACACCCTAAAAATATTACAAAATTTATGAAAAAGGAGTACAAACTGCTAAGTATTTCGTACTTTTAAAATAAAAACGTTTTTTAAATAGTACGAACTAATGCAACACTGAAACCAATCTCGAAATAATAATTATTACTTAGTTTGTACTGTACTACGCGCCGTACTGTACACAGACAACTGTTTACTGTTTAAAATATAAAATAACTTGTGCGCTGCTTTAATAAAACATAAAACGCGAAATAAAAAACACAATTGTAATTAGTTTAAAAATTGCACAACATGCAGCGACCGCGCAGAACCTCCGAGTTTCACGAAGAACCATTGGCAAACAAAAGACAATCGAGGTGCGACCAGAAAATTATATACATATTTATATTATTTTAATTTCAAAGTCTTTAAATTTCTTTTTATTATGCATAAATTGTAAAACATAGACAACAGATCACTGCGGCGACACCCGGCACTGCGCAGAAATATGCCACAAGGTAAGTTGGAACGACTGACTTACGTTGATGCCGTCTGTTCACTGTACCACTTTGTATTAAATTCTAAATTTCCTTATTTAAAACACACACAGACCAAGTCGCATTGCTGTGCCCACACGCAGTGGTTCTGCTGAACGTTGCGGCAATTCATTGGGTGTTGCGTTGACAGCAGCGCCTAATTCTGTGCGTATCAATGCTGTATCCTTGGGAGTGACACCGCAAAGAACACCGTCCGGCAAGTCACCATGCTCACGCGCTCTACAAATGACTGCTGACAAAAAGAACGGGGGCGGTGCACAGCACAATGACAAACGTTGGATACAAGAACAAGTGGCACGCATCACAGAGTATTTGCGTGGCGAAGCAGCAATTGGCAAAATACCAGGCATTGGAATGGAATTTTTCAATGGTAAGTTATAAAATAGTTGTATTGTTCTCGGCATATGTGTCGATTGATTCCACATTTACAGATACAATTAATATTAAATCAAGTAGGGCCAGCCAGAAAGATATTGGATGGCGTCAGCCTACCATTGAGGTTATAATTATTGATTTCTGATTTGTATATTTTGTAGCAAAAAAATTAAAAGAAGATAAGGGTGCAATAATTCATTGATTTGCAAAGGGTAAAATCAATTAAGCCACGCCCCCTTTGTTGTCACTTAAAGGGTGAATTGGAATAAGAATTTCAGAACATGTCCGTAAAACTGAGAGTTTTTAAATTGATTAAAAAAGTTCAACTTCTATACCAAATTTCAGAATTCACTCACTATATATAAAAAATATTTATATATCTCATCAATGAGTCCTTTATTTGAATTATTTATGAGTACAGGTTAATCTGTAAAATGTTATCGCAACTTTTGATGTAGCTAATACTTTGTTGCTCGTCGACAATATTTTAGAATGTAAAAAAATGGAATAAAAACAAATAACAATTTTCAATAAACCACTTTTACAGCGCGCACTGCCGGCCTGAAGCAAATGTCCATTAAACAGTTTGTAGCCATTGTCAACTATTTGTTGCAATTTGTGTGCGGCAGTCGCTGCACAGTGGGCACGAATCATGTCGAGGACATTGTAAAGATAATGCAAAAGCTGCAATATCCGCATCAACTGAATAAATCCTGGCTAAAAACACCAAATACACAACACTCTTTTGGCAACGTCCTGCTGTTACTTGATTTTCTCATGGATTTTGTGCCTTTTCCCGAAACCGAAAAAGCTGAGCATTGCGAAGAGTCGCCTGCTATGCAGTTTCCATTTTTGGCACCCGAAGAATACACTTTCAATCAGATAGGCGATGAATATATGCGCATTCCCGACATTGATTTTCAAGCGCAAATGTTACGTGACACCGAAAAAAGTTTTCAGCTGTGGGACAAACAGTTGGACGCCGAATATGAGGCTCTACAGTTGCAAACATGCAATGCGCTCGTGCGCAAACAATGCGGCCTCGATGGTATTGAAGAAGTGCAACGCGATATGACTGCGCTGCAGCAGCAACTCGAAACAGCAGAGGCACAACGACCGTCGCTGCGTAAACAGGACGAGGAACAGTTGCAAAAACTAGAGGAAGAATTAAAAAATACACATCATGAGATAGATAGGTTGTCCGATGACTGTGAGACCGATTGCAGACAGCTGCAACAGTTGCTGGCACAATTGCCACAACTGAAGCAAGAGTTGGCGGTCGCACAACGTGAGCTGACCGAGATGAAGCGTCATGTAGCGACGCAATTGTACACCACCGAACAGCGTGATGCACAAATTGAGGCGGTCGCAGAGTTGCGTCACCTGCGCCAGAGTCAGGAGCGCACGTTGCGTGAACTCGAGGATTGCCATCATCATCAGCAGGTGCAACAGGCGTTGACGAACAAACAACTTAAGGAGCAGCTGCACAAATGCAATGCGCAGTTGCGTGAAATCGCTTATACGCGACTGGCGGCGAGTGCAACAGCTGTTGCTGCGGCGGCACCAGAAGAACTACAATTGTCACTGCATGCAAACGCGCAGGATGTAAAACGTTTGGTGCCAATATTGCAGGAGTTGCACGCAAATAGCGCACGAAAGTTGGCAGCAAATGAAGCTGCTATTGCTGCTGCCGAACAGCAAATTGTACAGTTAACACATGCAATTGATGCGACGTTAACTTCAAAATTGAGTGCTGCACAGGTGGCCAGCGCTACGGCAAAACGCACACAGCTGCAACACGAACAACAGATGGCACAGGAGCGACAAAGCATGTTGGAGCAGACAGCAACGCTAACCGAGCGCACACTAGAACTGCAAACACAGTTGACGGACTGCGCTGGTAAATTTGCGCAGCGTCAACAACAGTTGGAGCAACTTGCCGACAACAATGAGCAGACTATGGCGCAAGCGGAGCGTGATCATAGCAAGAGCGTGGCGGAACGTTGCGCCTACCTCAACAAATATGACGCCATTCTGGATCAGGCCAATGCGGAACTGCAGGAGTTGGCGACGATTGTCGATGAGAATGAGGTGCTCATCAACCGCTTGAAGCAGGTGCAAAACGATGGCGAACAAATGAATAATATGCTGGAGAGGGGCAGGCTCTAAATACAGCAAATCAATTTAATGACAAAAATATATATATGAAAAATAAGTAAGTAAATGAGTTAATGGAATAATTTAAATAATAAATGAAATAATGAATAAATTGAGAGAACATTAAATGGGCTAGCATCGATTTCCTGGGTAATATGGGTAATAGATTTGGTAAAATAACTTTCGTGTGCTTTGTTGCAAAATTTGTTTTAAAATGTTCATTCAGAGGATTTTTCTTTCACATAAAAATTGTTTTTTAAAATCATTTCAATTCGCTTGTGTTGTCCTTAGCGATATGAAGTTGTTTTTTTTTTATCGTTGTGAATCGTAATAATCGTAATAAATCAAATAAGTCATAAAGAAAACAGCGGATGAAGTATGAAGTCCAATTTTATGGAAAATTCAAAATACGACTAGTAATAGACTACTCCTATTAATCATTTAAAAGGTAAAGATTTTGTTAATTGTGAAACAAATAGTCAAATTCACATTTTTAAATTAAATATTCCCCATTAAATATATAAATATTTCGGTTTAAATCAGGAACAAATTTAACACGGAAGGAAATTAATGCTATGAAAATATTTCCTGTGAACTATTTTCATATTAGTATTTTGTACCCGGCTGCGCATATTTTTATTTTTGATTATATTGATGCCTCTTACCAAAACCCACACGTTTCAATTTGCTTACGGAAAACATCAAAGAAGCACAAGTTCAGTTTCCCCATGAAAATAGTCACATTTTTATTATACCCAAGAAGTGAAGCATATAAAGGGTTTTTCAACAGGGACGCTACATAAGTAGAACGACAGGGACAGCAAACGACGCCATATTTCTTGCCGCTCTTTTGACATTTCTCTTCAGTAAGGTTTGCCATTTCATGATGGAAAGATATACGAATTCGAATTTCGGTAGTAAATTTTAATAATTTCGACTCGTTGTTGGCTCGTATATCTTTCCATCATGAAATGGCAAACTGAAGAGAAATGTCAAAAGAGCGGCAATAAATATGGCGTCGTTTGCTGTCCCTGTCGCTCGACTTTTGTAGCGTCCCTGTTGAAAAACCCTTGAAAAAAACTTTTGTAGCGCTCTTATTGAAAAACCCTTTAGAACGAAAAGTCACCAAAAAAAATTTCAAAATGCCAAATATTCATCTACAAAAATCTCTATATATCTGTCAATTTTTAATCGATAATCTCAATTTTTTTTACCACATGATAAGAAAATGTAAATCTATCAATTGATATTTCAACTTTAAAAATGCATCAATTACTTTTTATAATATTAATCAACAAACTCGAAATTTAAGTTTTTTCATAAAAAGGTGACTTTTCGTTCTACAACGACGATATATGCTTTTATACGTGGTGAAATTAACAGTTATGCTTCGGTTCGTGGAGAAAACGAGAATGAGATTCTTTTCGTGACAAAAATAATTGAATGTTTCTTTTCGTGGATAAAATAAACTTTTGCTTGTTTTAATGAAACATTTTTTAATGTGCCATTTTTCGTAAGCAAATTGAAACGTGTGGGTTTTCGTAAGAGGCGTCGATATACTAAGCAAAAGAAAGTGTAATAAAAAAATCATGTGATAAAACAATTTTTAATTACAATTTTTATGCTGTTCTCATCGGGAACTAAGCCCGTTTGGAATATCAGTTCCGGAGCTTGTTACAAGATTTTTAAAATGCAGGTTTCGGTTCCAAACCAAAACAATTATATGGTTTCCGTTTCCGGTGCCACATATATTTTTTTTAATAACGTTTCCGAGGAATGAATGATTCCGGTTCTTTGTGGTCCCTGATTGTTATTCTAAATGAGGCATGTTGTGTTACAATTTGTTTGTTGTAATTTCATTTCAAGTTTTACAGTTTTTAATGTTGGATTTTTCCATTGTATTTTTCTATATATTTTGTGTTTTTTGCGTTCTTGCTATTATGTTATTCTTTTGATTTTGTGTTCTTGCGTTTTTGTAAATATATCGTAATTTTGTTATTTTTGTGTTTTTATTTTTCTATTATGTTCATCTTTCAATTTAGTGTTTTTTTTGCGTTTGACTTTTTGTTTTTATTTTTACTCTTGTGATTTTGGGTTTTTTGATTTGGTATTTGACTTTTTGTTTTTGCTTTTATTTTCACCTTTTTTTGATTTTGTTTCCTTTTTTCATTTTTCTGTGTTTTTCTACATTTGCTTTTCATTTGTGTTTTTTTCTATTACATTATTTTCTTATTGTATTTTCCTTTAGTCTTTGCTATTATGTTTTTCTTTTAATTTAATTTATTTTTAATTGCGTTTGCTTTTATTTTTACATTTTCTCTGATTTTGGGTTTATGTTTTACGTATTTTTTGTTTTTGCTATTATGTTTTTCTTTTGATTTTGTGTTTGACTTTTAATTTTGTTTTTGCTTTCATTTTAACCTTCTTTTTCATTTTGTGTTTTTTATGTTGTATTTTCCTTTTGATTTTGTGTTTTTTTGTTTTTCTTTTAATTTAGTGTTTTTTGCGTTTATTTTTATTTTTGCGTTTGAATTTTTATTTTGTTTTTTATTTAATTTTTGCGTTTCTCTTCTTGTTTTTTTTTTTATTTTGACATTTTTTTCGTTTTATTTTTGATTTTATTTTGTGTTTTTTTTCTATTATGTTTTTATTACTTTTATTTTTACTTTTCTTCTGATTGTGGGTTTTTGATTTTTTGCTTTTATTTTCACCTTTATTTTGATTTTGTTTGTTTTATTATTACTTTTTGCTATATTTTTTGATATTGCGTTTTTGCTAGTGTTCTTCTTTTGATTTTGTTTTTTTGCGTTTGACTTTTGATTTGACTTTCATTTTTATCATTTTTGTTGTTTTTTTTTACTTATGATTTTATTTTGCTTTTGTGTTTTTTCTATTTTATTTTCATTTCGATTTTGTATTTTTTTTTATTATGTTTTTCTATTAATTATGTGTTTTTTCTTCTTTGACACGCCCCGTTGTCCAATCCTGCCCATATAGTCTGTGTGACCCTCCGGTTCAGCTGTTTAGACGTGATGCTGGAATAGACAGACCGACAAAAAGACGGACCAAGAATTGTATATACAAATAGAAGATTTACGAAAATTCATTGTTATACCAAATATTAAAAACCTAAAAAAAAACCAATATAGAAACAACAAATTTATAAAAATCTCACAAATCTCCAACACACTTTAAGTAAAAAAAGTCATTTCTAACATGAGACTGCGTTTATTTGCGTTAAATTCTTAATAGTTTTTTTTTATTTGTTTTTCAAATTTATAAAATACTTTTTCTGCTCGAATCACATGATTGACTAAATTGTAGCAATCTCAGTTTGCATCAACACAAAAATTGATATATATATTGTTGATTTTCGAGTCGTCAACAAAAATCAACGCAAATTGGTTGATGCTTTTTGAATTTTTGTACTGTATCTGACATAAAAATTGATATAAATTTGCATCTATAGGAAGTTTTCCCTCATTTTTTTATATATTTGACAAAATTGTGTTGATTTTCGATGGTTTGCATCAATCGTGTGATTCCAGGTTCACTTTTTATTTTCAGTTGCAATTTTTGGTTTTGCATAATTTAAGTTTTATTGCCATACAATTGTTTAATAGAGTGATTTATTTAATAAGGTCATTGGTAAATATGAAATTGCACTTGAAACGCAAAACACAAAAGAGCGTTGTGCAGATCTATCAATAATTTTGTATTTTTTGTTTGTTTTTAAATAAATATTCTTCTTCAAATGTTATGAAACACACAGCCACACATAAGTAATAGCAAGTTATATTTATTTTGATTTGTTTATTGAACGCTACTAATTGTGTGCTTGCTTTGTGTTGAATGCAAAAGTAGTACTATGGACTAAGGAACGTATTAAAATATAAATATTTATAAAGTAAATTTACATATTATTTGGATTTTTGTATTAAATTATAGATATATAGTTTATATTAAATGAGCGCGCCTGACTTTGGAAATGCAAAAAGTTATTATCTGTCTGTTATTATACATCGCCATTGCCGGCAGTATTTGCGGCAAGCGGCGGCGTTGTATTGTTGGACGTATTAACGATGCCAGCGGCGCAACTTTGCGGCAAGACAGCGGTCGACTGCTGTTGTTGCTGCTGCTGTTGCTGCTTGTCCAGCAAGGCAGCCTCATGCGCAATTTCAATAATGCCACCAGTATTTGTCGTTGTTGCAGACGTCAAAGTATCTACAACGACGAGCGCATCTTCGTCGAGTTCCTCAGCGCTATCGATTAGCTTGTCGGCGGCTGTCTCTTGTTTTTTATTTAACTCTGATTCGACGGTTGACTGCGCCGCCAACTCATCTAGCTGCTGTATATCTGCCTCCTCCAACACCGCCGCAGACTCTTCAATATGTATGCTGACACCTTGCTCGTTGTCCGCATCTGTGCTGCTGTTTTGGAATGTAACTGCTATGGCTTGCGCCGTCTGTGGCAATGCAGACGTTGATGTCTCCAAGTTGCCACCTGTCGCGGGCGTCGTTGTCATTGCGGACCACCAGTGTGAGAAGGCGCCCTTGGCCTGTGAAATGGCGCCGCCCACTGCACGACTAGTTGTGTTGACGGCTTGATTGATTTTGCGACCACTCTCTGTGCTCTGCATGGTTCTGCGGTAGAGGAGAAAGTCAAAACATTAAACAATTAAAACAGTTGCAAGTGTTAAAACTTACTGCGCAATTTTCAACTTAACATCGGACACCGAAAGCGTACCCGCAAATGGATGTCCTGCGGGCAGCGCATCAAAGAAGTCCATGCATGGACGCACATCATTCCACTCTTGAAAACACTGTGTCTTCTTGAAGGCGCACACAAAGTGTGCATTGAAGTGTTCACAATCCTTGGGTGGCTGCAGCGGCAGATCTGCGGTAGCGAAAATTAAGTTGGCAAATATAAATTTAAACATTTAATATTAAATTAAGCGTCAATAATAGATGCATGCAGTTCAGTCTTGATATTGGATATAAGAAGAAATATAAATCAAAACTATCAGATCTCCCTGCAGCATGAAGGCACTAGAATACTATGTGATTCAATTATAATAAACATATGTGCCTGGATTTCATTGCATACACTATCCAAAACATTTATGGGAAATCGACAACAACATTCCCAACATTTTTGCGATCAGCAGAACAAAAAAAATTGGAGAGAACTAACTATGGTTCTGTGAGGTAGACCGATCGTCTGGCAGCATTACGGCATTGTAACTCAGAAGAATTGTGGTAATGTCTACGTAAAATACCGTTAACGGATATCTAGTAACAGATGTCCAGGCTACATTGAGATTATGGAGGATACAATTCTCGCAACTGCTAGCCGGCGATGGCCACAATGATTCCTCAGATAGAGAAGACCGCTCCACAACCCAAGTTGCTGACGGCGTCGTTGACACACATACCCCCGCCTGACCGTGATTAGGTCTGCAAGCTCGAATGTACTGGTTGCTGAGTTGCTTAGGACTGGCGGCGATGAGCTCACAACGCGCATGCATAAGCTCATCAGCAGAATATGGTCAGAGAAAGCATGCCCAGCGAATGGAATCTGAGTGTACTCTGCCAACCTAAACGAGCTTATTATGTGCAAAACTGAAGCCCATCGACAGATTGATTGTACCTTATTAGTGCGGCTTCAGATCTGGCAAGTCCACCCTAGACCAGATTTTCACCAAATCCTGGAAAAGACCAATAAGAGATTGATCGACAACCACCACCTTCTCGTCGAATACAAAGCTGCCTTTGACAGTCCGATAAGGAGTCGTATATATGCCACGATGTTTAAGTTCTGTATACCTGCGAAACTTATAAGGCTTTGCAGGATGACCCTGGCTCTATCTTCAACAAGAGTGTCATGCTGCTCGGTTATGTTATCGACATCATTAGTCAGAGCACACGTGCAGCATTGTCCAGTTTAGAGAAGGAAAGACCAAGTATCTGGTGTCAACAAGCAAATAATACCGGCGTCTTGAACAGTACGTGACTGTTGACACCCACAACTGTGACTTCGTCTACTTAGGTACCAGCATCATCAAAGATAATAGCATCAGCCTTGAGATTAGGTGAAGAATAACTCCTACCAACAGGCGTTACTTTGGGTTCAGTAGACGGGCAAACATTACGCTCTATAAGACACTCATCATGGCAGCCCTCCTCTACGGCGCTTTCGCACGGACTCTCAGCTAAAAAAAAACCATCATGGGTTGTAATGGCAAAATAAGTAAAACAATTTAACCAGCTCGCGCTTTAGATTTCTTCATACATGTACCAAAGTTGCAGAGTCAAAACTCAGACAGTGATTAACTCAGAACAATGCATACATAAAATAAACGTACTAAACAATTTAACTTGCGAGTTTCTTCGCACGCAGAATCCAAAACATTTAGTGAAATCGACAAAAGCAATTAGAATCCTATGTTATGTTAAGAACTATTTTGGTAATGTCTACGTAAAATAAATGAACCAAACAATTCAATCTCCGCCTCTGTGAAATCGATAAAATCAAAATATTGCGTGCACTAAAAGTCAAAAACTGGAGAGGACTATGGTTCGGACCGGCAGACACTGAGACCATCAGGCATCATTAATACATTCGATTTATATATGTCTAACTCAAAATCATATGTCTAACTCACCTCGTAAAATAAACAAATTCGTTACTAATTTATTTCATATCACCTTTATCATATCACTCATCCGTTGACTTCAACATATCGAGTGTATAGATGAGAAATATTTATCGAAATAGGTGTTCAATTCTGTAGCCGGTGGTAAACGTAGAAAAGACTTTTCGAATCTCCGGTAACGCAACGAAGTGTGAGAAACGTTCGGCGCTTGAAGTACCGGCGTACACATTACAAAAGCGACTGGTAACATATACTAGAAGTCAACATAGCAATCTCCAGATTAGAGAAAGATTCGCGTCGTTAGCGGGCTTCGTCTAACTTGGATTCAGCATTATCACCAACAACGATGTCAGCCTGGAGATTAAACAGAGAATAACTATTGCCAAACGGGTGCTACTGTAGGGCTCAGTAGGAAATTGGGAAGCAGAGCCTACTCTCGCCGCTCTACAAACATGCCGCTCAGAAACATGGACGCTGTCCTCCATAGATGAGAGAACACTGGGAGCGTTCGAGAGAAAGATTCTCCGTAAAATCTTGGGCCATAACCTCTTTGCTAACGAGTATCGAATCAGGATGAACCATGAGCTGTATGAGTTATGCGACAAGCTCATCAAGATCTAGCGGTTTCGGAGGCTCCAGACTACAAGGTGCTTGAAACAAGACTCGAAGGTAGACAGCGTAGAAGTGGGCGCCCCAAAATCTGCGTTGGAAAGACCAAGTTGAGGACAACTTGGCAACGCTTGGTATTTCTAACTGACGTCAGCGCGCGCAAAGCAGAAGCGACTGGCGAAACTTTATATCAGTGGCCAAGATGGGCCATCTAAGTAAGTAAACGCCTGAAATTCAAGTAAACTGGGTAAGTAGTTATGATAAACAATTTCACAACAGCCTCTCGGTTCTGTCTTATGTGGAAAAGAAAACAAAGCTGACTCTAAACTTAAAGAACCAAAACCTTTACATACAATCGACAGCAATCGAGCGTTAAACATTTACAAAGTACTTTGGAAACCAATAATGAGCTCGTGATGATATTTTCAGTTATTACAAACGTTGAAACCTTTAACATGGGTTAATGTAATGCGGAAAGTGAATCCGGAATAGAGACGACTTTGTATCTAAAACCATCTAGAGATCATTGAATGTAACATTTTAAATTTTTTATTGAGAAAACTAGTGGGGAACTACAATTTGATTCCAACCCACGAAACCTTAACGATTTATTATAACCATGGACCACAAATAACCGGAATCGTAACTGTTTCGATTTTTGGAACCGGAATCGGAACTCATATAAATTTTATGGATAGAACCGGTATCTCAATTTTAAAAATTTTGGAACCAGAACCGTTATTTCAATGAGTTTTAGTTCGTCTCAGGGAACGCAAAGAACCGGCATCGGAGCCTGTTTGATTTTTGATACCGGAATCGGAATCCATATAAGTTTTTTGGTTGGACCTGAAACCGCTATTTTAAAAATTCTTGGAACAAGAACCGTAACCGCTATTCCAAAGGATTTTAGTCTCTGATTATAACCCTCAAAATATTTAAAGAATGCACAGAACTATCAAACAACAAGTTAAACATTCTTTTATAAAAACTACATACTTCAGCAACGCCTTATAAGTATAGTTCTACAATTCAATTAAATTCCTTTGTGGCGCAGTGCCTTTACAAATAAACAGTAGTTAAATATTGTTTATATACAAACTACATTGTTTGGCTCTTAAGCTTTAAATGTTGAATAAACATTAAATAAATAATTACAAACCTGTTGCCACCGCAGTGCGCAACAGCGCCAACATGTAACATTGAAACTGCGCACGTATCCATGGCTCACTGCCTTCGCCATCCTCTTTCGGCGCCTGCACATGCTTCAGCAGATAGTCGATGAAACGTAGATCTTCGGTGCTAAGTACCAGCTGCCGACGCAATTCCTGCTCGTACGCCTCAATGTTGGCGTTTTCAATGTCGACCAACACATCGGACAGTTGACGTTTTTGCTGAAACAGTACGTTAGAGGTGCCGATCACATAGCTCAGTACTGAGGGATCCGACAATAGATCCATGTAGGGCAAGGAAAGATAGGGCAGGCAAAGGTTGCCGCTGGCGAATATGCTGATGGGTGCGCGATACTCATCGGGGTTAATAGTGCTCAGAGCGAGGAGAGTGGCTTTAAGAAAAGATAAAAATTCTCATAAATAATTTTTAATTAATTGATAAAATTAATAACAAATTAAATTAAAAAATAACATGAAACCGATAAATGAAAAGATATGATAAAAGCAATAACAATTTAAATAAATCAATTTTAAAAAATTTAAATAATATTTTTCGAAAATTTGTATAAATGTAATGATCGATTTTACCGACTGCATTTATCGCTTTAATCGATAAGGCTAATTATTTGCATTCTTACTTTTAAAATTTATCAGACTAATTCTTTATCTTTTTGAATTCTTAAAAATTTGGTGCTCTCTACAACTGCGATATATCAAAATAGTCTAAAATTTAAAAATCCAATAAAATAATGCACTTACAGGCAATTGTATCCACGCTACTCTCTCGCGTCAACGAATTGCTGCGCTCGTTCAATTTCCCGCCTATATCGCCCAACTCGCACTCGGCCGAGTCCAAGCGTTGCAATGATGGAGACACCGCCACTGCTGCAACGCAACCATTTGAGTCGCTTGCTAGTGGTGGCGAAGCATCACCGCTACTCGCCGATTCATTCGCCGATGCGGCCGAAGAGACTAATGTATAATCATCGCCAACATCGCCGCAGCTGCCAGCATCAATGACTGGTGAGATTTTCAATGGCGTAGCCTCCAACACCTCTGCAGTATCAACTGAGATTTGTTGCACATTCGTCGCCTCTTGTTGCGCCGTCAGCGTCTCTACTTTTAACTCCGGCCTCTCCACCTCAACCTTTGATTGCGCCTCAGTTTCTATAATCACCTCTGCCTTTATTGCCTCGCTTTCACGCTGTATGCAATCTGTAAAATCCGGCATCGGTGACAATGGACGCGATGTGCGCACACAGGCCACCTCCTGAAAACCCTTCTCCAACAGACGCGGCATCAGCGATGCAATGCCCAGTATTAAGGCGCACATGCTACGCACCGGCGAACCAAAACAGACAACGCGACGTTGAAGCAAAAATAATTTGAACAATATTAAGGTCTTGTGACGCCAGTGCAGCACAATTTCGCGCAACGAGAGACCAACGTGAAAGTGACGCAGCGAACGACGTGATTCATCATTTAACAGGCAAGCGTTGAGTTGCTCATAAGCAGTGCTAAGTAATTCGGTGCATGAAAAATCACCCTGATCGAAGAAAGCGTCTGCAATAAGCGACAGCTTCACCTCAATATAGCCGTAGATGGGCAGACGCGCCAGAATGCAGACAGACTTTTGCACTGTGCTGCGTGTGACGTCAGCAGTACGTATTTTAAGTTTCTACAATATCATGAAAAAAAGAAGACAAATCAATTAAGTTGTGAAATCTTGTGTGGTTTGTGTGGTTACAACCTCCACGGGTATCTGACGATAACAGGAGACACCATAGATGCTCTCTGTCGGGTCCATGAGGCTGGGCAAGTTAAAGAAAACCGTATCTTCGGCAAAATTGTGTGAACCATCGGGCAGCGCCAATGTGGGTAGATACTTCCAGCCAGAGGGACACTCGTTTTTGCCGCTGGTGCCCGTTATTAGCGGTGGATACGAAAACTCAACCTGAAATGTTGCAGGTAAGTAAATTCAATTTCAAATTATATATATTCTATATTAAACCAACCTGACAACCTAGTTTATGATGAAAGCCCACGACGAGTATATTTAGTATGGGTGGCTTGTTGTCCTGGGTGTCCATTTTGAGATATTTTTCTCAGGTATTTTATCACACTAAAGGTTGGTTTGATTTCTATGAAACTCTTTAGAGTTTATAATGGCAAGTTTATTTTTTTTATTAAATCGGCTTTATTATATAGGTTGTATTTTATATTGTAAAAGTTTTTTGAGCCTATTATTTTTTTAAGAACCTCTTTTAGGAGGCTCTGTTCGCTTTTTGACCAGCACACCAGTCTTGCAGATTTTTCTTTTCTTGTTCACCTTTTTACTGGAAAAAATCGAATAATCTTGCTTTCTCCACAATTTGTAGGTTTATTTATATTCAACATAAAAACTACACAATAACAGAAAATGCAATATCTTCACTTTTTTAACAAATCCATTTTTTTATTTCAAAAACACATTTGACGTGCAAATAGTTAAATTGGTTTTTCGCAGTTGTAATTCAAGAAAATCCAATTGGTCGGTCGTCCACCCTTAAAAATTTTTGCATTTTTCCACTTTGTTTTTTTTTTCTTTTCTTTGTTTCATGTTTTGCTGTCATCATATGTCAGTTGTTGAAGGTCGCATTCAGGCACCAAACCTATAGTCATTTAATGCTGGCAATGCCGTACTCGCAGGCAGTGTTGAATTTTTCTTCGTACACTCGGGGAAATAGAAGCCGTATTTTTTTTTGGCATCGCTATCAACGCTTAAAAAAAATCCAAAAAAACTATAGCCGCTTAATATTTTTGTACCAAAATTTGGCATCATTTATTTTAATTGTCAATTTTTGTAAATTATTAAGTCGGAATATAATTTCTTTTCGCAAATTTTTACGATTGTAGACCATTAGCTAAATGGCGTTCGGGGTTATTTTTTATGTGTGATAATGTGTTGTGTCTTCCAATGGCTTTAAAGCCGATCAAATTTTTTGCTGCTGGCGACAACGTTCTCTGCTGCCGTGCTCAGGTTCCCCAACGCGCAGGCTTTAAAATCTGTCCAAATAAACGTTTGTCACTGCTTCCCCTACAGCACAAACTGTTGCTGCAATCTTGCAGTAATATTGCTACATTGCATTATTTTATATTGCGCATACAATATTTCTGGAATATTGTAGCAATATACAAAACGCAATATTGTACAAAAAATCTCTTTGCAATATAAAAAAAAATATAAAATATACATATACAAAATAATAGATTTAATTTTGTTACATTTTTTAACAATATGAGACGTTACCTACTATAAAAGTTGAGAAAACCATGTTAAAAAAATAAGCAAATAAAAAAAAATTATATGCACGAGTGGGGTTCGAACCCGCATTGCCGGATTACAAGTTCCGAGTTCTCACCGTTACGCTATCAGTCTCATTTTTCACAAAGCATTTATTCACAATATCAATACAAATAATATATTTGAATTGGAACGGCAAGAAAATAAAAAAAAATCAAGTAGGGATTGACACAGGGCTGCAGAAATAAATTCCACATTATCTGAAATGGGCTCATAAATTCATTTTTATACAATAATACTATAAATTCGTAAAATCATTCAACATTGCTAGCTCTTCACTTAAATTGAATTCGCTTTGAATGTCACAATAAAGCGAATGATAAATCAAATTATTTTTTCATTAAATTAATGCAAAAACGACTATTCAAAATCTACCGAACAGAAAAATATTCTAATAAAGGTGTAAATTAATAAATTAATTTACTTAATTTAATTCAAAACTGTAAACAGTTATTTTTGGTTATCATAAACGTATTTAAAATGTATGTTGCGCATGGGTTTGATTGTCCAAAAACAATTGTTTGCTGTAGGGATTCCTGGTAGTACAAAATCTTAAAGATCCTGCCAGGAAGCAGCAGTAGTGTCGTTTTAGAACTGCATTTCATCCTGCAGAAATATCTGTGCATCTAATCAAATTTTTCATAAAAATTTATAAATTTCATTTGTTTACATTTTTAATTTTTGACAAATTTTTGAAGTTCACAACTTTACAACTTTTGACAAACATTTCCTGTGCGACCAAATATTTTCAAAAATTCAGCATTTTTTTGGTATGGTAATAGGTTTTCAATTGACGCTTATGAGTTAAGCGTCGATAGCTATGCCCGCTTAACTAAGGGTATATTATAAAAAAACGAGTTGGGAGTTGGGTCACATGGATGGGTAAGTTCGGTCACATGGGGCGGATTTTTATAGTCGGTCGGGCCCGACTATGGAATACCCTACACCTTTGGTGGGGATATTAATGTGGGATATTTAATTGCATACCTTAATTTTAAAGTTTTAAATTATGCTGAACCTCCCCACCCTCAGAATATTATTCATAAATCAAAAATTTACGTCTTATATCTCCATAAATTAAAAAATTTATATAAAAGTATAAACAACTAAAAAAAAAGAATTGAAAAATATAATTGGGTGGACCACGCCTATATTTAAAATTTTGAAAGGCTAATATTTCATAGATTTGATTTTAATAATTGACGGATCAAATTTCCACTATGAAAACCCGGGAAATGGGCGGATCACGCCCATTTTTGGACCACATATTTATAGGTGTATTATAACAATACCTTTTAAATTTTATAACTATACCTTGAATACTTTTCGAGTTATTTGTTCCGAAAGAGTTATATAAAAGTGACTTGTATAGGAGGTGGGCGTGTCCGTTGACCGATTTGGCTCATTTTCAAACTCAGTTCCTACTTTTGGCTAAAATATATTGAGTCGAAATTTCATCGCATTCTGATCAGTATTTCTCAAGTTATTCTGTATTCGGACAGCAAGACGGACAGACAGACGGACATGGCTAAACGGACTCGGGTAGTGATGCTGATCAAGAATATATATATACTTTTCCATACCGGACACGCCTCCTAAGGGGCGTTACAATATATGCACAAAGTTAATATACCCTGTACCTCATAGGTGTAGGGTATAAAAACACGGCTAGTATATGGTTAATTATAGTACGTTTCACTCATTTACTAAAAGTGTGTCATAACCCAAAAAAATCTATTAAAGAAAACGCGTTTAAAGTTCTTAGTTGACTCTCACCTTGCATATGAAATGTATGTGACATATTAACTCAAAAATCTCTTGTAGTAAATGAGCGATAAGTTGTTACTACAAAGAAGAAATTTGTATAATATTTGTTTAGCATTCCTAATAACTAATGTTTGAATTAATTTGACATAAGTGGCAGAGAAACCACCTGTATGTAAACTCTATATCAAATACATACTCTGACCCAATTCTTTAATTATTTGACAACATATTTTTCCAATATAACTAAATTGCTGACTAAACGAAATTGAATGTGTTTTCATTAGATCACAATTCGGTAACCAGTAATTGTTAAAGTCCGTAATCAATCGTTTATCATATGTCTGTTTGCTGTCATCCAATTTAGTTCAATTTAGTCTACTCGAAAATTTACTAAATTGAAAAGTCGAACACTGCATTACCGACCAAATTTAGTTTAGTCAGCAATTTAGTCGAATTCGCACACACCCTTAATGTGCATTTACCGACATACGCGAATATCAAATATAAGACAAGCTCACACACTCATTATATGCATTTATTTTGAAATATAACGAATTGACAATATATTGTTAAAAAGTAGCAATGTATTTTTAAGAGTGTAATATTAAAATCTTTTTTATTAATATTTTATAGAAATGGCAACACTTTTCTGAAACTTTCGCGTCTTGCTGTGAACTGTGAAAAGTTGTATTTTAGCTGGATTCAGCGACAAAAAGTGCTTTTTACCCGCTTTATTTTGCTTTGGATGCTCAAAATTTCTACACACAGTTATTTATTTGCTAATAAAATAAACTTTTCGTCTGTCGCATGCAAGTGCAACCAGCAAAATTAAATTGTATTTGATACAAACAGCATCTTTGTCACATGCAGCGTAAATCAAAAAACATGGAATGGAATCGAGATGAGGTGCTATCGTTAATAGCCGAGGTGGAGGTGCTACCTTGGATCTGGGATCCCAATGACATTGATTACAGAAATGTTGCTAAAAAGAATGAATCCTACGTTAAATTATCCGAACGATACAATTGCAATGCCAAAGAAATCGAACGCAAATGGAAGGTTATACGCGGTCAGTACTTGTTGACATGCAAAAGACAACGAATTGCTAAAGACGCGGGCAACATTGTCAAATCGCCAAAATGGTTTGCATTTCCAGCACTAGATTTTCTAATGAATATCGTTCCAATCAAAGATCGCCAAGGAACGCATACGGAATCAGCGGTAAGTGTTTCTTTATTTTACAATTTATTTTAATTGCATTAAACATAATTTAAATGATATGCAGCAGAACGAACGGCTTCTAAATCGTTATGGATTTCTATTTCAAATTTCAAAGTTTTTTATTGCATTTTTTTTATTATCATTCATTCCCTGAAATTTTACAAAACAATCATAGAAACAAAAATGTCGTAAAAGTTTAGAATTTCAATTGAAATCAAAAAGGAAGATCGTTTTGAAGTATTTAAAAACGAAAGAATAAAGCAAATTGCCCAAAAGAATAATGCAAATTATTACAATATATTCGAATTTAGGAAAACAAGTTCATATAACTAAGTAATTCCTATCTTAATCTTGGAATTAAACTTTATAGTGCTACACTTGCGACAGTGACAGCTCCTATTATGAAAAATATTAGCGATCAATACTCTTATCTGAACTCTTCCAAAAGATTTCAAATGCTACCATGAACTTAAAATTCCTTTATTCAAAAAAAGGAATGAACTGAAATATATTAACAAAAAGGAAAACATTCGATAATATGGGTTCCGGCTCGACACATTTTTTAAAATAACGGTTTCGATTCCCTTTCTTTGCGGTCCCTGACGGACTAAAATATCGGTTCCGGTTCTGGTTCCAAGATTTCAAAATAGCGGTTCCAGTTGCAGAAAAAAAATATGGGTTCCGATTCAACACATTTTTAAATAACGGTTCCGGTCCCGATTCAAAAATTAAAATGGTTCTTCGCGGTAGCTGTTGTGTTTATAACATCAGTTTTTACATAACACGTTCTTATATAATATTCTAAAACATTTTCAACATAACCTTCAGACAGTGTCTGGGAGTTTGTAAATTAGTTATGATCTCGGTCAAACCATTTCCTTTGTGGTAATAATAAAAAAAAAAACAACTTTCGGAGCATTGGTATACAAAAAAAAAGTCTATCTTAAATAGAAAATGTATGTTGTATAATATAAATAAATTTATTTTTCTTATCATGCCTCTTATTGCAGAATCTTGATGTAACACAACCTGTTGCTGACGACGACTCCACCTCCGCCGCCGCTTCAGACGACTCTGAAACCGATACGCAACAAAAACACAAAATTTTAAATTCAAATAAACGTCAAATTGTAGAAGATTCACGTATTCAAATTGAAAATCATACAACTCAACCTCTGGTTGTACACTCTAGTACAATGAATCGCGATGAATTTGACGTATACTCTGAAAATATAGCAGTGAAGTTGAGAAAAATAAAAAACGAAAAACTACGTATTAAAGTACAAAGAGATGTTGATAATTTGATATACGATGCACTATCGTTCACGGGTAATTATGCAGGCTTTAAGAAGAAAAAGGAATCTTCAAAAATGAATTTTGCTGAATTTAATTTTTCAAAGAAAATTAAGAAAAACAAATGAAATATAATACCAAAGGTTTTTTTTTTTTGATTTGTTTAATTAAAAGTTTGAATTAATTGATTTTTTTTTTTGTATATTCATAATATTTTTGTACTGTATTATTAAGTGTTAATATTGATTAATAAATAAGAAAATACCAAATGAAATATAAATCAAAACGTATCGCATCATTTTTGTGAAAACTTCCAAGACAAAAAAAAAGTATAACCAGTAACGAGTCTTCCGCAAATTTTCGAAAAATATGTGACCATTTTTCGAAGAAAAATACATTTTTATGTTTTTTTTTTTCAAACCGTTCAGTTTACGAAGAGTTAAGCATATTTTGTGAATCATTGATTCTGTATTTTTTACCTAGTTTTGTTCGTTGAAACAGTTTTTAAATGACATTCTCACTTTTTATAATTTATTGCATTTGGTAGACGTTTTTTCTAGTTGATTGTGAAATTATCAATTTGTGAACGAAAAAAAAAATACTCTTGGCGGGTTCTTCGCATAACCAGATTGGGCTGAGCACTATCAACTTTAATTTTTTTTTTCATCCAGTAGTCTTTTTAGGAGTTGATTTTATTTTTGTGCACCACAAGTAAGGGCCACTCCTAAAATTGTTCTATGTATGTTTTAAACAATATTTAAACCAATAAAACAAAAGTTTTCCCTAGATTGTGGTAGTATATGAGGTAGATGTACAAAAGTTAACGTGTCAAAGTACTTCGTTGACATAACATGTCCATTTTGAATTCGAAACAGCATAGGTATTAAAATAATCTAAATTCGGAGTTTCGTTGACCTAGCACTTTTCGTTTTTCTGTAATCGTGATTTTAACAGACAGACGGACTTTATTTATAAACGAATGATCAAAGTAGTTGTACCCGTCTCGGATTCAATTCCCGCACCTTAAGGATTTTTGTTCAGGCGCACTAAACCGTTGATATTAATATATACTATCCCCGCAGAAAATGGCAAGTTTTTACAGACCTATAATCCTGATATACAATTGAAATGTTCCTTTCCAATTTGCATAAAATATTCCAATTTGCATATAAATTGTCAGCTTTGAAACATCTTACGAATTGTTAACATTATTCAGCTTCGATTAGTACTTTCCAGGCAATTACACTGGTGGTATTCATGAGTGTTCCAAATATATATTTCTAAGTGAGTAATTGAAAGCTTATAGTTTTATATTAAATTTATTTTAAAATACTCAATAACAAATTATAAAATAAACGCATAACGTAAGTATACTCGACTGTTCTACCGAGATTTTTTCAGGACTGACCAATTTTCTACTTCACGATGTAATAAAGATACGCATACGGTTGTGCAATATAAGTTTGCAAACATTTTCTAGACAACTTTAGAACGACAACACTTTTATTTAAAAAGACGGATCAGAATTAAATCTATAGAAATATTTAGATTTAGAAAAACTTTAGGAACTTTCGGGATTACAAAAATAGCTATTAGAATAATTTTAAAACGTTTTAATTAGCTTGATTTCTTTTCTGTCTGTTCGGTACAAATTTATTTTAAACTAACTTCCCGTTGAGGTAGAGACTTGAAATTTGAAATATTTACCGGAACTGGATGACAATGCAATATTATATTTTTCTTGCCTGCCTTTTCGACATTAAAAGTTCTTTTATCCTAAAACACTAAGGGCCTCTTTGAAATATCCCTTGATTTCTTTTCTGTCTGTTCGTTACAAATTGATTTTAAATATTTTAAATAATTTTAAATATTATCGTGATCTTGCCTGCCTATTTAATATAAGAAGGACTTTTATCTTAAAACACTAAGGGCCTCTTTATGTATTACGAATGAAACCAACGAGCGAATGACGTAGATATAACGTCAATAATATTTGAATTTCATGCTTTTTGACTTAAAAAAATCACAATAATTAAAATTACGTAATTTTCGTCTAATAGTCTTTCGTGTCGAAATAAAGAAAATACTTTAAAAAAGTAATAATAATAGTTTGGCACTACAGTCCTATAAGAACTTAGGCCGAACTCTCTCACCATTTTGAGCTGTGTGTGTTATATTTGTACTCAAAGTGGTGGGACCTACAGTTTATTGCCGAATCCGAACGGCGGGTGAGAGCTTTTCATAGGCAATGTTTTACTCTCGTAGGTATGCCATTTACTACCGAGAGGTAGCGCGGTATAGAAAAATGTTTCTATGAAAAGATGTTGTTAGCACCAGTCCAGGCTCGAACCGGGGACCTTTCAGCTCGCAGTCCAACGCACTAACCACTGAGCTACCGCGACAATTATAATATCATGACGGTCTCATTTTAAACTAATTTTTATTTTAAAGGCAGTCGAAAGATTTACTATCAGCTTCAGATGGCGAATTAAATCCGGGTTTCGGATAGCGATAAAATTTGAACCGTTGCATATGATCGTAACCTTTATTAATAACAAAACACATAAATACATGGAGAGCCCGTAGTAAAGTGGAACACGTTTTTATTTTCCTCCAAAAAAAAATACATTTGAACAATTTTTTAAATTTTTTGAAAGTTCTATTCCATAGACTGGTTCAAGATCTAACTTTTTGCATTAACAGAATAACATTTATATGCTTTTTAATTAATTTTTGAGCGATTTTTCAAAACATCTCAATTTCGGACTTGTTTAAAAATGTTGGGGCAAAGTGGGAAACTTCAAAGTTTTTACCAAAATGTTATTTTAGTCTTTCTTTTTATGTTTTGTTTTTTTCAAAACATGTTTTTTTTTGTTTTTATAAATTAACCAACGCGTGCAATGCACAATGTTGATCGTAAGAAAGGATTATAGGTTAAAAGGAGGAGGAAAGATGGAGTAGTGTCGGTGGATGTTTGCTTTGAATTTCACAATATTAAAAATGTCGGGAAAAACAGACGCAGGGAGATTGTTCCACAAACGTATCGTGCGACTGAAGAACGAATTATCACTGTAATGCGTGGTTCTGTTGAGAACCGAGTGAACTACGAAGGGGTGGGCTTGGTTCGATGCCCGAGTAGAACGAGAGAATACACGACCTGGTGGAATCAGGCCATGTATTTCCCTCGAACACTTACCATTGTAATACCTACAAAACAGGCTTACACACCATACGGTCCTTCGGTGCTTAAGAGAACCAATAGAGGATGAAATATTTTCATCACCTATTAAATGTATTGCACGTTGTTGGATTCGATCCAGAAACTCCAAGGAAAATTTTGAAGCCCCTGCCCATATGTGCGAATTGTATGCCATCTTAGGCCGAATATAGGTGGTGTAGACAATGCGCAAGTCAGCGGGAGTGAAATATGTCCTACACCGTTTCAAAAAACCGAGGCACTTGGCCGCTTCTTTAGACACATCAAATATGTGATCATTCCAACGGAGGTCACATTGAATTGATATACCCAGAACATCAAGAGCAACTGACTGCGCAATATCCACATAGTCCATATTGAGGGGAGGGAGGGGTGAATCCATTCTTTTATGAGATAACAGACAACATTGGGTCTTGCTAGCATTAAAATCAACTCTATTTGCAAGACCCCACTCGGAGATTGATTTAAGGTCATTGTTGAGTGTGTCATTCATAGTGCGTCTTTTACACTCAATCTCCAAAGAGTTTGGGCGCTTGTTGAACGAATATGAATGACAATGGTTACTGTCATCTGCAAAGGAATGAATTGGGTTCTGAGTCAATGACAGAAGGTCATTGATAAATACCAGAAATAGGGTCGGGGATAGGACGGAACCCTGCGGAACTCCAGAATTGATGAAATGTTGTTCTGAGAGAACACCATCCATTACAACTCGTATTGAACGATCCTGGAGAAAACTCGATATCCATCGAGTAAAAGAATTACCGACACCATATGCAATAAGTTTTGATACCAGAGCAACAAGAGCAACCACCTTACTCTCCCCGAAAAGATGAATCCAATTATTCCACTTTTCGGAGAAGACCACCATCAAGTCACCGGTGGATCTGGTCCTATTAAGTAATTCGTTTCGCTCCAGATAGTTCAAAATGTGGAAGTTTATTACGCTTTCCATTACCTTGGATAGCGCAGAGCATATTGCAATGGGTCGGTAATTAGCAGGGTTTTTCGGAACTGGCGGGACATTGGCATCCTTCCAACAAGATGGAAAAACTCCTGTCGTGTAGGAGATGTTGAAAAGGTTACGCAATGGACAAGCCAGCGTTACCGCACACTTCTACAACACATGGGCAGATATGCCATCTGGCCCGGAGGCTTTGTTAATATTGAGATTTGCTAAAACCTTTTAAACTGTCCGAGTTCGAAAATGTATCTCCGGCATTGCAGAAGAAACAAATTCAACGACGGGCAGTGTTTGATTGCTATAGCAATAAGTCAATAAGTCGACAATAATTGAACAAAACGACGTGACGTCACAGAAATCGACAATTTGTCGAATATGTTACAGAAACGAGCTACAGGACTAAAACTTAAATTTTTCAGATACAAAATTATTTCAAAATTCAATCAACAAAAATTCAATTCAAACAGAGATATGGTTATTTTTTGCCTTCTTCTTATTTTTTTTTAAATACCGGGAATAATCCCGTGATTGACATTTTTTAGTCCCAAAATTTTGGGATTAAAAATAGTTCGGGATTGACATCCTTAGTGTGTATCTCTCGTATCTCGCAAAGTTGATGTCACGAGACACATTTTTTTCAAATTCGAATATTAGAATTGCGTATAGTATGAATCAATAATAACAAATTCAAGAACTTCTTTTAAAATATTTATTTCTGTATTTCTCTTTAAGATAAATAACAATATTTACTTCTTTGTTTTATTTTTGTTTGTTTTTCTTTTTTCAAACGTCTTCACCATCATCATCATTATCTTCATTATTATGTTCACATTTCTTTAGCTTACACATTATTTCATAAAATATGCAAATTTCTCTCTTATATAAATTTTAAACTTTGTTTTAATGCTATTTGATTTGTTTTTCTTTAGTATACATCAAAAATATTTTAAAAATTGTATTTATTATTCTTACAAATGTTGTGTCAGTGTCTGTGTGTGTCTAGGTGTATTTGTGATATTTGCCATTTTTTTTGTTGTGTAGCAATAATAAATTGTCGTTCAAATGACAATTTTAGCGCTATTGGCAAATTTTTGTTTCTTAAACATTGACAAATTTTACTTTTGTGATTTATTTGATTTTTTTTGCAAGTTAAAAACTACGCAAAACAATATTTTCATTGGACATTACATACATTATTTCTATACAATTTGATAATGCTGCTTTTGACTACATAAACAGTTTTTTCTATTTTCATTATAGACGTCTGCAAGACTTTGTAAAATTTCAAAAACTAAAACAAATATCAGAAAGTTAGTAATTTTCAATATTTCTCGGAACAATGTTCTAAATAATTATTGATTATTTTCATTTCTACCATTAGATCTCTAATTCTAAAAAAATAATTAAAAAATAGTACAAACAAAATTAAAATTTATTTGAGTTTAGTTGCCAATAACTTGAAAACTAATTGAAATAGTGACATTTCTTTTAATATTCAAATTAGCTTTGTCAATTTAAATGAAAATAGATTTTTAATTTTTCTAAAAAAATTTAATTTGTAAAATTTTAAATATATTCTAAAAAATGCACAAAATTTCAAATGTAATTTTTTCTTTAAAATAATGTAATATAAAAAAACTGTGTATGCAGTTAATTAAAGCACTCTAAAATTATTTAGAAATATTGTTTGGAATGTCTATAGCTAAATCTCGTTTTGTATGGTGTAGTTTGCACAATATGTTTACAAATTTTAGTTTATTTAAATTACAATCGATCTGCTTTTTACATATTTAATACAAAAATGTGTTTTTTTTGTTTTGTTGTGGTTGTTTAAAGTACAAATGTTAAAATTTTATTACATTTAGATTTATTTCATTTATAGTTTTTATTTTTGAAAATATTCTTTGGGTATTTTTTGTTTTGTTGCATTTGTTTGTTTTGTTGTATCTCACTTTAATGTTTGTTGCAAACTCTGTTACTCATTGAGTAAATTAATATATTTTTCTTTTATATTTATTTATGCTAACATTAAATTAATGAATTTGTTTAACTATCATTTTTTTTTTAATAAATTTTCTTTTACTATTTTTAAATGGCGCATATTTTCTCAGGCGCGCGCAATTTTACATTTTTTTTGCTGCTTTAATTTCTTCGATGTTTTTTTTACGCATTTCACATTTTTCATTTTATTTTAAAATTCACATTTCAACAAATTGTGTCTTATCTGTCTGTCTGTGTATAATATGTTTTTATTTTCTGCATTTTGTTACAAAAATCTATAAATTTAAAATTTTCTCTAGCTATTAAAAATGCTTTTATTTTTTTTTTTGTTATTTGCAATTTGCATTAAAACCGTTTAAATAGACAACGTTTTTTTTATGTTAAATTTAATTTTTTATGTTTTGTATTTATTTTTATTTTCATTTTTGCGCATTTGTTTTTTTTTTTTGCCATTTAGAAAAATTCAAACAACATTTCGAGAACAAAATTTTGATTTTCAAATGTAGCATAAATTCATGTTGCATAGAAAAAGTGTTCTTTTTTGTTACTAGTCTTAACAAAAAAAAATGTAGACAACAGTAACAGTTTATTTATGTAGATAATGTCATTGTTAAAATTGTACAATACAAATTTTTAAAATTTTATTTTTTTTTCATTTGTAAAATGCTTAAAATATACAGTTGACAATATTATTTTTTTTTTTTGAAAAATAAACGAAAGCTGGTTTTTCTCTTGACATTCAGTCCTATTTGGAATAATTTTAATACCGGCATTTTTCACACGGTAAAAATGTGCACCCGGTAATGTATTTGCAAAGAATATTCAGAGAAAAAATTGCAGAATTTTAAATTATTCATGATAGTGCTTAAATTAAAGTTAAAAAAAAAGCAAAAACAAATTTTGGCTGTATTTTTTAAAGCAAAAGTTGTAACAAAATAATAATGAGCAATTTTTAATCAAATTTATATACTTTAAAAATATATTTTGAAGATACTTTTTTTATTTCATAAATAATAAATTATTAAAATATTATTTTTTAAAGTAAAAAAAAAAAAAATTAAATTCAATAGACTGATTTTGATTATTTTGATATTCCCCAATGAGCATTTTTAAAAATGTTGGGAAATCAAATTTTAAAGTTTGATGTGCTTTAAAATTTAGCAAAATTTATATTTTTTGTTATTTTTTCTGTTATTTTGGTTTATTTGTCAATTATTATAACGTATGTAAAATATCTTTAGATTTGGACAGTAAATACGGATTTTGTGAGACTATATCCGGATCAAAACGCAAATATTTTTGTTTTTTATGTTATAACTTTTTATTAGCGCAAGATAAAATAGTAATGTAAAGGCATTAATTGTTTCATTTTAAAGCACCTATCTATTGGCATCATTAATTAAAAATATTTTGTCAAACATTAATTTGCCATTTGTTATTTGCACGAAAAAATGTTTGGCAAAATATTTTTAAATAATGATGCAGTTCGATAGGTGCTTTAAAAACAAACAATGAATAGGTATTCATTGTAGAGGTTTACACCACTATTTTATCTTGCACCAATAAAAAATTTAAACAAAAAAAACTAAGAAATTGGTAAAATTAAAAATTTTGTCATGCCAAAAGGGCGAATCTTTTCGTTTTTTGCTATAACTCTTTAATGGTATAAGATAAAATAGTGATGTAAAGGTATTAATTGTTTGTTTTTAAAGCACCTATCGATCTGCACCATTAATTAAAAATATTTTGCAAACATTAATTTGGCATTTGTTATTTGCAGCATAAAATGTTTGGCAACATATTTTTAAATAATGATGCCAATTGATAGGTGCTTTAAAAACAAACAATTAATACATTTACACCACTATTTTATCTTGCACCAATAAAAAATTATAGCTAAAAAACGAAGAAATTGGAAAAATTGAAAATCTTGTCATGTCAAAAGGGCGAATCTTTTTGTTTTTTTGCTATAACTCTTTCATGGTATAAGATAAAATAGTGATGTAAAGGTATTAATTGTTTGCATTATCTGCATTATTAATTAAGAATATTTTGTCAAACATTAATTTGCCATTTGTTATTTGCAGGAAAAAATGTTTGACAAAATATTTTTAAATAATGATGCCAATCGATAGGTACTTTAAAAACAAACAATAAATGCCTTTACACCACTATTTTTTCTTTCACCAATAAAAAATTATAGCAAAAAAAAACGAATAAATTGGAAAAATTTAAAATCTTGTCATGCCAAAAGGGCGAATCTTTTCGTTTTTTTTGCTATAACTCTTTAATGGTACTAGATAAAATAGTTATGTAAAGGCAATTAATGTTTGTCTTCAAAGCACCTATCGATCTACATCATTAATTATAAATATTTTGCCAACAAAATTTCCTGCAAATAACAAATGGCAAATTAATGTTTCGCAAAATATTTTTAATTAATGAAGCAGATCGATAGGTGCTTTGAAAACAAACAATAAATGCCGGTATATCAATATTTTATCTTATACCAATAAAAAGTTATGGCGAAAAAACGAAGAGATTCGCCCTTTTGGCATGACAAGATTTTCAATTTTCAAATTCGTCCTTTTGGTTTTGTCTTTTGTGGCTAATAACACGCGATTTGACACAGCATACTAGAGCATAAACTACATTCAAAAATGTAAAAAAACGCAAATGTCAAAAATTGCACATTCACCCCTTTGGCATGATAGTGACGATATTATAATTTTTCGACATATTCTATCATTAAAATTTTGTATTTGGCTTAATCGAATAGAATAATTAAGCTATTTATGTATAGAATTATTTGGACAATTCTAAAATTTCTACACATTCGATTAAAATAGCGCTAACAAGAACAATTTTGTTATGACGAATGAAATTTTAATATTTAAAAATTTATTTTGTAAAAATAGTTTTCTTGAGATTTTTTTTGTATAGTAAATCAAGATAATTATAGCATTGCCTATATAATTTTTTAGTACAATTTATAAAGCTTATATTATATACTCATGAGTCATGACAAACGAAATTTAAATTTTATATTTATAAATTAAAAAAAAACTTGAATTCTTAAATTTGTTTGAATAGAAAAACTTTGCTATTCGGTAGAAATATAAAGATAATCATAAAATTGCTTGATATTTTGATAGAACATCGAAAAAAAAGTCTAGAGAGAAAATATTTTACTATTATGGTAGTCGAAAAAATCAAAAATTTGTATGTTTACAAATTACAATTTGAAATTGAATTTATTTAGGTTTATCGTATAGCAAAATTAAGAAATTCGTAGAAATATTAAGATAGTCATGTTACATATTTTATTAGAACATCGTATAAAAGAAACATTTTGCTATTACGGAAAACGAATGTGATTCAAAAATATTTTTAGAAATCAGATTTTATAAAAACTATTTTCTTTATATTTGTCAAATAGAAAAATAAAACTATTCGTGGAAAATATCAAGATAATTTAAAAAATCGAAAATATTACAAATGACGAATGAAATTTAAATTTTATATTTATGAATTATAAAAAAAATTGATTTCTTAATTTTGTTAAATAAGAAAACTTGGGTATTTATTGCAATTTTTAAGAGAATTATAAAATTGATACATTTTTTATAAGAGCAATCGAGAAAATGATTACTATGCTATTACGAAAATTGAATGAAATTAAATATTTGAAAATTTATACCTCACTTTCTGTATATCGAAACGAAAATTGTAGGTAAAAATGTCGTCATAGGATATTTCACGTTATTTGACTTTTAAAATATTGCACATTATTTATATCCGCTTTCTGTATTACGACACGAAAGATAATTAGACTAAAGTGACGTCATTTTTAACCATTGTGAATTCTGTTGACGTCATTTTAACGTCATTCGCTTCTTCGGAATACAGAATGAGGCCCTTAAACAATTACATCACTTTTATCTAATATTCATTCGTTTTAAAATACAGAAGGAGACACTTTGAAATTAAAGTTAAAAAAACGTAGGAATATCAAGATAATCACAAAATTATAATATACTTTATTAGAACAAGTTAGAAAGAAAGTAAATTGATATTACGGAAGTTGAATAAAACTTATATTTTTAAAAAATATAATTTAAATTTGAATTTATTTAGGTTTATCGAATAGTAAAATAAATTTATTCATTGAAATATCAAGATAATCAGAAAAGTATTAAATATTTGATTAGAACAGTACGGAAAGTAAATATTTTGCAATTACGGAAGTCGAAGGAAATTAACCGTCTTATTTTGTAAAACGAAAAGAAAAGTGATTCGTCAAAAAAAAACGTCAGATTTTTTTTTGTATTTAATAAAATAAAAACGACAACGAAATGAACAATTTAAAAAAAGATATTACTGTATTTTTGGACGAATCACTTTTCGTTTCGGTTTACTAAATATAGGGCGTAAATATTTGTGTATTTAGAAATGAAAATTTTAATTTGATTTCTTTAGGTTTGTCGAATATTAAAGTTAAAAAATACATAAAAATCTCAAGATAAACATTAAACTGCAGCATATTTTGCTATTATGGAAGTCGAATGAATTTAAATATTTGAATATTTTGAAATTTAAATTTAAGGGCCCTATCATGACTGGTGAGGCGAATGTAGTTGGCGAAGCGAACGTTAAAAAGCTATCACAGCTTCCATTCGCCAGACTTCATTCGCCACAAAAAAAGTAAACTAAAGCGAACGTAAAAATCATTCGTCTGAACTTCATTCGTCTGCCGAATGGAACTGTGAAGCTTTATTCGTTCGTTAGCTTCGCCAAGTTCAATCGCTTCGCCAGTCATGATAGGGCCCTAATATTTTGTCGAATACCAAAGTTAACAAATGTATAGAAATATCATAATAATGTTAAATAAATATTTTATTATTACGCATGTCGAACGAAATTAAATAATGGAATATATCGAAATTAGACTTTTTTAAAGTTATTTTTTAGGTTTTACGAATATAAATATTAAAACAATCAAATTTTATAAAATAAAAAAAATATATTATTATTTTGCTATTTCGGAAGTCGAACGAAATTGAATATTTCAATATTAAAGATTTACTACCTCTTTCTGAATTTCGAAAGGAAAGACTATTAAACAAATGTGACGTAATTTAAATTTATTTCAAAGTTTAAAAAATCAAGTAACATAAAATAAAAATTTGTGTGACGAAATTTTGGCGTCAAATGTTCGTTTCGTTGGGCATTAAAAACTCAAAATTTTAAATTCATATTTTTTTGTAATTCCCCTACAAACCATTTGACGATAATTTTTAAATTCGATATAATAATGATACATTTTAGATATAAAACTCAAAATATTTGAAAATTTCTTTACATTTTTTGTCAAAAAATAAAATTTTCTGAACAAATAAAATTTGTTTATCGAAAATAAATCCATTTATGGTATCATCTCGATATCTATAAGGACAAAAACAACGATATCACTTTAGATAGGTTCGTTTGATCGAAAACCCTATCGTTTTCGTATCATTATATCGTTTTGATATCGTAAAATTATCGTTTGGTCGGCTGGGTCGTACATTTGTTTTACTAAAACATAGAAGAAATAATATTTGTTTTGTCATTACAAAATTTCGAATAAAATTACAAATTTATATTTATGCTGCTTATTGAAACCAGCAACGTTATTCTCGTTGGGTTTGCCATTGACTGCCGAGAGTTAACGTTGTATAGAAAAATGTTTTCTATGAAGAGATGTTGAATGTCGCAGGGAACGAACACGGGAAATTTCGGTTCGAAGTCAAACGTACTAATAAATCGAGCCACCAATGATACTTTTTCTTTTAACAAATACAAATAAAATTTATCATTTCTATGAACTTCGGCAGGCGTTTTCAATAATAAAATATTTTTTGTGAATCTGTACACTTTGCTACCGGCATTCTGAATAATGAAAATACTTTAAAAATTGGGTTTTTTTTCGCATCGTAACGAATCTACCGAATTCAAGAATCAGCATGAATATTTAGCATTTATTATTATTCATATTATAAAAAATGGAATCAAAAATGAAATTAAATAATTATAAAAAAAAATAAAATTTCATAAATTTGTTACAACTTTTGCTAGCATTGTGCAGATAATCGTAAATTTAGCTCTTCAAAATTCACATCAGGAGAAAAAATTATTGTAGTACATAATATTTTTTGTTTGTTTGTTATAAAGTTTATTCTTTCGTAAAAAATCAACAATAACTCGCTCTGCTTAAGCAGCTATAAACAAGATTTGTTTGTTTTTTTTTTTTGTTAGTTTTTCTAAAGACTTATAATTTAATGTTAAAGGCGTAGTTTTTAGTTTTAGATTCAATTTTAAATTAATTAAATATATATGTATAGTATGTACAGTTTGTATAAAATAGCATTAGACGCGTATAACGCTTAAATAAAGCGAGTTATTTGCTATTCGTACAATTGAAAACTATTAAAATAGCAACTACAACAAACAAAAAATAATCAAACACGTTTTGCTCTCTGTTTCAATTGAAATGAAACAATTAATTATGACAAATTAATTAATTAACTAAATAAGAAAAAAATTCAAATTACAAAAAGTCATCAAATAACATTAATTTTAATTTATTTATTTTTAAATTAACTGCTAGATTTTCTTTTTTTTTATATTAACAAAAACATTTAATTTAAAACTAAAGATAAAGATATAATAATAATTATTATAATAAATGGCGACACGCATTTAAATTGCAAATTAATTTTGCAGACGTGCGCGATTTTTTATTTCTTTCTTTATACAACAGCATTTTTATGTTTTTATTTTTTTGTATATTATACAAACTAAATTTTAAAAATTAATATTTCATCAAATATTGTTTTTAATTTAAAATAACGACTGTTTTTTTTTGTTTGTTTGTCCGTATGTCATGCTCTATAATTACATTCAGCATGCGCTCAATAACCGCTACTTAAAGAACTACTAAAGAACTTAAAAGAAATTTTAATAAAAAAAAATAAACTAAAAATTAAAAAAAAAGAAAAACTTAAATAAACAGCATAAGAGACAAATTATTGCAACACAGAGAGGCTTTTTACGTTTAATTCTTTAAAAAAATATATGCTCCCTATCGTCCCATATCGTGTTCTAATCAGGTGCATTGCGTGTAATGTTGTCATCATCATCATCATCGTCGTCGTCGTCACCCACATCATGCTCAACATTGTTCTCATTATCATCATCATCATTCTCATTTTCAACATCATCTGCAATATTATCTATCGCATTTTCCGCTACTACAGCAAATGATTCCCCAGTTGGAACCTCTGCTAGTATCACGATGGTGGTGGTGCCGGCCACAACATTTATATTTTCTGCATATTCTTGGACTACGTCTTCTGCTGCTGCTACTGCTTCTGGCGTTATTGGCCTCACTCAATCGTTTTTCGTTTGACAATAGAGCTCCTTCAGCGATTTGAGCTCCTCAATCAATGCTTTATTTTGGTTTTCTAGCACCGCAACACGATTCTCCAGGCACTTGATGTACTCCTTCTTTTTGCGTCGACACTCGCGTGCCGCTTCACGATTCTTTTGCAAACGTATCTCGCGTTTTCGCGTTTGATCCTCGGCGACGCCACTATTATCTGTGTTGATCCATGAGTATTACATCAGCGTAGATATAGTTGAATTAAATCCAAAATATAGCGTGAAATTAGAAAAAGTTTTTGTTAGAAAATTTTACAAGTTTTAAGTATGGGTTGTGTGACATGTTGTTGGCTAAAGAGCGGGGTGTGGCATTTGAAATATTTAGACATTTTCAACAGTTTACATTTTTCTTTAAGAAATAAATATGCATTATATTCATGTAAGATATGCAAGCAGCAAGTTATAAACTGCAATTTAAATAAAACATATTTGCTTCTAGTCTGTTACTACTTGATTTTGATATTTAGCTCATTTTTTTTATAATTTATATTAATGATATTACTTTAAAATAGATAAAATATGCCGTTTATAATCTTTGCATTTCAATGAACTATTTATTTTATATTTGCAAAGTTTTGAAATTTTTGATTTAAATAGAAACATACTTGAAACATGCTAAAAGTGTTTTATTATAACAAAACTTGGTTGTTATTTTGATAACATTATTTTTATATTTATTTTTATATCTAATTTGAGCATAATATGATTAGAAGACGCTAATGTTGATTTCAAGAGAGATTTTTGGTTTTCAATTTCATAGTACTTAATTTTAGTATTTTCACATTATCTGCCAGAAATTCCAAAGGAAAAAAATAAATAAATTTCGATTCGTTTGACAGTAGCATACATTCGCATTCCTAAAATATTCTATTCCGTTCATTCGCTATATATTTTTTGTTTCGTTTTGTGAAAATAAAATATTGAATATTTTCTACTACGTTTCTAAATGATTTTACTACGAATATTATTTGTCTTGTTAATTTTTAACATTTTTTTTTTAAAAGGAAATTTTATACATCATCGTTTAATAGTGAAATTCACCAACTACATATTAAAATATTCAATAATTGACTTGCAAAACAATGAAGTACTGTGAATTCACGTGAAATTCAAATATTGAACTTACTCTATCCCAGTATGCCATTCGTTTCGATATCGTAATGAGATCAATGCGAGTAGATGGAGAAATCTCACGATATCGGATCTGTTCTCGTATCGATATCGATCGTCAAATTGGACCCACATGGTAGGCAGATATCGAAACGTTTTTCGTAGTTTTCTCGATACGAGAAATTTTTCGAAACCGGAACGATATTGAAGAAAAAAATGACCAAAGTTCTAGATTGCTGCGAAAAATATTGCGATATCGATTTGATAAATGTTTAATTATCGTATCTTGTCGAAGAATTTGAATGTACGAAAATTTTTAAAAATTAGAATCGAGAAAGCAACGAGATCGAACTTTTTTATCGAAGTTATTCGAGAAAGCTTCGAAGCATCGAAGGTTTCCGAGACATGGCAGACTGGGATATTATCGATGATATCAATATGTGTATCAACTGAGCAGAACATCAAACGATTTTTCAATTTTTAATATTAATTGAATAATTTCTGAATTTAATTTTTTTAAACTCTTAAAGCCTTCGAATCAGACGATTGACTAAATTCTATCAATTTCAGTTTGCATCAACACAAAAATTGATATATGTTGTTGATGTTCGAGTCGTCAAAAGTAGGTTAAAGCTTTTTCAATTTTTTAGTACTGAGAAACAGACATAAAAATATCCAATTTTCGATAACATAAAATGTTCCCTCATTCATTGATATTTAACAAAATTAATCAAATATTAAAAACAAATTGTTGAAAATTTCATTTTATCCCTTTAAGCAATTTAGAAGCCAACAGAAATTAGAGTCATAAAGATAATTCATATGTGAGTGTTTTATGAACTCTTAAACATAAAAATATTAATAAAATGATTGCTTATGGAGCACTTTAAAATATAAAAAAAAGATTCTGATGTTCTTTAGGAAACCTCAGAAACTTGAATACTTAAAATCAGAAAATGATTTCATAAAAGAGTCTCGTCTGATAGTTTTTTTTTTTTCATTTGGAGCGCTTTCAAATTTTGGTGCCCTTTAAAGTATCATATTTAGAGCACTTTCAGTGTGCTCAGAATTCTAACTCATCATATCGTCACTATCATGCCAAAAGATCGAATGTGCAATTTTTGACATTTGCGTTTTTTACATTTTTGAATGTAGTTTTTCCTCAAATATACTGTGCTAAAATCGTGTGTGGTTTTGTTGGATATTTCTAGCCACAAAGGACAAAATCAAAAGGGCGAATTTGAAAAATTGAAAATCTTGTTATGCCAAAAGGGCGAATCTTTTCGTTTTTTCACCATAACTTTTTATTGATACAAGATAAAATAGTGGTGTAAAGGCATTTATTGTTTAAAGCAACTATCGATCTGCATCATTAATTAAAAATAATTTGTTTAAATTTTTTCCTGCAAATAACAAATGCCAAAATAATTAATGATGCAGACCGATAAGTGATTTAAAAACAAACAATAAATGCCTTTACACCACTATTTTATCTTGTACCAATAAAAAGTTATGGCGAAAAATTAAAAGATTCGCCCTTTTGACATGACAAGATTTTCAATTTTTCCAATTTGTTCGTTTTTTTGCTATAATTTTTTATTAGTTCAAGATAAAATAATGGTTTGTTAATATTTTGCCAAACATTTTTTCCTGCAAATAACAAATGGGAAATTTTGGAAATATATTTTTAAATGATGATGCCAATAGATAGCTTCTTTAAAAACAAACATTTAATGCCTTTACATTACTATTTTATCTTGCAATAATAAAAAGTTATAGTATAAAAAAAATATATTTTCGTTTTGGTCAGGATATAGCCTCACAAAATCCGTATTTATATTAAGTAAGTTGTCCAAATCCAAAGATATTTTATATACGTTATAATAATTGATGAATAAACCAAAAAAATTGAAAAAAAAAACTAAATTTTGCTAATTTTTAAAACATTTCAAAAGCATACCAACTATCACAATTTTCCAACTTCAAAATTTCCAATGCGACTTAAACTTCCTTACTGGTTTGTTTTAAATTTGGACTGAGCAAACATATCCACTACCTACGATGCTGTAACGATTTATGAATCTTATATGTAGTTCTTATATCTGAAACTATTGTGATTGTGGAGTCTATAAAGCTTAAAAATATTAATGTTTTAGGCGTTATGATACGCTGATGTGAGGGTTTTGAGCGAGCTCACAAAACGTGATTTTACCCTGGATTTAGTGGTATTTTTTGAGCTAATTTTTGTGTTCATTTATCAGACTCATTTAAGAGTCTTAAATTACTACAAAAAAAAACACCAAAATATTAATGTTTTAGGACTATAAAAAGACTCATACATATGAGGGTTATTCGGATCAAAAAATGTGCCATCTGTCCAGGTTTCGGATGCCTTCATGAGGATAATACTCATAAATAGGACTCATTTAAGAGTAGATGGCATAGTAGTGACATCTACTAAGTATAATTTTGTTTCTGACATCATTATTTCATATCTTATGGTCAACCTCATCCATAATGCCTAGAGAAGTCACTAGCTTAAAATGCATTAAAAAGGCATTTATAATAAAGTAGTAAATACGAAACTAGTAAATTCTAACGTAAAACTAATCATACAAAATATGCAAATATCTCCCCGGAACTTTTAATTGGTATTTTTTTTGTAATTAAGTTAATCTTTCAATAATAAAAATTTTAAGTATCAAAATTTAAAGCAAACATGCAAATCAAGTATTTTCATATTTAAAAACGAAATTTTCAATGTTTTTGTAAAAAATTGTAGTGCTGCACAATTTTGCCAACCGTCTTTTTGCCAACCACATGATAAATTAATCAAATTCAAATTGGTTCATTACTGGCATTGTTGTTGTATGAATTAAGTTGTATTCTATTGGGAATATAAAATGCTGAGGCGCTATCCTGCGGCAATTGGATAAGTGTACCGCCTGTACTGCCAGGCGTTTGAAGGGCAGGTAATCCGGAGGTATTTTCTTGCATTTGCAAAGACGCGCCTGCCAGTGGTATTTAGTATTTGATATGATTTATTCAAATTTGATTTTATTTTTGTATAGCATATTTTTAAAGCATACAAAACAAAGGTATGTCGTTGGTCAGTTGTTGTAGTGATGTTGGTAATTATTGTTGTTGTTTTGGTGGTGGTGATGGTAGTGGTGGAGAAGGAGTAGTAGGCGGGCAGATGGTAGATTGGTTGGTTCGTCGTTGAAAAACACGCGCGTAGTTGATTTTGTAAAATTGAAAAAAATTGGAAAAAATTTTGTAAATTATTTATTTAATTTAAGAAAAAACAAACAAATTATTTTTTAATGCAATGTACAAAGAGCAGAAGAGAAAGATAGAGCAATGCAAATGCCGTAAACATTTAATTAAGACACGATTTGGTGTTTTTTTGAAAAGTGATTTGATGCAAGCAGCCTTTGTGATGCCAATATTAATTATAAATGGTATTTTTTTTATTAATCTTATAATATACAGCAGCCGGTTAAATTACAATATACACTGAGCGAAATTATTAGTTGCATGAGCGTACATGAGAGCGAGACATTTAGTCATATAAAATATTTAATTATATAGTTACAATACAACTACTTGAAGGCGAGGGTGCGGACAAAATTAGTCACATTATTTAGATTATTGTTGTTGGTGAAAATAGTGCGCAGAAGACAACATTTACAAAATCAAGTACAGCACATTTATTTGCAGACTTTTAAAACAGGGATTGAAACCATAACCAATATACACTCGAAATCGTTTAATTTTTTAAACCAAAACCGCCAAACACAATAAACAGATATCCAAAAGCGTTACAAAACGTTGTTGATTTTTAGAAATATATGAAAAATTGACAGACAAAAATATATTTTAGTCTATGCTAATAACGTAATATATAAAAACGTTTAATACAAAAACTGAAACCGTATTTTAAAAGTGGTTAACCCAAACCGTTTCGTTATAAAACTTAAAACCGTAATGAGGCAGTAAATTTGATTCGAAATTGTTATTTGTTGGGTTTCAATCCTTACTTTAAACCAAACAGCATTGCGATTCAATTATTTGTGAGAGGATGTTTTTTTTTATTTTTATTTAGTTTTTGTTATTTTACAGTGTTTTTTTGTGTTAGGCGCAAGAAGCAGTGATGTTTTTTCTTTGAGCGAATGAATATGAAATGTGACAGATAGTTAAATTGTAGTGAACACATTTGAATGTAAATGGTTTGTATTGTCCTTTCTTTTGTCAAGTTAGGTTGTTAGATATAGAATGGACCCTAAAGAATTTAAATTTTATTTAAAAAAAAAAATCTAATTTCGAGAAAGCATTTTGCTGATATGCCCTATTGGGAATAAATCCTAAAGTTACTGAATTTATTTTCCCGAATAAAAAATTTGTATGAGCAAATTTCTATTTCAGTTAATATTTTTAGTAGGTAAAATAAATTCATACGAATAATATTGGGTTCGTAACGTTTTTTGCAACATATGTGGTTAGAGTCGCATAACTTTGGTAAGACTTATTCAAACTAAAACATACTACAGAGGAGAAACATTTGTTTATTTAATCGAAAGTTATTGAGTTTTAAAAAAATACCGAAGTTCTTTAAAATAATCTTTATAATGAACAATATCATTTTAAATCAGACGATAACGCTTCGCAGCGTTGTGAAAAAATTTGTACCGTTTATGGTGAAGGTGCTTTATAACAATCAGCAACATGGACAAGATTTGCTCGTTTCCATTCTGGAAATTTCACGCTCTGGTTGACCAATCATTGAAAGAGAATTTAAAAATTTAAGAGAAACGAGTACATTTCATCTCATGACATTGCTCTGATACACTAAACATCAACATCAAAAATTATTTTGGACCATTTGCATTAGGCTGGATATAAAAAGAAGCTCGATATTGGGGTACCACATGAATTATCAGTAATAAATTTATTGACTCGAATTTTCATTTGCGAATCGTTGTTGAAATGAAGCAATTTTTGAAGAGACTGATAACAGGCGATGAATTGTGGTTCACATACGACAATAATTTGGGAAAAAGGTCGTGATCTAAGAAGGACAAAACTGTACAAACGATGAAAAAGCCCGAATTATGCCACATAAGGCAATGCTTTGTGTTTGGTGGGATTGGAGAGGAATCGTACAAAATAGGCTGCTAAAATTAGTTTAGGCTATTTATTCTACGCTCTACTATTTACAACTAATGCGATTAAAACGTGCAATTGACGTTAAGCGACCAGATTGAATAACAGGAGAAGCGATGTCTTCCATCACGAACACACTCATCTTTAATGACTCGACAAAAATTTAGAGAGCTCGCTCAGGGAAGGTTTGATTCATCCACCGTAGAGTCCTGATCTTGCTCCGCCCGATAACCATTTATTTTTCTCTCTGCAGAATTCTATTAATGGTTAAGACCAGACTTCAAAAAAAGCCTTTGTTTCAGTTTATCGCCCATAAAACTAAGAATTGAAATGTCTGGCTCAAGGCAGATTAAAAATTTTCTTTTGCAGAGTTCAGAACACAAACTTTTCCAGAAATATAAAATTTGCAATATTGTTAACATTTTAATTTTATTCGAATGTAAATACAGCTCCTCATAACTATGGGATGTTGATGCGGGGTCTATTTTAATTTAACGCAGGTTGAATGTTTCTTTGTGAACGCGAAATGTGTACTGATCTTTTTCAATATTCAAAGCAGGAGAAACTGACCACTAGAAAAGATCTGAGCATCAGATCTGAAGCGGGGTCTATTTTAATTTAACGCAGTTTGAATGTTTCTTTGTGAACGCGAAATGTGTACTGATCTTTTTCAATATTCAAAGCAGGATAAACTGACCACTAGAAAAGATCTGAGCATCAGTAATATTGTGAAACCAATGTACTTTAATTATGAAAAACACAATCTTAACAATATCAAGAGTATTACTGCAGTTTTAGTTTCGATATAAACAAATTGGTATTTATTAACGATGTAATATTGTTATAGACTTGTTATATTTCTTAGTTTATAAGTTTTAATCAGTATAATGCTTTTGCAAGTATTCAAATAATCATTTTTAGAAGAGCCATCATTAAAATTGTAGCGTCGGTAGCTCGTCTGGTTAGTGCGTTGGATTACGAGCTAAAAGTTGCTGGTGCGTTCGACTACGACCGAAAGATCCCCAGCGACTGCCAACATCTTTTTCATAAAAAACATTTTTCTATGCGACGCTACCTCTTGGCAGTAAATAGCAAACCTACAAGAGTAAAACATTGCCTATGAAAAAGCTCTCACCCGTCGTACGGATTCGGCAATAAACTGTAGGTCCCAGCACTTTGAGTACAAATATAACACGCACAGCTCAAAAGTGAGAGAGCTCGGCCGAAGTTCTATACAGGACTGTAGCGCCAAACTATTATTATTAATCATTGAAATAAAATATTTGTATAGCTGTTAATCTAATTTAACTGTCATCTCCTTCCTTTACATTATATATATCTGCGTCTACATTTCTTCACCTTTCTACAAACTACCATTTGGATGCCCTTTTCGTATGGCAGACAGACCTCTTTTGAAACAAACTCTGTTGTTTACCAAAACCTTTCGAAAATCTGTTGATTTTCTGTTTTTAAACCAATTTAACTGCCATGCTCTTCCTTTACATTTCATATATCTGAATCTACATTTCTTCACCTTCCTATAAATTACCGTTTATATGGCCTTTTCGTGTGGCAGACAGATACATTTTGAAATAAACTCTGCCTTTGTCTACCGAAAACCTGGCGAAAATCTGTTGATTTCCAGTTTTTATATCAATTCAACTGTCATGCTCTTCTTTTACATTTGCTATATCTGTATCTACATTTCTTCACCTTCCGAAAATCTGTTGATTTTCTATTGGTTGTGTGAATAAGTACTCGCTGTTTTCCAAAATATGATATTACCAGAACGACGTATGTGTCGTTTAAGATGGTAATGCATCTGTTATAAACTATTAATTAAATAAGTTAAAATTTAGTGTACGTCATTTCGCCGAAGTGTTCTTTTTTTTCATGCTGTTAAACATGTCGACTTTCGTGCAAAAAAATAGTATTTACGGGGAATTGTACTGCACTAATTTTCCAACAAAAATCTTCAGTTAAAGCACACAGAATTCTTGTTGAGACTTCAAAAATAATGATTTTGATATTGATGTTAAGGAATGCACTGAAGCTCTGGAAATCTTTGGAAACGAAGAATATGATGTATTACTTCATATGATAATTACAAGCAGTTGATCACACAACAGTTTCGAAACGTTTTAAAGCATTGGAAATGATTCACATGCAAGGACCTTGGGTGCCAGACGAATTGAAACAAAGAGGCGAAGTCTCTTCAAGGACAGAAAAAAAAGGTTTTTGTGCATCGTCTCGTAACTGGCTATGCAAAATGACTACACTACGTTAACTCTAAATGTAGAAAATCTTGGGATAAGACTGGCCATGCATGAACATTGTCGGCAAACCAGAATATCCATTGTTTCAAACTTATGCTCTACATTTGGTGGAATCAGATGGGTGTAGTTTATTATGACCTGCCAAACCCAACGAAACCATTTCAGAAGATCGCTATCGACTACAATTAATGCGTTTGAGGCGAGAATTGAAGGAAAAACGATCCCCATACGAGCAGAGACATGACAAACTGATTTTGCATGACCCAGCTCGTCCATATATTGCTCAACCGGCAAAAACGTACTTGGAAACTTTTAAATGGGAAGTCCTACCCCACCCGCTGTATTCACCAGACATTGCCCCTTCCGATTATCACTTGTTCCGATCGATGACACAAGGCCTTGCTGAACAACATTTCCATTCTTATGAAGATTTCCAAAAATTAGTCGACTCTTGGAAGCTTCAAAGAACTTGTCGTTTTTTTGATGTGAAATTCAAATGTTACCAGAACGATGGGAATATGTAGTGACTAGCGGTGGACAATACTTTCAGTGACATGTTTTTTTTATAAACTATCACTAAATAAAGCTATCACTAAAAACAGCGAGAACTTATTCAAACACCCAATATAATATCTGAAAATAATCCACAATTTCGATTGCATTTTTCGTATAATGCAATTCAAATCATGACACTCAAATATAATAGATGTATGGGAGGATGTGTATTCTTTAATTATTGTTTTGTAGAGCAGTTTTTGGATAAATTCAAAAATGTAATTGATGCGTTTTACTGCTTGGTCTGTTGTATTATAGATAGAGTTAAATAAACTAAAGCTTTAACAATGCGTTAATTACGAAAGTCGTTGGTTTTTGACATAAACTGAATAAAGATTTAGATGTAGCTCTTATTGCAGAAGTGATGTCGTCAAGTCGTTGGAATTTAATCGTTGGCATTTTTATAAATTATATACAATACATATTTCTCTTGAACGCAAAGAACTGAATGACATAATACTGACGGAATGTTTTTTTTTTATATATTTAAATGCAACTGCAATGATAATGCGAATGTGTAGTAGACAGTGTTTGGATGGATGGATGGGTGGATGCCTGGACTGTGATGTATGATGAAGTGTTTTTCTTTTTAAATATTATATACGTTTTAAATGATAATGTTGATGATGATGTTATATTGTACGCGTTCGCTTTTGTTTGTTTTGAATTGTTCACTAAGCAAATTTACTTAGTTGTTGCTTTGAATATTCATTTGTTTTCTTTGCGACAGTAAAAACAGTACAGTTATTATCTAAATGCAATAATAATAATTATAATTATAATGATGAGGTACAGCGCACGCACAGCAGCAACAACATACTATATACAACAGTAATTAAAACGATTTGCATTTGATAGTTTCTTTTTTAGTTATTGATTGTTGCTTAATAACACTGTGCAACGAATATTTGTTTGATATGGTAGAATGGCAAATAATAAGTTGTGATTTTAAAAACTTAATTAAAAGATTTTACAAATTTTAAATATATATTATATTATCTTGAAAAAGTTAAACTACACAGTTATTGAAATCAAAAACAAATTTAATATACGTTTGAAATTGTTTCAATTTTGAAACAGAAAATGTAACCAAAATCATCATTTTATCATATTTTCCATTTTAAACGAAATGATTTACTAAACATTATATGTTTTGTGCATTTTATTTTGCATCTTATTTTGCAAAATTAGTTTTATTAAAATTAAAAACAATTACGCAGTAATCATTGACAATTTAAAGTCGACTTTAAAAATAAATTCGACTTTTTTGACAAACGTTATATAGAATAAATCAAAAAGCTGATTTTAAATTAAAAGTTAACTTTAAATTGTCTATGATTATGCGCCAATACATTTTAAGAATTATTTTGAAATGAATATTAGTTACAACTTTTTATTTACAAAATTGGATTTGCACATTATTTAATGATAACAATTTGAATAATTTGCTGCACTGTGTTATCGCACAACATGAATGTATGTCAGTCAATATGTATTAACAAAATGATTACAAACGAAACCAGAAAAATGCAAAATTTGAGAGAGAAAAAAATGATATAAAATGCAATGTAGGTGGGTAGGTGGTTTGATTGATTTAAACTGACACTGCATTGTCATTTTTTTGTTTACCTGATATATCGGGACCACTTATATCATTGAATATTTTATGATACGACGGTCTTCGTGTGAGTTCACTGCGTCGACGCGGCGAGTTATCATCGGAGCTGTCATCGCTGTTGCTCTCCAGATGCTGTGAATTGGGCTCTGGCTTGATTTTGCATGGAAAATTCGGAGGGAGCTGCAACAAAAAAGAAAGGGGAAAATTTTGAATCAAATTTAAACTATTTAATATACTTTAAATATAACAAATTAAAAACTTACTTGCACAGCATTGCTTGAGGTGGTGTGAATCACCGTAGTGTTCGGTTTACTCACATAATGTATGCTGGCCTTTGGCAGCGGCACGGCGTGCACATTACCAGGTGTTTGTATGACAGACGACTGATTGGCCGCCTGTATAACCGATTGTACCTGTAAATGGGCATAATGTAGTATTACTTTTTGCTGTTTCTTAACTAACAAATAAATAGATATTAAACACAAAGTGTACACAGTAGAAAAACAGTGCTCTCAATTCAATAAAGCATTTTTTTGAAGTTTGTATGCATTTGATGAAATTTTAGTATATTTATGAAATTATGCATTGATTTATGAATTAGTAAATATATAGTTGTTGCGGAAGTAAAATACATTTTAAAATTAGGTTTAAAAAATTCATTCAAAATCTCACAGTTCCTGAACTATGTGGTACATACTGGCACCCATTAATGCGAATATTTTAATCTTTCGAAATGCATTTCAATCAATAAACTTGATAAATAAGTTTTGCGGAAAATTTTCAGCGACATCCGCGTTTTGATAACCTTGACGTATTCCAAAAAAAAGTAGCTACATTATTTGTTAGAAAATTTCATTGCTGTTTCAACAAACTATAAACGAGTAAAAAATACAGCAGTGATAGGTATAGTAAATGTTATATATTTTTGATCAGAGTCACCCAGGGGTTGATATTTCTCGATTTGAAATCATGAAAATGTACTGTGAGGCTTAGAAATACATTTCGTCTCCAAATTTCTAAGCAATAGTTTAAATTATTTGAACAATTTTGATAATATTCATAAGTTTTGATATTATTTTAATGAACTGATTCATAATACTAATGAAAACGTTTAGAAAATATAATATGTCATTTTTTTAACTGTTATCAAATTACCAAATTTAGTAAAAACACGATTCATCCCAGCAAACATTTTGAGTCTTTTAAGACTCATAAATTTGTCATATTTATGAGTGTTACCCTCGTATATGAGCACTTAAAAGTGTCCAAAACGTCTCCCGACTCCTGGGTAGAGGGCCCCATTTTATGAGCCCAAAAACCATCATATTTCTGACACTTTTATTACACCTAAAACACTCATATTTGATCACTAAAAAGTGCCCAAAAAGGCTCCCAACCCCCATTTTATGAGCCCAAAAAACTTCATATTTCTGACACTTTTATTACTCCTAAAACTCTCATATTTGAGCTCTAAAAAGAGCTCAAAAAGGCTCCTAACCCCTGGGCAAAAGTCACCATTTTATGAGCCCAAAAACCTTCATATTTCTGACACTTTTATTACTCCTAAAACACTCATATTTGAGCACTGAAAAGATCCTAAAAAGGCTACAGAAACTTGGGTAGTGCACACGCTTTAAAGAGCGCAAAAATCCGCGTATTTTTGATCATTTTAAATTATTCTTGAAACATTCACATTTTTGAGAATTTCCAGACACCACAATTGTTTCATTTTTGCAGTTTTTCTTTTTTCAGAAGTATAGAATGTGTCTGAAATTAATCCAACATAGTACATGTTCATGTTTATCTTAGTCCAGTCATCCGTGAGAAAATGCATTCATTTTAAAAAAAAATCCATTTAATATGTAGGTTTGTCTGTTGAATTTACACTAATATATTATTATTTTTCATTTGATTTCAAATTCAAAACGAATATTAGTATATCAAATTTATTTAAACAGTAGGCCCATAAAGCCAGCATAAATAAGATACTTGTATAACTCCCTTTTCTGAGTGCTCCTAAAATACTCTTAAATTTGATGATTTTATGAGTTTGATTGAGGGGGCTCCTAAAACGCTCTTTTATGAGTCAAATTTTGGAGCGCTCCTAAAACGTTCTAAAATATAAAACTTTTATGAGTCTATTTTCTGAGCGCTCAGTCTAATTTATGAGGGCTCCTAAATAACTCCTAAATATGAATCTTTTATGAGTAATATTTTTGAGAGCTCCGAAAACAGTTTTAAATGAGATTCTTTTACGAGTCATTTTTCTGAGGGCTCATAAAACACTGAAAAATTGGTCTCCTTAATGACTCCAATTTCAGAGAGCTACTAAATTGCTTAATTTTAATGAAATTTTACTTATGAACAAATTCATAATAACAATGAACATATTTTTCTAATATTTTCATTTATATAATGCTTTTTAGTGATGTAATACACAACAATTTTGTATGAACATGATTTATAATATTAATGAAATTGTACATTGTAGTGGTAAAACGATTCATTATATTTATGAACATATTTTGAATGCAATGAAATTACCAAATTTTTTACAAACATGATTCATCAGCTTAATGAACATTAACTTATGAACGGCTTCATAATAACAATGAACTTATTTTCTATTATTTTCATTGTCATTTATATAATGCCTTTTTTAAAGTGTTTTACACAACAATTTTTTATGAACATGATTCATAATATTAATGAAATTGTACATTGAAAAATTTACATAAAACATTTCATGAATGTTATGAAGAGAAACAAAATTACAAAATGAACGCGATTCATAATGGTAATGAAATTTTACATTGTATTGATGAAGTGATTCATAATATCTATGAACATATTTTGATCATTTAGATATTATTTGTATATTATGAACACATTTTGGTAAGAACAAAATTAATAACATATATTAATGACATACGTTATTTTAATAAACATGATTCATTATATAGATGTACACATTTTGATCATTGACATAGTAAAATTCATTATTGTTGCAAACACAATTTTCTTCACAATATTAATGAAACTATAGATTGTTTTAATGTGCAGATTCATAATAATGATGAACATGAATGTATACTATTTAATTTTCTCAAATGCTATTCAAAATATTAATGAAACTATAGATTATATGATTCATAATATTGATGAATAAATTTTGATAATTTACATAATACTCAATTCATAAATGTTATGAACACATTTTCGTGTGTACAAGATGTATAATATTTATGAAATTATGAAGATGATTCATAATATTGATGAACTTATTTCATAATATTTATAAAACTATGTATTGATGAATTAATATATATTTTCGTATATGTTATAAGCAAAATTTGGTTTCAAATTTTGATACAAATAAATCAATGTATAATTTCACTATAAACACGCAGCATAAAACAGTTAAAACAATATTTTCTCTGTGTAATAATTGTAGTAAAAATAAAATAGAAATAAGAAAATACTGACTGTGTTGTAGCCAGCTGGCAGATATTGCACAACGGCAGCGGATGATGATGACGGTGGCGGCTGCGCAGCTTGTGACAGCGCTGAATTCGCAATTGAATTGTGCTGCTGCTGTTGTTGTTGCTGCTGTTGATGCTGCTGTTGTTGTTGCTGCTGTTGATGCTGTTGCTGCTGTTGTTGCGTTATATTATTCACATCACTATTTGTTGCAGCCGCATTCATGCCATCAACATTATTTGAATTGTCATTCTCCTCAACGATGCTGTCCATTTTTTTGATTTTCAACAGCACCGTCACGTCCTCTGATAGTTGCTTCAGTTTGACAAATTTTATTTGCAAATATTTTTGTGTTAAAAAAAATAAAATTTAGTTTTCTACTTTTTCAAAAAGTCGAGAAATGAAAAAAAATTTAAAATAAAATTCAAACAACCACCAAGCAACACTATTTACACGTGCTGCTGTTGTGCTTTTCTTCGTTTGGCTTTGTTGCTGTGTGGCTTCTTCTGGGTTCCTGCACCAGTGGGCCGGAGGAGGAGTGCGTATTTTTCTTTTCGTTTATCCAGTTTGAAGTTTTAACTGCAAAGTAAAAAAGGACAAAATTGAGATTTTTTATTAAAAATGATCTATATTTATTTTATAATATAAAAAAACGAATTTCGTTTATAGAATAATAGTTTTATAGCAAAACTGTAAAACTGTTTTATGGCTTAACTTCTTTATATAAAAATTATTTGATGGCTATACTCTTTTATAGCAAAACTGATTTACAGCTAATTTGTTTTATAGCAAAACTTTTTAATACCAAAACTGTTTTACAGCTAAACTGTTTTATAGCTAAACTGCTTTATAGCAAAACTGTTTTATAGCAAAACTTTTTAATAGCTAAACTGTTTCATAGCTAAACTGTTTTATAGCTAAATTGCTTTATAGCAAAACTGTTTTACAGCTAAACTCTTGTAGCAAAACTGTTTTACAGCGAAACTGTTTTATAGCAAAACTGTTTTACAGCTAATTTGTTTTACAGCTAAACTGCTTTATAGCAAAACTGTTTTATAGCAAAACTGTTTTACAGCTTAACTGTTTTATACCTAAACTGCTTTATAGCAAAACTGTTTTATAGCAAAACTTTTTAATAGCTAAACTTCTTCATAGCTAAACTGCTTTATAGCTAAATGCTTTATAGCAAAACTGTTTTACGGCTAAACTGTTTTATAGCTAAACTGCTTTATAGCTAAACTGCTTTATAGCAAAACTGTTTTATAGCAAAACATACTAATATCAAAACTGTTTTACAGCTAAACTATTTTATAGCAAAACTGTTTTACAGCGAAACGATTTTATAGCTAAATGTTTTACAGCTAAACTGTTTTATAGCTAAACTGCTTTATAGCAAAACTGTTTTATAGCAAAACTTTTTAATAGCTAAACTGCTTCATAGCTAAACTGCTTCATAGCTAAACTGCTTTATAGCTAAATTGCTTTATAGCAAAACTGTTTTACAGCTAAACTGTTTTATAGCTAAACTGCTTTATAGCAAAACTGTTTTATAGCAAAACATATTAATATCAAAACTGTTTTACAGCTAAACTATTTTATAGCAAAACTGTTTTACAGCGAAACGATTTTATAGCTAAATGTTTTACAGCTAAACTGTTTTATAGCTAAACTGTTTTATAGCAAAACTGTTTTATAGCTAAATTGCGTTATAGCAAAACGGCTTTATAGTAAAACTGTTTTACAGCTAAACCGTTTTATAGCGAATCTGTGTTATAGCTAAATTGCTTTATAGCAAAACTGTTTTACAGCTAAACTGTTTTATAGCAAAACGGTTTTATAGCTAAACTGCTCTATAACAAAACTGTTTTATAGAAAACTGTTTTACCGTTAAAATGTTTTATAGCTAAACTGCTTTATAGCAAAACTGTTTTATAGAAATCTGTTTAAGAACAAAACTATTTTTATAGCAAAATTTTTGAATGGCCAAATTATTTTATAGCTAAACTGTTTTATAACCAAACTGTCGTAGAGTTAAACTGGACGCAAATTAAAATTTCAATACACACTTTAATTTTTAAAAATCTTTACTTCATTACTTAACGTGATCCTTAAATAATTAAATTTTTTAATTATTTAAAAATTAAAAAAAAAAAACTTTAAAATATTGAATATCAAATTAAAATTTTAATTTGTGAACTCAACCTGCTGAAAAACGTGTTGAAACGCAGATTTAACTTAGGCGCGCAAAAATTACAACAGCCTCTCCAAACAAAAAAAAAAATCAAAAATATTCTGTTTAATGTGCATAAAATAAGATTAAAAAAAAAACAAGCTACAAGTGAAACGAAAAATGAATGGCATGAAATACTCTGTGAGATAAAATAACACAACACATCACATGGCGTGTGAGTCACAAAGTAGCAGCAACATCATCATCATCGCCAGCAGCAACAACTGACTTCAACGTCGTTGTCGTCGTCGAACAACATCATCATCGATACAAAAACTATGAGGCACTAAAATCCAGAAAATGACGAACGCAACAAATTTTTTTTTATTGTTTTTTTTTTCTTTCTATATTTGTGTAGATAATACAGCAAATATCAGTAAAAGCAACAACAGCAACATATGTTGGCTTGTGTTACGCATTGATGACTGAATGGCATAAAGTATCTGAGTATAAAATGTGTTGATAAAATATTTGAAGGCATACGGACTGGATGGACAACGTAATCAATTCTAGCAACAGTCTACCTTAAATACGATATTAATAATGAACTAGCGTTTGTTCTGAAACAAAGTTACCATAATACTAAATAACTAAAACAGGAGCGTAATGCATTGACAAATCATACTGAGTGCTTCGCTCTTAATAGGCCCAAAATTAGATATTGATTTTCGAAGATTTTCACATTTTTAAAATTTATTTTTATGTTTCTTTTAGTACAACAATAATAGGACAGTCAATAGGACAGTTATCGATTCAATGGTATACAAAAAAAAATATATGTTCATATAAACACAAAAACAATTTAATAGTATTTTTTAGTATTTAATGGGATTTTCTTACTAAAATAATAATTTATCCTATTGACTAATTTTAATAGCAAAAAACAATTGATTTTATAGTATATTTTTCTGAGTGAATGTATTAAACAAATTAAACCTAAATCGACGTTTCACATAGTTTTCCGTTTTAAATAGGCACGCTATAAAATGTCATTTCTACTTTCGATTATTTCATTTAGAAATTATGTTTTGCCATTTCTACCATTGCTTAAAACATTCAAATCATTCAGGGTTATAGCTAAACTAAATTGGACCTTACAAAGCGATCTTTCCGATTCACAGAATGATCGTTTTTGAGTCGGAACAGTCCCTGGAAGCTGGTAGATCCCTCCTTTTTCAATATAGTCATAGAGTCTGGTATGATAATTCAGATTTTAAAATCCCAAAACTAAGAAGAATTCCGAATTTTTAAATTTTCCTTTATCACATTAAACAGTGCTTTTATTAATAGATTCAGTTCAGATTTCCTGCCAGATTTCGAATTTTGAACAGAAACTAGAATCGCAATCGGTAAAATGTGTAGAACCGGAATCGGAACCCATATATATTTTTCATTTATTGGAACCTATACTTTAAATATCTTGGAACCGGAACCGATATTTCAAAGGGAATTAGTCCTCTTAGGGACAGGAACTGAAATCGATTTTCGAACCGGAATCGTTATTTAAAAAAATGTGCGGAACCGGAATTGAAACCCATATAATTATTTTTTGGATAGAACGGATTCCGAAGCGCTTGGTAAAATTATTGGAAGCAGAACCAAAACCGATCTTACAAAGGGTTGTAGTACTCTCTTGAAACCGATACATCCTCATAAAAATCAGAATGAAAAACTACCAAAAACCGTAAAGGTCGAAAACTAAACATTCAAAATGGTTATTTTCGACATTATTTGTTAATATTTAAAAAAAAATGTAATGGTTTTTCGACATTTTCTAACTTTAAAATTTATTGTTTCGATCAAAAATTGTTTTGACGGTAAAAATTTTGAAAAACCGATCTATCTCCATTTGTCTACATGTTCCTAGTTATAGTTATATGGAAGAATAGATCTTCTCTTTACACCGCGTATTCTGCTAGAATGCTTAAAAGACATGGATGAATTTAACAATTTAACAAAAGTTTATATTTCGTTTTTGCTGGTTAATATTATAAAAAGTAATTGATTCATTTTAAAAGTTCGATTATCATTTGATAGTTTAAACATTTTTTCATCATTTGAATCAAATATTTCTCACTACAAAATCAATATATTTCAATGGAATCGAATTCGATATTTCTTGTCAAATATATTATTTTGCGATGAAATATAAATTTCCAGACAAGACCGATACAGATTTTTGTACAATTAGGTATTAAATAAATGTAGCTGATGATTTTTACGTTATATATTATTGAAGGGCCCACTGATGGAAACCTCGCGCGCCCCTGTACTTATAAACACTTCAAATGCTCAGCTTAGAATCACAGCCCAACCCCAAAACAGCTATAAATATACGTTGCATTAATGTCAAAAACTTGTCGTCTAACTATCAAGTGTTTTAATTTATGCTTGTTTGTTGAAACAATTCAATGTGATTTTGCATATTAACTTGTTTAACAGCGTTTTAAATGTGACAAGACAAAAGAATGCGAAAAAATGATAGCAGGCTGATATTAAAAATATGCAGCGCATAGTTTTAAAGGTACTCAAACATTTTTAAAAAGCCAATTAAACATTTTTAAAAGATGTTTAGTTATTTTTAAAAGGTTCTTCAATAATTGAAAAGGGTTTATTTAATATTTTCTAAAGGCTATAAAACATTTTTATAGAGTTTCTTCTGAAATGTTATCAGCAGCAGCAACGCTCTGACGTAATTTCTTAAATTAATCATTAATAAATGCTGATAAGCGCCTGCCTGTCTGACTTATGAATCATATGCGTAGGGATTTAGGTCAGTTATATAGTTTGTAATATTATTTAATTATTTGCTTTATTTAAAATTTAAATTATCTAAAATGTTAACTGAGTTAAGTGCTATTAGTTATTTCTATTTATTACAGCTATGTTTAAATTTAAATTTGCTTTATTGATCACTGTTGAACTCACTGCTATTTCTAACGCTTAGATATTTGTTTAAACAAATTGCCTATTAATTATATATGCTTGGCGTATATTTTAATGGCGTATAAAACACTTGTCAGATTAGATTTTTATTTTGCAGCTATTAATAACAATGTAATGTCGTTTCGAAATTATTTCTTTTTATGATTTGTTAGTTTAGACCATTTTATGTTCTTTATGTTTTACGTAGTATTTCAATTTTTAATTTTTTTGCTTCCGAGCTTATTTCGTTTGAGGCTTATATGAAAATTGACATGCAAATATTTTTGAATTGGGTTTTTTTAATAAATAAAGTGAAACACCGAATTCTAACCAGTTGGGAAGGTTAGATCACATGGGAAATTTTAAAGTAGGTGTTATTATGATAGTTAGAATTATCAAAATTATAGTCGCTCTAAGGCGACTATAAATACCCTACACATATGTGTGGTTACCATTCAAAGTGATATATAGGTCACCAGGGTATCGAATCCTGAAAATAACTACAAACATTCAATCGCTGAAGTATTTCCATTCATTTGATACCCATATTTACAAATGGGTAGGTGTACCGAATTTCGATTTTTTTTTTTGGCAACCACAAGTCGTTTCGTGGGAAAACATTATTTTCATGTATTTGAGCATAATGTCAATATATATTTGACCAAAAAAGTTTACCTAAGCACGTATACAGTAAAATTGATTTGTAGATGTAAATTTTATATGAGGTATTTGAACATAAGTGGTCGGTTCTCAGGTCACAATAAACCGATCATGCCAATTTTCTTGTTCAGACAGCTTAGATATATAAGTAATCTAAATCTTAAGTTTCATTGCTCTAGCTTTTCAACTTTTTCGTTAATCGTGATTTCAACAAACAGACAGACAGACGGACATCGCTAAATCGACTCAGGAGGTCATGCTGATCAAGAATATATATACTTTTCCATACCGGAGATGCTTTTTTCAGGGTGTTACAAACGGCGTACCAAACTGATTATACCCTTTCACTCTTAGTGTAGGGTATAAAAAGTTTGAGTGAGATTTTTATACAAATGTTAATGTAGATTATCGTAAGGTGAATTTTATATATTTTTGGACGGTTTTTTATCATTTCAGATCTAATGATAAATAAGAAAATGATTTATGGTTTTGCAGAGCATAGTTCAAACTACCCATCAAAATTGGCAACTTTTTTTCAATGGTTCTCATTTTTAAAATATGCTCTATCAACACAATTTAAGTCAAAACTGTTTGAATTTAAAATGCTAGTTATTTTACATATGAATTTATCAAAAATAGCCGTTATTACCCGACTTTTTCTCAGAAACGTATAGAACTGAGTATACAATAAGAATACTTTAAATATGAAGTAATGATATTTTCAGATTACGGACATACCCAATGGGAAATATTCCGACCTAGTTTGAACGGTAACCAACGTTTTCTTCAATATATGCTCAACAAATTTCGTATTAGATCATTTATAATGTAGCAGTAATTTACAAACACGACTAGTTTCATGTTCCACTTACGAAGTAATCTATAAACGAATCTACCCTCCATTACCCACTGATTACTAAATAATGTGGGAATGGAACAGATACTTGTTAGTTTTTTGTATTTGAATTTGTCTTACATATCGCTGTTTTTATACCCTACACTAAGAGTGAAAGGGTATATTCAGTTTGGTACGCCGTTTGTAACACCCTGAAAAAAGCATCTCCGGTATGGAAAAGTATATATATTCTTGATCAGCATGACCTCCTGAGTCGATTTAGCGATGTCCATCCGTCTGTTGAAATCACGATTACGGAAAAAGTAGAAGTGCTAGGCAATGAAACTTTAGATTTAGATTACTTATATATCTAAGCTGTCTGAACAAGAAAATTGGCATGATCGATCTATTGTGACCTGAAAACCGACCACTTATGTTCAAATACCTGATATAAAATTTACATCTACAGATCAATTTTACTGTATACGTGCTTAGGTAAACTTTTTTGGTCAAATATATATTGACATCATGCTGAAATACATAAAAATAATGTTTTCCTGCGAAACGAGTTGTGGTTCCCAAAAAAAATTCGAAATTCGGTACACCTACCCATTTCTAAATATGGGTATCAAATGAAAGAAAATTCTTCAGGAATGGAAAGTTTGTAGTTATTTTCAGGATTCGTATACCCTGGTGACCTATATATCACTTTGAATGGTTACCACACATATGTGTAGGGTATTTATAGTCGGCGTAGACCGACTATAATTTTGAAAATCCTAACTATCATAATAACACCTACTTTAAAATTTCCCATGTGATCTAACCTTCCAAACTGGTTTAATTTAGATTCTGTGGCAATTGCAATAGTTCTTCATTATCGAAAAACAAAATCATGCTGATGTTTTTGTCTTGTATTAAATGTTATTATATTTTGTTTACACACTATTTTAATAAACTGTTATTTATGCGTAATAGTTACCAAATACCCATTATCACGCAAGAGGTACCTTTGAAATAAAACCACGCCTCATTACTACCGGTCATTTATGAGGTACTACCCCTCATTACTACTGCATACAAGGTAATGCACATATGAACCACCACTCATTACCACTGAGTACATAGTAATGTACAAATGGAACCACCTCTCATTACAACTGCGTACAAAGTAATACACATATGGAACCACCCCTAATTACCACTGTGTACAAAGTAATGTATAAATGGAACCACCTCTCATTACAACTGCGTACAAAGTAATTCACAAATGGATCACCCCTCATTAATACTACCTACAGAGTAATGTGTAAGGCGACCAATCTTCATTACGATTGCGTGAAAAGTAATGCTAAAATGGAAGCACTTATTGCGAATGTTGGGTTACGAAATAATGATGTATGATTGACCCCATAGTACGATACTTCTAAATAGTAATCTATATATACATGAGGTAACATTCTTCGTAATATACAGTGAATGCATATTTTCCCTAGGCCATGTCTGTGTGAAAGTAAACAGAATTCAGTATTGAGATCCCGATGCATTACGATTCGATATAAATTAGGCAGTAATCGATTACGTAATGATGATATTTTCTATTGAGTAAGTATTTTTTTTATTGAGAACTGATTATATATAAAAAATAGATAAATTAGTAAAAGTTAATAATTTTGATAGCTAGCTTGGACTATGCTCTGAATAACCATTAACCATATTTGTATCATTAAATTCTTATTAATTCTAAAATATATAAAAAATGTTCTAAAAAATACCATCCTTTTCCGAGTTTGGATCCAATTAACTCCATTAACGATTAATCGTATTTTCGGTTAATTGAAAAATACGATTAATCAAATTATTGATTAATCGTGATTGCGATTAATCAGAATTTCCGGTAAAACGATAATCGCACAGCCCTATTAAAAACGTATTGGAAATTAGTATTTATTGATATATTAAAATTAGTCTTGACAATTAAAAGAAAAATCCATTTAAGTTATTTTTGTAAAACTATTTTTAAACAGTACTATATTTTTTAAATTCTAAGTAGTGAGCGATAACGGCTTAGAATTACGATTTTCTCAAACACGTTACGTAATATAATAACTGAGTATATAGTAAAAAAAATAGCACAAAGCGAATTATATAGAATTGATGTCAACATTTTTTTTCTCATTTTGTTGATTAGTGCCAGTTATAGGTAAAAGAAAATCAAAATTTTTCAAAAAATTACAAATTTTATTAATGTAAATGAATAGTAATTTATTTTATACAGTGATATGATGTATGGTATGTCAAAAATCATGTTGGGTAGAACAATTATAAAAACATCTAATTTGAAATTGCAGTTGATGCAAGTTCTGAAATTCAATTTTGATTGAAATTCAAATAATAGACAAAAGAAATCGAATTCGTTCGTTGCACAGAACTTGATCGGACTTAATTTCATTGAAATATAATTATTTTGTATAGAAAAATGAAATTCTACATTTGAAAAAAAAAAAAACAAATTGAAATTGTAATGCCCGATTTACATTGTATCTTCTGTGAGTCTCACTGTATCTCTCAGGGTTGCATTTTTTTTAAATTTTCATATAAAAATAGTATTTTTTTGAAAAAATGCACCCCTAGGGGATACAATGAGACTCACAGAAGATACAATGTAAATCGGGCATCCCTAGTAGAAATTTTGGTAGGACCATGGTCATGAAGTGATCATGTCATTATTTGAGGTGACCGGGATATGACGAGGCCCATAATGTCCTTGTAACGCAGTGTCCTGATCATGTATTGACCTCAGGTTATGATCATGTACTGATCGGGCAATTCCCCATTTTAATATTTACCCGACAATTGCCTTGTCTGAGCCCGAGCATAATAGGGTTTCTCTCATTAATCTCGATCATTGCCTGATACTAATTTCGTTATGAGGAACAAATAATGTAGCTATGATCGGGAACATTGACTGTTCAGATAATGTAAACCCTGCTATGGTAAGCATGATAAGGGCATGCAAAGGCAATGATCATATTTTCTCTAATAGGGCTTACCCCACGAAAACCCGATCATTTCCCGATGGCGCATCCGGCAAATTTCTACTAGGGATAAATCAATTCTCGAGTTCGTTCGAGTTTTTTTTTCAGGCGACAATATGGAAAATACTTCCCTGATTCTAGCACGGAATTAGTGAATCAATCTTGAGTTCAGTGAGAATTTAGAAAATTACCAATTGTTGCTCATAAATTTCGATTGAGCAATGAATGATGTTTATCTGATGAAAATTATTTCAAATGTAACAAAGTCGAATGAAAATATTCGAATAAACTCTAGTATTGGAAGCCAGAAACTGAAAAAAAAAGATTTTATTATCAAATTGTTGCTCGTCACCACAATTTCAATAAACCTATTTTGTATTTGGAACTAATTAAAAAAGAAAATCTAATGATAACACAGTAAAGCTATGTGTGACAGCTATGAGAACCATTAACTGACGTTGCGACCATAAATGTGCATATCATTTAAATTATGATTATTATAAAAAAAATAATAGGTTCAAAACTTTAAGCCACTTGTGGGTCATTATTATATTACTTTTTTTTAAATCTACAATTACAGGACATGTTGAAAAACTTCATTGTAAATTTAATACATAACATAATTCATAGTAGTAATTTTGAGGTTTTGTCAACAACACATTGGTGTGGTCGCACACATTTGAAGGACATTAAAACAGCGAAGCACTATTTCTAAAAAAATCGACAAGAAGTTTTTCTTTTTTAAAATGCATAGCCGCTTCCAACAGGCTGCTTTAGACCATATTGCGCATGGCAAAGTAGCAGCAACAGCCAGCCAGCCGTTGTGGCAGCAATTGCAACTCAAATTATTGCTGTTATGGTTGTTGTTACTGCTGCTACTGCTGTTGCTGGATATTTACTAGATGACGTCATGAGAAATGTTAGCATGCGACGAGACGCGCTGTGGGTCCGTCCATTCGATCGACCGACCGACCAAACGACCGTCCGTCTGTCTGCTTGGTTTGTTCTTAAAGCAAGTGTGGTTGTCGTCGTCGTCGTTAAGTTGTTGTTGCTGCTGCTGTTAAACGTACGTAAATCGTATTGTTTTGTTTAATTGTATGTGTGCGTGTGAGTCTAGCATGTAATAGTATTCGTGTCTTTTATTTTTATTGCTGTTGAGCATTTTGAATTTTTTTTTCCTTTTTTCATTTTTTGTTTTTGCTACTCTTTCGGTTTTAAGCAGCATTTTTTTGTGTGAAAGCCGAAGCAGTGACGTAATTTGTTATTTTCCTAGGGGCGATTGTTGTTGTGTAGTTGTTGTAAGTGGTTCGTGTTAGTAGTGGAGAGATATTTGTTGAAACTACTGGAGATATTGTTGAAGCAATGAAGACATTGTTGAGGATAATGGAAACATTTTTCGAAAAGTTTAAACATTATAAAAAAAAGTGAAAACATTATTCAAGGTAGTGGAGAAATTACTGAAGACAATGTAGACATTGTAAAAGTTAGTGGCGAAATTTTTGACGATTGTGGTGACATTTTTTTTTAGCACAGTTTAGGCATTTTAAAAACAGTGTAGACACTTTTAGAATATGTTTCGAAATTTTATAAATAGTTTACGACATTTTTAGAGATAGCGCAGATATTTTAAAAACCGTGTAGAAATTATTAGAAAATGTTTTTAAATTTTATAAACAGTTTAGATACTTTTAGAAACTGTCTAGACATTTTTAAAACGGTCTAGACATTTTAAAAACAGTGTAGACATTTTTAAAACGTTGTAGACATTTTAAAAACAGTGTAGACATTCTTAGATATAGCGTAGATATTTTTAAAACCTTGTAAACACTTAAAAAACCATGTAGATATTTTAAAAACAGTGTGGATAAAATGATATAGACATTGTAAAAGATAGTGATCACATTTTTGACGAATTGTATGCAGTTTTTTAGATATTGTAGACATTTAAAACAGTGTAGATATTTTAAAAACAGTATAGACATATTAAATATACTTTTATAAAGAGTGTGGACATTTTTAAAAATAGTGCAGACATTTTTAGAAACAGTGTAGTCATAGAAATCGTGCACTATCGTAGTAAAGGGTTTTTCAATAAGAGCGCTACAAAAGTTTTTTTTTAACTTCGACTCGACAACGAGTCGAAATTATTAAAATTTACTACCGAAATTCGAATTCGTATATCTTTCCATCATGAAATGGCAAAACTTACTGAAGAGAAATGTCAAAAGAGCGGCAAGAAATATGGCGTCGTTTGCTGTCCCTGTCGCTCTACTTTTGTAGCGTCCCATTTGAAAAACCCTTTATTAAAGGCAGTGAAAATCATCATAATTTAGTGGAGACATTTTATCATAGTTGGAACTATTTTTTTAAACATTAAAACTAATCTTGCAGTATACTTGTATACTACAAAAAGTATATAGAACTTGTGAATGATAAAGGTTATGCTTTGTTTAAACACTTTTAACTTCGTAAAGTTGTGTAGACTTTATTCAAGGTAGTGGAGAAATTGCTAATCACATTGTAGACATCGTTAGACATCGGTGAAACTAGTCTAAGCAATTTTTGTGGATAGTGGAAACTAGTTTAAGGCTATTTGTTTTGGCGCAAAGTAGACACTTTTCAAATAGACTTCGCAAAAGCCATTAAATAATTCATCAGACGTTTTTTAAGACATTGGTTGAGTCAATATTTTTGATGTTAAATAAAAAAAAGTTATTAAAAGTGTTCATATCATTTATAGTTTGTATTGTATTGTGTATTTCATTGCGTATAATAATGTTATCACAACAGCAGTTTTAACGCAAAACGTGGGACTTGAACTCGTGCCGCTGTTTGTGGTCTCTGGGGTTTATTGACACCATTCCATAAATAAGAAAAGTTTGAACTGATTGTAAATGCACGCATGTCGTTGTGTTTTTAATAAGATTTTATGTTTGATGCTGTTGAAGTAATTATGCAATTCTAGGCAAGACGAATTGGGTTTTTTTTAAATTTATTTTTACTACCTTTTAATGCGATATATAAAATCAGTTAATAATTATGATGTATAAATTGTGCTTATTTGGGTGAATCAATTAATGACAAAATATCAGGTTTTTTTATGTTTAATTAACTAATAACTATAGAAAAACTTAATTATTTAATTCAGTGAACATTTTGTGCAATGTTTTAGGATACAACGATTTATATATTTAGATTGTAGAAGTAGAAATTAATTAAACATTTTATAAATTTCACAATTTTTTAAAAATCTTTATATTTTCAACATTTTTTTATATACGAGGGCTATAATGGTTGAGAATTTGTATTTTTTTAACAATATTTTTATTTATGAAATTTCTCATTTTTGCACATAATCTGAAAAGAATTTTGTAAATAATTGAATTCCCTTGACAAAAATTTTGGCAGGGTCGAGGCAGTTCGGAAATATTTTCTCGACATTGCATGGCGTGAATCTGCTATAAAAATTCCACAAAAATTAACAACCTGCTATACACTTCTCAAAACATTCTATTTATCTGTGCGTTTGCCCGAAATATTCCAGAAAAATGCCAACAATTTTGTTTCGAATTATTTTTCCATTTTATTTCAAATCTTAAAAAAAAGAAAATCGAGGATCGAGGCAGTTCAGAAACATTTTCATTTTGTAGATATATTTCAAACAGACAAAGCAGAGTTTGAATCAAAAGCAGTCTGTTTTCTGCCAGTTCCCCAAATATGGCGTGAATCTGCCATAAAAATTCTACAATAATTTACAACCTGCAGGGAAGTGTATAGCATGCTATACACTTCCCGAAATATTCAATTTATCTATGCGTTTGCCGGAAATATTCCAGAAAAATGCCAAAAATTTGTCTCGGGACCCCAGACAAAATTTTTGGCAGGATCGAGACAGTTCTGAAACATTTCCTCGACATATTTCAAACAGACAGAAGGGTGGAGTTTGTATCAAAAGCTGTTTTTTTCTGCCCATTCCCAAAATATGGCGTGAATTTGCCATTAAAATCCTATCAAATTGTACAACCTGCTCTACATTGTCCAAGATATTCTATATATCTGTTTGCCGGAAATATGCACGAAATATTTGTCTCGGGATAAACAATATATGTTTTTTGTTAATCGAAAATGGAATTATTTTTGCTATGATCTTTTTATCTAATAATAATAATAGTTTGGCACTGCAGTCCTATAAGAACTTCGGCCGAGCTCTCTCACCATTTTGAGCTGTACGTGTTATATTTGTACTCAAAGTGGTGGGACCTATAGTTTATTGCCGAATCCGATCGGCGGGTGAGAGCTTTTTTTCATAGGCAATGGTTTTACTCTCGTAGGTTTGCCATTTACTGACGAGAGGTAGCGCGGTATAGAAAAATGTTTCTATGAAAAGATGTTGTTAGCCCCAGTCCAGGCTTGAACCGGGGACCTTTCGGCTCGCAATCCAACGCACTAACCACTGAGCCACCGCGGCTACGATCTTTTTATCTATAAGGACAAAAACTACGATATTATTCTAGATTGTTTCATTTTTATCGAAAATATTAGGTCATATTAATTAAAATCGATTTTACGCAAAAAATTAAGCAAATGCTTCGAATTGTCAAAATGTTTGGTATTTTCTTCAATTTCTGTAAAATTTAAAGTTGATTGGTATTAATATAAAAGTTGGGCTAAACAATTACCTTCAAAATTTTGAAATAAAAAAAAAATATTTGCTCAGTAGCTCGTTTCTGTATTTGTTTTCGATTGCAGTTGTCGACTACTATTGTCGGTTTGACGTCATAATGACGTCATTTTCATTTTTAATGTTTCTGTCATGATACAATAATAAGGTAGTAGTACCTCAGAGCGCCTCTCAATATTTTTTCTTGTCCCATACAACATTTTGACATAAGCACGGGACGTTTGACAGTATTTGCAGGCGTTTGACAGAAGCACGGGACTCCTATGAAGAACAAGAACTCTAATACTTCTACCTTGGATAATTGTACCATGGTTTCTGTAAAATATTGAACGTTTGAATCGGTTAATTTTGACATGTTCCAATTTCACTTTAGTAGGAATTTACTCACATCACTGTTTCTACAAATAAATCGAATCGTTTTGAAACGGTTGTATTTCTCACTAGCTTTTGACTTGGTGAGAAGCCTCTCGACTTTAAAAATGATTGATATTTGGTTGGAAAATAAATTATTTTTTTAATTTTCATAAACTAAAGCGCAGAGATATGGCTTAAAAAGCTGATACAGCAAACACAGACGTGTGGGCAAGGGACAATTCACGTCCAAATATATTAGAAAAGAACACTGTGTTGTTTCGGAGACAGTTGCAAGTGAATTGAATGCCATGGAAGGTGCAACTTACACTCATTTCCATAAAAGACGAGACTTTTACAATAGGTAATTTGCAGCATCTTTGGTGAGTCGAAATAACTTCATAAATCGCGAATCGGAAATAAGAAATGGGCCCGCCGGATCCCTTAACCGACGCCTCTTAAAACTCATCATATTGAATACGAATTCAATTGCGTATTGTTTTATACATAATTTTTATAAAATTTGCCCTAAATATTTTGTAAATAACTGAAAAAACAGATGTCAATTTTCACAAGTTTCATTTCGATTTTTGTGCCAGTTTCAAATCAGACCGTTTTTAAACGATTACTTCGTACAGAAACAGTAATTATCGCACAATCGACAATAATGCAACGAAACGACGTGACGTCACATAAATCGACAATTTGTCGAATATGTTACAGAAACGAGCTACAGAATTCGATCGAAAGCCGGAATATTGCCCAAAATAAAATATTTGCTCAGAAAATTAAGGCTTTTTTTGTGGAATATCTACTAAGATCCACAGCACTCAGACAGACTATATCCATTGTACTGTGAAATCTATTCCCTACAATTTTGTGGTTAATATCACCACGAGCGCCCATGCCCAAGCCGGGATTCAACCCGAGACCTTCAGAATGCAAGTCCAGCGCACTCCCTCTGGACTGCTGAGGCCGGCTTAAGGCTGGCTCAAAAATCAATACTTTTTTTTATTAATATGGTCCAATGTCGATATAGAATATCATAAATAATAATTTGGGACATATAAACGATATCGCATGGTTTGTTGGTTTTTAATATAAAAATTGATTTAAGTTTTACTTTTAATACGTTATAAAGTCTTTTAATAACATAATAAGTAATTCTTATTGTCAGTCAGTTGTCTGATGGTGGGAAATTTCGAATCAATGATGAGGCAAGTCAAAGAAAACATGATAATCATGATGTCACAACATTTAAAATATTAAATTACACAACTCAACACGATTTTTCCAATAGGCATCACATAAGTATTCAAATATTTTTATGATAGGTGTGCTTTTGATTGCAAACTCTTTTTTTTTTTTCATATCACATCGGGTTTAAAAATATAATTTGGAAATTTGAGATCTTTTTAAGTTACAATTTAGAATAAAACACAATTTTGCTTTTATTTTCAAGGGTGTTTAAATATGAAAAGTAATCCTAATTAGTTTTGATGATAATTGACCCTAAACCAGACAGTTTTTTTCTATTATTAAACAATTTCTAATTTATTTAAGCTGTGTAAGATCAAATCCAATCAAAAATATAGTGGTTTATGGTATCTGCAAACCATCGAGCCAGATTATTAACTTTCTGATGTTGTTAAAAATGTTTTTAAAATTAAATCGTAAATACTCTTGAATACTTTTCATAAATATTATAAAAGACATCGAAAATACAGACATTTTAGAATTTAAAATTTATTTGGTTTTAATAAATTAACAGCTTTTTACAAAAACCTCTTGTTGACCATACCAAAAGTGAGCCATGCAGTTAGATTCGTCGTTCACTGTAGTTATTGTGAGGGGATTGAACGAGAGGGGTGGAGCGAGATTATTGCTTTTATTAACTTGGTCAAAACAACGTTGTTGCCACTGACACCGCAAATCAAAAACATTTGTATTATTTAGTAAAACTTTAAAAATATTTAATAAAAACCTCTTTAAATCATAGAAAACACGCACTGAACTAATGCAGAAATTCCTTTGCAACACATGAACTCCTCAGCGTTGAGCCACCTCAAAAAACCTTGCACACTATTTACAAAAAAAAAACTTAGTAGTACCAACAATTTTCGGGTAGTTTTTCATATATATTTTGTTTGACAGGTAGTACTTTGGCCAAAATCACGAGAGGTCCGTCCGTTTTTTATTTAATGTAACTTTAGGTAATGCTCACAATATGTAACGATTTAAACCATGCGATTAACTCGACGTAAAATTGATTTTCATTTATTTTGTTAATATAAAAGTGTTGTGCTGTTGAATTTTTCACAGCAACAGCAATTTTACCAAAGAGAAAAAAATATTTTTTTGACGTCGTCGTCGCGAACGCGAACGTAATGAAGGAACGAATAAAAGAATCAGGCGAAAAGTGAAAATCGACGAAACTTTCTGATGACATCACTAAAAATTGTTGTTTTTGTTGTTTTGTATTGTAAACAAACTGTCAAATTAGCAACGCGTCGGTGTAAGTGCGAGCGAGACAACACTACTCTTATTTCGTTCTGCCAAAGTTATCATTGGCAGGCTTGCCAACTGTGAACATATTGTTAATTTTTGTGGTTTTCGCTGTTGTGGCATTTTGTAAATTCAATAGTTCGAGATAGATGTCTATAAATGTATTATTTCTTAAAACTAAATAAAAATTAAATTGAATTAAATATTGTGAATTAGTCAGTGATTATAAATATAAATCTATAAATGGCAGAGGATTTTTATGACTAAGATTAATATTGATTGCGTTTCGCGCGTAATTAAAAAATCTATACTACTATAAAATCAACTTGAAAATATCACAGTCGTTAGACATCGTAAGTATACAATTTAATTTATGTATGTAATATTTTAGATTTTTTTTATTTTCTTATTTATTTCGGAAATTTATAATTGTTGCTAACATTTTTAATAAGAAATATATTTAGTTTTATAGAACAATTGTTTTCTTGTTGTTGTGTACTTTTATTTATTTATAGTGTTCATTTTAATATATATTTATAATTAATAATTTAGATAAAATTTGAGCGAGCTAAAATTATAAATTATGAGGAACATTCGAATTTTTAGTGATACTGCATTTTAAGGAAAATTTGTATTTCAAACAAAATTTGAATTTTGAGTGAATATATTAAATGTTTAGGAAATTTTAATTTTTGGAAAGAAAATCATATTTTTAATGATAAATTGAATTTGAATAACAAATTTAATTTCTAGTTACAAATTTATGTTATAAAAAATATAGATATATTGTGATAATTTGGTTTTTTAGAGCAAATTTGAGATTTTAGTGAAAATTTGAATTTTTAGTAATTTTTTTTTAAATTTTTTGTACTATAAAAGTTAAAATTTTAATTAAATTTATTTTGCAACAAAAATTTGGAATAATTTTGATTTTTTAATTGTTTTGTTGAAATTATGAATTTTTAATTAAAATTAAATCTTTTCAATTTAAATTATTTTTAATAAATTGAATTATTCTTACAAAATGAATAAATATTCAAAATTTGAAATTGCATTCGAAATTGAATTTTCTCATAATGCTTCAATATTGTTTTGAAGTGTATTTCCTCAACGGTAAAAGGTATTAGAAAATGTACTTTCCTTTCGATAAAGATAAAAGTAATGTTATTACGAAATGACAGTAAACAGATAACTGTTAACTGTTACATTAAAGGTAATAGTAAATTTTATATATATATATATGCACTAGTTGGTAAATAACAAAAAACAAAAAACTTTTCACAAAAACTTTGAAGAGTCCACCTTCGAGAACAAACAAAGTTCAAGGCTGTTTCTTGGCTAAGCTATGGAAAAGTCAATAAGTTGAAGGATTTTTAAAATACTCATTTTTAATGCGAGAACGTTGAATAAAAACAAAATGAAAACTGACGGCATGTGACATGATTTCCTTTTGCTTCGTTCTTATTAAACATTTTATTGTTGGAATGTGTGTTATTTTCTCAAATATAAAATTTCAGCTATTTGCAACTACTAATAAACTAATTTGTACATAACAGATCATTTTTATACGACTTGCTTCAGTTTGCAATCGAATTCAAATTTGTTTCTTAAGATTTTGAATATTCAATTAAAAAAAAATGTGTTTAATTGATATCAAGTCGTTAACTTCAAAGCTAGATTTAATGTTGAAGCAAATTTGAATTTTGTTCATTAACCCATTGAAGGCTATTGATATAATAATGCCCAAAAATGGACCAACTGGGCAAAAATTGATCTTTGGATTGTACTTTTCAAAAACGTTTGTGAGATCATGTAATATAATACTTAAAACTGGTAGTTATCTGTTCAGATTTATTAAAATTTAAAAATTCGTTAAAATTACATAGAAAGGGGTTTGTGAAAACTGGAGAAAGTGGTAAATTCATCTTGATTCATAATTGCCTTAGTTGTTCTCTATTTTATACCAATTATTTGTCAAGTCCGGTGCCACAATCCGGTAAAAATGCGGTATTTTAAGAGAGAAAGAAACATTAAAAAAATATAATTTAATTATTTCTATTAATTTTATACTTTTTAAAACTGTTATTAAACTGAAACCGATTTATTTAATAAACGCAAAAAGTTAACCGAAGAAAAATGTTGTTTAGAAACAAAACCATTTTAAAATAAAATAATATTCACCACTTAATTATTTCAAACATGGAAATACGAACAGAGCTATTATCACCTAAACAACCAACCAACAAATACTACCAGATAAGCGCACACTCGACGCAATGGTTGCCGAGATATTAACGCATATATAATACGTAGACGTAGATTTTTCCTTCGCCGTGAATCCCGCCGAATGTCGTCGACGTTACGCTGTCGCTGACATTTGCGGCCGATGTGTGTGTTTTTTTTGTTCATTTCACATTATGTTGCTGATAAAAATAGATGACACCCCCAAATGTTACGTCAACACGAGGCCGAAAAACATACCTACTATCTACAAACAGATAAATCCCATACATATATATATATAGCTAGCACATATATGTGTAGATATATATCTGAAGATCTGGCTGTATAAGTATCGCATAAGGTAGAATTGAGGATGCTTCACTTGTAGACGACGTTGTGCATAGATAAAACAACTAGATTTCAAACATTCCACAAGTTTTGCTCTGAGATAAAACAATAAATAAATAAAATATTCAGGATGTTGTTGCTACTTTTATTCTTTTCATTACGGTCTTGTCTCGATTTTTGCTAAATGTACTACATATGATGGGGGTAAAATAATAGAACAAAAAAAAAAACAAAAAAAGTGTGTGACGCTATTGTCGGTCGTAATGATTATTAGTTATTATAACAAATTTATTTGAAATTTTTTTAACACATTTAGTGTATTCTTAATTTCGTTGTATTGATATGAAGTTGTACGTTTAGCACAATACGACAATTTGTGAGCCGTATTTCAGCCGTATTTGAAAACTTTAAATTTCAAAGTGTTTACTTTAAATTTTAAATAAATTTTATAATTTAATGTGACACTTTAAACTTTAAAGTTGAACTTTTAATTTTAAAGTGTCATTTTTAATTTTTCAATTCAGTCAATAAGCATCAGATCGTATGGCTACTACCTGCGTTACCTCTCTCTTTCGCTTTATTGATCTTTGTTGAATTCTTAACTAATCCGATATCCCTTATATTCGTACAGTTATCAAACCGCGCCCATGTTCTATGTTCTATGATCTGAAGATAAATTGTGTTAAATGATATACATTGAATTTTAATGTGTTAAATTTCAAATTAAAGTGTTGCACTTTAAATTCTTCAAATCTTTAAATTGATATCATGAACTTAAAAATTTAAAGTGCACTTTTTTTTCACGGTGCATTTAGGTCCAATTTAACGCTAGACATCACTACGATAAAATATCAAATATCGTGTGAATTTTCCTTCTTCTAGCATTGATCTCGTAACGATATCGAAATGAATAGCGTAGTGGGTAGAGTCATGATCGGAATCAACTTATTTTTACCTTGTCATAATTCGACCATTCACTGGACAAAAATGATCCTGACATGATCATGTCTTCTTAATAGATTAAATTTGTACTAGGGATTGTTAACATTTGACCTTCACAATGCTATTTATTGTCATTTTCTTCGTTTCATATAATACTACCGGTACCCGTGAGAAGTTTTTGTAATTGCAGATAGTGGATATAGAATAAGTGAGGTTGTATCGGAGGTACCACGGCCCTTTGTACAGTGACGCTAAATTCTATGTGATGTTGTATACGATCCTTGGTATCGATTTCTATTATTATAATATTATGAGCTGTGCGTGTTATATTTGTACTCGAAGTGTGGGGCCTATAGTTTATTGCCGAATCCGAACGGCGGGTGAGAGCTTTTCATAGGCAATGTTTTACTCTCGTAGGTTTGCCATTTGCAGCCGAGAGGTAGCGCGGTATAGAAAAATGTTTCTATGAAGAGATGTTGTTAGCCAGGCTTGAATCGGGGACTTTTCAGCTCGCAGTCCAACTCACTAACCTTGAGGTACCGAGGCTATAATTACTATTTTCAAAACTCAGAAATTATGGTTTTTGAAAAGTTTTCGTCATAGTGAAGGTGCCATGCCTGTTTGTCCAAAGATGCTCAAATTTACAAGGAGATAAATTACAAACATTTACATCGTCAAATTTCATGAGTGTGGATATTACAGTACATGGGTATTTCGAGTTAAAAATATAGTTTGCCTCGTCTAATTTTATACCTTAGGGGCGAATGCTAGCACTGATTCTCAAGCGGGTAGAACTCTTTCTGGACTAAATGATCTCTTTTATTCTTTTTTTTATATAAAATTAATAAATATGATGGACTTCCCATCTCGTTTCTTAAAAGTACGGATCTCAGAAGGCCTCACAAACAAGTTTGAATCATTACTGTTCACATTCCTTTGGAAGTGTGGAAAGTATTAGATGGTGTGATGGAAGTACACTATCTACAGTGAAATCAGAATGTAGATTGAGCATGCTAACTGGCCTGGACAATTTTGCTACTGGGTAGTTTTTATTGAAAATATATATTAGGAAATATTTCAACTTGGGTTTTTCTTGCTTGTTTTCATAAAAAAATAATAAACATCTCCATTTCATATATTTTTTTTTTTGAATAATCAAATTCTCTAAAAATATCTAAAAAAATGATGTCAAAACAAAATGTTTGTAGCGCATTTAAAAAATAATAGTGCGAACAATTAAAGTGTGACATAAAAAAGAAAAAAAAAAATGTGACGAACTGATTACGGCATCATGCTTGTTCAAATTATTTATTTTTTGTAGTTTGTTTAAATCTGTAAATTTTTTGTTCAAGATAAAAAGCTCAATGACTGATCTTGTGACAGGCCATGTTTTTGACTGTTCTAAATAAATATTTTTCTGTTTATTTTTATGCTTCTTCTGGTAAAGGAATATGCAAAAATGCGCGCAATTTACAAGCTGATAACTACGCTGAGAAATATATGTGATGTTTGTGATATTAATTAAATAATATTAATTACCAGGAATTAGACGCCGTGCTAAGGTGACCGCTTGATTTTATATAAAAGTGACTAAACTATGACAGTCGATATAATTTTGACGGTAGGGTCCTTTAATTGAAATTAAACGCTGGAAATTTTATAAAAAAGTTTAAAGAAATTCGTGTTTCCAGATATCGAACCCAATACGGATGGTATAAAGTCAAAAAATGTTGGCGGTTATTTAATTTCAAATTTATTTTGAATGATATTTCATTCTTTGTGGAGGTTATTTTATTTTAATAATATCAAAATACAAATTAGAATATAAAATACATTTATTTTTAATGATGTTGAGGGTTATTTCATTTATTTTGGGAATCATTTCATGGAGAACCTTTTGGGTGAGGAATTTGGGCATGGTTTCATTCGTTTTATGCGTGGTTTTAGCGAGGGTTTATTTAATTTTTTGTCGTTGGTGGTTATTTCCTATGCAATAACCAAAGACTGTAATAACACCGAACATTTTAGTCAAACACTGGTAGGTTACTGGTTGGAATTTGAAGAGTAGATCCCTGTCAGTAAAACAAGTCAAGAACTGGTCAGTGAAATTCCCAAAAACTGAAATGTTTTGCTGCCCGAGAAAATTTTTTTGGCATTTTTCTGGAATATTTCGGGCATATTTGTGGCAAACGCACAGATAAATAGAATATTTCGGGAAGTGCAAAGCAGGTTGTAAATGTTTGTGAAATTTTTGTGGCAGATTCACGCCATATTTGTGGAACGGACAGAAAACGGACAGCTTTTAAAACTCCGCCTTTGTCTGTTTGAAAATTTTCAAAAACTACCTCGACCCTGCAAAAAATTTTGTCTGGGGTGACTGGAGTTTCTGGTCGGAAAGTGCACGATATCGCTTGCGCGGCATCGCTCGACTAGTGACTAGAAAAACTAGCTGGATACTGGTTGGAATTGTTACTTGGGAACTTCATTGTGAAAGCCACATAAACTGTTAATATAATAATATAATAGTTTGGCGCTACAGTCCTGTGTAGAACTTCGGCCGAGCTCTCTCACCATTTTGAGCTGTGCGTGTTATATTTGTACTCAAAGTGGTTGGACCTACAGTTTATTGCCGAATCCGAACGGCGGATGAGAGCTTTTCATAGGCAATGGTTTTACTCTCGTAGGTTTGCCATTTACTGATGAGAGGTAGCGCGGTATTGAAAAATTTTTCAATGAAAAGATGTTGTTAGCCCCAGTCCAGGCTTGAACCGGGGACCTTTCGGCTCGCAGTCCAACGCACTAACCACTGAGCTACAGCGGCTACTGTTACCTGTTACCTGAATCTAATTCCGTCATTTTGCATTTTTTTAGTACTCTACATTAAGAATAGAAGAGCAATTCAGTGTGGTTATCTGTTTGTTTCACCCAGAAGGAGGCGTGTCCAGTGGTAAGGGAAAGTATATTCTCGATCAGCGATAGATTTAGCGATGTCCGTCTATTTGTCTGTTGAAATCACGATTACAAGAAAACTAGAAGAGCTAGATCTATGAAACTCTAAAATTAGATTACTTATATATTAATGCTTTCTGCTATTGAAAATGACCATTATCAGTCGATTATGACCTGTGACCAGAACTCTTATGTCCAAATACCTTATATGACACTAACATCTACGATTCAATTTTACTTTTCATCAACCGATACTTTATGCAACTTTAGAGCTTATTTCGTTTGGGTTTTTTTTTCATTGCGCCCAAAGTGTAAATTTTAATTGCAAAGCTTTAAAGCAGCAACACAGTAATATCACTCAACAATAAAAAATAATATAAACAACAATGAAGACATGTCAACACTGCGAAAATAACAATTGAAACAAAAATAAAAAAATAATTTGAAAATAAAATGTGAGCCACAAATGCGTTCCAAATTCTAACCAGCAACAAATACTAAACAACTGCATCAAAAAGTACAAAAAAGAAATAATATAAAAAAGTAATAAAAATAAATTTTTTAAAAATATAAATAAAATATTGTTATGATGAGTGAGAATTGTTGTTGTTGCATTGCGGTTGTCATCATTGTTATTATTGCTCATTATGGTGACGATGATGTTGATGAAGATGATGTTTTGCAGTTGTTGTTGTTGTTACTGCGACTAAATCTGTTGTTGTTTTTTTATTGTTGCTGCTGTCATTGCTGCTAATGCTAATGCCGTTGCTGCTGCTACTGATGATGCATGAACTGTGAAGCCGAGGAGGCAAGGTAACTGACACCCGACCAGAGACACGACCACGTCCAAGAGGCGACGTAATCGAATGGCAAACATTGTTGCTGCTGTCGCCTTTTGCTGCTGATAAGCAAATTGTAGCCAATACTGCTGTTGTTGTTGTTATTGTTGTCATTGTTGCTGATAAGACTGCAGACCAACATTTAGCGCCAAGAATTAGACAACATCCCCAATACAATCAAATCCACACAAACACACACAGCCGAGTCGCTTCAATGCATTTAAATCGATTTTAATTAAATTCTAAAAAAAAACCAACCAACTAGTCAAATTGATGCGCGCATTTCAATTAGAATCAAATAAACTGAATCGGTTTTATTGGCAGGCAACAATAGTTGCAACTGTAGCAACAACAATTGCAACAATGTGTTTGTTAATATAATAAAGTTCAACAGCAAGATTACACTTGGAAAATAGTTTTCTAATAATATAGTTATAATAATAAGTATTATCATGAAATTGAACATGAAAAAGCGTTAAGAATTTTTTTCCTTATTTTAAGAAAAATATTTCTCACAAGTAAAACTTATATTGAAGAAAAATCCCTAACATAAGTAACATTGTACTTGACGCTGTTTTAAGTAAATTTTTCTTAAAATTACGAAACTGTTTTCTAACTACACGGTAGCCTTGTTTTTACAGGGTCGTTCATGTGTTTGCATCGTCAGGTCGATTTTGTTCTTAAATAGTAATAGTTTTGTTCTTTATTTTTGTTTCAAATGCGTCTTTTTAGGAGCTAAATACTGTCATGCGTAACGAATGAAACCAATTTTGCAAATTAATTAATAATATTAGAATATATTGGTCGAAAAAATCATAGAAACTAAAATTAAGTCATCGTTTTTTTTTTGCTCTAGTCTTGATCTTGAAAACTGCAAGTCTAGATCTTGAAAACTGCAATATCAAAATCAAGAAAAAAAGTTTGATTTCAATTTTGTGCCTACATTAATTACAGTGCCAGTTAAAAAAATAATTCAAGATCGTATGCGAAAAAAATTCGAGATTGAAATAGTTTTCAATTTCGATTTCTTCGATAATATTTCTAATTTTGCAAATAACAAAAATTCGAAAAATTAAAATCTTGTCATGCCAAAAGGTCGAATCTTTGCGTTTTCCATTTTTCGAATTTTTGTTATTTGCAAGAAAATATTATAATGATGCAGGTCGATAGGTGCTTTAAAGACAAACAATAAGTGCCTTTTCACCACTATTTTATCTTGTTCCAATAAAAAGTTATGGCGAAAAAAAGAAAAGATTCGCCCTTTTGGCATGAGAAGGGCCAAGAAAATATTTTTAATTAATGATGCAGATCGATAGGTGCTTTAAAGAAAAACAATAAATGTCTTTGCACCACTATTTTATCTTCCAATAAAAAGTTATTTTTCAAATTCGCCATTTTGGTTTTATCTTTAGTGGCTAGAAATATCCAACAAAACGAATTTGGCACAATATATACTTGAGGTAAAACTACATTAAAAAATTAAAAAAAAAGCAAATGTCAAAAATCACACACTCGCCCCTTTGACATGATAGTGACGATATATTCTTGATCAGCATGATCTCCTGAGTCGTTTTAGCGATGTTCGCTTTCTGTTGAAATCACGATTACAGGAAAACTAGAAGAGTTACCGCCTGAAGTGACATTTTTTGATCAAAAAAATTGAATTTAAGTACATATGGGTACTCAAATGAAAGGAAATTCATTCAAAATTACTAGTTTTCAGATATTTTCCGAATTCATAAACCCTGGGGACATCTGTACTTTAAAATATAACCGCACACATCAGCTTAGTCCGACTATAACACAGGGCCATGTGACACAGGGCTGGAAAAAATCCACTCCACCGGATGTGTTTTTTTTTTATTGGATTTTAATGGATTTATTTTGGGATTTTTATTTTCCCACCATTTCGCTGTTGAGAACTGCTGTATAACTTTTGGTTAAAACATACTTTGTGGAAAAAATTCACCGTCATGGATCTGGAAGCCGTTTTCCATTTTCCATATACTGAATAAGTCATATTGGCGAAAAAATTGAACAGCCTAAGTGCCTGATCGAATCTATTTTGAATGTCTTCTTTATAACAGGACAATTCTTTAGAACCTTATAGATTCCATCAATGGCGACCGCTTTAAAAATTGGCTTAGAATTTGCTTGAATTAAATCCATAGTTTCGAAGTCTATCATTAAATTATTTGGATCTACATAAAGGCCTATGTTGGCTAGTAAGTATGTTGGCTATATTGGTTAATATAATATATGAATCATTTCATTATAACTTCTCCAGAGATTTCATCCAGCAGTGGTCCGAATAATTTTTTTGGATTTGGTGATTTATATTCAATTCTTAAATTTTCAAAAAAATAAATCGTACTCTGAAAACCACAAATATATTTCCTAAGTTTAATTCGAATAATATACAAATATCAATATTCAAAAAAGTCAAAAAATCTTGGATTTTTTAAGTGGATATGGATAACCCAGCCCTGATTTGAAATAAGCTACCCAACTGGTTTTAGTTTTATTTCATAATATTTTCATTATTTTATTGAGATTTAAAATTGTATTCAAATGATTTTTATTTTTAAACGGTTTTGTTCTTAAATGTTTTGATTTCTGTTATTTCCCAGTTTGGAATGAAATAATTTAATATTAAACAAATGCTTTTATTTTACATAGACCAACTACAGCTTTTATTATTCTTACTAATATCATTAAAAATATCCCTACTACAAAATTTGCAATATGACCTAACCTACACCGAGACAAAATATTTGACAGTTTTATGCAATATTTCTGGTTTATTTTCGACAAGCACACAGTTAAATGGAAGTTTGTAGGAAGATTATAGAAGATCACATATTTTGTGGAATTTTAAAGACAGATATCCGGCATACTTCTGAGGGGGCTTCTGAGCAGGGTTTCTTTAAATTCTATTTTTGGTACCTAAGTAAGTAAAGGGTTTTACTAGCGGTTTTCGTGCGTAAAAAAGTCATTGTTCAAAATTTCGTTATCTTAATTTTATAAAAATTCATATAGCTCAATTTATGAATTGCTATTATAGCTGATAGGTAAAACTGTTATAAAAATCAGTTTCTTTCTACTTAAAAATATATTTGACGTCTTAGATCAAAATGGCTAAGTTTATAATTTCTAATTTTTAACAACACGGGACAAAAGGTAATTAAAAATATTAAATCAATTATTATATGAAATTATTGGGTGAAAATAGTAAATTTTGAAAATGTTTTATGAGATGCCATAAAAATTCTACAAATAAATGATCAATTGAAATTCAAAAAACATCAGTTGTAACTCGTAAATTCTATTTTAAATTCAAAAGAGATCAATTGAAATTCTAAAATTATATTTAAAATTCAAAACACTTCAATTGTAGTTTAGAAATTAGATTTCAAAATAAAAACACATCAATTGTAATTTAGAAATTCCATTTGAAATTCAACAATTTGAAATTAATAACATTTTAAATTGATATTTTCTAAATTCCAAATGGAAAATTATGATTATCAATTTCAGAATTTCAAATGAAAAATTCTGAATATCAATTGATATTTTCTGAATTTCAAATGGAAATTTATGTCGATCAATTAATGTATTTTGAATTTGAAATGGAATTACTGAATTACAGTTGATGCGTTTTGAATTTTCAATAAAATTTCTAAATTACAATTGATGTGTTTTGAATTTCTGAACAACAATTGATTCAAGAATTTTAGTACGTTTAGAATTTCGATTGCATGTGAACTAAACAGGGCCGGGTTTTTAAATATTGTGGAGACTGTTTGATTTAGAAAATATTAAGAAATGAAAATGTTTTACTAGGTCACGTTTATTTTAAATTATGGTTTTGTTTATAAATTGCACTTAATTCGAATACATAGAAAACTTTTTTACGAAAGTCTTTAGTTTTTATATTTTTAACTAAATATAAAAAAATAAACAAAAATAAAAAGAATAAAAGTAAAAACTCAAATCCGCACCAGTGGGGTTCTTGTTGCTTTAAGTCTCAATTAATATCGACGACATTTGTGTGATTACGTCAAGCTTCAATTTTTGATAGCGTTTTTTTTTTTTAGTTTTTTTTTTAGTTTTTTTATATATATTTTTTTATACATACTTTGCGAAAACTGTAGATTGCGCTGTGTTTGTATGCGTCGTCGTTGTGTTTGTTGTTGTTTTGCTGTTCTATTGTTGTAGTTGTTGTTGTATTTATATTATTCTTGTTGTTGTTGCTGTATTTTTGTATTATTGTTGCTGTTGTATTTTAATATTACAGTTGTTGTATTATCAGTTGTACTAAATATTGTTGTTGCTATTGCAAATCACTTGCTAATCATTTGCTATATCTTTTTAAGCATTAATTTTTATAATTTTTTTTTTATTTTTGGCATAAAAATTGCTTTCTTTCGCATCGAAAAATTAAACGTCAAACACTTCGCGCACTCCACACACACAGAGCCACTAACACTGACTACACACCGATACTCGTCACTTTGAACTGTCACTCGTTGCACGTAATATCGTCGTCGTCGTCGTGGTTGTCTTCTTTTTCTTCTTCTTCTTCGTTGTCGTAGTCGTCGTATTTATTTTGTTGTACGTCGCACAAGCACAAGGTTGGCGCTCCGGCAGCTCTACGTCGAAGACTGACGAAACCAAGTTGAGTCAACAAAAATCTATTCGCTAAAAAAACAGAAATCGTAACGAGTAGTCGACGTTGTTGCTGTTCGTTATGTTAAAAGTTTTCTCGTTGTTGTTGTTGTTGTCGCGGCCACGTCAAAGTCATAGCACGTTTGCCTTTTCATTCATACGTATGTCTGCTGGCTTTCGTCGTTTCTCGCTGCCACTAACATTGTTGCAAATTTCTTGCAGTTGTTTGTGTTGTTGTTGTTGTTGCTGGTGCGCGCACCTTCGCTCGTTGGTTTGTTCTCTCTGATCAGCTCCTCTCGCAGCGCAATCTTTCCCAGCGGTAAAAGCCATTATGATATCATCGATGGTCTCTCGATGATTTTGTATTTCGAGTCACCTCGATTCTGCATTCACTTTCCGCATTACATTAACCCAGGCGTATTATAGGCAGGTGGATGATTTACGCCTTCCATTACAAAGTAATCAAAGAGCGAATGAATGAAATTAGAACAGGGTTCATTATCTGACTTCTAAAGTAACACCAGACAAAATTTTTGGCAGGGTCGAGGTAGTTTTGAAAAGTTTTTTCAACATATTTCAAACAGACAAAGACGGAGTTTGTATCAAAAAGCTGTCTGTAATCTGCCCCTTCCCCAAATATGGCGTGAATCTGCCATAAAAATTCCACAAACATTTACATAACTATACTTCCCAAATTATTCTATTTATCTGTGCGTTTGCCGGAAAGATGCCCAAAATATTCCAGAAAAATTACAAACATTTTGTCTCTGGAAGTTAGCCATAGGATTTATTTGATTTCTATTCCAATGAAGCAATAACGCAATCACAGAAATAATTGCATCTACCAAATATTGTTTGTCTTCACTGAAAATCATTTGTGACAAACAATAGTATGAAGCGTAGCCAATTATTAGTTGAAACAGCTGTAACATTGAATAGGGAAACCAATTTTTAATACAATTCAAACATTTTATTTTCATTGTTAAGGCAACTAAATTGAAAATACATAACCAATATTTAGTTGTCTCAACAGATAGTTGATTATATTGACTAAACGCTATAACATTAGGTTGTAGTAACCAATGTTTATCTGATTCCACTGCGAAAGCACCTGTTTTATAGAAAACGATGTCAAAGCAGGACAACATCAGCACAGGCTTCAGATTTTTCATTTGTTTTTTGTGCTGCCACTTGTAAAACAAACTTTGGGATTGTTTGTTTTAAGGCTTGTTAGTTCTTACTGTTCGTTTTTTTCATGCCCAAATATACTTACTTCAACAAGCCACATACTATTCTGCAGGGTTCTTGCTTTTTGGTTTCTATCTGTTGTATTTCTATATGCAGCCCTAGCGCTCTAACGCTTTGCAAACACGAAGTCAGAGTTACAACGTGTTGTCGGCAATTCCCGATTAAGTATGTACAGATTGGAAATTGCCGACGAATCGTTATGCAGCTATAAATTGGGTGCTGTCGTGTTCTTAAATTAGTTATCACAACTAAACAATCCCCGATTTTTGGTTGAGTCCATTGTATTCATTAGTTGTGTAAACCGATATGTGCTGTTGCAACAACTGAAACAGTCGAACGTTGACAGAATTAAATAAATCGATTGCCTCAACTGATACGTTCTCTGTGTGCGGACCCTCATTCGCCTTGCGCTTCAATATCACAACGTTCACAACAAGAATGCAGCATACGTTTAGGTTGTGAGGATGTTGACAATTTTCAACAATATAGTTAAAGAAAATTACCAACTCATTGTGTTTTCTCTTATCTTTATTATATATAGGTATATAAATTACATGTTTATAACTAAAATTTAATTTCAGTTTAATTTCGGTTAATTTTTAAGTAAAAGAATAAATAAAAAAAAAAAAAGATGAAAAATGCAACATAACAAGAACGCGTGCACAATGGCAATTTAAAGCCAGTTGGGAAGGTTAGATCACATGGGGAATTTTATGATAGTTAGAATTATCAAAATTATAGTCGGTCTAAGCCGACTATACATACCCTACACATGTGTTTGGTTACCATTCAAAGTGGTATATAGGTCACCAGGGAATACGAATCCTGAAAATAACTACAAACTTTCAATCGCTGAAGAATTTTCATTCATTTGATACCCATATTTACAAATGGGTAGGTGTACCGAATTTCGATTTTTTTTTTTTGGGAACCACAAGTCGTTTCCCGGGAAAACATTATCTTCATGTATTTGTGTATTTGTCAATATATATTTGACCAAAAAAGTTTACCTAAGCACGTTAACAGTAAAATTGAGCTGTAGATGTAAATTTTATATGAGGTATTTGAATGTAAATGGTCAGATCACTGGTCACAATGAACCAATTTTTTAGCACATACAGCGTAGGTATATAAGTAATCTAAGTTATCAGTTTCATTCATCTAACTCTTCAATTTTTTAAGTAGTAGGGATTTCAACAGACAGACAGACAGACAGACAGACAGACAGACGGGCAGACAGACGGACATCACTAAATCGACTCAGAAGATCATGCTGATCAAGAATATATATACTTTTCCATACCGGAGATGCTTCCTTCTGGGTGTTACAAACGGAGTACCAAACTGAACATACCCTTTCACTTTTAGTGTAGGGTATAAAAATAACGGTTTCCAAGATTGATTCCATTCGTTCGCACATTATACAGTAAGGGGAAATCGCCGGCCTCAGCAGTCCAGAGGTAGTGCGCTGGACTTGCATCCTGAAGGTCTCGCGTTCGAATCCCGACTTGGGCATGGGCGCTCGTGGTGATATTAACCACAAAATCGTAGGGAATAAATTTCACAGTACAATGGATATAGTCTGTCTGAGTGCTGTGGATCTTAGTAGATATTCCAAAGTACAAAAAGGTAAATCGAATGTAGTCTGTCTGAGTGCTGTGGATCTTAGTAGATATTCCAAAATAAAAAAAAAGGAAATCAAATGTAGTATTATATTACGCCCATTTACATTCAAAGCACTTTGAAATATTTTAAAATAAAATTAATGATTTCCTAATTTCTTTTTAATATTTTACCGCTGGGTTACGAAAAATTTACCTCTCAATATTGTTGTTGGCTTAGGTCTGTTTGTTACGTCGCTGTGTCGTCGTTCAGCTCGGCTTGCTTTCGTATGCAATGTTGTCGCACTGCTGATAGTCGTTGGCCGCGAAATGGATTCGTCAGCGACGACGTAAAAATAAAATTTTGTTATTGCAAACTTTGGCCAAAGAGACGGAGAGCGAATGTTGGCGACTTATGGAGCGAAAGCTCTATTTATCATTTACTGTTGCAGTGCAACAAACATTATCGAACTTCAGGGTGTGTGTGTGTGAGAGAGCGAAATATATTGAGCTTTTCTATTAGTTCTTTTATTATAAAGCAATTAAGTTTTTGTCATTTCAAATTAAATTTAAATAATATGTTTTATTAGAATTGCGATTAATTCGACAAAAATCTGTATTTCAATTAAATGCTTCTAGTACCTTTGGTAGTACCTTTTAGGTAAAGTGGCAATTAGAGCTCACGTATATGTGGTAAAAATTGCCATATGTCATATTTTTTAAAAAGCTAATATGGCGAATGGTTTAAAACTATTGTTCTATTTAAAATAACGTTATTTTTTTTTTTGAGAGTTTTATGTACTAATACATTGATCATGTTCTGATTTTACTTCACTCAAGAAACTCTGACGTATGAGTGATTTTTATGCTGCTCGATTTAAAGTCACTCATACGCACTGGGTGTACTTTTTTTTTAATCAATATATTAAATCTCTAGATATTAAATCTCTCTTTTGGAAAACCAGAACAGCTAGATCAATGAATCTCAGAAGTTTCATTGATCTTTCGGGTATTGAAAATTATTGTGACCGGATCGCAGGATAATATAATAATAATAGTTTGCACTACAGTCCTATAAGAACTTAGGCCGAGCTCCCTCACCATTTTGAGCTGTGCGTGTTATATTTGTACTCAAATAGCGTCCCGTCCGGATCGAAAAAAATACATTTATTATCATATTAAATTAACGAAAAATTTTAAAAATTTGAATCCTCTGTTTCTAAAGCAAAATTTCTCGGCGTTTTCAAAAATGAAAAGATTGATTTCTTAGTAATTCTAGAAAATGTTTGACAACTAATTAAAAGCTGTCACGTCCGTAACTTTGAGTACCATAAGTGTAAATAAATATAAATATTTTTTTTCATCTCGGGATATTCGAATCGTACATCACTTTTTATTTCGCAATAATTATTATTAATTTTATTTTTAGCAAAAAATCGTAGTGCACATTTCCATATGCACAGAAAAAAAATGTACATCATATTGATGAATTCCGTTTTTCAACCCATGATTCATTGTATTGAAGAACCATTCATAATATTAATGACTAACACCATAAATGTTAGGAATGCTATTATAAATATGAAGAACGCTTGGTAACTGTCGAAAAAGTGTTCTTCAATATGATGAACTGTATGTGAAGAATACGTTTCATCATATTAATGAACCAATATATAAAATACAACATATATGTTCATCATATTGAAGAACGCTGTTCATTAAACCAAATTTCTATCAAAATATTTTATTTTCGTTAATTTTTTGTCGTACTTCTCAGTTCTCAATTATTTCTTGTATGTTATTTCTTATATAATGCTTGCTCGACATGCATAAATTAGTAAAATGTTTTATAATAAAGGGTTTTTCAATAAGAGCCGCTACAAAAGTTTATTTAAATAAAACAAAAATGGTTTTGGATATCAATGAAATTCTTTATTCCTGTAAAAGTACGTTCGATGCCATTATGTATGGAACTCGATTTCTTTTGCATGGCCACCACGGGCACGCTTGCAGAAACCAGACGCTGAACCCAATTTTCGACGGTTTTCGAGCATAAATCGGCCGATACTGCTGCAATTTCACGTTCGATATTCGTACGAAGTTCATTAATCGTCGCTGGCTTGTTGGCATAGACTTGACGTAGCCCCATCGGAAATAGTCTAACGGCGTCAAATCGCACGACCGAGGCGGCCAATCGACTGGACCATTTCGTGAGATAATACGTTCTCTGGTTTCCAATAAATTGATTGTGGCATTCGCTGTGTGGCTTGTGGCGCCGTCCTGTTGGAACCACATGTCCTCCAAGTCCATATCATTCAATTGGGGCCAAAAATATTTGGTTATCATTGAACGGTAGCGATTCCCATTCACAGTAACGTGCCGGTCTTGATCATCACGGAAGAAGTACGGCTCAATGACGCCGCCGGCCCATAAACCGCACCAAACCGTAATTTTTCGGGATGCAATGATGACTCATGGAGTACGTGTGGATTGCTGTCTGACCAATAACGCATATTTTGTTTATTGACGAAGCCATTCAGCCAGAAATGAGCCTCATCGCTGAAGATGATTTTTCGAATTTTTACTACCGAATTTCGTTTTTAATAATTTCGACTCATTGTTGGCTCGTATATCTTTCCATCATGAAATGGCAAACCTTACTAAAGAGAAATGTCAAAAGAGCGGCAAGAAATATGGCGTCGTTTGCTGTCCCTGTCGCTCTACTTTTGTAGCGTCCCTGTTGAAAAACCCATATATTATATAAAAAAACCCATATATATAATTACTAATTTTTATTAATAAAAAGTTATATTTTGAAAAAAACTTTTTTTCGAATTTTTATTTTTTTTTTTTCTATAATTTTATTTTTGAACAAATTTTTTTTTTTGATTAACATTTTTTTTCGAACAAAATTTTATTTGTCCGAAAATTTTTATTTCGGATAATTTTTTATAATTTTTTTACTGTTATTTTTCAAATAAAATTTTTACAAAATTTTTTTTTCGAATTATTTTATATTTTTTTTTTCTTTTAAAAAAAATAATATGAACAATTTCATCAATATGACAATTCAAATTCATTGAACTGAATAATTTGTTCATATATATAATGAATGCATTCATTAATGTCATTTAATGAACGGTGGTATCAATATGATGAATCTGGTAGTTAGTGAAAAAAATCATAATATTTATGAATAAATTCATCATATTGAAGAATTTTTACTTTTCTGTGTGGAACGTCCGGAATTATTCTGTGATTTATTACGAAGTAACTATAATTTTTAGAAACAAAGTTTACATATATAAAAATAAAGTACATTATCTCAGCTATGTTTCTAAATAATTCAAAAAAATATTTTGTTCGCAAAAAGTTGTGATAATTTCTATACGAAACATGTCCATAAGGAACGTCTGAAATTATTCTGTGAGTTATAATGAAATAACTATAAACTTTAGGAACAAAGTGTTCGTATATAAAATAAAGTACATTATCTCAACTATGTTTCTAATAATTCAAAAAAATATTTTGTTCGCAAAAAGCAGTGATAATATCTATACGGAACTTTTTGTATCGTCCGGAACTTTTCTGTGATTTATTATAAAAAAAAAACGATAAACTTTAAGATCTTTAGGTAAACATATGCTTTGTATGATTTTAGCTATTTTTTTAAAAAATTAAAAAAAATAATTTGTATCCAAAATTCGATGACTTTTTTAATTTTCCATATGAACCTCGACATGCATTTCTGTTCTTGTTCCGTCCACATCGAATATTATTTAATTTACATCTTTTGATCTACCGTATATAATTCTCTATTTTTTTTCCAGAAGTTTAGTTCTATTTCGAAATAAATTCATTAATTTTTCTTCGAGATATTAAATGTCCCGTCCGCACGAATGTCCCGTCCGGAACCGCAGAATGTGTGTAGGGTATTTAAAGCTCAATATTCATAATACCTACTAACCTCAATACAAGTTAATAAGTATCCTACGGGGAAAAAAACTGATACTAGACTAGATTGATTGATTGATTGATTGAAAAGAGGGGGGAAAAACCCCTCTGTGCATCGCACAGAGTACACCTAGGCCATAAAGTAGGCCCGTTGTGACCCCTCGGAACATGAGTCGTCTGTAATATGTTGTAGCTGTTATGCTACTCAGTGGAGTTTAGAAATTCCGTGGATTTGACAAATTTTCTTAGTACTTTCCAGTCCAAGCTTCCCAGTTGTTTCAATGATGAAATAAGTGGAGCTCCGAAGTGGATGAATCTAAGTCTGGCAAATGCCGGGCAGTGACACAAGTAGTGTTCAAGCGTCTCTGTCTCTTCCTCACAGGCCTTGCAGAGGTAAGAGTCGACTCTTCCCAATTTGAAAAGATGACCTCTTAGCTCATTATGTCCAGTGAGGATGCCTGTGTATTGTTTTAACTCCTTTTTATTAAGCGTTAGAATTTTGTTTGTTTTGGATTTGTTCGGGGGGCCCCATAGCCATTTAGTTGCTTGGCCCTCGCTCGATTCTTCCCATGATTTACTGTGAAGTCGATAAGCCCATGAGCTCATCTCGTTTTTTAGAAATTGGAAAGGTCTGCCGGTTATGACTGAGATTGTGTCCATTTCTGATCCATTTCTCGCCAATTCGTCGGCTATTTCGTTCCCCTCAATGTTACAGTGTCCTGGGACCCAGATAATGTCCACAGTGTTAACAAGTAAGAGATCAGCAAGGGCCTCTTTACATTGTAGAACCACTCTGGATTTCACCTTGTCCGTGGATAAAGCTCTAATGGCAGCTTGGCTGTCTGAGAAAATTTTAATACACTTGTCTACACAGTGAGTGCTTTGTATAAATTTAGCCCCTTCTGTTATAGCCACTACTTCCGACTGAAAGACGGTGTTGTGGTCATGCAGACGAAGGCTTTCTTTTGCAGAAAAGGCTTCACAGAAAAAGCCTGCACCAGTGTGACCGTTTAATTTTGATCCGTCAGTGTAGAGGTGGATCCCCGGATTGCTAGACAATACTTGGCCGTTGTCCCATTCCTCCCTAGTCGGGAAAGCGAACTTTGCGGCGGTATGATTGGTTTCCTCCGGGATGCGGTCGCAGTTCCAATTACCTGTAGAAACAGTATTAGGAATTGAGTTAATTATGGTTTGGTGATTGGTTAATGTCTCGGAATTGAGCCATCCCCCAAGGATGTTTAGTCGAGCCGCTGCTACCGCGGCCTCATATTTAACTTGAATTTGTATTGGGCGTATATTTAGAATAGTCTCAATAGCTTTGGTCGAAGTGGTAGACATCGCACCTGAAATGCCGAGACAACACGCCCGTTGCACTTTCTCGAGTGGTTTGATGTTACATTTTCGTCCCAAAGCTGTCCACCATACAAGTGACGCATATGTTAGTATTGGTCGTACAACGCTGGTGAAAATCCAGTGGGTCATCTTTGGTCGAAGTCCCCATGTAGGACCAATACATCTTCTGCAGGTTGCCCAAACCCTAACGGCTTTTGTGGCTCTGCTAGCTATTTGTGCCTTCCAGTTAAGTTTAGAATCCAGGATAACTCCAAGGTACTTGACTTGACCTGTAAGTGCCAGTATCTCTCCGTTTACCTGTGGAAGAGGATAGCTAGGTAGCTTCCTTTTCCTAGTAAAGAGACAGATTTCAGTTTTTTGGGGGTTTATATTTAATCCCCTAGGTGATGACCATTCAGCCGAGATATCCAAGGCTTCTTGGATTCGTCTAGAAGGGAGAAGAGGATGTGTCCCCGAGGCAAGGATGGCGATGTCGTCTGCGTAGCAGACAGCATGTAAACCAGCCTCGGTTAGTCTTCTTAGGAGACTGTTTATGGTGACGACCCAGAGTAGCGGTGAGAGAATGCCACCCTGTGGGGTACCGCGAAACACCCTTCCCCTTAGGGTAATATTGCCCTGCTGACAAGTGATGGATCTGTTGCACAACATATGACGTACCCAGTGTAAAATAGCCGGGTCTACGTCAAATGAGGCAAGGGACGAGATCAGTGTGTCAGTGTGAACGTTATTAAAAGCACCCTCAACATCAATGAAGGCTGCTAGAGTGAGTCCTTTTAGGTCGATAGACCTTTCAATTTTGTTAACTACCTCATGTAAGGCGGTTTCAACGGATCGCCCCTTTATGTATGCATGTTGCTTAAACTTCAGCTGCTCATAAGGGATTTTTTCCTTAACCATGGTGTCGCATATGCGTTCCATTGTTTTCAGTAGGAAGGACATTAGACTTATGGGTCTATATGCCTTAGGGGTTGAGTAGGTTTCTTTACCCGGCTTAGGTATGAAAACTACTCTTGATTCTTGCCATGTGAGGGGGGTATAGCTCTGATTAAGGCATGCCTCATAAAGCCTGGATAGACGGACGTCCAGGAGATCCACTGCCCGTTGTAGTAGGGCTGGGAAAACTCCATCTTGCCCTGGGGCTTTATATGGCTGGAAGCTATGAATTGCCTTCCCCACCATATCGGTGGTGATGGCTAAGTTGTGGGAGTATTGAGAGGTTTCCCATAGTCTCGTCTCATCTGAGTTGACGAAACAGTTTGGGAAATGCTCCTCCATTAGAATCTTTAAAGAGTCCTCAGAGTTACCTGCTCTGACCCCCTGCCTGTCTATCAGGAGTTCCGGTTGAGAGTGGGTTTTCGAGAGGAATTTCTTAATTCTTGCGGTTTTTGTAACACAATCAACTTGTGCACAGAAGAGTCGCCATGACCCTCTTTTTGCGGAGCGCATATTCTTTTTGTATACACTGAGTTTTTGGTAGTAGAGATCCCAATGCTCTGTAGTATTTAATCTTTTAGCTTTATTGAAAAGTCTCCGAGTATCCGTTCTTAGGTTTTTCAAAGCCCCTGTCATCCAGGGTTTTTCCTTGAAAGACTCTCGGGTGCGAAGAGGGCAAGCCTCTTCGAAAGCTCGTATAAGGCTATTTGTTATGGTTTTGACCTCCCCGTCAATGATATATATAGAACTTAAAGGGGGTGCAGGAGATACATCTAACGCATTCTTTAAAAGTCTTCTGAATAGAGCCCACTTAGTTTTCGATTTGTTGCGAAACATAGGTGGGGGAATGTTAGGAATGGATAGTTTAAAACAGACGTATCTATGATCCGAGAAGGAATGTCTGCTAGAGACATGCCAGTCTTGGATCATGTCAAGTATGTTTTTAGAGCAAAGAGTTATGTCAAGTACTTCCTTTCTGACTCTAGTGATGAAGGTGGCAGAGCAACCAACGTTTAGGGTCAGAAGATCATACGCATTAATAAATTCAAATAGGGCATGTCCCCGAGCATTACAGTCGGAGCTTCCCCATGTTGTATGGTGAGAATTGGCATCTGTACAAATTATTAATTTCTTACCTTTTTCGGCAGCAAACCTTGTAATCCTCAGCAGTTCCTCGGAGGGTGGAGGTTCCGGGGAGTCATGCGGGAGATATACTGAAGACAGCATGAGGCCACCGCTCCCGTCAAAAATTGTGGTGGCGTCTGAGGAAGACAGTTCTGTGGAGAAAGAAAAGTTAAAATCCTTTTTACAGATAATACAGGTCCTAGGGCGGCCTGCATTGAGTGTATAAAATATTTGGTATCGCGTGTCACCCCAACCAGCAACCCTGTCATTTACAGTCCAGGGTTCCTGGATCAGTGCGATGTGCGTCTTACCTTCTTCCATTCTCTCCATAAGCGCAGCCGTCGCCAGTCGACTCCTATGGAGGTTGATCTGCGTAAGCAGAATCATTGGGCGAGTAGCTCGTCCTCCTGAGAGGGCGTAAGGGTATCATCAGAAAATTCTGATAGGCCCTCGTCCTCTCCTCCGCTCGTCCCTGCTTCTTTGGTCGGGTAGACCTGAACCCCCATACTGCCCGCGGCCTTGACCTTATCCTTACTATCCTCCACGACCGGGCTGGGAAGATTACCCTTGGAATGCTGTTTCCCGGATTGGGCCCCAGCTCCTACAGGTTTTCCGCCCAGCTTAATGGTCACGGATGACGTAAGGAAGAAGGCACGACCCCCAGACTTCTCCAGTGTCGTGATGGAGTTCTGGTCAATGCCCACAACGATGAGGTTTCCATCGGTCATCTCATCCCTGTGGAACACCTCCCAAAGTTCCACTCTCAGCCCACGGTTCTGCCTCGCCAGAATCCTAAGGATATCACACGTGGGTCGCTTCGCCCCGTTTGCTCTGACGAAGAAGGTTGCCTTACGCAGAACGGGTATGTCGCTCATAGCCACAAGCCGTAGCTTAGCGTCTGCCCATGGCTCAGGCAACCTTTCCACCAGATCGCGCAGGGTGTCGACACAGTCCAAAGACACCACGGTGATCCTGTAGACTCCGCGGACAAAGCTGCAGTATTCCAGATGGATTTCGGGGGTGCTGTCAGAAGACTCGATAATCGAGTTCGCAAGTGCGTCATTCCACACTTCCTCCAGCAGCCCCCTTTTATCCTCAGCAATCTTTCCACAGGGCTGGCTTTCATCGATGATGGCAAACTTGCGTTTGTCATCAATCGATTCACGTGCCACCCCCGCATACGTTTTGCCGTCCGCCTTTGACCTCTTCGCCTTAGACTCCCCATCGCGACCCTGTCTTTTTGTTGCGCGGGCCCCTGCATTTCGCAGTGCAGGCCGAAACGCTACGTTGGACGAGCACGACGGGATGTCATCGCTGGGAAGAGACCCCTTGATTTTAGACACGTTTGTCTTGTTTTTCTTCGCCAATCCAACCTGGGTCATCTCCTCAGGAGAGCGCAGTCGCTTGCCCGGTCCTTGTGAACCAAGTGTAGCGGCTGGTTTCAACTGAGGGTCCCTGTTGTCAGCGGTTTGTTGACTGTCCGGGGAGGGGGTCCCAGTGATGTGAGAGGCAGCTCTCTGGCGTTGTTTGGCTTTTAATCGCCTAGCCGCACCAGAGAGTCGCCTTTTCCCATCCGGGTTCCTCTCTCCATGACCATCTGGAGTTGCGGAAGGACGCACGACTACCGTCCTGTCCGAACTCTGGGAGGAGTCCATAACTCCAACCCTCTCTCCACCTGCGGAATTTACATCGCAGGCCACCACTGGCGCCCTACCAGCCGAGCTGAGTCGGCCTGTCCTGCTGGGAGGGCATACGCCTGGCTGCATGGCGACAGCTGCAGACGCCGGGGCAGATATCCCTACCCCTGGGTCCGTAGACCCGGTATCTAGTTCCGTGAACGACTTCATAGTTGGTTTTAACGACCCCGCAAGTCGAAGTGTTTCCAGACCCTTCGGTTGTATGTGTTTAACGACCCTTCGGTCGCACAAAAGGCCGCCCCACAGGGAACAGACGCCTATAAGTGTTTAGAGACCCTACGGTCGGAAGAGGAGGCCGCCCCACAGGGAACAGACGCCTACCTCCCTAACACCAGATACTAGTGCATGGGAGGATTTTGGGGATGTAACCGTCTTAGTCTGGCCACTCGTCCAAGGACCTGTCCCGGCTACCTGCCAGTATGCCCCTTGGAGTCAATGCGGCAAACACAAGCCCTCTCACTCGCTCCTGAGGGGAGCTTCGTCAAAGTGCGGGTACTTCGAGAGGGAAAACTAGACTAAGTACGTGACTGGTTCCTTGGAAATAGTGAACCAGTCCCAGTTCCTAATTTTTATATGAAACCAACCCGCTACTTTAGCTTGATGTTCTAGGAAGGGGTGAATAAACACCTTATACATATCTTGCGACCTATCACAGAAGTGATCTTCAAGAGCCCGTCTTTAGTCGGTACCAATGGTACCTGTCACAGAACATGTAAATACATTATAAAGATTACGAATTGTCTCCTTCCTGCATGACTTTAAACTTGAACAGTGCCAAGTTCTCCTTTCACCAGTCACGTGATAGGTAATTTTTGAGCAATTGGCTTCCCGAAGGGTATTACCTATTACAAATGTCCCATGTGACCTAATCGTACTTGTTTCGATCAAACGTTATAAACCGTTACTAGACAATTAATATTATAATATTTTTGATTACAATCACATAATGATTCCACGTCAAATCAACCAGATTTTTGGGAACATCATCTCTGAAATTCATGAAATCTTTTAGGATTGTTTTACAACTTGAACAAACTTAAAACACAATTTTCAGTTCCTCAATATCATGGTTACAGAAAAGTTGTCTTACACCCAGAAAAAAATACTATATAAATAATAGTTTTTTTACTATTAAAAATAGTCAATAAGATAACTTATTATTTTAATCGGAAAATACCATTAAATACTAGAATTGAGTTTATGACATTGGCATTAATGTTAAATGTTAAATATTTATACGTAAATGAACATCATTTATCTTATTAAGTAACGGTATAACATTAAATTCTTATTTTTATATTTTATTTGCAGATTGAATCCCTGCTTTTAATGTAGTGCTTGGTGGAGATTTTGATTTGAGAATGGTGGATATTTTCAATGTGTTGAGTTATTCCTTGTGCTGTGTTGAGGTGTGGATAGTCTGGTAAGTGGTTATATATTTTATATATTTTAAAATTATATATTTTTAAATTTTAGCATTGATATTTATTCTGAAGGCTAAATGACATTTATCATTTCGTTAAAACTTATATGAGTTATATGCAGCAATATCTAAGATTGTTTTTCACTGTCACAAAATACTACAAAATTTTGCATCACATGTTAAATGGACATTAAATGTAATTGAAATGAATTTGCGTCAAATTATGTCTCCAGCTAAATGTCAGACTGTGACGCAATTTATTGACTACGTATTTTATAACGGAAGCCGTTTCAATCTTATGCTATTACTTACGTCTCTGCTGCTGTTGAAAGAGTAACCAACGGCAACCGTAACGAAAGCAGCACCATATACATTGGGCATTATTTAAAAAATATTTGAATATTTTGATTTTTGATCATATTAAATTAATAAGATTTCTAATCAGTCATTTTTCCTAAGTGTCAGATCAGGTTCCATTAAGTATGCTTTAGATCAGAATAATTTGTAAAAGACGAATCAGGTTACCCTTCGTGGATTTGAAATTAGAATAACCCTAGTCGACCCTGACCAGTATTATTTCAGGTGGCCTTTGGTAGGAATGCCTTATTGTATTCTGATCACAAACGGATACGAAATAAGACTAAACTTAATCAAGTTCCACGGGTAACTAAAAAAAGTTACCCGTTAATATGTTGATTGCAATTTACTTAAAAAAAGTTACGTGATATGAAAAAACTGAGTATGCAGTTTGAATCGGCAGTTAGAATTTATTGAAAATGAACCTTCAATTTGTCTTTCGTCCTCGAGCTAGTAATATACAATAACTTGATGAAGAGCATCAGCTGAGAAATCATGTGCAACGAAACCGAAACCAACGTATCAAACACATGACGTGACGTTCCAAATTTACCGCGGACAAAAGCGCCTTTGACATTTTGTCGAATTACGTCATACGTACAACAAATGCGCGCACTCGCACCTTCTACTCCGCTCCCAACATATTCACTCTCTTTCCTATATAGAGGAAAACCCAACAAACTTGTGCTCAGCAGCCACCCTGTTGCTGTCTCACTCACAAAAAAACACCTCATGCCTGTTGAGTTCACAACAAGAAATTTCGCATTAAAATTCATGCTTCGTGAACAGCATCGTCGTGACTGCTGCTGGCATCAACAGCAACAACGTGCTTTGCGGCGTGTTGTATTGTTTTTGTTGCTGGAGCTGCTGCTGTTCGTGTCACTCTTGTGGGGGGCCTCTGCACGTGTTTTGCAAGCAACTCGTTGTTCGGTTTTTCTTTGGCATCACAATTCGCATGCGACATAATACTACGCCAACTTGTTGCATGCGATGGTTTTTTTGTTTTTGTAATTTATTGATTCTCTGATTATCAGGATTGCAATGTTTTTTTTTATTTTATTTTTAAACTATTTACGTTTTCTCTCAATTTATTTGATATATTTCTCTGATGGACCGATATGAATGCTCTCCGTGCACCCAATGCATTAATAAAAAAACCCTTTTGAAGACCAGTCATATAACCGTAAAATATGTACAGTTTAAGGCCTCAAAACTCTTTTAAGGACCATTCTCTAGACTTACAATTTTCAAAGTATAAGGCATTTACGACGCATATTAGCGAAGATTTGATCCCTTTTAAAAAGCATCATGCAGTCATAAAAAATGCAAAGTTTGAGGTCTCTCCGACGCATATTAGTGAAGATATGGCCATTTAAAGTTAGAAATTTGATTTTTCTGGTCCCCGTGGACGGATTTTAATAAATTAAAAAAAAGGTCTGTACCACGCATATTAACGAAGATACGACCATTTTAAGTTCGAAATTTGTTTTCCCTGGTTCACGTGGACCAATTTCATTCAAATAAACATTCTTTCATTATTTTTGTCTTAGCGAACCCTTGATATTGTATTACGCACGCAATGTTCCCATAACATCGACAATTTAGCTGTTTTTGAAAGAAGTTTTATTTATCAGACGTTGATAAATGATGATTTCAAGTGGTTACGTAGTCAGTGCGAAACCTGTCCACCTCATGAATGATTGAATTACAATGACGTCAGATGAAAACAGCTGGAATGCCACTGTATTCTGTAATAGACGTAATTATCAGACGCAAGAATATTACGTAAACAATTTTGTAAGCTGCAGATAAAAATTAAACTTGTTCATATTTATTTCGCGATATGTCACACATTTTTAATCTATTTTTATTACATTCTAACAAATTTCACCACCTTTTTGGTGCTTTTGCGCAACAAAACTTTACCCAGCGGCTGTCCAAAGTTTTCGTATTTCTGAAAAACATGTAGACCACGCACCACCGTTGCATGTACGACGCCACGCAATCGCTGCTGCATGTAAGGTGTTGCCTGCAAGATAGGTAATAACTAGGCTAATTAATCTTCTAGACTCGTGTCGCACAAACCTTATTTGCGGAGAACAACTGATCCGGCGTCACGGTGAACTCCTCTTCGGGGTCCCAAATGCAAAAGTCCGCATCGTAACCCTCTGCGATGCGACCTTTAAAACCTTCCAGCCCACAAAGTAGCGCAGGATTTTGGCACATGAGGCGTTGGAGGTGTGGCAGTGCAAGACCATGCCTCTGACAATGTGTCCAAACAATGGAGAGACCTGAGAGAGAAAAAGTAAAATCGATTTTTGAAGTAAAAATAAATTTTTATGAGCAAAGCTGTGGTTATAATAGACGTAACGTAATGTGCTCAAATATCATCGGAACGGGACGTAACATTTCGATTAATGCGTACATCATATAAATGGTTATAATAAACGAAACGGGACGTAAAGATCCGTAGCATTTGAATTGCTACGTTACGTTCCGTTTCGGTGACATTAGACAACATACGTCTATTATAACTCCAGCTTAATTTTAGCTATTTATGAAACCGAATTAAATTTCAAAATAATTTTCAAGATTTATTAAATCAAAAATGGTAAACAACAACGAAATTTTCAAGCATGTTCCAGCTTTTGATAGAAATCAAATTGAGGCTTCAATTCGCTTAAATTAATTTTTTATGTTCCAGAATTCGACTTTGTACAACAGAATAAATTTTATCATTCGAATTCAGTAAGTTAAAAACACTTTTAAAAAAACACTGTTATAAAACACTTTTTCAAAAAACTTTAACTGTTTTTCAAACTTTTGATTGTCAAGACTAATTATAATTAGTTGCCTTAATTTTAAATTCTATGACGCACCCAACTGCAATGAAGAAACGCCCGGCCAAGCCTTCAAAAAGTCACCGCGCATCTTGCCGTACGTCAGACACTTGACGCCCGGCGTCGCGGGCGAATGATCGGAGGCAATCATATCAAGGCAGCCACTTTGCAGTGCCGTCCACAGCGGCGCCTGATTTGCACGTTCACGAATTGGCGGCTGTGTCTTGAATTCGGTGCAACACTCGGCGATATCGTCAGCGGCAAGCGTCAAATAATGCGGACACGTTTCGGCGGACAAATTAGCGCCGTTACGTTTGCAGTCGGCGATGAGCGGCAATACTTCGGCGGCGCTAATGTTGAGCACATGAAAACGTTTGCTGGAAAAGAAAAAAAATGAATTCAGAATTGCTCAAACTTCTGCACAAATTTCTGTGGAGCTATGAACGGGAAATGATTTTCTTTCAGTTAAATAAGTTAAATTTTCTACTAGAGAAATTAAATAATTTGAAACAAAATTACTTTTTGTTTGACACTGCAAGTTCCGTTATTAAACGCACAGCATCCAATTCGAATGCGGTGGGACGCGCAATGGCGTAGGTCGTATACTGCTTTGGTTCCGCTGCATTGGCTTTTGGCGCAGTGCTATTCACCAGTTCGGCATGAAACTAAAAACAAATAAAAAAAATGCAGAATTATTTAATGAAAATATACAATAATTCGAAAAATGTTTCAATCAAGCTCACTGCCAAGACGGTACCATCGTCCAGCCGCTGCAATGCCTGCTCCAACTGTGCACGATTCATAGGTCCGAATTCCACGCCGACGGGCGCTGCACTCTCGCAAAGTGTGCACTGCAGGCCCATGACGCCGGCAGCCAGAAGATCCTTCAGTTCGTTGATATTGTCGGGTACTAGACCACCCCAAAAACCGACATCTATGTAGATTTTACCGCGCGCTATAGCGGTTTTAGCCTTAAGTGCTGTCACCGTTGTTGTGGGCGGTATCGCATTGCTTTTCCGAGGATATTTCAAAAATATCAAAAATTTACAAAAAATCTATTAATTATAAAAAAGAAAATATTCTACTCTACGTAGGTCTATCGATGATTGTGGTGAAACCACCCGCTGCCGCAGCTTTTGTTGCACATTTAAATCCCTCCCAGTCCTTGCGTCCCGGTTCATTGATGTGCACATTTACATCTATCAGTCCTGGCATTAGCACCATGTTCTCGAAGTCGTATACCTAAAAAAAAAAATGATTTAAGCTATTAGTATTTCTTTTTAAGTTACATACATTTTCGTAGTTGTGATACTTTTTCATAACTCGAGATAATTAATATACTAAAATGTTCTAAATTTATATATTTCTTATAAAAAGAATAGTTCTACCACATAAATTTATTTAGTTTTTAAATACATTTATTTATTTTACTTAATTTTACTACACTATGTATTTGAAATCAATTTGCAGAAACTGTAGCAAATATTGTTTTTTTGTCTTTTTTTTAATTATTTGAAATTCGTACTGTGAAAATGTATAATTACAAACGAAACTCATAACATCTGAACGAAACGTCTTTAAAACATTCAAAAAATGCAAAGAATTTAATGTGAGTGCGATATTATTTATACTTGGTACAAGTAAAAAGCAACACTTTAATGCTAGTAATTTTTTTGAGTCATCATAACTAATGTTCATAAAGATATTCATTTATCTTCAGAAAAATATATTTGATATGCACGTTTTATAACAATCATTTTAGAAATTAATAAATACATAATGCTGAAATTTATGACGTATAAATGAATACATAATGAACTAAATAAATACAAATCTAGTAAAATATTGTATATACACTTAATATATTTTTTTTTCCAAACCAACTTTTTCCGTTCTTTCATCTATTAAGTCGGTTTTTCTAAAATTCGGTTCTCATAGTCAAAAAATGTTATAGATGGCAATTACAACCAATTTAGAACGGTTTTACAGCTGTGTGAAAAATAATAGGAGCGCTCTCCTATAAATTATAAATTCGATTTTTTAGAAGTGTTGCGTCTAAGAACAATCAATTATTTTTATAATTTACATTTATTGGAATTATGTCATTACAATGCCGTATAATTCTTTCATATTCTTAACCTATTTCAAAAAATATGGTACCTTTTGTAAATGAGTCTTGAATTTAGGTGTGAAAAATAATAGCAGCGATACCAAATTTGTTACTAATCCATTATTTTCTTCAAAGTTTTTAAATTTAATACTTTTATGTATATTAGTTAGGCTAATTTGAACAGTATTGTTGAATATTTGAAATATTTTATGTTGCTTTGATTAAATATGGAATGTACAAAACCCTGTTTTAGTAAATCGCGCAAATACCTTAAAAATCCTTAAAATTTTTTAATAGAGCCTTCAAAATTATACAGGATATGGTTTATTCCAAAAGTTAAATGTTAACTAAAGCAAAACATTTGATAAAAAAATAAAAAACACGTGTTTAAACGTAAAAAAATTATCAAAAAAATCTTGCAAAATCTTGATATGCAATTTGAAAGATTAACATTTAGAGAACAACTCATAGAAGAAGTTTTTTCTGTAAGAAGCCATTAAGAACTATAATAATACACATCGGCAAATATTGATACATCTCGAGTTTGCACGTGTCTATCATAAGAGTAACTTGATGTAACCACTAGCGTAACTTAGTATGATCTAATGATTCAAAATTGCCACGACTTATTCCTGGAATATCAGAATTACAAATTTTACAGCATTGGACAGTACTAAATGCCGCAATTTTTAGACTACTGTTCAAATTAGCCTAACTAATATAAATAAAAGTTTTAAATTAAAAAACTTTGAATAAAATAATGGATTTTGTAACAATTTTGGAATCGCTGCTATTATTTTTCACACCTAAATTCAAGACTCATTTACAAAAGGTACCATATTTTTTGAAAAAGGTTAAGAATATGGAAAATAAGACAGCATTGTAATGACATAATTCCAATAAATGTAAATTATAAAAATAATTGATTGTTCTTATTACGCAACACTTCAAAAAAACCAAATTTATAATTTATAGGAGAGCGCTGCTATTATTTTTCACACAGCTGTATAATAACTTGCATATGATATTATTTCAAACGCCTGCCAAATTTGACACTTATATCAACCAATTTGCAGAAATTTTGATTGAACCGAATGAATTTTGTTGTTACAACAATTTTTCATGTTCTTCCAGTATTGTAGTAAATGTATGTAGTTATTTTACATAAAAAAATAACTATATCAATGTTGTTTAAACAAATTTATTTGCTTTTCGATCTAAGTTAATTGTGTATTTGTGTTAAAGATTTTTTTGTACTTTTTAATACAGTTTTTTATTATATTATTCTTCTACACCATTTCCAATTTAAATTGAGTGCTTTCATTTTGATATTTGCAACCAACATTTGTATATTTGTTATTGACAAATTTTTGTATATTCTTTTCATTTATGCATCACATAATTTGATATATTTATATCTCTTTGATATGTTTTACACTTTTACTTTATAATAGATATTTTTGAATAACCCAGTGAAAATTTTGTTATGGTAATTGTCGTAACCCAACTAGTTATATGGCGAAATGTTCTGGGCTTGATCGGTTCTACAATGCACTTTTAGTTATAATTTAAATATAATCCAAGCAACACATTAGGTGTATAATATTATTAAAATCGCAAAAGCTGTACTAGCAACTCTCAAACATCTGTCAAACTCTTATACAAACTTTTTGGCTTAATTAAACAATTAATTATGGCAAATTACAGCTGGCTGTACAATAGATATAAATAAACAGGGTAAGCTTTTTAAAAACTTTTTATTGATGTTTACTTTATAATAGTTGTAAAAGTGATATAGTCGGCTATCTTTCAAAAATGCCATTGTGAGAGCTTTATCAAGCCTTTTAATACAGCTAATGATTACTTGGTAAGTCCATCACAATCGAATAGAATTCTAATATTTTATACCAAAAACTCTTTTGGAACAGCAAAACACGAAATTAAATTTTCAAACCTATTTGTATTTTAGAAAAACACTTTATTGATTAATACACTTTATTTTTTTATGTACTCAGTTACACTTTTATATCTCAAATTATTTTAGAAAAATTGTATCTCCTATTATTTCTCTTTGATATTTTTACATTTCATATGCAATTTACTATTTTACTCACCGCTTCCGATTCGGTACTATAGATATACGTATTAACCTCTTGTGCCGAACGCAACACTTTACGTATAATGCCTTCCGTATCGACGATAATGCCGCCGTGTATAAAGCCCTCCTTCTCGCCCATATAGATGCGTTTGCTTAGAAACAATAGATCCATTATATTCCTTAATACTTTAATTTATATTTTGAAATAATTTTTCTTATATTTTAATATTTATAGTATTTTATTTGTTTGTGTAATAATGATTTTTTCACTAGATTTATCTCTGTTTTTGTAAAAATATACTAAATATAGCTGTTGCCAAATTTATATTTTTCCTCTATCACAACCGCAGCTAGCGGCCGGCACTGTCGAACAAACTGATCATTTTAAGCATTGAGTGCTCAAACATTATATTTTTATACTAATTTATTTTCTAAACTGTGGTGTGTAATATCGCGAAATATGCTTAAACAATTCTCTTAGATTTTTTCCCGAAATTATGTTAATTTTAGACACTTTTTCTCAATATCAGTCAGCTGTTTTAAATTAAATTCAGCTGATATTATATGTAGGTAAGTATTATTTGTTTTTAATGCAAATATAAGAGAATCTTTTGCTTAGATATCAACAAATGTTTAGATATCTACAAAGAAGAGCCACAATTTTGAAAAACAAATAATATTATTTGTTCTTATGATTTTGTTTTTAAATGAAAAGTTTTTGATTTACATAAAAATCGTTGTTATATATTTATTATATTGGGTATACCCTAGTTAAAATCGTGCTAGTATTAATTAATTATTGTATTTTTACTTTGTCATAACTCGTCCAGTTACATGAACAAGATGATAATCATGTCTTCCGTAATACAGGGAGGGAAATAAAATTCGAAAACAGGAGAGGAATTCGGTTCGAATGAAAAAAGCAGAGTTTCACTAATATCAATAAAATGCTACTTAAATTCTAGAATTTATCAACTGAATATTAAGAAAACAAATTACTTGGTTTTCAAAAAAGTAAGCAAGCCTTATTTTTCTGGATTTTGAGAAGTTACTTCCCAGCAAACACAATTTCGATAGTATTTAGTGCCTCTTTCTGTATTCTAAACGATATCTTTAAATTTCAAGTAGGCTTTGGACTTCAATAAACTTGAACATAAAATATGTGCCTGAATAGAAAACGGTCGGCTAGCTAAAAATGCGAAGACGAAATAATGAAAACAAATTTGAAGCTCTGCCGGTGCAAGACGTCACCCGCCGCACAGTGGGGCAGAAGTACCAATAGTTATTGTATGAAAATTTAATAAACAACATTTAGATGTAGATTTTTAAAAGTGGGCGTGGTACCTCTTATACAACTGAATGATTAAATTAATATATGTTGGGAATTACGGTGAACAAATTTATAGTAGTTTTTAATGCAGTTCTCGAAATTTCATCTTGATTGGACAAGTGAGCGTGGTACCTCCCATATAACAAAAACTGTCGAAATTGTTAATATTAGTATAACAGGTCAGTCGTTGAAATGTGAATAAAGGCAAAAAAAGCATCATTTTCATTAGTGTTTTGAAAAATTGAATGAAATCAGTTTTGCCGGAGCGTGCGTTTTGTTTTCATCTTTGTAAATGAAAAATATTTTTTTCTTTCTATAGTATGAAAAATGTGTATAACAATAATATTGCTAAAGATTCATAAATATCATATGTAGATGGCTGCATTATAAAAAAATAGTTTTATGCTTTTTAAAACAAACAGTTCAAAAAATTTATCACAATTATTTTTTCTTGCAATTGTTGCGAAAAATTGTCCGCATTTGAGAGTGTGTGTAAAAACTTAGCTACATATGATATAAATTGAGTAATTAGTGTCTGAGGTCAATTTGACTTTTGAGGTTTTCACCAACTTTACGTACTCGCTGCCCCACTGTGAGCCGTCGTTTTCGGACGTCATTTTCTCCATGCCGTATTTTGTAGATGAAGTAAATTGTGGAAATTCGTGAACAAATTAATATTTGATTGCAGCTAACAGAAAACCAAATATAATTGAAGGATAGAAATAAGTAACATAAAGAAATTTGTTTTATTTAAATAATATACATTAATTTAATGAATTAATTTAATTTTAATAAAAAGTACGAAACGCGAAGCTAGAAATTGAACTCGAAATTGAATCACTTTTCGAATTCGATATCGAGAATTCATACAATTAAGATATCGTTAACGATAGTACATTTTCTTTCGAGAACAATATCGTTCTCGAACCGTTAACGATAGTCGAAAGAGATGTTTATTCAAGCGATATCGTTTCGAATTCGTTTCAATGTTGTTTGGTTTTCTGGGCCCAAACAGATGGCGAAGACAAACGGACAACGCAAAACAAATCACACTAGCGAATATAACAGACAATGCAAAATCGAAGGGAATCAAGAAAAACAGCAGCAACATTTATAATACCTAAGACATAAACCTCTGCATTATCAAGAATAATTGCTCTTAGTTACTTTTTTTTTGATAACTACGTAGATTTGTTCCTTAAAATCCAGAATATTTCCGTTGAGCTGCATATCATTCCGTATATTCTTAACTCCTTATGGATTTTATAAGTTTTTTCGCTCCGTACATTCATTTTGTTGTTGTTGAACTAATTAAGTATAGTATAAAATGCAGATATATGATTTTCCGGGATATTGCGACTTAAACGAAATGAATTTTATAAAGACGTTTATATATTAATACCATACAAATTCCGCACATTTTATGAATTCGTTTCGATTTCTGTTTCAGTATTTATATTTTTTAAACCTCATGAGGTCCGCACTCAGAAGAAAATATCCCATTAAGTACTTAATGGTACGACCATTAATCTTATGGTTCATGAATTAATAGTTTTTTCTTTTTGAATCAAAAGTTTTCTAATTAATTTGATAGTATTCGAAAAATTCAGTACCATTAATCTAAATATTTCAATATTATTATTTTTAATAGAATAAATACTATTGTTTTAATGGTTTCCTCCTATAATAATAAACGTGGCATAAAAAACATAAACACGAATAGAAACTTGTTCGCTTTGTACGTCATTCTACGTGTTTGTGTTTGCTCAAAATGGTCGCATGCATTTTTTGTAATAATCCACATAATTAAACGCAACATTGGTAAGGACTTAATGTATTTAATATAAATTCATTATATTTAACCATTTTGTATTTATTACAGATAATAAATAATAAATCAAATGGCGACGGACTCTCTAAATGCAGACTCAAGTATTGTAAACTGAAGCGAACATTGAATGTGCTATATATAACCTTTTGCAACGAGAAGTGTCCACTTATGTGTGTGATTTTTTAAAAGTTAATTTCAGTTTCGACATTTAATTAATATAAATTATACATTAAATTAACTAAAATCCACTTTTGTTTTAATAAATTATTAGGAAAATGTTCGACTATACTATAAAATTAATAATTCGTATCATTAAAAATTTATAGGTTTTGCTTATTGTAATTAAAGGAGCACATTATAAAATTTATGGTACAATTAAATATTGTATTAACAGTTCCAATATAACTGAATTAATGGGACGCATCCTATTGACCAATTTTAATAGTATAAATTATTGTTTTACTATTGAAATACTTTTAATTTACCATGATTTTTTTCTGGGTGCGACATTGAGTTTTTTTTTTTGCTTGGTTTGCTATCAAAAATTATCCATATGTTAAATGGTAAAAAACGCAATACTAATTCCGTATTTAATATATTATTTTTATAATTCGATAGTACCCAAGTATGGTATGGAAGGTTTTTTTTTAGAAACAATGTTTCTTTAAAATTTATCCACGCCCTAACTGGATCAATGTACAAAAATTGATGACCGTTACCGAAACGCAAACCTCTAACGAAACATTTTAAATACCGTTAACCATTACGGTAATGTTATTCGTATCGGTTGCAATTACTAGATATTTGTAGTATCGGTTTTCCTCACTACTACTTTTAATCCAGTATCAAATGTTGAAAAGCCAAAAAGAAAGTCTTAATCCTAAAATTCCAATCCATTTACGCGTAGTATTAAAAGCTTTTTAAACTAAACAAAAAATGTAAAAAAATCAATAAAGAAATTCACGTTTTTCCCATCAACACGTGACAGCAAAGATTTTTTTCTATTTTTATTTTTATTTTTGTTTTTACTTTTTTTTTGTTATTTGCAGCGCCGCGCAACAACAAGCAACGAAATTTCCAAGTAACGCAAAATGGGGCCGCAATTATTTGATCAATAAACCAAATAATGGTAACAGTGTCGTGGGATCTAAATGTCTGTTGCAGTAACAGAAAAACAAAAATAAAAATCATTTATAAAAATTATTAAAAAAGCAAAACATCCGTGTTAAAAAATAAATAATAATAAAACTAATTGAGAACAGTATTAATAAATTTGAAGCAAATAAGTTTCATAAAACACACACAAAATATGACCAGTGAGCCATCAAAACGTTTATCCACTAATTTGGCCAATATGTATGGCAGGTGAGTTGTTGTTACAGTGATTTCATTTATTTGATTTTCAAACTGTTTTAAAACTCCCCGCCCATGATCAACAGAATCAGTTCAAACGCCACACACGAACGCATCAAGATCAACTTCTGCACGGATGTGGACAAATCGGTGTTGGTCAACAATTTCGAGAAACGCGGCTGGGCGCAGGTGTGCGCCGACGATGATTGGAATTTTTACTGGGCCGGCATGCAGACGTGTCGCAATATATTCAGCGTGGACAGTGGTTATCGCATGCATGACAATCAGTAAGTTAAAATCCGTCAATTCATTAGTTATTAGATCAAATGATTTATTCAGTTGTCTGAACGGAATTTTTTATAATTCCTTAATACGGAAATGATATTTCTAAAATAAAATTAGATTTTAAAAGTATCTCGTGTAGTTTTTCATACATAATTTCTTACACCAATATCACTTATTCGGTTCTTCCATTTATTAAAAATTAGGTTCTTAAAGCCAAAACTAAAAGAGAATTATTTCGACTATATCCAAATTAGAAGCGATTCAGAACAATTTGGGGTGTTTAATTCATAGTATTTCAAATGCGAATCGAATATGCCAGTTTTATAAATTTATAGAATTAGAAATCAATTCAATATAAAATTGTATACCATATAATCCTCATTAAACATTTTTAGTCTTTTATGACTGATAAATGAGTCCTATTATACTCTCATATATGAGTACTTCAAATAATCCAAAAAGGCTCTCGAAATATGGGTAGAGGGCACGATTTTATAATCACAAACACCCTCGTATTTATGATACTTTTAATACACCTAAAAGATTCATATATGAGCACCTAAAAAGTCCAAAAGAAGCTCTCGAAATATAGCTGGAAAACGCTCTTTTAATATACATATTTTGAGACTTTTTAGAATCAACATTTACTCCATTTTCGGAGGTTTTCCTCTCAAAGTGTCACAAATTAGTCCAACGTCGTGGGAAGAGAGAGTTTTAATTCAAGCGAGTTTTAATTCAAGCAACTGTTGTCTGTTATCCTTACAAACGAATGAATTAACCCCTCCCACTCCTCAATATGGATAATGTGGATATTGAGGAGTCAACTGCTCTTGGCGTTCTGGGCATTTAATCCAATGTGACCTCCGTTGGAATGATAATATCTGTGATGTTTCGAAAGAAGCGGTTTGGTTTTCTGAAACGGTGCATGACATACTTCACTCCTGCTGACTTACGCACTGTATACACCACCTATATCCGGCCTAAGTCGCACATTTGGACAGGGGCTTCAAAATCCTCCTAGAATTTCCTGGACCGATTTCAACAACGTGCGATATATTTAATAGGGGACGATAATATTTCATCCTATATTGGGTCTTTTGAGCACCGAAGAACCGTAGGGTGTGTAAGCGTTTTATAAGTACTACATGAGCCTGATTCCAGCAGGTCGTGTGTTCTCTCCTTCTACTCAGGCAACGAACCCCTTCATAGTCCACACTAAAGTTGGACGCGTGCCGTGTTTTTTTCGTGTCACGCATGAAAATTTGAATTCGTGCGTGCAAATCTCCGTGCGTGCTAGTTGTCGTCGTGCCCGTGCGTGTCAGTGCCTCTAAAATCAGGCACGCGCCCAAAAATCAGGCATACTCCAATTAAAAAAAAACATTTACTTCCAGAATCAGAAAATAAAAAAATAATATTTTAACAAAGGACAAACATACTTTGGAATATCAGTGTCGGTTCCACACATTTTTTAATAACGGTTCCGAATCTGGTTCTTTCCGGTCCACGGCAGGTTCAGATTCCAGAGAGATTCCTATTAAACAATAAAACAGTACCAAAGTTAATTTTTGAATTATTTATAAAATTATTTATTAAAAACCAGAACCGATTTAAAAAAAAGTGTGTGGAACCGAAATAGAAACCCATAGAATTTTAATTCAAGCGAGTTTTAATTCAAGCAACTGTTGTCTGTTATCCTTACACACGAATGAATTAACCCCTCCCACCCCTCAATATGGATAATGTGGATATTGCAGAGTCAGCTGCTCTTGGCGTTCTGGGCATTTAATCCAATGTGACCTCCGTTGGAATGATCTTTGATGTTTCGAAAGAAGCGGTTTGGTTTTCTGAAACGGTGCATGACATACTTCACTCCTGCTGACTTACGCACTGTATACACCACCTATATCCGGCCTAAGAAGTAATAAAAGTCGCACATTTGGACAGGAGCTTCAAAATCCTCCTAGAATTTCCTAGAACGATTTCAACAACGTGCGATATATTTAATAGGGGACGATAATATTTCATCCTATATTGGGTCTTTTGAGCACCGAAGAACCGTAGGGTGTGTAAGCGTTTTATAAGTACTACATGAGCCTGATTTCAGCAGGTCGTGTGTTCTCTCCTTCTACTCAGGCAACGAACCCCTTCATAGTCCACACTAAAGTTGGGCGCCTGCCGTGTTTTTTTCGTGTCACGCATGAAAATTTGAGTTCGTGCGTGCAAATCTCCGTGCGTGCTAGTTGTCGTCGTTCCCGTGCGTGTCCGTGCCTCTAAAATCAGGCACGCGCCCAAAAATCAGGCATACTCCAATTAAAAAAACCATTTACTTCCAGGATCAGAAAATAAAAAATTTATATTTTAACAAAGGACAAACACACTTTGGAATATCAGTGTCGGTTCCACACATTTTTTAATAACGGTTCCGAATCTGGTTCTTTCCGGTCCACGGCAGGTTCACATTCCGGAGAGATTCCTATTAAGAGAATAAAACAGTACCAAAGTTAATTTTTTAATTATTTATAAAATTATTTATTAAAAACCAGAACCGATTTAAAAAAAAATGTGTGGAACCGGAATCGAAACCCATATTTTTTTTGTTTGAAACTAGAACCAGAACTGCTATTTTTTAAATCTTGGAACGAAACCGACACCGATATTCCAAGGATTTTATTCCATCTCTGGGACCGTAAAGAATCGAAATTGTAATCGGAACCGTTTCGATTTTTGTAACCGAAATAGGAACCGTCATTAAAAATGTGTAAAACTGGAAACCGGAATCGGAACCGCTTTTTCAAAAATCTTGGAACCGGAATCGATATTCTGAAGAGTTTTAGTCCCTGGTTATGTAAAAATTTTAAAATATTATGTTTTTAGTAGGTAGTCTAATATATGAGGGCTCCTAAATATGACTTTTTAATGCTTTATATTTTATAGAGCTCCGAAAACAGTCTTAAAGGCCATACTTTTACGAGTATTTTTCTCAGATTTCTCAAAACCCGCAATAATGGATTTTCTATCTGAATTCATTTCAAAAATGCTTCTAAACCGCTAAATCGGTTCGTTCTGGTTAAAATTTTTGATATTTCTGAAATCTGTCTGGTTTTATAATCGAACGAATACCGAAAAAATTTAGTTTTATTCCAGTTCTGGTTAAACAATCAACAAAAGTTATAAATTTTAATATTTATGAACTCAGTTTGGTTTTAAAATCGAACGAATACAAAATAAATGTAGTTTTAATTCCATTTCTGGTTAAACAATCAATAAAACATATCCGTTTGGATATTTCTGAATTCTGTCTGCTTTTAGAATTGAACGAATATCGAATAAATGTAGTTTTATTTCAAAGTTGGTGTTACACAATCAATAAAATAATTTCGAATGATTCATTCTTATTGTTTGCAATACATTTGCGAACACCAAGGCGAAATTAAACTGGATGCGAAATTAATTGGAAGTTCGGGAATTTATCTCATTTTCAACGCATTAGCAATCGAATTTAAGTTACGTTTTTAGAATCCTGTTGTTATATAGTTTCCTAACGACACCTCGATTAATCGAACATAAATTCAATCATGAGTTAATTTTACTATTTTAATTCTTGCCACAGAATGATTAATCATTTTCCGAATCACTATGAGCTCTCGCGCAAGGATCTGCTGGTGAAAAACATCAAACGTTATCGCAAGGATCTGGAACGCGATGGCAATCCGTTGGCCGAGAAGACAGATTCCAGTGTAGGCGGCGGCGCGCGTTATTTATATCTGGATTTTGTGCCTGTAACCTTTGTATTGCCTGCAGGTGAGTAAACACATATGAAAAATATGTCTCTACATAATAGTTCGGTTGCAAACAGACCCATTAAAAACGTTATAAAATATATATTTTTCAATTTACAAACTCTCTAAGCTAATTTTTAATAGTTTTTCTATATTTCAAGACTTTATATCTGAATTTTCCCCATTACATACATTTCCCCATGTACAATCCTACAAAGTTTTATTAAGACCCGAATGTCAACTTTTAAACCCTTGCTTGATTTGACAACCCCCCCCCCCCTCCATAATTGACTCATGTTTAAAATAACTTTCTTCATAAATAGACTACAACATGTTCGTAGAAGAGTATCGCAAGAATCCACAAAGCACTTGGATTATGAAACCATGTGGTAAATCACAAGGCGCCGGCATATTCCTGATTAACAAACTGTCAAAACTCAAGAAATGGTCACGCGAGTCAAAAGGTCCTTTTCATTCGCAAATTGCCAAAGAGAGTTATGTGATATCGCGGTAAGCAAAAAATAATCGGCATAAATAAAAAATAATTAAAACTTCTCAATCGTATACCCTCTAGCTACATCGATAACCCTCTGTTGATTGGTGGCAAAAAGTTTGACCTACGTCTCTATGTGCTGGTCACATCGTTTCGTCCACTCAAAGCCTATCTGTTCAAACAGGGCTTCTGTCGTTTCTGTACCGTTAAGTACGACACCAGTGTCACCGAGTTGGACAACATGTACGTGCACTTAACTAATGTCAGCGTACAAAAACATGGCGTAGGTTCCTTGTTATGTAATATTTTGGTAAATACTTCAGCCCTTTTTATATTTTTAGGGTGAATACAATAACATGCATGGCGGTAAATGGTCCGTGCAGAATCTCGCTCTATATTTGGAGGGTACACGTGGCAAAGAGGTTACCGATCGCCTATTTGGCGCCATCTCTTGGCTAATCGTGCACTCACTGCGCGCTGTGGCTCCGGTCATGGCCAGCGATCGTCATTGTTTCGAGTGCTATGGCTATGATATAATCATCGATAACAATTTAAAACCTTGGCTGGTGGAGGTTAATGCATGTCCATCGTTAACATCGACTACCGTAACAGATCGCATTCTCAAGTACAAGTTGATCGATAATATTTTGACGTTGGTCATGCCGCCAGATGGTGTGCCTGAGTAAGATTTTTTTTAAGGATATTTGCGGATTTATTCTACCATGAGCCCTTTTATAACTAAAGGGGGTATTTTTATGGGCGTTTTCGTAAAACATTTCAGAGCAGAAGTCTGAACATGATCTGAATATTTCGAATATTGGCAGAGTCGAGCCCAATCTAACTCAGCCTGAAAATTATGATTTAAATTACAAAGAACTTGAGCAGCAGTTCGTCATCTGAGAATTTATTTGGATCAAATGCTATTGAGTCGATTTCTAGAGAAAATTTGCATTTGAGAATGTATAGGTCATATATAAATCCATACATGGTGTTTCAGCCAAATAAATACTCAGTTGACGAGTTTTCAAATTGTTTGACAAGTAAAATTAACGTCAAAATCAGTACTGTGCAGTCACACTTCGAGTGTGTTCTATGCAACCGACTGCGATAATCTGAATGAATAAACAAATACAAATTACTGACTCTGAATGTACAGAGTTAAAAAACAAACTCTGGCTCTCTTTTTTACAGCTCGAGTTCAGAACTAATAAATGAACACGCCGATAATGAAAACAAAGCTTAGTGCTCTGAACACAAGATGAGTGATCCGAACAATGCCAAAGTCGAAGTAAGTTTCGGATTTCACTCAGAAACTTATTAAGTATTAGTTTTTATTCTTATTTCGATTGTCAAACGTCAAAATCAGTGCTGTTCCACATTGTTCAATTACTTGAAATTACACAAGTAAAATTGAACAATCTGAAACAAAAAACAAACACAAAATTTAGGTTCTGATTACTCAAAGTAAACGAAAAACACCTTACTTTTTGACAGTTAGGTTGCCAATCGAAATTCACACGAAAAATTACTAAATCATACACGAAATCGGTACTTGTGAATTTTTCGTAAAAAAAGTCAGATATTGCGAAGGTTCACACAGTGAGATAAATCACACAAAAATTTCACATCGTGATAAATCGCACGAAAATGACACACATATACTAGACATGGATTAAAAATTCATAATAATATTCAGAAAACATAGTAATTTTATTTTTTTGCAAACAGTTTTCCTCATTTTTTCCAATTTATGAAAAAACATACTTGCTGAGAATTGGTTTGCTCCACAAACCATTGACTCGGTTTCGAGAAATCTCAAAATCTACACAATAACTATATTTATGTTCGCAATTAATTGCGGCATATAATTAAACTAGGCCTGTGCGATTAATCGTTTTACCGGAAAGTCTGATTAATCGTATTTTTTGATTAACCAAAAATACGATTAATCGGTTAATCATCTTTTGTAATTAATCAAAATAACGATTAATCGGTTAATCAGAAATATGATTAATTGAAATACGATTAATTGTTTTTGGCATGAGTATAAATAAGGACATTCTACTTGCTACGCATCTAATTTGGCATTTGTATATTAAATTAAATATTTTTTAAAGAAAAACAAAATTTTTGTTTGTATATTTTTGTAGACAGCAATTTCTATGTTCTCAAATAAAAATTATTTTAATCGTATTTTCGGTTAATTGAAAAATACGATTAATTGAATTGATTAATTGTGATTGCGATTAATCAGAATTTGCCGTAAAACGGTTAATCGCACAGCCCTAATTTAAACAAAAATATACATTTTTTAACTTTGATATTCAAATCATATAAATTCGATTGCTAACATCATTTAACCAAAAACGGCATATGGAGCAAACCAGGGTGTAAAAAATCACACACAAATCACACGATGTGAAAAATCTCTTGGAAATCGCAAATATCACATGGTGTTGAAAATCACTCAATAACACACGCTGTGAAAAATCTCACAAAAACCACACAAATCACGTATTTACGCATATATCTCACGAGAGTCTCAAAATCACGCGAGACTCATATCCCACATCGCTTAAAAAATCACTATTTGAGATTTATATCCCAAAGTTGACAACATTGAGTTCAAGCTAAGCTGTTTTCTAATAAATAAAATAAATATTTTAAAGAAACTAAAAGTAAACTTGTTCTCTATTTATATATTTTAAAGGTTGAGTTTACATTATTGTAACTCTCAAAAGATGTCTTTATTTTAAAAATTGTGACATTAAAAAGTGTTGTTATGAATCATTACAAAAACAATGGGGTACATATTAAATATTTATAAAACATTTACATATTATAAAAACATATTTAAATAGTTTATATAATAGTTGCATTAAACTCTGACTGAATTCTAATTCCGAAAATTACGCGTGTGCTGGCAACCCTACCAGGTGCTTCACTTTGACAGTTCTTCATTTCTTTAACTTTGTTGCAGTCGTGCATTTCGCCAAAATCGTTCGGGATATTAAATTGTTTTCTTGTTTTTATTTCGGCGCATTGTTAAAACATTATAAATAATATTTGCTTATAATATCGGGCATTTGCCTTTCGCAGAGCGTATTCAAATATTGACTTTAGTTTTTGAGACGCAAACTCATCAGCAAAAATCGATTCTTTAACACAAAATTTAATTCTTGACGAAATTGTCGAAATTTCCAAAAAAATATATATTGGACATTGCTTCAAGCTGTACAAAAATCAATTGTGCATATTTCAAGATATTGCAAACTCTTGCAAACAACGTTTAAATCAACTTTAATTTGTCCGTATAAAACATAACTAAAAAACTATGCAAAGTTTTATGTCCCGAAAAAATGGTCAAAAGTTATTAATAATTATAAAAATATAAAAATAGGGCCTAAATATGCTAATAAATACTATTTATATGTTCAAAAAATGGAAAATGTCATGAATGCCCCTAACGAGACATTGTGAATGACCAAAATTGATGCACATTGTCTCCTCTCGATCATGCTTTCACTCTTTTTATTCATTTTCTTTTTCGTGCTATTTTCGCTCTCTTGTCGGCCTCATATATAGCTGTCTCACTCTAGCATATGTTGTTTGCCTACTGCACTTCTCTCAGATTTGGTGTTGCTCTGTGCAGACAGCGCGAGAGTCCGTTTCATACATCGTGCAAAAATCTCGTTTTGTTGCTTGCTGCGCGATTCTGGGCGCCTGGTGCAAATCGTGCATTTTACATTTTGAGTTGCGCGGCAGCGACCCAGGGTTGCATTTGAAGAATTATTTTGTTTTTTTGTTGGTTGCTTGCGGCGGGTTCTGTGCGCCTGGTGCAAAACGTGCATAGAATGTTGTGCGCGTATTGCGCAGGGTTGCATTTTCGAAATTTAATTTTTAAAATATTAAGGTTAATAAAAAATATTTAGTTTTTAATATAAAAAAAACTAAAATTAATAAAAATTTTAAATATTCAAATTAGCAAAAGTTTATGTCTTTCTAATGGCACTGTTATTTTTTGCATTTTTCGACACTTTCGTCAAAATTATATTAAATTATCTATTTTTTTTTTAATTTTAGCGTACGCTGGAATAAAATTCCCAGCTCTGATGCTTTGGGCAATTTCGAGCTATTGCTGGACGAGGAGTTGGCGGCGCAGGATGAGGCGCTAAACGGTAATCCGCACAATGTAAAGGGCAAACCTAGCGGCAATCGTTGGAAATGATATCGAAAATAATGTAAATAAATTTCGTTGTAAATAAATGTAAATTTCATTATACTAAAATAATTTAAATTAAGATTTTTATGTAAATTAGAAAACAATTTTTTGGTTATTTTTAATTTTTAATTTTATTTGCTTATAAAACATAAATTTTTCAAATTATTATACAGACGCGCATTTATGCGACAAACTAAACGTGTAAAATACTCTTAAACAATGATGTTTTTTCATTTTATTTTAGAACTAATGTATTTTGTTTTTGCAATGCAAAATGTTAATTAACTGTTGCTTAGATTAGTAGCGATTACTACAATGTATAACTTAGGATTAAACGTTTTTAAAGTAATTAAATGGTTTTAAAAATTAAAGGTTTTGAAAAAATGAAATATTTAAAAAATTATATTTAAAATAATTATATATTTTAAATGTTTCAATATTTGATTGAAAATGATAAAATATTTAAAATATTCAAAAATATTTGAAATAATAAATATTGAAAATAATTAAATGTTTTCAATAATTAAATATCTAAAATAATTCAATGAAAAATTACAAAAATAAACACAAAATATTACAATTTAAAAATTAGACAATATTTACAAGTCACGTATTAAACAAATTACAGCAAAATTTAAACAAATTAAATAAACAAAAAACAAATGATAAAAACATAAAAATACAAATGTTAAATTTTAATATAAAATTATAATAATAATATAAACAAATTGCTAAGTACTTTTAGTTAAGTGAACAAAACAAATTAAATGTAAAAAATTAAACATTAAACAAATTAAACATTAAACAAATAAAACTTATTAAATAAAACATTTTAAATTAAATTTTAGACAATATTAAAATATAGTTAATTTTATATTTATTTTATTTATAAATTAAATATGTGTGTTTTTTTTATAGACAAATTTGCAATGTTTGCAAAACAAAATTTGCCTTAAAGCACTTGGGCGGTTATGTCTTTTTGTGAATTTTCATTAAATTTCATTTTTATTATATTAAATAATTGCTGAAATTGGCAAAAAAAATATATTTTCAATAATTAATTTAATTATTTCATTTTACTGACCAAAAACTTGGCAAATACATTTTAACAAAATTCAAAAGAGCTTTATGAAAGTAGCTAATTTTTGGAAATATTTTAACTTGGTGATTAATGTTTCAGGTGTCAATTGAAAGTTAATTTCCTAAACTTTTAAATGGCGTTTTAGTTTTTGAAATTCTCTTTCGACAATATAAAGTCATAAAGTTGGAAAATGTTTTTGTGAGAAAAAAAATGTATTTGTTTAGTTTTAGCAGTACAATAAAGTTATATATATTTTAAATATATATTGTAGAAATATTTTTTATATTATTTTATGTAATATTTTATATAAATTATTTTAATATTATATTTAATTTTATATAGTAGTGCTCTTTTTAGTATTAAATAATAGTAATGATGTTTGATATTTGATTTTGTGTCAATTCAAGTGTGAAATTTAATGAAATGAGTGAATGAATGAAGAGATGATGAATGTCTGCAATGCACGTTTTAAATAATTAGCAATTATCGATGTATAACAATAACTTAATATTTAATGAATTCCAAAACTAACGCTGTGTGGTGTAGCAGTTTAGCAAAGGAAACGCACATTTTGAAAAATCACAGTTTGTTTTTTTAAGTGCTTTTGTTGAGGGGGCGGGGGTGTTTATTTTAAATGAGTTTTGGAAAATTTTTAATTTTGACAAAATTTCAAATTTCGGAAAAAGATTTCAAAAAATTTTAATTTATCGAAAAAATTTCAAAAAAAGAAAATCAAATTTTACAAAATTTAAAATTTTGACACAATTTCCAAGTTTAGCAAAATTTCAAATTTGATTTGATTTTAACAGAATTTTAAAATTTTACAATATATCAAATTTAATTAAAATTGCAAATTTAATTAAAATTTTAACAAAATTTCAAATAAAATAAAAAATAACAAAATTTAAAATTATGACAAATTTCACAATTTTTCAAATTATCAAATTTTAGCAAAATTTTAAATTTTATAAACGTTTTACAAAATTTCATATATTATCAAAATATCACAAAATTTCAACATTTTTTATCAAAATTTCAAATTTTAAAAAATCAAAATTTAACGAAATTTCGAATTTTATTTCCAATTTTATCAAAATTTCAATTTTTGCTAAATCAATTTCTCAAATTTTATCAAAATTTCAAATTTTATCAAAATTTCACATTTTATCAAAATTTCAAATTTTATCAAAATTTCAAATTTTATCAAAATTTCAAATTTTATCAAAATTTCAAATTTTATTAAAATTTCAAGTTTTATCAAAATTTAAAATTTTATGAAAATTTCAAATTTTATCAAAATTTCAAATTTTATCAAAATTTCAAATTTTTTCAAAATTTCAAATTTTATCAAAATTTCAAATTTTATCAAAATTTCGAATTTTTTCAAAATTTCAAATTTTATCAAAATTTCAAATTTTAACAAAATTTCGAATTTTCAAAAAATTTCAACTTTTATCAAAATTTCAAATTTTATTAAAATTTCAAATTTTATTAAAATTTCAAATTTTATTAAAATTTCAAATTTTATCAAAATTTTAAATTTTATCAAAACTTCAAATTTTATCAAAATTTCAAATATTATCAAAATTTCCAATTTTATCAAAATTTCAAATTTTATCAAAATTTCAAATTTTATTAAAATTTCAAATTTTAACAAAATTGCAAATTTTATCAAAATTTCAAATTTTATCAAAATTTAAAATTTTATCAAAATTTCAAATTTTATCAAAATTTCAAATTTTATCAAAATTTCAAATTTTATTAAAATTTCAAGTTTTATCAAAATTTCAAATTTTATGAAAATTTCAAATTTTATCAAAATTTCGAATTTTATCAAAATTTCAAATTTTTTCAAAATTTCAAATTTTATCAAAATTTCAAATTTTAACAAAATTTCGAATTTTCAAAAAATTTCAACTTTTATCCAAATTTCAAATTTTATCAAAATTTCAAATTTTATCAATATTTCAAATTTTATCAAAATTTGCAATTTTCAAAAATTTCAAACTTTTATCAAAATTTTAAATTAAAAAAAAAAATCAAATTTGAACAAAATTTCAAATTTGATAAAAATTTCAAATTTGATAAAAATTTCAAAATTTAACAAAATTTCAAATTTTATCAAAATCTCAAATTTTAACAAAATTTCAAATTTTAACAAAAAAAAAAATCAAATTTTTACAATATATCAAATTTTAAACAAATTTAAAAATTATCAAAATTCAATTTTCTCCAAATTTAAAAAAAAAAATAAATATTCTCAAAATTTCAAATTTCAAACATTTTATATAAAATTAGAGAAATTTTGATAATTTTACAAAATTTTCAAAATTTATCAAAAATATCAAAATTTTTAAAAAATAAATTTCAAAAAAATCTCATAGTTTTAAGTATTTTATCATCATTTAAAATTTAAACAAGAAATTTTAAATTATTATAAAATTTTAAATTTTTTCCAAATGTCACAAAAAAAATATATTTTAGCCAATTATTTCGTTTGCTTAAATTTAATATAAATTAAAATGTAAAGAAATAATTTAGCTTTATGTCTGTCTTTGAAATGACTATTTTAGATACTCTTGAAAATTTTAAACATAAATTTTAACATTTTTAAACCGCGCCAACGGATAAAATTCCGACATAGTTTTCTTGCAGTACCAAATTCTATGCATTTCGTGCCGCACAAAACTATGCATGGGCATTAATTATGCTTCATAAGTCTGTTCATTTTAAACAAATCATAAAGCATTTTGTCGCACAATAGAGCTGCCTTAATTCAGATACTATAAAATTAAAACTGTTGCTACTATTAAATAATAATAAATGAAAACATAAGCAATACTGGTTCGCTGGCAAAAGTAATTTTTTGCCTGGTGTTTGATTATTCAAAAAAAAAGATATTTTAGCATAACGTCTAAGTTGTATAAATTACAAAAATGTAGTGTATAATAAATGGAATGAAATATGTCTTTTCGTTCGTGTTTTTTTGTTTTTGTTTTGTTTTTGCTTAATACAAATATTTTTTTTGTAAATTATGCACAGAATTATTCAAATGATTTTTTTTTACAATATTTTTAAAATGTTTTTCATATTTTTAAAGGCAACATCAATTAAATTAAATTTCATTTCAATTTAATTTTTTTCGTTTTTGTTTTCTTTTTTTTTTGTTATTTCTTTCAATGCAGTCTCAAAAAAATTAAGTATTTCGTTTTAGGTTTTTTTGTTGCAAAAATTGTCCAAAACAAAGAAACTATGTACAAAACAAAACGCGCGCAATGCTTTTTTTCTCGAACAAAGCAGCAGCTTCTTCTTTAGCACTCGGTGTACCAATAGATTTGCGTCTCTGCGTCTTCGCCACTGCGAAGCACATTGCTCTATAGTCACACTTTGGACGCATGCGGCTGCGCGCTGCCGTACTGCGACTGCTGCTGCTGTTGTTGCATGCCATGTTGTTGTTGCTGCTGCTGTTGCTTTTGTATCGTTTGATATGTTGGCTGCTGTGCGCCTGCACCCGTCGACTGCTCACGTATGGTGACCTGTGTTACAAAGGGACCGCGGCTGCGCGCGCTGCTATTCAGTGTTGCAGGCGAAAAACCATTTAGTGTTGCCGACTTCCAATGCGGTTGCGCCGAGGCGTTTATTGGTTGCGGTGAGTCGCGCAATGCGCTGCCATTGAGCGCGCTAATGGGCGTGGAGGCAACGATGTGGCCATTGCTGCTGCTGTTGTTACGTTGATGATGATGTTGAGGATGCTGCTGCTGTTGTTGCTGTGCATGTTGTTGCTGCTGCTGCAATTGCGTCGTTGTGGCATTATGCTGCACTGTTTCGTATTCATAGAAACTGGACGCTGGTCGCACCCCGGACAATTGATGCTGCATGTTGACGTCCTGACTGCGTGCGCTGCGCTGCGAGTGATAGTGCTGATGACGTCGACTATTTTACATGGAAATAAAATACAAATATTAGTTTTTTTTTGTAATAAGGAGTAGTAATGATGAAATACATAAAAAAGCAAAGAAAAACAGCAATATGTATTGAGCAAAGAAGCAGCAGCAAAGTTTAAGAAAAACTATTTAAATTTTACATTTATAGAAATTTAAATTTATAAAGATTAAAATAGACATGTCATAAATGCATTTTTTACATTACTAAGTACTTTACAGATAACCATTTTCAATTGAAAATGTGATACATTCTAAATGGAATTTTATGTTTCAAATTTTTAAATGAATGGAAGATTTTAAATTTGTAATTATCTCCATTTGTGTTGTAAAATCTAAATTTTATTTGAAATTTTTATAATTTGAAGTCGTAATTTCCATTTTATCTGGAATTTTCCGATGTTGAAACGGTAATTTTTCTCGATTTTTAATGGTAAATTTTCATTTCAATTGGAAATCCTTCATTTCGAAATGGAGAAAATCTGAATTCAATAGAAATTTTCTTAATATAAACTGAAAACTTCAATTTTATTTAGAATTATCCTATTTTTAAAGAATGCATACACATTTTAATTGGAATTGTTTCCAATTTGAAATGAACATTTCAATTTTTGTTGAAATTTTCTCATTTTTGAATGAAAAATATCAATTTTGTTTAGAATTTACTCCAATATTAAATGTTATAATCTCAATATTAATTAGAATATTCTTTTTTCAAATGAAAAAGTCAAATTTATTTGGAATTTTTCCAATTTTAAATGGTAAATCTACAAAGATATACGAGCCAACAACGAGTTGAAATTATTAAAATTTACTACCGAAATTCGAACTCATGTATCTTTCCATCATGAAATGGCAAACCTTACTGAAGAGAAATGTCAAAAGAGCGGCAAGAAATATGGCGTCCTTTGCTGTCCCTGTCGCTCTACTTTTGTTGCGTCCCTGTTGAAAAACCCTTTACTTATAATTTGTTGCTTTGTTTGAAATTTTTTGTATAAACTTTTATTAAAAAGTTCAACCCCCTAAAAATGATCTATTGGATTTTCATCTAAATTCGAATATGGGAAATGGATCCGCCGAGACCGCACTCAACAAAATTTGGTACTCAAATCGGTAATATTAAAATTGAAATGAATACAATAATTTGTTAATTGCAGGAAAATGTTGTTGGCAAAATATTTGTAATTAATAATGCAGATCGATAGGTGCTTTGAAAACAAACAATAATTGCCTTTACATCACTATTTTATCTAATACCATTTATTGTTTGTTTTTAAAGCACCTATCGCTTGGCATCATTAAATATTTAGCTAAACATTTTTTCCTGCAAATAACAAATGGCAAATTAATGTTTTACAAAATATTTTTAATTAATGATACAGATCGATAAGTGCTTTGAAACCCAAAATAAATTGCCTTTACATCACTATTTTATCTTGTACCATTAAAGAGTTATAGCAAAAAAACGAAAAGATTTGCCCTTTTGGCAAACAAGATTTTCAATTTTTCTAAATTCTTCGTTTTTTTTTTGCTATAATTTTTTATTGGTGCAAGATAAAATAGTGGTGTTAGGGCATTAATTATTTGTTTTTAAAGAACCTATCGATTGGCATCATTATTTAAAAAAATATTTTCTAAACATTTTTTTTCCTACAAATAACAAATGGCAAATTAATGTTTGACACAATATTTTTAATTAATGATGCCAATAGTGAGGTGCTTTAAAATCAAACAATTAATGCCTTTACATTACTATTTTATCTTGCGCTAATAAAAAGTTATAGCATAAAAAACAAAAATATTTGCGTTTTCATCAGGATATAGTCTCACAAAATCCGTATTTATAATTCAGTAGGTTGTACAAATCTAAAGATATTTTACATACGTGATAATAATTGACAAATAAACAGAAAAAATAACAGAAAAGAATGAAAAAAATATAAATTTTGCTAATTTTTAAAGCACTTCAAACTTTAAAATTTGATTTCCCAACATTTTTAAAAATGCACATTCGCCCCTTTGGAATAACATTGACGATATGATACGAATAATTAAAAATACAAAAAACAAATATATTATACAGTTTCTGCAAAAATGTAGAAAATAAATTTCGAATAGATAGTGTAGTAGTATCAAGTCAAATAAATACAAATGTATTAAAAAATAATGTAGTAGATTTACTACAATCAAAACATACTAAATATGCAACGTTTAAAAAATTTTACAATATTTTACAAAGCATTGTAAAGCAAGCATAATTTTGATACATCTATATTAAAAGCAACGTTCTGAAGTATCTTCAAATTTTTAATTCAAATTTGTTTTTACATAATTTAAGCATGAGAACAAATTAAAAATGAATGCTGCAGCTACATAACTATTTAAGCGTTATTTTAAATATTAGGTAAATGGACAAAAAAGAAAAACTCTAAATATGAAAATTGCGCCAAACTACGACTACTAGCAAAAAAACTGCATACGAAGCAAATTAAATACGTTTTTACCTTTCCGCCTCGACTTTATGACGTTGCCTGATAACTTGTTGCCGCATGCATTCTAGCGTCGACTCTGACAAAACATCAGAATTGTTATCGTCGCTAATTTGTTAAAATTGAAAAATAGTTTAAAACAATTTAAACAATTAACAGTTGCGCAGAGACAGACAGAGCACAGAGACACACAAAAACAGAAGAAAACAAAACAAAAAATAAACATAAAAATTGTTAGAATACAGGATACAATTAATAAATAAATAATATATGTGATTAGTTTTTTTTTTGTGCATTGTATATGTTGTGTGGGTGCTTAAGACGTGTTGGCGACATTTACTAGGTGCACAGTGCAATAGTCAAAAGAGCCCCATAGTCCAATCAACACTACCGCCATTCCAAAACGTGCGCTTACCTCATTTGTTGTTGCTGCTGCTGTTGCTGCAGCTCCTCATAGTTGGCATAGTGCTGATAACGATGATTGAAGATGTCATTCTGATGAATGCCGTTGGCGTTCAATGTGCTGCCTGCACTTCCCATGGAGCCGACGCTGCCACCGGTGCCATTAAGATTCGCCGGTGGTAGCGGTGGCGGCTGATAGGCGGGTGGCGCAATCTTGGTAGCTCTATCCATGGCTGCTAGTGCGGCGGCAGGTATTTGTATTGCTGGTGTCGATGCCGCCGTCACCGCTGGTGTTGATGGCTGCTGTGACTCTGCGGGCGCTACGCCATCCTTGCGATTTTTGCCAAAACGAAACATGTGTCCAATGCCACGCAAAATGCTGGGCTTCTTGGCGCGCGACTTGTTCTTGCCATCGTTGAGTGAGCTCTGAAAGGGACCGTTGCGATGCGCAAACCCAGCATCGGCGTCATTGCCCTCCTCGAGCAGCCAGTGTTTGCGTGGTTCTATGAGTTCAATGCAAATTTTAATGAAAAATAAAATAAAATCAATAATTATAAAAATATCTTACTGTTCACATCATGATCGCTGACCACGGCCGCACGCAAACTATCCTCACGCCCGCGTCCACGTGGCGCACGCAACGCCGTCGGTCCGCGCGGCTCATCGGACATTTGTATCTCCTGCACCATGGTCTGCAGCGACTCAAGCGACGATGATTTCTTGAGTCCCAGCGAAGGACCCAAATCACCGACCTGATCGAGTGCCTCGGCGCGCATCGCCTGCTCGGCGCCAACAGCGGCAACGCCCGACTGTGTCTTCGTGTGTTTGTAGCCTGGTATTTGCGCATTTGCATTGGCAATGCGCAGCGTCAACGATTCGACGGAACCACCAAATATCGCTGATTTGGTCAGTTGTATGCGTCGCTCACGTTCGCGCTCCTCGCGCAGCTTCTTGTTGCGCTGATAGGTGCCCGTTTCGCGCGCATCAAGCGCTGCATGATGTTTCTCGGACATGGAACGACGACCGAGCGCATCGCGACTGAAATGTTCGACGCCCGAGTTGTTCGTTTCGAGACTGAGTTGCGATGAGTAGGTGGCGTCAAAGTGTAGCGCAGCACCGGGCACCGATGTTGCCGCACCTACTACATTCGAACAGGTAGAGGTGTTGTTGAGACTGCTGCTGTTAATGCTCTGCGTAGTACAGCTCGAGTCATTGGGACGATGTGGCAGCGTTCTAAGGTAGTCGGGAAAATTTATTAAATCATCGAATATCTAAAATGGTCCATTTGCTACTTACGGTGACATGGGCTCTGGATCATCTTCAATCAGCACCGAATTATTGACGTGTCCATTGTGCGTATAATGATGCTGTTGTTGCTGCTGTGGCGACATCAACGCAGGCGACCAGGTTTCATTGGTGGCCATGTAGTAGCTTTCGTTGCGTAGCGCATGCGCCGAAGAGCTGTGTACGTTGCCAGCGCCGCTTCCACCAGGGAGTTGTTGCTGCGGTTGCGGCTGGTGATCGCGAGATGTGCGCCGCTGAGTGTTGCTGTTTTGCGCCGAAGAGCAAGCGCCGCCGGTTAGACGATCCAGGACGGGATTGCTCCATCTATGGGGGAATAGAAATATCATAAAAATTATCAATTAAACGGTGTCCAAAAGGGATTCTCTACTACAAAAAAAAATAAAATAAAAACTTGAATGGAAATTGTATTGGAACCAAATGAGAGAGTAATGTCAAACTATCATCGATAAATTTCGAAGACTACTCTCCGGAAGCTATTCATTTTTAGATTCCGGTGCTGTTAATGTACGGATTCCAGTGCGTATTAATCTATAGATTCCGGTGCCTGATATTCTATAGATTCTGGAACCTACCAATTCCGGTGCCTATTAATCTCTAGATTTCCAGTGCATATTAATCTATACATTCCAGTAATCATTAGATTCTGGTGCTATTTATTCTATATATTCTGCAATCTCCCAAGCTAAAGATTCCTGTGCCTATTAATCGCTAGATTCTGGTTGTTAGTATTCTATAGATTCTAAAACCTATCAATCGAAAGATTTCGGAGCCTTTTAATATCTACGGTACCTAGTATCTCTAGATTTCTTTTATTCTAAAGATTCTGTAAGCTATCATGCTAAAGATTCCATTGCCATCTCTACATTCCGGTGCCTAGTAATCTCTAGATTCCGGTACCTTTTATTCTATAGATTCTGGTATCTCCCAAGCTAAAGATTCCTGTGCCTATTAATCGCTAGATTCTGCTGGTTAGTATTCTATAGATTCTGGAACCTATCAATCGGAAGATTCTGGTTCCTATTAATCTCTACATTCCAATCCCTAGTAATCTCTATATGCCGGTGCTTTTTATTTTATAGATTCTGAAACACATATCAAGCTAAAGATTCCGGAGCCTATTAATCTCTAGATTCTTGCGCCTAATATTCTATAGATTCTGGAACCTATCAATGGTAAGATTCAGTTGCCTATTAATATCTATATTCCGGTGCCTAGTAATCTCTAGATCCTGATGCCTTTTATTCTACAGATTCTGGAACCTATCAAGCTAAAGATTCCGGTGCCTATTAATCTCTAGATTCCGGTGTCTAATAATCTCTGGATTCCGGTGCGTATTAATCTATAGATTATGGACTCGTTCAATCTATAGATTCAGGAGCACATTAATCGCTAGATATCGGTGGCAATTAATCTATAGATTCCGAAATCTATTTGTCTCTAGATTACAGTACTTATTAATCCCTATATTAGGGCGCCTATTAATCTCTATATTCGCAATCTACAGATTAATAAGTTCCAGTGACCAATCTGTAGATTCCGAAATATATTCGTCTCTAAATTCCGGTGTCTATTATATGTAGAATATATTAATATATTTAATATATGGAATATATTCATATTTGCAAAACTTCTTACAATAGTAACAAATAACAAAAAAAGTAATAAATAAAAAATAATAAAAAAAAACTTACCTATTCATATCATTTGCGCCGCTGCGTCCACCTTCCTTCTTCTCCGGACTCAAATAGATAACAGTGGCGCCCGAGTTCTCACTCGTATTCGAGCTGTCATTGTGCGACGATGACGATGTGGTCGCCTGCTCCAAAATGTCACCTGAGCTTGCGGAGCGAGCTATTTTACGCGCCACCGACAACGTAATCATACCCGGATGTTTGCCTGGATTATTAACCATGGCACGACGCAACGTCTCCATGGCTTCCGCATTATTTTGACCCAACAGCGAGACACCATTCACGCTGAGCAGCTGATCGTTCATGCGCAAACGTCCGTCACGTGAGGCGGCACCACCATGTATAACGTTCTTGACAAAAATACCCAGATCGCCGTCATGCTTGATCATAGAGCTGTTGATGGAGGAGTTGTTGTTGCTGTTGTTGTTGTTCTGGCTGCTGTTGCTGCTGCCATTCGATGAGGCTGTCGAATTGTTGGAGCTCGTTTTGCCTTTGACGCTGACGCCGAGACCAGCTTTTTCAGTATCGTGTACCGGGATGTGTAGTGTGAGTACTTCGCGTGAGCGCCAAGCAATGCCAGCCTGAAGACTATCCTGTTGTTTAAAAAGGAACATTTTAGAAATTGTTAGATTTAATCTCACTTTTATTATTTCTACTGCAGCGAAATATGAGAAAAACTTACGCTTGATGCCGCCGACTCGCTGCCAGCATCGATAAAATGCTGAGATTCGTTGAGATTTTGTTGCTGCTGCTTTTGATGCTGCTCGAAAAGTGAACGTGCGCTGCTCGACTTTTTGACGCCATTTTGTTGCAGTTGCTGCTGTGGTTGTTGTTGCTGCTGCGTCTGCTTTTGCTGTGATGTTGGCAATATTGGTGCGGGGGGTTTGGGTGGTGTGTTTAGTGCGTTCTCCTTGTCTTCGTTGTTGTTGTAATTCTGAAAGGAAAAAATTGATTAGTCAGAGAGTGCACTAAAAATAAAATAATACAAAATGCAGTAAAAAATAAATGCAGATGTAGTATTTTTTCTAAATATTTATCAAATTTAAATAAATATAGAATGTAGTTACAAAAAATGCAAAATGTAGTTACAAAAAATGCAGAATGTAGTTACAAAAAATGCAGAATGTAGTAAAAACAATTGCATATGTAGTAATTATTCAGCATATTTCTGGACATATATTTTAATAGAAAATATGGATATTTTTTAAACAAATTTAAAGTAAGTCTGTACAGAAATTCAGTTGTCGTTGTTTTTCATACAACAAAAAACGAATTTGTTTAAAACAAATACATTTGCAAAAAAAGCATGCTCTTAAACGTATATTACATATGTATTTATTTTAAGTACATTTTTATTTCTTTTTAGTGCAGTTTTTAATGTAGCTCAGCAAAGTTAATATGAGAAAAGAAAACGAAAAACTTACTATTTCTCGCTCATCCAGCAACTCGGCCAACTCCTGTTGCCGCGACACCACAATGCGCACCGTTGCACCCGGCTGCGTTGCGCGCAACACCGACACAACATCCGTCTGCGTCTTGCCGGTCATCGGCAAACCGTCAACCTCGAGCAGGCGATCGCCCGGCTTGAGACGACCATCCTCGATGGCAGCACCACGCGGCAATATATTCTTAATATAAATGGGGCAGTGACCACCGGCCGGATTATCACGCGTTGTCACCGAAAAACCCAAACCATTGGGACCCTTCTTCAGCACAATCTCAATCTTGCGTCCCAACTTGCGAGTGTTGGCCACCTGCAATGAGGTGCCCACCGGTGCTGTTTGCGGTTTACGCGTTGGCGACACTGTAGCGATTTTCGATTCGATGGCCGGTGCAACACGCAACGGCTCAGCTTCAATCATTTCCGTGTATTTTGAGTCACGACGACGTGATTTTACGCCGCCGTTGGCACTCTTTTGATCGCCGCGTATGACGCGCACGCGCAGCTCTGAACATTCGAGCGCACGTCGCAGATGCTCCTGCACCTTGGATTCGGTGAGACCAATTAGTTTGGTGCCGTTGATCTCAAGAATTCGATCGCCACGTCGCAAACGTCCACGTTCTGCGCGACTGCCCGCTTCGACATGCTGCACATGCAGCCCACCGCCATGTTCGTTGTCGGGAATAGCGGTCAGTCCGAGCGGGCTACCGTACTCGTTGATGAGCAACAACATTTCGCCGTCTTTCTCGCGTATCGATTCGTAGGCCTGGCCGAGTGGCTCCTTGCGTTTGCCCGTCTCGCGCGGCAGTGATTTTGTGGTATAGATTTGCGTTGACGGTTGTTGCTGTGACGGATGTTGCGGATGCAACTGCTGCTGCTGTGTGTGATGATGTTGTTGCTGTTGCGCATGATGTTGCTGCTGTTGTTGCTGTTGCGGCTGTTGTTGCTGCAGCTTTTCAGCCGCCTCCATCCATTTATAGCCGTTGCCATCGCCAAGAAACTGCATCGAGAGGCGACCAGAGCGTGCAAATGGCTGCTGTGCGGGCGCTACCAACTGCTGTTGCTGCTGCTGCAACAGCTGATGTTGTTGTAGCGCAACATCATCTTCTTCTTCCCACTGTGGCGTCAGGTACCCGCTCTTCTCGAGCAGCACGCGTTCTGGCGAATCACCGCCTGCGCAATGTGGCGCCGCTGCCGACCAACGTTTGTTGCCGCCCTCTGCTTTAAGTGTTGCCAACAGATTGGGATCGCTGCTGCGACGCACCTGTAGTCCCAGGCCGTTCATGGGACACGAGGTGGTGCTCGTCACCTCAATGTGTGGCGTTGAGTTGTCGGTGCCGCCACCAACGCCGATGCCATTTGTGGGCGCATCTGTGTTTGTGGGATCGCGGAAAATATCGGGCGAACCAGTGCCGACGGAAGAGCTGCCGGAGGCGCCATCACCGCCGCCCTGCGGCACGCCTGGATCGGGTCCAGAATCATCGAAACTAGCGAGTATTTGCTCGCGATCGTCGGCGACATCACGCACGCAGTCGTCCGGGTCTAAGATGCCGGACTGTGTTTGCAGGTGATGGACGGCGACCCAGGAATCGGGTTCCTGAAGAAGAGAAAAATAAAAAACGATTAATAATGAAATAATGGCTGCGGGCATAAAGTACAAATTGTGGTTTCTGTTGTTGTTCTTGTGGATGGTACGTGACGTGATTTGACTGAAAGAAATATTTTAATAGAAGATAAAGAAAGAACTCAAAAGAATATGTCGAAAAGAAGAAGAGGTGAAGAAGACTATAAAGCACAGCGTGTCAAAACGACGAAAATTTGATTTTTGTTGAAAAATTGAATTTTCAGTGATAAATTTAATTTTTAGTGAAAAATTGAATTTTTAGTGAAAATTTTAATTTTTAGTGAAAATTTGAATTTTTAGTGAAAATTTGAATTTTTAGTGAAAATTTGAATTTTTAGTTAAAATTTGAATTTTTAGTGAAAATTTGAATTTTTAGTGAAAAATTAAATTTTAACTGAAAAATTTAATTATTACCGAAAATTTTAATTTTTACTGAAAATTTAAATTTTTACTGAAAATTTAAATTTTTACTGAAAATTTAAATTTTTACTGAAAATTTAAATTTTTACTGAAAATTTAAATTTTTACTGAAAATTTAAATTTTTACTGAAAATTTAAATTTTTACTGAAAATTTAAATTTTTACTGAAAATTTAAATTTTTAATGAAAATTTAAATTTTTACTGAAAAATTAAATTATTATTGACAAATTTAATTTCTACTTAAAAATTTGAATTTTTACAGAAAATTCTCCTTTTTTTCCCACTGTTTGCCGCATCACAAAAGGAAGTCGTCGCCCAGCGGATGCGCATTGAATTAAAAATGCAACGACTTCCGCCAGTCGTCGCCATTTATCGATTCAATCGCAGCCAAGTGTTTATTATGCAATTTAGAAGACCTCGCGGTTCTCTTAAAAGTCGCCAACGGCTTGCAGCAGTTGTCATCATCGTCGTTAATGTCATTTCTTTTATTATATTTGCTGTCATGAGTCACAAAAAAAAAATGTAGTCAATACTGAAAAGCAGCCACCCACCAATCAGCCCACGTGGGTGCAGCGGCGCGGCGGCATTAAAATGCAATCAAATCGTGCGCATGGTCAAGAGGCCAAATAAAGTTAAACAAAGCTTTTTATAACAACAAAAAAATATATATAAAATATAAAAAAAAACAGCAACAAGAAATACTATAATAAAATTGGTCAAAATAAATAAGAAATACCAAAAATAAAAATAAACTGCGCGCCATGAAATTCCACAACGTCAGTCAGACAGCCAACCAGCCAGTGTTGCCACTTGATTGCATCATGATGGCGCGCAGCGAAGCGAGAACATTTACAATAGCAGTAATGAACGGAACAACAGCAACAACAATAGCAACAATACAGTCAAATATTTGCAAAAATAAAAAAAATGTAAAAACAAAATAAAATACAAATATTTTTTAAACAGAATCTAGGTCAAAACAATGAAATCATTTTTGGTTGGTTGGAAATTGATGAATTTCAAGTTATCGAAATGTTACTTAAAATTTAAATTTCATTATATTTTTAAAATTGCTATATTTAAAATCATATTTCATACATTTAAGTATTATTAAATTCAAGTTTTGTACAGAAAATAGTCAAATTAAAACAAACATATTTAATTTCATTACTATTAAATACTTCTATGTTTAAAATAAAATATAAACATACTAAATTTTATTATAAACGCATTTAAATCGTAGCTAACACAATTTCTACTTAAATGCACGTTTAAAATTTCGTTAATAAATTAACTTTTAATTTCGTTAAATAAATACAATACATCTCGTCAGTTAAGCACTTAATTTTTTAAAAAAGAATTCCATTCCAATTTTACAATATATTAAAATATAACGTCGTTGTAAAAACATTTAATTTTCATTTTATATATCAAAAATATGTTTTGTTAACTTCTTGATAACATACTACACTATTTTCAGTCACACATAATTTCTATATAAGTCGATTGAGCTGATTTTAACTGCTAAACAAAATTACAACTGAAATTTCCATCTTTTTTCAGCCAATTTATAAAATATAAATATATAAAACTTTACAAAAAATTTTTCATAATGCAATTTTTCTTTTAATTGACAATGCTAAATTTAATATATCCCATATTTCAAGATATTTTTATTTAACAATTAAAATTTTATAACAAATTTTTATTTTATTTTAGTATTTAAGATTTAATACAACAAAATGATTCTTGACTATCTACAATATACCGTAGTGTAAATTTGTTAATGTTTGCCTTATTTCACATTCGTCCCTGATTGGAATACTATAAAACGTCCCTATTCAGAGGCCATTTGAGTTAATACTGATCAAGGTTGACTAGGACAAGCTAACCAGAGTGGAAATTGGTAAATGTTAGCCATATTTCAGCTGCATCACTGATCTGAAAATACGATATGACATCACAATCAAAGGACACCTGAAATGATGCTGATCTGGGTCGACTAGGGTTATCATAATATCAAATCCACATAAGGGAACGAACAAACCTGATCGAAAGCATATTACATACTATGTAGTGGATACAACAATAAAATATATTTATTCCATTTTAATGTTTAATTAGTATATATTATTTATAAACATGTTCTTCATTCAATACTTGCAACTAATATAGAACATAATACATTTAATAATTCGCCACTATTATGCCACCTAATAGCAACAAAATAAACTCCGTTCATTATTGTATCTGTTCCATTATCAAAATGTATGACTTATATATCACAACATTTTGACTTATTACTGCGTATGTTCTAAGACATGTACTAGCCACCACTTTGGAACTAAAGAACACTGGTTTGCAACACTGGTGGCACACATATGGCACAAGAGTTTGTTCCAATTGTCGAGCCGTGGTTGCTTGGAATGGGTGATCCTTAGAACAATTTTTTACTCGTAACTTATATATCACAGCATTGTGACTTATTACTGCGTATGTTCCAACACATGTTCTAGCCACCGCTTAGGAACTAAAGAACACTGATTTGCAACACTGGTGGCACACATATGGCACAACAGTTTATTCCAATTGTCGAGCCGTGTTTACTTGGAATAGGTGACTCATAGAACAATTTTTTACTCGTTTTAAAGATTAGTGATATGTATTATTTTAAAAATTAGTTATTTAAATAGAAAAGTCGGAATGTCTATAGTGGAAACAGAATTTTCTTATCATTGGAAACAAATATTGAACATCTGAAATATTCGAGATTTCAAGATATTTTTGTAAACCAATATTTGAAATATTGAAAATGGAGTTGCTGAATTGAATTGATGACTACAAAAAAGATGTTATATTGTAGCAGTAAAAATCATCAACTACTACACATGCAAAGTTTGAATTATATATTTACAAAAATTTTGGTATGTCTGATAATTTCTGATCGATGAGTTAAATATTTGTAACAGATGTTGTGAAAATATGAATCTATCAATTTTAAAAATATTTTAATAATTTTTATGATATGAATCAACAACTTGATATTTTAGTTTTTGATAAAAAATGATTTTGTGATTTTTACTTCAACAACGACGATATGTTTGATATTCGCTATGTATTTCTTTCTATTTTATGTATTTTTATTTTTTCACAAATTCATTCATAAGTTTCTACATGCCAGTTAAATAATAAATAATTTTAAAATAAACAAAGATAGTAATAAAAACTATTATTCAAATTAAAGAAAAAAAAAAATCGGAAGCACGCCCACGGCTGAATTCAACTAATTTGGTCAATATGCAAATTGCCAACAACGCATTTCACACCAATAACAAAACAAACAAAAAAATTAAATAAATTTATGCAGTTGAAACGTGATTAATTAATTATATGCTTGAGATTATTTTCAACAGCTGCATATTTTTCAATATCAAAGTGATCAAATGTATATTTGGTACAGATAGAAAAATTTGTTTGGAACTAAGAAAAGTTATTTGTAATAAACAATTTGACACTGTTGAAAAATAATTTTAATAAATGGTAAGAAACTAAGTATATTCGATTGTCAGAGTTAAGTTATCACAAACACTAAACAAATTGTTTAAAACAACCAACTGTTGCAACAATTATATAACCTGTTTGCAGCAAACATATTATGATTGCAATTAATAAAATGCATGCACAGAACTAAGTGTCACAATAATTTACATGTTTTTCGAATTATATTATTATATAATGATTACTATAATAATGTTAAACATTAGGAAATGTGTGTAATTAGTTTGCAAACATATTTATGATTGATATTTCTGATTGATGTGATTATTACGTCGTTGTAGAAATAAAGCTTGTCTCAACTATATATTTAAATTTTGAATAATTGATTTTAATATTGTATTACAAACATCTTACTTTCTCTGAAAATTTATAATTGAAGTATTTCATATTTGTACCAAAGGATAAAAAAATGTGTATGTTTCAAATAACATCAGATTTATCAATTGTTTTAAAAATAACTCTCCGATTTGTGGGTAGATCCCTGAGAAACTTTTGGAGTCTGTCACATAAAAAATGATGATTTTATTACCTTGAGAATACACGAAAACGGCGATGCTGGTCGTTTGGGTAAAGTCAACGAATAGGACTTTTGTAGATACGTATGCGTGATGCCCTCATGTTTCGCAGATACTTTGTACGTGTGACGCCAGCCAAAAATACCGGTCAATTTATTGGCCAAGGCTGGACACTTTGGTGGTAAATCGAACATGTTGTTGTTAATAGTATGAAGCGCGGGTGTTTTTCGTTGATGAAAATTAATTTTCTTTGGTTTTTAGACACTTGTTAATGATTAATAATACTTTGGTTTAGATTTCGTTTAATTTTCTGCGACGTTTACATTTTGTTGAACTAAATTATTTTATATTTGAGCTAAAAGTAATTTTATACAAAATATATTATTTATTTTCATAAAATTATTCTATTTACTTTTTATTTTATTTTTAAATTTTTATTTCATACTTTTGTATAGGATTTTTTATTAATCAATTTTTGTATACATTTTGAAAATTATTTTATTGCTGTTTGTACACATTTTTCATTCACTTTCACCGATTTTTTAAAATTTTAATACAACCTACTAAAAGAGTGTAAAATTTATTGAATGTATTCCATGTTTTTATGAAATTAGAACTAAAGTCGTTTTCAATATTTTTAACGGAAATGAGTCTCATTTCATTGGCAACGCACAAAATACCTTTGTGACGCAATCTTTGTATTTTTTATTTTTATTAAATGTTATCAGTTGAAATGCAAGCTGCCAACGAGGTTCTTATCATTTAGTAGAAAGAAGTACAAAAAAACCTAGAAAAATACCTGCCTTAAAGTGTTATCAGCACTTTCAACGGCTGACTTTTACTTTTTATCAAGTAACTACACGTAGAAAAAAAAATGCTGTAAGCTCAACAATAGCACACCAATTAATTTGTTAGTATATAAAAACAAAAAATTGTTTATAAACTGAAAAATAATTTAATAGTATTCTGTATTTTTCAATTGTACTTTATAGTATTGAATGAAATTAAGCGTTTAATAGAATAAATTAACTCAGTAAAAGCTATCGATTTAATATGCAAATAACTATTAATTTTATAGTATTTTTTTTTTGACTCAGTGTACCTTTAATAACAAAGTTAAATTTTTCAACGGTGAATAAAATTTGTTTATAATATCATCATATATTTATTGCACTAAAAACTCCTACCTACATCGATCGTGTTTATATTGAAAGTGGAAGGGGGGCAGTAATGAGTCGGCGGAAGAGGTCTCTTTGGTCTCAGTCTCAAGTGGTCAAGTTCACTAATTATGTGATTTATTTGTGTATTTAATTGACGTAAAACACATTAATTGTTGGGTAGCAAAATTTACTGAATTAAAGAAAAACAATTGGAATTTCTTATCAGTATTGTTGTTAATACAAGCTAATGAGGTAAGCTTACAGTACACTCAGAAAACGCAAATACAATAGTATGACTTTTAAGTTTATAGTAGATAAAACTATAGCATTTTTATTATATGTAAATGAGTCTAATAATACTATAAAATCAAAAGTATTATATAGTATTTTATTGCAGAGGATTTTTCTATTAAATCAATACCGATTTCATTACATGCAAATAATTGTATATAGTAATATAAATAATAGTATATATTGTATTGTACAGCATTGTATTTTTAAATCATGTATCATGTAAATGAGTCGAATGATACTATAAACTCAATAGTATTATATAGTATTGTATTTCAGAGGACTTTTCTATTAAATCTACAGCGTTTTTATTTCATGTAAATGAGTCTAATGATACAATAAAATCAAAAGTATTATATAGTATGGTATTGCAGATGATTTTTCTATTAAATCTACAGCGTTTTTATTTCATGTAAATGAGTCGAATGATACTATAAAATCAATAGTATTATATAGTATTGTATTGCAGCTAATTTTTCTATAATATCTATACCGTTTTTATTTCATTTAAATGAGTCTAATGATACAATAAAATCAAAAGTATTATATAGTATTGCATTGCATAGGATTTTTCCATTAAATCAATACCGATTTCTTTACATGTAAATAATTGTAATGACTATAAAAATAATAGTATATATTGTATTGTATAGCATTGTATTTTTAAATTGTGTATCATGTAAATGAGTCTAATGATACTATAAAATCAATAGTATTATAAGTATTGCATTGCAGAGGATTTTTTTATTAAATCTACAGCGTTTTTATTTAAGTCCGTGAAGATAAATACGTATTTAATTTAGCAGAGACTCAAACCAAAATGTTTAACAGAGCATTTACAGACCGTTAACAGAGGCGGGTCAATGGGTATAATTCATCAATCGGTGCATCTAAATGGGCACGGTCAAGTCGGGGATGATTGTGTACTAACCGAACCTAATACGTTGGATAGCTAATGGATAGAGCTTTCCAAAAATATATGCCAATAGTTTGGATTGGTCTTCCTAACATTTTTAATTATTTTTTGAAAATGGGTCATATTTTGTAGAAAAAGTGGTCATGATGAAGTGGCCACTGTCCATGTGGGAATAACTGTGTACTAACCGAACCTAGTACGTTGGATAGGCAATGGATAAGGCTTTCCAAAATTGTATGCCAAAAATTTTGATATATCGATTTGGTATTTTTGATAGTTTTTCAAATTTAATTGTTTTCAATATGAAATGCATATTCTCAATTAGAGTTAAATACGTTTTTTTGCCTCTGTTAAAGTCAAATACGTTTTTTGCTGTTAAATTTGAACTTTTACATTTTGCGCCTGAACACACATTTTTAAAGTGGCCACTGTCCAGGTGGGGATGACTGTGTACTAACCGAACCTAATACTTTGGATAGCTAATGGATTAAGCTTTCCAAAACTATATGCCAGTAGTTTGGGTCGATCTTCCTAACATTTTTAATTATTTTTTGAAAATGGGTCATATTTTGTAGAAAAAGTGGTCATGATGAAGTGGCCACTGTCCATGTGGGAATAACTGTGTACTAACCGAACCTAGTACGTTGGATAGGCAATGGATAAGGCTTTCCAAAATTGTATGCCAAAAATTTTGATATATCGATTTGGTATTTTTGATAGTTTTTCAAATTTAATTGTTTTCAATATGAAATGCATATTCTCAATTAGAGTTAAATACGTTTTTTTGCCTCTGTTAAAGTCAAATACGTTTTTTGCTGTTAAATTTGAACTTTTACATTTTGCGCCTGAACACACATTTTTAAAGTGGCCACTGTCCAGGTGGGGATGACTGTGTACTAACCGAACCTAATACTTTGGATAGCTAATGGATTAAGCTTTCCAAAACTATATGCCAGTAGTTTGGGTCGATCTTCCTAACATTTTTAATTATTTTTTGAAAATGGGTCATATTTTGTAGAAAAAGTGGTCATGATGAAGTGGCCACTGTCCAGGTGGGGATGACTGTGTACTAACCGAACCTAATACGTTGGATAGCTAATGGATAGAGCTTTCCAAAAATATATGCCAATAGTTTGGATAGGTCTTCCTAACATTTTTAATTATTTTTTGAAAATGGGTCATATTTTGTAGAAAAAGTGGTCATGATGAAGTGGCCACTGTCCATGTGGGAATAACTGTGTACTAACCGAACCTAGTACGTTGGATAGGCAATGGATAAGGCTTTCCAAAACTGTATGCCAAAAATTTTGTTATATCGATTTGGTATTTTTGATAGTTTTTCAAATCTAATTCTTTTCAATATGAAATGAATACTCTCAATTAGAGTTAAATACGTTTTTTTGCCTCTGTTAAAGTCAAATACGTTTTTTTCTGTTAAATTTGCGTTCGGATTCGGCAATAAACTGTAGGTCCCACCACTTTGAGTACAAATATAACACGCACAGCTCAAAATGGTGAGAGAGCTCGGCCGAAGTTCTATACAGGACTGTAGCGCCAAACTATTATTATTTAATACTATAAAATAAATAGAACTCATCATCACATTACCAAATATAATCAAACAGCCGACATAATAAAATTTCCCAATTGGGCAAAATTCCACAGATAACTCAGTCAAACCATAAATAGAACTGCAAATAAAAATAAAAAATAACAAAAAAAAAAAACCATTAACAATACAAGGTGTCTTGTAACAAAAACCCAAAAATGAGACTGACATTAACGATAAACGTTAAAAGAATTGTTCGTTAAATTGTATTAAACGATGTTGTGGGGCTGATGATAAAATGATTAATAAACTACGCCAATTAATATGGCTTAAGTAATGCATGTCGAACGAGAACTGGTTAAAATGACTGCAACAGATTTTTTATCAATGGCCTAGATAAGAAATGAGTGAATAACAGAGTTGTCAGTGTTGCCAGCCACAACCAAAGTGTTCTGATTCTTTCGTTGAGTGTTGCAACAATCAGGTTCTTTTTATTACTTGATGATTATATTTTAATTTTATACCATGATGTTGCAAAATAATATTGGCTACTACACGTAATAGTTAATTATAAAATTAAATACTGCATTAATTATTTCTAATAAAAAAATGGGAAAAAATGCAAAAAAAATTAAGCCGGTTTTATTGTTATTAGCTCTAGTAATTATTGAAATTCTTAATCAATATTTATTTAGCTAAGGTATTTAAATACAAGTTGTTTGCTGAATAATTAGAGATGAAATTAGCGCGTTTTTCTTTTTTTGTTCATAACGTTACGGGTATCGTTCTAATTGTGATTACAGAGTTCAATTCATATTCAATTTTATTATCCAGCTATTGATTTGATAATTTTTCTGCACACAGAATAGAGATTTGTTGCGCCAACCAACTTATTCGGTTCTCTCAACCGCTTAGTCGGTTGTTATTGTCAAAATAATAACAGTTATAGTTCGTTGTTCAACCAATTTATAACATTTTCAGAACAATTTAGTACAGATTTAGAACCATTAGGAGTGTGTATAGACTAATATTTCATGTCTATAGGCTAATATGGCAGTTCCGCCAGCAAATTTGTACATCTACTCATTCTTCCAACCTCATGCCAAAAGAGTATTTTTCTGTGTGTGCGTAATTTGGGGTTGCCGTTTGTTTGACCATATCTGGGTTAGTCGAAATTGGCAGTCACATTTATAAAATTCGAGGTTTTACAAAGAAAATAAAATATATATTTAATATATATTTAAAAAGATATAGACTTGATGAATTTTGGTAACATTTTTATCTTAAAGTGACTTTTCTATTTTTATATTAACATCATCTACTCTCTGTCTTTTTTTGAAATGAGGTTGGAAGAACGAAAAAGTTAGTTGTAACAACCAATTTCATTCGGTTAAAACGACTTTTTAACAAATTTTTTTGTTGCTTATACAGCCAAAGAACATTCGAAATTGTTCTCAAACTGTTTGGAATTGTTCTCAAACTGTTCGAAATTGGTTGTAGTCAAAACTAAATTTTTTTCTGTTTTTACTTTAACAACCCACTAAGCTGTTCAGACAACCGAATAAGTTGGTTGAACAAGAGAGTTGGTTGGCGCAACAAATCTCTATTCTGTTTGAACCATTTTCTAATTTGTTGTATATAGTGTTCGCTTGAGAAAACTATCTTTTTTGTACTTAGTGAAATGTTGCTCATGAAATATAAAATGGGTGTTCTCAAAAAAACACTTCATATCCCGACTACTTATCGAAAATAAAGAGTATTAAACAATATAGTTGTTGAAATTTGACTGCAGACGGGTTTTTGTTTGAGATCAGCGATTGTGAATTATGAAATATCGTTATTAAATCGTTATAAAATGAATTTATTAAAATTTGTATTTGCGGAAAAATATGACTACTTAAGTTAAACATTCTAGAGCATTTTGAGCTGAGTTTGTCTTCGGTTTTTTCTCAAGAGTAAAATCGACCTATATATTAATGTTTTATATTCACAGTTTATAAAGTAAATTTTAGGTTCTCCGCAACAAAAATAAAATAATATAAAAATTAAAAAAAAAAACCTACACATATTTCTAAATTATTTCGATACTTTTTGCTATTTAAAACAAAAATTAAAAATTTAATAAAAAAAACAAAAATTGTAAACAAAAACGTTGTACAAAAATCAGAAACAAACCGATATCCAAAAAACGATATAAATGATTTAGGTTCAGTTCTCCAGTTAAGGTTTAAACTTAGGTTTAAGATTTTTCACAATTATAAAACATCCATAGTTCCTAATCAAATCGGTCGAACATCGTTGAATTTTACCGACAGAAAGAGAATCAGTAGTCAGTTAATATGACATTTTAAATATATGTGTTATGCTGACTATAGACGAAATTACATCTAGTTTAACTAAGTTTAATTTGAAAATGTGACTTAAAATCCGGCCGTTAGAGTTTAAACCTGAATTTAATTGTTTGAATAATAGTTGAACAGTCATGAAAATTAAATAATAGCATTGATAAAACTTAAACTCTTAATTTAAAAATACATTAAGTATATTTAAAGGGTTTTTCAAATGGGACGCTACAAAAGTAGAGCGACAGGGACAGCAAACGACGCCATATTTCTTGCCGCTCGACATTTCTCTTCAGTAAGGTTTGCCATTTCATGATGGAAAGATATACGAATTCGAATTTCGGTAGTAAATTTTAATAATTTCGACTTGTTGTTGGCTCGTATATCTTTCCATCATGATATGGCAAACCTTACTGAAGAGAAATGTCAAAAGAGCGGCAAGAAATATGGCGTCGTTTGCTGTCCCTGTCGCTTTACTTTTGTAGCGTCCCTGTTGAAAAACCCTTAAAAAAAACTTTTGTAGCGCTCTTATTGAAAAACCCGGTATAACTTTCGAATGTAACTTTTGGACGGATTTTGACAGGGTAAAATGATCAGTTTTCGATCATGATCCCATTACAATTTATCGAAATCAATGACAACTTTTAAAAAACAATAAAAACCAAAAATAAAAAAAAAACAATTATATAAAAGAAATATATTTAAAAACTAAAACTAGTATAAAAAAATAGAACAAAACCTAAAAAATAAAAATAGAACAAAATCTAAAAAATAAAAAGTTGAAACAACAGATTTTTTGTTTGCTGAAGTGTCGACTGACTATTTCCTGTTGCAATTTAATACCATAGTATAAATGATTGTTTTTCTTTTTTTTAATTATACAACAAACAAATAAAATAATATATAGCAGAAGATTTTTCATGCTGCAGCTACCAATGTAGCTGTGAGATAAACCCACAAAAGTATCACATTACAATTTATTAAACAAAGTGTTGAATGCATTTGTTTTTGTAAAAGTCGGAAAAAAATTGTTAAATCAGTATTAAAAAAATATATATTTTTTTATAAGGAAAAAAGGGCATGCAAAAAAGATACATTTGTATCTACAAAACAAAAAGTATTTGAATTGAAGCATTACTAAAACTATTTTATATGCCATATTATAATTAAAAACTAAAAATTGTTTAGCTTCATAAAAACAAAGAAACAAATGCGTATATATATAGAGATACATTTGCGTATACTTCAACAGATACATTTGGCGTATTTAGCAAAAGATACAATTATTGCAAATTAATTGTAAAATTAAACAGCTTTTTTATATGCAAACATTATAAAAAAAACAACAAACAATGTTTACTAGAATATATATATAAATAAATTGAACTAGTAAAAAATAGTTACATTTAGCATTGTATCTAGATACAGTATCTGTGCATAGCACAAGCAAGCGCGCGCATCGACTGACATTAAAACACATTTAACAGCTTAAAATGCCTGCTTATAGACTGCGTTAAATAGAAAAATCTGGAAAATTCATTATAATAAGTAAAAAAAAAAATAGAAATAAAAACAGACAAAATTTAAAAAAAAAACTCAGTCACTGAGTTGAGTCAGTTATTCTGTCAATGTTTTGCATGACTGAAGCTCGACAAACTGCAAAGAAATGAAAAAAAGACAGGTAGGTTAGATAGGTAGATCGGCAACCAGAGAACAGAGGCATGAACAGCTGAGTAGACAGACAAACAGACAGCAAGTCAGATAGACATATATACATGCCGAGAGACAGACAGACAGCCAGTCAGCTGAAGAGAAAGAACAAATACAGGTGCGACTAACTGCGGCAACAGGTTCTATCTAACGTGTGAACGAGAATTTTATTTTTTTGCAATTATTTAACTATTAAAATAAATTAACAAATGAAATTACAAACAAAAAGCTAAACATAAAACTAACTATTACAAGTTAAATATAAGTCAAGCTGTAAATAAAAACAAGTTTAATTGAAAATGACATTAATAGTTGCATAAATAAAATAAAATATTTATCTAAAACATAAAACAATAGTTGCAGACGTACAACAAAACTAGTTGGAGAGTGCAATTAATATGATATAATTAAAAATAAATAATCGTATTATTACAATCTAAAGAATTATTCTGCATGCGCACACAAGATTTATTTTAATTTGCATAGATATTAAATTTAATTTGCAAAGATTTTGTCGTTTTCTTTGTCACAAGACATTCTTAGTGTCAGCAACTGCATTCTTTAGATGTTGCTGGCTGATTGATGTCTTTGTGAATACACAGAAAAAAATATTATTTTACCAACTCTATAAAGACATTTTTTTATTCATTCGCTACAAAGTATTTAAAACAAAAATGTTTAAATTCGTGCATTCTTTTTAACAAAACAGAAAATAAAAAATATAATAAAGGGATTTATTTGATTTCGTATTTGCTGCATATTAGCGTATTTCGTAAACAAAATTATTTATATTTTATTTATTTTATTTCGTAATCACTGGCTTTTATGATATTTGGTCAAATTGATTAATCAATTATACAATGACAGAGCAATATGTTGTTCGCGATTTACGCATTAATAAAAATTGTCATTGAAATTGAAAAATACGAGCAATGTTGATTATTTCTCGTATCATTCTTTACGAAATATATTTTTTTTTTAATTTACTTTATGACTTTACAATAGACGCTTTTAATAATTTATTTTATGGATTTACGAATTAAGCATTACATAATATACTTTACGAAAAATGCTTTATAAAAAACATTAAAAAAACATTTTATAAACCACTACGCTTTACGATAAATACGAAAAATACGCTTTACGAAAAATGCTTTAGAAAATGAAAATGATAAAATATATTTCACGAAAAATGCTTTAGGACCTACGTTTTACGAAATACAAATGGCGGAATATCCTTTACGAAAAATGTTTTAGGAAACGAATTACTAAATGCGATTTACGGAATGCGATTTACGAAAATGTTTTACGAAAAATTCATTAAGAAATAGCTTTGAGAAATACGTCTTACTAAAAACGCTTGATGAAAAATGTTTTATGAAATATTCTTAACGATAAATGCTTTAGGAACTACACTTAAAGAAACACATAAAGAAACACACTTTACGAAATACAAATGACGAAATATGCTTTACTAAAAATTCTTTACAAAAAAAAAACGTTAAAAAAAACGAATTGCGAAATATGCATTACGAAATGAACTTTACGAAAAATGTTTTACGAAAAACCTTTTAAGAACAATGCTTTCGGAAACACGAATGACGAAATATGCTTTAGGAACTACGCTTTATGAAATACACTTTACGAAATACGAATTACGAAATACAAATGACGAAATATGCTTTACGAAAAAATCTTTAGAAAAAACGTAGATAAAACGAATTGCGAAATATGCGTTACGAAAATGCACTTTACGAAATACGCTTTACGAAAAACGCTTTAAGAGCAATGCTTTCGGAAATACGAATTACGAAAAACCCTTTACGAAAAACGCTTTAAGAAAAATACATTTTAAAAAAAGAATTACGAAATATGCGTTACGAAATGCGCTTTACGCAATATGCTTTACTAAATACGTTCTATGAAAAATCCTGATTTATGTAAAAAGCTGTAGGAAAATGCTTTACGAAATATATTTAGAAAAAAAAGAATAGCTTTCGAAATATGCTTTAGTAAATACGCTTTACGAACTACACTTTACGAAATACGACTTAGGAAAAAGGCTTTTAGTGCTATGCTTTACGAAATACGCCCCTCGAAAAAATCTTTTCGTAAAATCCTTTACAAAAAATGCTTTAAGAAATACACTTTACGAAATACATCATACAAAATGAAATACGACATGAAATTTTTTGTGGTCATATTTAAAAACCTAGACTTTTTTTTATATAAATAACTCTTTTTTTTTGTAAAATTATAACAAATGAAAAATATATTAATCTATAGAAGATGATATCATTACAAATCATTAAGATAACGTTTGGGTAAAAATATTATAAATCTTAAATATATTTTATAATAAATTTTTCTCTGTGTAATTCTTACAGAGTTTGGTGAAGACTATAATCTGACTCAGCACCATACTATCAAGAATTGGGTTATGTCTTCTATACGTTCTGTCTCTTATTGTACGCCAAGATTCGATTACCGTCGAAGAGATTGACTGACGACTATAAGGTTAACGAGCACGCCAAGCCTCTTTTTTTTAAGGAATTCCTAACTTTAATCGACGCTATTATAAGTTTCGCTGCAAAAATATGCAGTTTCTCCATTTATTTTTTATAAATTTCAATTGAAAAATAGAATTTTAAAGTATATATAAATGGAATGAATTAAATTGAATAAAATAGATGTTGGGGAAAAATATAAGAAAGAGCCATCTAACATGGGCCAAGCTTAATTTTCTAATAATTGTGAATAATATAATCAGGGTTATTATAATATATTCATGTAAAGGCACTTTGTAACAAAAAATTGCAACATTAAGAACATGCTTTTCAATGAACTCTATGCATTTTATAATTAAAAATTAAAAGGAACACGCAAAAATTATGCGCCATGATGAAAAATAGAAGACCCTATTAAACCTAATGCAAAATATTTCTGGAAAATGAATTAAAAGTAGAAAAAATAATAACAACAATAATAAGAACCAAAGCAACACCAAACAAGACATAATGAGATTTAGGTACCTTATGATGCTTGAAGGCATTTCTAGAATTACAATATACAATGAGGAAAACAATTGTGAATTATCGTGAAAAAGTGCAACACATGCAATGCGTGCAAAGTAAAGAATGTTAATAAAAAAATGAAAAAATAAGCAAAAGAAAATGCTAATTATTTATAGTTTATTTTAATCATATTTAATGAGCAACATGCAGAGTCTATAGTGTGAAAGCAGGCAGTAGACTCAAACATAGACCTTTCTATACATTTTCTGTAAATTTGTTTGTTGTACCACTCACTATTAATTTCCATGCATTCCTGACAATCAGCACAAGTTCAGATTTTTTGTGGCACAAAACACAGAAAAAAATATTACATCGTATTTTCATAAGATTTTTGTTTAAAAAAATTCGAACAATAAATTTATCATAATTATGAATAATTTATAATATTAATATATAATGCTGATATATTATGAATAATTCATAATATTAATGAATAATTCAGAATTACTAATGAATAATACATAATACTAATGAATAATACATAATACTAATGAATAATACATAATACTAATGAATAATACAAAATACTAATGAATAATACATAATGAATAATACATAATACTAATGAATAATACATAATACTAATGAATAATACATAAGACTAATGAATAATACAAAGAACTAATGAAAAATACATAATACTAATGAATGATACATTATACTAATGAAAAAAATCATAATACTATTGAATATTTCCCAACAATAATAATGTTTAATTCATAATAATAATGAATAATTCATAATACTAATGAATAAAACATAATAATAATGAATTATTGATGAATACTAATGAATTATTCGTGAATAATTTATAATATTAATACATAATGCTGATATATTATGAATAATTCATAATATTAATGAATAATTCAGAATTACTAATGAATTATACATAATACTAATGAATAATACATAATACTAATGAATAATACATAATACTAATGAATAATACAAAATTCTAATGAATAATACATAATACTAATAATACATAATACTAATGAATAATACATAATACTAATGAATAATACATAAGACTAATGAATAATACAAAGAACTAATGAAAAATACATAATACTAATGAATGATACATTATACTAATGAAAAAATCATAATACTATTGAATATTTCTCAACAATAATAATGTTTAATTCATAATAATAATGAATAATTCATAATACTAATGAATAAATCATAATAATAATGAATTATTGAAAATACTAATGAATTATTCATAATACCAATGAATAATTCATAATACGAATAAATCATTCGTAATATTAATGAATAATTAAAAAATAATATTGCATAATTCATAATACTAACGAATACATAGTACATAGTATGAATAATTTATAATACTAATGAATTTGGAGAGCTCGGCCTAAGTTCTTCCAGGACTGTAGCGCCAAACTACTATAATTATTAATGATTAATTTAGAAAACAAAATAACAATTTATATTACAAATTAAAAATTCATAATATTAATGAATAATGCATAAAATTAATTAATTATTAATGCTGCATAAAACTAATCGTAATACAAATGATTAATTTTAAATAACTTTGAATTAATCATAATGAATAATTCACAATTCTAATGAATAATTTATAATATTAATGAATAATACTGAATAATAATTCATAATACTAATGAATAATTTTTAATACTACTGAAAAATCATTTACTATTTACTAGATATATAATTAATTATAGTAATGAAAAGTTGTAAACTAATAAATAATTAATTTGAGTTATTCATAATATTAATAAATAATTCATTATACTAATGAATTATTCATAATACAAATGAATTATACATAATTTTAATGAATAATTAATTCATAATATAAATTCATTTTATTCATAATAGCTATGAATATTTGAAAATAATAATAAATTATTTATAAATCCGGCAAATGTTACATCAATTCCATTTAGTATTTTGTAAAATTCTGTAAATACCGCTAATTTTTCTATTTCTTTAAACGTAGTGTAAGCTTTTTTACCGTTACGTGTTTAACAAATTCTATGCGTGTTATTCTCGGTAACTATGTAATTTTCTGTGTAAAATTACAATGCAATGAATGCATATTTTGCAGCAAAAGTGGGCAAACAATTTAGCTACATGTAGAAAACTTGGCAAAGAAATTGAAAAAAAAAACTTCTCAAAGAATTCTACATAGTTTAGGCAGTTAATCTACCTCTGTGTGTTGTGAATGTTTAGATGAATGGATGTAATGTACCTTAAGGCTTTACTAAAGCAGTGTGAAATAAAAATGCAACAAATACTTCTAGGTAACCTACAATTTAATAAAGTAGTTTTTCTTCGTTTTGCCACGTAACTAATGGGTTTGAAAAATTTGCCAATTAAAATGTAATCTTTTGCAATACGTTTTACATTCACTATACGAGAAGTTTCCAAGCAAAATTTTATAGGCATAATTACAGCACTACAAAACGAAGAACTAAGAAAATGTTTACTATAAACCTCTCATACATAATTCGTATATAATTCATAGGTGCTGATTTTTTATCAATTTTTTTTTATTTTTAAGGGAAATTGCTTTCTAAATTTAGGATTCTTTTCAGTTCAATATTTTTATTTTAAATATAAAAACTAAAGTTATAAAGAAAAATATTCCATATTTGTGTAGTAAACACTTCAAACTAACATTCAAAATAACTACTTTCTGATCGAATCGAAATTATGTTTGGAAATAAATTTTCCTTCAGTCAGAAATATTTTGTATGGGAGATTAAATTCTTGGGTATGACTGATAGGTAGTCATCAATTGTCCTACGTTAAAAGTTAATATTTTTGTTATCCGTTTGTAACACTCAGTAGAACGTGATTTGGATATAGATATATAATAGATTTATCTGTCCTACTGTATATTGAAATCAAGATTATTAAAAAACTAAAAGAGCTTAGTCAATGAAACTCAGAATTTAAATAGATCGAAAACCTATGGTGATTGAGATTAAAAATCAGACTGATTGAACTCTGATATACCACATATATCTATAGAACACTTTATCGACCCATTTTGACATTGCCTTTTCGGATTTTTTGTTATGTTTTAAATCTGGAGAGTCTAGACATAATATCTATTTTATTTATAAATAATATTTTGTAAATTTTCACATAAACTCTGATGCATACAAATATTATTTATATTAGATAATTTCTGATAACAAACAATATAAAGCATGCTCGTTAAAAATATATCTCAAATTAAAAAAGATAATATTTGCACAATGGCGGCCAAGCCAGCAAGCATACAATAATAATAACTACGTGAAAATATTTATATTTGCAATTAGCAATAAATGAAGAAACATATGATAAATAAATCTCTGGTTAAACGACGTTGCAATTTCAAGGAAAATAAACAGCAAATAATAAAAAAATAAAACAGAAATTTAAAACTTCAGATTAAAGCAGCAACATTTTGTTTTAAAAGATTAATAAAATCAAATACAACTAAAAACTAAAAATAAACAGGAAAATGCGGTTGCAAAATGACAAAACGTGCAGTTGACAGATATCGATTGAAATGCGATAGATACACATATGGTGATAAAAGATACTTTTGTATCTGCAGCAAGAGATGCGGATCTGTAATAGCGCGCAGCAAGCTTTCTAGTTTTTATTTTATTTTTTATTTCTAGCGGCAGTTTGTACAATGTCAAGTGAATACAGAAATCTTTACCTTTTCTGTGCACTGACTGTGAATGGTATTAAAAATGCAACTACTATGGCAGCAGGCCTATCTCTGCGATACAATTGACTACTTTGGACAAAGACGACTTTTTACTGTAATGGACACAGCTTTTTCTTTTATCTTATTTTATATGATTTGCTGCAAAAACTAAAACTAACTTTATGGCAAATTGTAGAAAACACGTACAAGGTACTAAGCAAGTAGCAAAGTATCTTCTAGATACAAGCAACATCTTGAATTGAGGTGAGTTCGAAAAAGAGACAAAAAAAAAATTAATAAATTCGCATAACGTTTATAACGCTATTAAAAATGTCAACAACTAACATTTGCTGTTTGTAAACAAACCGAACGTCACAAAAAAAAAAAACTAAAACTAAAAACGTGGCCAAGATGAAACTTACGAAAGTATCTACGACTGACTGGCTTCAGCAGTTTTCATGGTCATAATTTTGTAGCTTAAGATGTGATTTTAAGTGAAAATAAAACGTGGAAAAACGTTTTAAACGTAGGTTTTACTTTTTTTATAATGCTTCAATAAAATAATATATATATATGCTAATGCATGATCTGGCAACGCTGATCAAGTGCAAACAATATTTGTGTTTACTAATAGCACGTTTGGCGTATGCTAGACATTGAAAAACGTTTTAGGTAATGCAAAAAAAAGGTTTTGGTTTAGATGGTAAAGGGTATTAAATGCTATAAAAAGGTTTTGGAATCAGTTAAAAAGGTTTTTAAATAAGATAAAAGTGTTTTTAATTACATAAAATCGATTTTCAAATATGAACATGTTTTTTTTTAAGTTATTTAACATTAATTTTTTATTTATTTATTTTAAATTTTTTATTTATTTAATCATTATTAGTTTTTTTTCTATTTTTTCGTCATCTGTCCTTTGCTTGGAATCCTTTTAAGTTCCTGACCAATCAATAACCCGTTTCTAGAAGCAGCCATGAGCTCCCAACATTACTAATATTCATTATTTGTCTTTTAAACAAAAATGGGTCTGAAAAAGGACCTACATATTATATTACGAGCATTCGTTTGAGTGTTACAGTTTTAAATGTTACAGTTTGCATTTAACAGTTTGAGAAGTTTGCTCATAGAATCTTACAGTTTGAAAATGCCTGAACATTGATCCCAGAAATATGCAACATTTTAAGTGAATTCAATTTTTGAATAGTTTTTCGAATTTTATATTCTGTCCTTTGCTTGGAATACTCTTATGTTCCTAACCCGTTACTAGAAGCAACCATTAGCTACCAACATTACTAATAATTTTTATTTGACTTTTATACGAAGAAAATGGGTCTGAAAAAGAACCCGGAGATTATATTACGAGCATTCGTTTGAGTGTTACAGTTTTAAATGTTACAGTTTGCATTTAACAGTTTGAGAATTTTGCTAATAGAATCTTACAGTTTGAAAATGCCTGAAAATTGCTCCCAGCAGTAAGCAACATTTTTGTGAATTTTATTTTTTCAATAGTTTTTCGAATTTTATGTTCTGTCCTTTGCTTGGAATTCTCTTATGTTTCAAACAACATTACTAATATTTATTATTTGACTTTTAAACAAAAATGTATCTGAAAAAGAACCTGCAGATGACATTACGAGCATTCGTTGAGTTTTAAATGTTACAGTTTGCATTTAACAGTTTGAGAATTTTGCTCATAGAATCTTACAGTTTGAAAATGCCTGAAAATTGCTTCCAGGAGTATGCAACATTTGAAATGAGTTTATTATTTTAATAGTTTATGTTTAATAAAAATTTTATATGCTTTTCTCGTAAAGGTATATTGACACACATTGAGGGAGGACAAGTGAACCTTCGTTCAAAATAAATAATTTATGTTTTACAGCAAACATGTGAACATTTGCGAGTAAAGTTGGAGCACGTTTCCAAAGAAATTCTTTTGCAGCAAACGATCTGTAAATGGTTTTTTTTTTGTATTTTCATGTAATATTTCGTAAAAGTTGTAGTCGAAATAAAAATACACGACAAACGACAATACACAATTATTGCATAAGTCGCAATTTTTAGCATATTTTTTTTTAAATAAAATAAAAAATAAATAAAAAAACAAAAGATAATTTTAAACATATTAAAATACTAAATTATATAACTAACAAATAAAAAAAATAAAAATAATCCAAATTTAAATAAATAAATTTTGTATAAGAAATAAAAAATAATATATTATTTAACACATTTAAAAATAACAAAAACATTAAAAATAATTAAAAAATTAAAAACCAAAAAAAAACAAATAGTAAAAATTAAGTTATAAAAAAGAGACATAACAAATTCCATCAAAAAATGTAGCCAATAAAAATTTATGACGCTTTAAAATACTGTCACAGCCGGTAGCGACAGGTGGCAACACCGGCAGCCAACGACAAACAACAATTAAGACAATTATTGCTGCAGCCCAGCGGAGCAACTTGTTGCTGCTGCTGTGGAATGACGTCGGGATAAATAAATACATATGTTATGTGTTTAAAGAAAAAAATATTTTATTTTAATTTTTAATTTTTTTTTTTTATTATTATTTTTTTTTTTTGCTAAAATAAGCTTAATTAGTGTGCGATTTGTAGCAAATACGCAAAAGACTTTCTTTCTTAGATTTAGTCACAAAAATAGCAAAGAAAATAAAAATGAAAAAAAAAAAAACAGAAAAACTTTTTAATTGGCTAAAAACACCAAATATGTTAGTGTTTTGTGCGAAAATATTAAAATGTAAAAAGAAAATCATAACAAGTCTACTAAATAGTATAAAAAAAAATTGTAGTCATTTTAATTATTACTGCAAAAATAAAATGTACAACAAAAAAAAAACTATCTAGGAATTTAAGTTATTTAATGCCTGGTTTGCGTGCGCTTTGGGCCAGTTTAATAACCGCAACAACACAATGCAGTCTTTAGTGTTGTTGCTGGGAAATTGAGGAAATTAAAGGCGACTATGTTGTTTCCCTACATTTTTCTATATTTTTGTTATGTACGGTAATCATATTTGCAGTTTTAATTATATTTTTCACGTTACATTAAACAATTTATCATTGTGCACAAAGCTTTAGTTTAAATTGCAACTACACAACATTTTTATTTAATATTTTAATTGCTAATTAAGTTATGTAAATTTTAGCTAATTGATAATTAAAAATGTAGCAAAAACATTTGTTGTTATTTAATTATTTAGTAGTATAACAAAATGGTAATTTGTGTTTAAAATCAAATAAGCAATGAAATTTTTTGTACTTAATTACAAAGTTTTTCAAAATACTATAAACGCAATATTCTCTTAAATTGTCAAGACTAATTATAATATATCAGTAAATACTAATACTTTGATTTCTTTTTAAGATATTTAAATGTAAACTCGAAAAATGTAGATTTTTTTTGACTATTTTTGGTTGATTTTTTAGCATTTCTGATCTAATGATAAATAAGAATTTGATTTATGGTTATACAGCGCATAATCCAAACTAACGATCAAAATTATTAACTTTTATCCATCGGTTCTAAATTTTAAAATATGTCCCAAGAACAGAGTTGACGTCAAAAATTGTTAAAATCTGTAGAAATTTAAAATGCTTCAATATTTTACATATAGATTACTGAAAATATGTGCTTTTATGAAAAAACTGGGTATGAAATAAGAATAAGTTTACTTTAAATATTAAATAATGATATTTTCATATTACAGATGGAAACAACTTCTAAAATCGAGAAGGATTCAAGAAAAACATTCTGAATATTAAGAAACAGATAAAAAAGTAACTAAGAGCAATTCTTCTTGATAATGCAGAGGTTAATATTTAAAGTATCAAAAATGTACGTTACAATCTTGCTTGTTCAGTAATATTTGCATTGTCCGTCTGTCATCTCATTCTCTTTGTTAGTGTTACTGTCTGTCAATATGTTGAAAGTAACTAAGAACAATTATGCTTGATATGCAGGGATTATGTTCTTAGATTTCAACAAAGTAACTAAGAGCAATTATTCACACCGACAAAGCAAGATCGATGAAAACAACGACAGAAACATGAACAACACCACGTGTTCTTTTTGCGAAGAATACAGCAATAATTTTGATATTTAATAGTCAACAAATTAACTACTGAAAATCCAGAAGAATAAATCTTGTTTACTTTTTTGATAACTAGGTAATTTGCTTTCTTAATATACAGATGATAAATTCTATCATTTTGAATAGCATTTTATTGATATTTGTGAAGTTCTACTATTTTTCATTCGAGTTGAATTCCTCTTCAGTTTTAGAAGTTTATTTCCCTACGTCTATTTATATTGAATATTGTTTACAGAAAAGAGAGTACCAAAATTATGTTCACAAGGCATATTTTTTAAAAGTACAGCATATAGAAAAAATGTTGAAGTTTAGAGAATGTTCTTGACAACCATAAATCATTTTCAATAGATTGTAAATTTTAAAGACATTTTTAAAAAATTGTCTAAAGAGAATAATAGTTTTTCGAGTTTAGAACCAAATAGCATAGAAAAGTATATGAGTTTTAGCAATTTTTAGTATATTAAAATTAGTCAAGACAATGAAAAGAAAAATTGCGTTTAAATTTTTTTCGGAGAACTATATTTCAATAGTACTATATATTTTTTATTATATATAGTGGTTGACAAGACCCTACTGTTCGTATGCCCTCAATGTTTGACAAAATACTTTTGCTACAAATGCATATAACATTTGTATTAAACGTAAAATTATTTTTGTAAAAAACGAAAAACTTTTGAAAAAATTAATTTCACTTAAAATGTTGCATACTTCTGGGAGCAATTCACAGGCATTTTCAAACTGTAAGATTCTGTGATCAAAATTCTCAAACTGTTATATGCAAACTGTAACACTCAAACGAATGCCCGTAATATAATTCTCAGCTCCTTTTTCAGACACATTTTTGTATGAAAGCCTATAGTAAATGATAGTAAACATTGCTGACATTTTTACGGCACGTCTTTCCTTTGTTTAAATTCATAGAACCGAAACTGTAATTGAAATCGTTGCGGGATACCGAAATTGAAAGCAGAAACTTTAAATTTAAAAATTGAGAACCTATGCTGATGAAAGCGAATGTTTTATTTGGAATTGCAACCGTGATAATTGAATTTCGGTTTCTAAATCTGATTTAATTAGTTCAATTAAATCAAAATTTTAAAAATTAATCAAATATCAAATATTTATTAATATAAATTAAATCAAATATTTAATTTTTTTATTCTGTTAAAAATTACAAAATACAATTGGAAAAAAATCGTATTACCAAACATTTTATGTTTACAACAACAGAAACTTTTAATACAACAATCAAATTTGTTGCCAAAAGCAAGCTTGAGCTTGCTTATGTGCTTTAAGTTGTACTACATGTTTTTGTAGTAATGATGTTGTTGTTGTAATTGTTGATGCCGAGTGCGCGCTCGCAGGTCACTTCAGTTCACTGTCACTTTCACTGCGCATGGCAAACGAAAAACGAAGAAGAAGAGGAGAATGAGAGAAGCAGATAAAGTAAGAAAAGCTGCAAATGTTGCCAGAGCGATGCTCAAGCGCATGCGCAGCATCAACATTAAAAAAAACATCTACTGAGAAAAGCAGAAAATGCGAAATGACTTCAAAAGTTGCAGAGACTTTCTTCAAATGGCTACAAGTGACATTTTGCATTGTGAAAATTTTTGAGAATAAAACAAAAGTAATTTTTTTTTATTATTAATATTGCAAAAAATTCTTTATAATTAGCGCTTGTTTGCTTTCTATGCTGTGTGTGTCACAAAAGAATGTCACAGACAAAGACTAAAGCAGGCAGCACGCAGGAAGGCGGCATAAAGATTATTGACACTGATAAAGAAAGTGATAAACGCCATCAACCAAACAAACAATCACAAGAAGAAGAAGCACTACAAAATCATAATATAAAATATGGGCCTTGGTTACAAATGTGCCACACCAGTTAGTAAACGTGTTAACTTGGCAATTAGCGCGAAGAATATCAGGCAATGGCTATAGAAAACACTAACACGCAAAATTTGTAATAGCTAAGCATGAGCAATATTTTACTAAAGATTTAGAAATTTTTGAGCTTAATTGAATTTTTTTACAAATTATAAAAAAAATACAAACATTATAAAATTCAGTAAAAAGATTTATAAATATTTATATATGAAAATGAAAACAAAAACCAAATAGTTACCTTAAGCTTTTTACTATCAGTTAAAGAGTGTATTTAAACAATCGAACAACTACTATGGGTCAAAATACTTTTATCGGTAAGCTATCGATTAAGTTGATAAAAAATCAAACTCGTACAAAAATGCAATTGAAAAATGCTTGCTAATTGAAATAAAAGTAATAAAAAAATAATATTATATTATACTGTATTCCCAAGAACATTTTCAATAAAAAAAGATCCACCGGAATTAACTGTCAAAAACAAATGCATTTTCCCCCATAGTAACAAACGAAACGGTTGAAAATTCCAAACTACACAAGCAGAAAAATGAATTAACATTTAAAAGAGCATTATTATGCTTGTGACAATCGACAAACATAATTGAAGTAACATTGTCAAGAGAGCGAAATGTTAGCCTCAGTTATATACAACACATAACGCTTGTGACATTCGTCTTATATGATTGAAGCAATAATATGAAGAGAGCAAAATAGTGGCCTCATTTATATTCAACACAAAAACCATAATATCTCTGAATTTGTTGCATTTACGGTATTGATACAAGATTACAATCATTGCACTCAAAATATTCAATGCGACAATAAATGAAATACTTTTTCCTAAATTTAAATTTCGTAAAATATACGATTTATTGTAAATAAAGGGTTTTTCAATAAGAGCGCTACAAATGTTTTTTTCAATGGTTCAAAAGTAGAGCGACAGGGACAGCAAACGACGCCATATTTCTTGGCGCTCTTTTGACATTTCTCTTCAGTAAGGTTTGCCATTTCATGATGGAAAGATATACAGCCAACAATGAGTCGACATTATTAAAATTTACTACCGAAATTCGAATTCGTATATCTTTCCATCATGAAATGGCAAACCTTACTGAAGATTTTCTGAAATTTGAATAGCAGAATTCACGGCATATTTTGAGAAGAGGACAGCAAACAGACAGCTAGCTTGTGTTACAAACTCCCTCTTTGTCTGTTTGAAATATGTCGAATAAATGTTTTTAAACAGACTCTACTCCGAAAAAAATGTTGTCTGGGGGGTATTTCAAAATAAAAAGGGTCGAGACAGTTCAGCGATATTTTGAGAAGCTGCCTATTAACTGCCATTGTAATTATCCAGGGAATTGTACGAGAAAAGAAAGAAGAGAGGTTGCTTGTCTCAACTACATTAGAAGGAACATTTAAAAATACATTTTCGCACGAAATTCAAATAGTTGAAAATAAAAATCGAATTGAATTCATTTCAAAGACATTGAATAGAAGAATTTTAATAAAATACGTTTATTTTGTATTGAAGAATTGAATACTAGAACAGCAATTAAAAAACATATGAGCACTCCAAATAAAAAATTCTATACAAATTTGTCAATAGGACAGTTATTGATTCAATAGTATACAACAAATAAATATTTTCATATAAACTCAATAATAATTTAATAGGATTTAATAGTATTTTGTAGTAATTTATAGCATTTACCTATTAAAATAATAATCAATAAGATAGATTAATTTTAATAGCAAAAAAAACTATTGATTTTATGGTATTTTTTTTTACTGGGTGCACGAATTGAAACATTAATTCGACCCGAACTTATATTGGAACCTGCCGTATAATCGTATTTTTCTCTGCGTGTAATGCAAAAGTGGGAACAAACCCTAGGTAAATTTCAAAAACTATTTTGTGTTTACGTTCCCATGACGAAGAGAAGACTTACCACAAGAAATAGTAGTGAAGAAGGAACTAACATTGGCAGATGTACTAACTAGTATATGAAAAAATAAGTACAAGAAAAGTTGAGGGGCGTCACACATGTGTTTTGCACAAAATAATTAATAGATGCACGAAAACAAGAACAAGACAATAAAGTACTTGTACTTGAAGTAGATGTTTTAAGAAGTTTTTCGAATTTTAAAGAAGACTTGCAGCAGAAGAAGAAGCAGCAGAAGAAGAACTGTAAAAAAAGGGGGAAAAGCCAAGCGTAAACGTATACCTGTTGTTGTCATTGAAAAGGTACCTGTTCAAAAGGATCTTTTATTTAATAAGACCCTTTTAAAGCGCGACTACCACGCAGGTTCTTACGCGATACGCAAAATTAAAAAGGTCTACACGTTTGTAGACAAAAGGTTTCAGTTCAAAGAAGTGCGGGAAGCCCGATAGTTAAAACATCATTATGACTGTAAATAATCCTTTGCTCAATAGCTCAAATGTCAATTAAGCTGTCATTAAAATAGATCAATTATTGATATTCTTTAAAGGTTTATTAAAATTTGACCACAGTTCTTCTGAGTTCTATTGAAATTCTTTAAAAAGGAGTTATATTTTTTAATAATATATTAAAAATCTTTATTGCTTTACTAAAATTATTTAAAGTTATACTAAAAATCATCAAATTACTATTGAAATTCTTCAAAGTTCTATTGAATTGAAATTTATTAAATTCTATTCAAATTCTTTATGTTCCAAAGACCTATTCAAAATCTTTATTTAACTTTAAAATCTTTAATTTCTATTACAATTCTTCAAAAATATATTAAAATAAGTTCTTAATAAGTTCTATTAAAATTATTCAAAATTCTATTAAAATTCTTAAATTCACTATAAAAATTCTTTAAAATTTACATTCAATTTTGTGTCAAAATAGCATAAAGAAGGCTGTACTTTTAGGTCACCTAGTTTTTTTTTGTGGCGCCACTTCTAAAATATCTCTAAATTTGTCTTGTGCCATTTTGATGACTTTTTGAAAGTATACGATGTGAGGTTCTTGTTTTACCACAAAATGCATATAAAATATTTAAGAATGTGCCCGGTGAGATGACTGCGTTTTAATGCCAAACGGCGGCGCTGACCAACTTGTTTAGTTTGCATCGTCTTTGGCAAAAACTCAGGCGGTACAAGTCAAGTTAAAAAAAAATCCACTTGACTACTGCACAGAGTGACTGTTTGGAAACCAATTTAATTATATTGCAGCGTCTGTTGTAGAACTATTGAAAAAAAAAAGAAATCATAGAAAAGAAAGAATTTTCAATGAAGAGTTGAATTCAGTTTGAAGACTAAACCATATGAAGTTCTAAAACCTAAATTTAAACAAGTAACCGATAAGACATTGGGTTTATTTAAAAATTTCAATATATCGCTGAAATATTCTAAATAAACTACAAAAGAAATCGTACAGAAAATTCAAATTGATAAAAATCTAAAGTCCAAAATATATAACAAAACATGAATATTATAAATTAATTACTTAGTCTATGTTATAACTGTAGAATTGTACAGTCCATAGGAATATTGTATAATGTTGAGGAATAGAAAAACAGTCCGATATTTTTTACTGTCAGTGTGGGGCATTATTCAAATAAATTTTTATTCAAATAACAATGCAGACAAAATTTTATTCATTCGTTTTTCAATCTTTTATTCGTTTTATCAATCTAATTTTTTTTATTCAAGCAAATTTATTCAAAATAAATTATTTGTGAATAACAATTTATTCTAAATAAAAATTTTAAGTAAATTTGAAAAAATTTATTCGTTAGTTTTTATTTTCATTTGAAATAAAAATTGCCCTACACTGATTACTGGTACGGTTTCTGAAAAAAAATATTAGCGAAAAATTCTGGAAAAATACTAGAATACATAAAAATTTATGCTATTAATTTATATTGGGGATAAAACAGAAAAATACGTTTTTACGAAGATTGTTAAATAAATAAAATAATAATTAAGACATAGAACAGAAATATTTTAGTAAGGTTCAGGAAATTAATTCTTTTGATACAACATTTCCGACCTAGGTAATAATAATAATAGTTTGGCGCTACAGTCCTGTATATAACTTCGGTATAGAAAAATGTTTCTATGAAAAGATGTTGTTAGCCCCAGTCCAGGCTTGAACCGGGGATCTTTCGGCTCGTAGTCCAAAGCACTAACCACTGAGCTACCCGACCTAGGTTTCGAGACAAATTTTCTGGAATTTTTCAGAAATATTCCGGTAAACACACAGATAAATGGAATATTTGGAATAGCAGGTTGTAGAATTTTCTGGAATTTCAACAGCAGAAGTCACGGCATATTTTGAGAACGAACAGCAAACAGACAACTTGTGATACAAACTTTGTCTGTTTGAAATATGTCGAAAAAATGTTTCTAAACAGCCTCGACTCTGAAAAAATTGTGTCTGGGGGGTATTTCAAAATAAAAAGGGTCGACGCAGTTCAGAGAAATTTTGAGAAGCTGCGTATTATGTGCCATTGTAATTATCCAGGGAATTGTACGCGAAAAGAAAGAAGAGATGCTGCTTAACTTAAAATATTTATATTAAAATGTTAAAAATACGAAGTCTATTTAGAATATTAGAAAATAAGGACTGCGTCGAATAAAATTGTACGCTACAAAAATGAAAAAAATCTAGAAATCCAGTAATCGAATTTTTATAGAATAAAATATTTTATTTTGCAAATTATTTTTAGATTTAAAAATAAATATAAAAAATCAGAAATTAATATTTTTTTAATAAAAAGTTTTAATTTTTCCGGAACCCCTTCCATTAATGTTGTAATGGTAGTGTCCGACAATCACAGCTGCTGAAGACCACCTTCTTTTAAAGTCTGGAAGGTCTTTGGTCACTTTTTTTGTTGTCTTCATCTCCCTTTTTACTAAAGCCCAGTATCTCTCAATCGGCCTGAGTTCTGGACAGTTTGGTGGATTGGCACCATTTTTTTAAAAGACCAACTAGGTTGTTTTTGAAAAATTTTAATTATATTTTCTCGCACTTCCACTTCGTTTGCCATTTTCGCGTTAAATAAATTTTGTATTGGCTATAACTGACACAAATTATTTTCTGCCATTTAATTCAGAGCTACTATGATCAAATTTTTTAAATTTAAATCTTGTAATAGCACATTATGGGAAGATATGTAACGGACAATTTTATTCGACGCAGTCCTTAGTTACTACAATTTGGATTGTAAAAGATTTTAATAAGTACTAAATACCTTTTTGATTATAACATTGGATGAGATCAACACCCACATTTAATAGTAAATAATTGAAGATATACAGAATCCAAAAATGGGTATTTAAAACATTATAAAAAAAAAATGCTATGGGAGTATCGATATAAAGGGTTTTTCAATAAGAGCGCTACAAAAGTTTTTTTCAACAGGGACGCAACAAAAGGGACAGCAAAAGACGCCCTATTTCTTGGCAAACCTTACTGAAGAGAAATGAGAGGTAAGAAATATGGCGTCGTTTGCTGTCCCTGTCGCTCTACTTTTGTAGCGTCCCTGTTGAAAAGCCCTTTAATAATAGTTTGGAGCTGCAGTCCTGTATAGAATTTCGGTCGAGAACTCGACCATTTGAGCTGTGCGTGTTATATTTGTACTCAAATTGATTGGACCTACTGTTTATTCCCGAATCCGAATGGCGGGTGAGCGATTTTCATAAGCAATGTTTTACTCTCGTAGGTTTGCCATTTACTGTCGAGAGGTAGCGTCGCATAGAAAAATGTTTTCTATAAAAAAAGATGTTGGCAGTCATTGGGGATCGAACCGCGGGCCTTTCGGCTCGTAGTCGAACGCACCAGCGACTTTTTCGATCGTAGTCCAACGCACTAACCAGACGAGCTGCTACCGACGCTAGGGTCGATATAACAGTTTCTAATTTGGAGCTTTACACTTCTATTTTAAGTTTTTTTTTTTTGAAATAGTAGAATTGAAATCGTTAAAACTCATTTCTGTTATATTCAAATAATAGTTTGTCACAAAAATTCATATGTATCGCAAAGATATTTTTTTTAATATCGAATCCAAACAACGGGGACTATTTTTACGCTCTGAGATAGCGTCGTAAAGAAAAAGAGGTAGTGGCGGACAATCAAGGGATTTAAACCCATGCACATACTAACCACCTGTTTGCAGCAAACATAATATATTTGCAAACATAAATTCTGTTTGCAGCAAAAATAAATTCTGTTTGCAGCAAACATAATATATTTGCAAACATACATTTTATGACTTTAATTGACTGTAACATTTTTTTACAAATTTTTCAAAGTTGTAACATAATATGTTTGCTGCAAAACATATTGTGTGGTTATTTCATATTATAAACAGTTTTTTTTCAAGCGCATATTAAAATCTTCAAATTTAACGCGTTATGTTTTATTTTTAAAATACATTTTTGAATAATAAAATTTTCTAATAAGAAAATATTCTATATTACAAGATTTTTTTAAGAATTGAAAAAGTGCATAATAAATAAAATACATGAAAAAGTAGAAAAAAAACTCCTCACAATAAATATTGCAAAAAACAAAAGCTCTAGTTGTTTGAACTTGCAATAAATCTGTGCGTTTCTGTCAAGATCACAACTTTTATGGTAATCTATAAAACTGACAACTAACACTTAAGGTCTTAAAAACTAAAACAAACATTTTCTATAGAGAAAAGGTTAACTAAAATAAAAATAAAAAATAAAAAAACAAATAAGTAAAATAAAAATCACTTTTCAGTTGACGTTGAAGTTGACTTAAATTTAAACTCATTATGAAAGGTTTGCATTATGCATGCAGTTGATTTGTAGGTGTTGGCACTTTTTAAGTGGTTTTGAACGTGTACAAAAAAAATGTAAATAAACAGCAATAAAACATTTTTCAAGAAATTCTTGCGCTAAAATAACCATGACAAAACCAAAAATGTTTTAATAAATTTGCTTACGTTATACAATTTTATAAAATATATATTTTCGAATTTTTTGTAAAAATAAATTTTGAAGAAAACTTTTGGTTGTGATTTAATTTAATTTAAAACACGCGTATTAACTGCCAAAAGCAACGTGTTATGGTAACACTTTGCATTTACATTATTTTATTTTTATTTTTTTCTTTGTTTAATTTCAGTCTCTACACAACACAGATTTTTAACAAAATTCGTAGCATGTTTTATCAAATTTATTTTCGTTTCATGTTTTTTTTTATTTTTCCTTTGTTGCATTCACTAATTGCGCACAAAATGCCAAAATTTACACTGATTAAATTTTGGTGTTGTGCAATTTAAAATTTCTTTTATTTATTTACATTATTTTATTTGAAATTATTTTTTAAATTATTAATTTAATTTAAAAAAAAAAATATTTATTTTTTTATTATTTTACACTGAAAAACATTTTTTATTATAAACATCACAAAGGTGTCGAAGTTTACTTGAACCACACAAAACGCGTCGTTTTATAAACCGTCTAAATAGAAAATTGCCTCATAAAAACAACTAACGCAAATTCGCGTTAAAACGTTTCTCTTGTATTAAGCAACGCACACGAAATACGTTCGACGCGTGAGCGAGAATGTTTGCAACTGAATTCAATAAAGTGCAAAATGTTGCTGGAGCCCCTGAATGAAGCAACAAAGTACTTAGAGACAGACATACAATAATAACAGACAGCAACAAGATGAACGACGACAGCAACAACAACGAAAACGTGCGGAAGCCGCGCTCATGCATTTTAATTTGCGCTCTTACTCTCTCATTGCACAAGAGAAAAACGGTGTGTTGGAAAGACTTGTTGTTCGAACACAGTGGCTTACAAACTGTTGCATGAATTAGTGATGCAATAAAATTTGAAAAAAAAATTGATTAATCAATTAATGTTTAGTTGATTAATCAAATACTGATATAATTGATTAATCAAAATTAATTAATCAATACATTGAAAATTCAATTAAGTAGAAATCTAAATACAGAATCAAAATTTTGATATTGATTTAATCATAATTTTTGATTAATAAATTTCGTGAAATATTGTGAAATGTTTTACTACACTAATCAAGGCTGGATTGGATTTTATAGTATTTTTTTTGAATTTGATATAAATAATAAATTTAAGGGGATTTTTAAAGTTATTACTTCCGACCAATTTGCTGTCGAGAACTGCAAATGTCCATTGTATAAAACATACTTTGTGAAAAAAATATTGGATCTGGAAATGGATCATATATGGATGATATTCTTGATTTCGATTTCATTAGCAAACATTTGCCTGGTTTTCGTATTCATATTTACATCATTTTCTGTAGGTCCCAAATATAACTCGCACAGCTCAAGTGGTGAGAGAGCTCGGCCTAAGTTCTATACAGGACTATAGAGCCAAACTATTATTATTTTTATTTTGACACCATTTCATTTATATACACCCAGAAAAAAAAATCCCTCAAATCCCATTAAAATTGGTCAATAGGACAATTATTGATTTAATAGTATACAAAAAATAAAAATTTTCATATAAACTCAATGGCAATGTCATGGTATTTTCTAGTATTTAATGGTATTTTCCGATTAAAATAATAATTTATCCTATTGAATATTTTTAATAGTAAAAAACTATTATAGCCGTGGTAGCTCAGTGGTTAGTGCGTTGGAGTGCGAGCTGAAAGGTCCCCGGTTCAAGCCTGGACTGGGGCTAACAACATCTTTTCATAGAAACATTTTTCTATACCGCGCTACCTCTCGTCAGTAAATGGCAAACCTACGAGAGTAAAACCATTGCCTATGAAAAAGCTCTCACCCGCCGTTCGGATTCGGCAATAAACTGTAGGTCCCACCACTTTGAGTACAAATATAACACGCACAGCTCAAAATGGTGAGAGAGCTCCGCCGAAGTTCTATACAGGACTGTAGCGCCAAAACTATATAAAAAACTATTATTTATATAGTATTTTTTTCTGGGTGTACTGAATTAGTCATATTGTCGAGAAAATGAAACTGCCTAAGTGCCTGATCAAATCTATTTTGAATTTCTTATTTATAACAAGACAACTCTTCAGAATCTAATAGATTCAATCAATGTCTACGCACAGAAAAATCCTCTTTTCGTATGAGGTTAATAGAACAAACGTTTTAGTGTTGCAGCCGAAATGTCATTAAAATTAAAGTATCTTATTTTACTATAACCGAAATGTTAGTCCGCGCAACTGCACATTTGGTTGCCGTAACCTCATGATTGCATTTTTCATTCTGCCAGAACAAACGTTTTAGTGTTGCTACCGAAATGTCATTAAAATTAACGTGCCTTATTTTACTATAACCGAAATGTTAGTCCGCGCAACTGCACATTTGGTTGCCGTAACCTCATGATTGCATTTTTCATTCTGCCAAAATTGACCTTCATCACCTATCCGGATGGATGTTTTTGAACTGGAGAAAATATGCCAGTCCTGACTCTAAAAGAAATTGTACTAGGGTTATGATTGGGAACTGACCATGGTATTTTTACCTTGTCATAATCTGATCAGTTTTATGACAAACATGATCTGGACATGATCATGTCTTCCCTAATTGGATTAATTTCTATTCGGCTACTTTGTTTCTTTTTAACATTTTAAACAATTCCTTTAATTTTCTCAATTTAAGTTGATATGCTTTTCAAATGTTGAATACTATTTGAAAAAAAAAAATAGTTAAAACCGGATTCGTATTCTAGAGCTGTTGTTATGTATATTGTATTTTCAAAATGTTCAGATTTTTACATTTTTAACCATTAAAAATTCATATAAAAGGGACGTCGTAAATCGAAAATTGATAAGTCGCAAAAGTGTGCATGTCTAAATGCGCGCAGTCCAGAATCTCGTTCAATAAGCTTTAATTTTTATTTTTTTTACATAATATTTGATTATTAATGCACTTTACTACTTTTTTTATTGCTCATTTTTCTATGTATCAAAGTGTATTTTTATTTATCCAATAAATAAATATTTATGTTTTTTTATAATATTTTTCCAACTATAAGTTGGCATACAAATTGACAAAAAAATCCACATTCGCTGATCAAAACTAGCTAAGTTCATACTTAAAAACCTTTATATCTTCTAGATTATAGCACCCTGATTTGGGGTATATGTTGTAAAAAATGTTAAATTTATTTATTTACGAATCCTATTTGACATTTAATATTTTAAGTTACCGGTTGCTTAATATACGTTTTTCGTCTTTTTCCCAAAATGCCATAGCCAGTTTTCATTCCCAACGTCACAATTATTTTAATTTTATTTAAATCAATTTAATCAAATTCTGAATATGTGAAATTCTGAAGCGAATATTTGAAAAATCGTTCTAAAAATATAAAAAAAATTACACACAGAAAAAAATAATCGACGTAAATACAGCAATCAAAATTAATTGTACACCATTCATTGGTCTAGCAATGATATTTTTGCCTTTTTCATGTATTGAGCAAACATATTCGCTAAAAATGTTATTTGCGTCCAAAAATATACCAATAAATGATTTTGCTTAAGTAGCAAATTATTTAATTGGTATAGTCGACGTTTTAAAAGCAATTTTGTATTTTCACAGTATTCTTATAATTCTTTTTTAGTTTATTAAAAAAGAATAATATAAATTCTTGTGAAAGTATATAACAAATATATTTTTCTGATGATGAAGCATAATTAAATATGCAACTATTGCCATCATCATCATTTTCAACGACACCAATAGAGTATGATCAAACTCTATAAGCGTTTCTTTTGACATGAACCAAATGTGAATTGATATGCGCGCCAACCGCCAGCTCAAAATTCTAATTCTAAGCGAATTCCACGATGTTCACGAATTCCACCGATTTCACGAATACCACTAAATTCACCAGCGCTGTAAGCGAGTACACGAACACACACCACTCACTGCTATAGCGACCACGCACTGCTATAACATCAACACGGTATGCGAATACACATAGTTGTTGCCAGCAAATGCGATTGCTAATATGATGAATGTGTACGCTAATACAATTAATAATTTAGTCGGCGCAGTTTTAGCAATAATTTGATTGTGTTGATGAACGTTTTTGGCTATATTTACGAATTTTTTTGTCTGTGACAGAAAAACATTCTTCACTCGAGAAGAATAACACCTTGGTTTTGAAAAATAAATACATTTGGCTTTTTATGGGTCACATTAATACAAACTAAATTAACAGCCCTATACTAGTGTTGATGTGCTTGCTTCAGTCATATGTTTTAGCGTGAGATTTCTATTGCAAATATAATTTCTGAAACTGCGCCGACTAATTAATTTGCTGCATTGACGTACAAATATTCATATTAGCGAACGCAATTGCTAATACAACGAATAATAGCAAAAGTTTTCATTAAATTAGTGAATTTCATTTTTGAATTGATCAATGTATGCAAATAATATCAGTTGCTATATTAACGTCGATTATTTTTTTTTCTGAGTAGAATTCGTTGACTTAAATATATATTATTTTATATGAATTAAAATTGATAAATTTTTGTACTGATCTTACCGAACAACAACATATACCGCACAGAATACATATAGTTTATAAATGTCGATATTTACCTGAAATAGAAGAAAAAAACAAATTATTTAATAAAAGCTTTTTTGTTGCAAGGAGGAATCAACTAAAAAAAAATTATAATTTATATAAAAAAAAAAATAATATGAACATTTAAAAAAATGAATTTTATTATCTTGATTAAAATATTTAAAAACAAAAAATGTATTTATGAAAAAAAGTTAGAAAGGCACTGTAATGCAAATATTTTTGCAAATACTTCTCTCATGAGCACATCAATTAGCAGCTCTCTTCAAATAACTGCAAAATACACGGATGAAGAAGCATGAAATGCAGGAAACTGCAAACAACAACAACAACAAATGTTATTAATATTGAGCATGGCATGAATGGCAGACTGCCGACTGTTGACCAAAAGGAAAGGCCAACCACATCAGCAACAGCTGAGAGAGCTCTGAAGATGCAATTAAAATGTGCAGCATGTGCAGCCACATTGCAATCAGGTGGCAAGGCAGGCATGAGCACAACAAACACACATCGGTGTTGCCACTTGTTATTCTTGTTGGTGTTGCACCAGACACAATGCGGTGGGTGGCGGAGCGAATGCGACTAAAGTTTGTCAAGCGTAACCAACAAAAAAAAAATTAATTCGTAAAATGAAGGCAAAACACGTTAAAATATGTAATAAAATTATTTTAATAAAAAAAAGAATTAAATATATAAAAACATTAAAAACAAAAACTAAAATTCAGTGTGGAAATCATGTAAATATAGATAATAAAAATAGTAGTAGTTTTAGTAGTTAAAAATGAAAAATCATTTTGTAATATTTTAGATTTTATAATATAAATTTCTGCTTATATTATAGAAAATGTTATCAAAATAGAAGATTTCTGTTAAAGAATGTGTAGAAAGCAGAAAAAATAACAACTAACAGAAACGGAGTAGAAAAGTAGCAGATCGGTAAAAAAAAATCAATGTTATTAAAAAATGTGAAAATCCTCATCAAAGAAAAATTGAGAAATATGTAAATGAATCGATAAAATATTATGGATCGATAGAAAATGGAAAATGGGACAATGAAAATTCGATAAAAAAATGTTCAGCCCAATTCTAAATAAATACTCCCACAAATATTTGGGATAAAAAAGCTTTATATGTTAATTCAATACAAAGCTTTTTTTCTCACAACAATTTCTCCCAAATATTTATGGGAATATTTATTTAGAATTGGACTGATAATGAATAAATAGCGAATAAAGTATATTTAAATAAAAAATTATATAAGATCGTTGTTTAGAGGGAGTAAATTGCTATAGAATTTAACATATTATTAAAAAAAAAAAGTGTAAATATTTGTTCAATATACCACGATATGATGTTTACCAATTGAATTAGAATATTTTCAAGTTTTTGTATGGAGCTACTTCTATTTTCGTCTTTCGAGAACCCTCGTCACGGTATGGAGGATCTCTCCACACTTCGAGGTTGTCGCTTCACGAAGCATTACAACGAAATGACCAAAACGCATGCGCAAAACAACTGACAAAACGAACGTTAGGCATTCGTCTACTTGTTGATGATGGTGGTAACGATGTTGGTGAAGGTGGTGATGTTAGTGGTGGAACACGTTCGAAAGGAATGCGCGCAGACGCAAAGTTTTGTAACTTTGACTAACAAGTTGTCGATTAAAATTGCAGACAAACACTAGAAGTGTAGTGGTAGTAAGACGAGGGAGGAAGGGAGTGAGAAATGAGTTAAATGAAACACGGTATATGTCAAGGACGGCATTTAAGCGAACGGATTAAACACGCAAGAATTAATGGCATTTTAGGCAAGATCTAAAAAAATATACAATTAAAAAATGTAATTTATATTTGCTAAATTTAAAGAAAATGATTTTGGCATTTTTTTTTTTTAAGTATTTGGAAAAAGTTAAAAGCTAACATTTCTAAATGCAAAAACAAGATCAAGTTCTTGCTCGATCTTGTTCTTTTTAGTGTTTGTTCGTTTTCTAGGGTCGATCTTGTTCTTGCTTGCAACGGCAGATCGATCTTCTTCTTGATCTTGTACTTGTAGATTAGGTCTTGTTCTTGCATCGACAGATCGATCTTGTTTTTGTACTTGCAGAGTAGAGCTTGTTCTTGCATCGACAGGTCCATATTGTTCTAGCTCTAGTACTTGCAGAGTAGATATTGACATTGCATCGGCAGGTCGATCTTTGTCTTGCTCTAGTATTTGCATCGTTAAGTCAACCTGGTTCTAGTACTTGCAGAGTAGGTCTTGTTCTTGTATCGAGAGGTCGACCTTGTTCTTGCTCTTGTACTTGCAGATTGTCTTGTTCTTGCATCGACAGATCGATTTTGTTCTTACTCTAGTACTTACCAAGTAGATCTTGTTCTTGCATCGTCAGATCGATCTCGTTCTTGTACCTGTAGAATGGTTTTGCATCGTCGGAATGTAATTGTTATTGTACTTGCAGAGTAGATCTTGTTCTTGCATCGGCAGGTCGATCATGTTTTGGTATCGGCAGGTCCATCTTGTTCTTGCCTTTGGACTTGCATAGTAGGTCTTGTTATTGTATTAAAAGGTCGACCTTGATCTTGCTCTTGTACTTACGGAGTGCCTTGTTTTTGCACCGGCAGATCGATCTTGTTCTTGCTATTGTATTTGCAGACTAAGTCTTCTTCTTGTATCGGAAGATCGACCTTGTTCTTGCTCTTTACTTCTAGAGTAAGTCCTGTTCTTGCTCTAGAATTTGCAGAGTAGATGTTGTTCTAGCTCCTATACATACAGAGTAGTTCTTATTCTTGCATCGAAAGGTCCAACTTGTTCTTGCTCTAGTACTTACAAATTGATCTTGTTCTTGCATAGTCATGTTTATCTGATTCTTGCTCTTGCAGAACAATTCTTGTTCTTGCATCGGAAGGTCAATCTTGTTCTAGTACATGCAGAGTAGATCTCGTTATTGCATCGGAAGATCGATCTTGTTCTTGCACTTTCAGATAAGTTCTTGTTCTTGTACTTGCTGAATAGGTCTTGTTCTTGCATCTCGTACTTGCAGAATAAGTCTTGTTCTTGCATCGGAACATAGACCATTTACACAATGAACATGATCTGTTCAAAATCATGTCTGCCCAAATAGGGATAATTCCAATGTGAAGAATAGATATTTATAATAATTCAATTTTTTTTTTATTATGAATGCTTGTGATTTATATTATGAAAATTTTATTTTGAGTGTTTTTTTTACTATTTATTTTTATTAAACATTATTGTAAAAATATAAAAAAAGTCGGCATAATTTTAATTTATAAACCCGCCACATTTTCAATCGCTTGTTTATGCTGTTTTTTAATATAAATTTTCTTCAATTTGCATTTCTTCGCTTCGTATACAAATAATAATAGGTGAAAAAACAGAAAACCTCACAAAAAGGTAACAAAATTGCAATGGCTTTAAAGAGCTTATAGCATAAAAATCGCTGTTTGCTGGTTGTGGGCCGCAATCAGCATAAATGGCTTAAAAAAAATACGATGAAAATCATTTAAGCCACATTCTTGAGCTGTGGCGCTGTTGCAAGCGCAGAATAAACGAACGCCTGGTAATTTCAGACGCAGCATAAATCACAGAAATTTTCAATATTTTTTTTTATTATTTTTTCCCTCTCCCCTTGAGTTGCAACAAAATTGTGATTTTACTTGTCAGCAAATTGAATTGCAAATGAGCTGTGTTGTGTTTGTTGTTGTTTATGTGAATTTAATAAAAGGAATAATAAAGAAAAAAAAGTGTTTTAATCTACAGAAAAATATTTATAATCTAAGTAGAAAAGGCGCGACTTGAATGCAAAAGTGTTGCTGATGCTGCTTTCAATTTAATTGCAGCAGCACAGCCTGACGCGCAATTTTACTTCAGATGTCGTTAGTGTGTTTTTTTTTTTTTCTTCCAAAGTTTTGCATTTGTGCGCTACAAATGAGATGAAAAGTATTCATCGAGCACACAATTGTTTTAATTTAAGCGCAATTTTAATTAAAACGTGCGCATATTTGCATGGAAAGTTGGAACAAAAACTGTCTGTCAGACAGACAAAAAGATTCACCGGCTCACTGACTGCCTGCCTGACTGACTGAATGAATGAATGAGTAATAAAAATTATAAAAAATATTTAAAAAATTAAAAATAAGAAAAATCATAGCAAGAAAATAGAAATTATGCGCAATAACAGTTTGTGCCAAAGAAAGTAAAAATTATTTTCAACGCAACACTTGCGAAAGCGCGTCATTTGTCATGCTTGTAGCCAATATGTGTTGTTAACTTCTAGGGGTTAAATTTATAAATTTCGATAAGAAAGAAAATTGTTTTTCATTTTTATTGAATATTTAAGTTGTTATTAAAAGTTTTCCTTTCTTAAAAGACTTTTGTTATTAAGGGTGTGTGCGATTTCGATTAAATTGCTGACTATACTAAATTGTACGGATTTTCATTCGATCGCCATTCGGTAACTGGTTATTGTAAAAATCCGTAATAAATCAATTATCATATGTCTGTTCGCTGTCTTTTAATTTAGTTAAATTTAGTTTGCTCGAAAATTTGCTAAATTGAAAAATTAAACGCTGCATTACCGACAAAATTTAGTTTAGTCAGCAATTTAGTCAAACTGGCACACACGCTAAAGAGCTTAAATGTTTTTTTTTTTTGTTATAAAGCTAAAAGCTCTTATTTTATTTAATTAAGAGCCCAAATATTTTTTTTAATAAGAACTTTAACTTTTTTGTTAATAATAAACTTTTTATTTAAGCTTAAATTTTTTTTTAGTAAAAGCTTAAAGATTTTTTTTTAGTAAAAGCTTACAGCTTTTTTTTAGTAAAAGCTTAAGGCTTTTTTTTTAGTAAAAGCTTAAAACTTTTTTTTAGTAAGAGCTTAAAACTTGTTTTTAATAAAAGCTTTAAGCTTTTTTTAGTAAAAGCTTAGAGCTTTTTTGTTTTTAGTTAAAGCTTAAAGCTTTTTTTAATAAACGCGTAAACACTTTTAACCACTTAAAGCTTTTATTAAAAGCACATTGCTTTTTATTAAAAACTTAAAGCTTCTATTAAAAGTTTATCACATTTATAACAAGTTTAATCAATTTTATTAAAAGCTTAAAGCTTTTTATTAAAAACTTAAAACCTTTAATCAAAAGCTTAAAGCATTTTATTAAAAGCTTAAAGCTTTTTATTAAATGCTTTTTATTAATTATTAGCGTGTTATTAAAATATAAAAGCTTTTTATTAAGAGATAAAAGATTTTTATTATAAGATTAAGTGATATATTAATCGATTAATGTTTTTTTGAGAGCTTAAGCTATTTATTAAAAGCTTAAAGCTTTTTATTAACACCTGCTGCTGCTGTTGCTCTTGGTTAATTTAAAAGTGGTAATAAATTCAAAAAAATATTGTTAAATTAGGTGAACTGGTGAATGAACTCAGCAAAGATGTTGTGCGGCGTGAACCGTTTTATTAAAACGCAAGATTAAAGAAGGCAAAAAATATACACAAAAAAAAAAATACGATAAAAACCTAAAAATCACTGTGTGATACACGCGCAACAGCTGACTGACTAAATGACTAACAATAATAATAGTGCCAAAATTTATATAAAATCAAAAAATAAAAGAAGCAGCAACAAAACGAAATTTTGGTAAAAAAAAAATAAATGTAAGCAGCTAAAAATAAAAACAGATTTAAAAAAAAATAAAATTACTTGTAATTGGCAAGTGTAAGTTAGTTCGGATGCAAGTATCTACGTTTTGCTGAAGAATATCTATAAATTCTTCAGTATTTATAACTTCTGAGGAGTATCTATGAATTTTGTAAAGTATCTATAAAATTAAGTTGTATGTATAAATTTTTGAAAGTATCTATGAATTATTTATGAGTATCTATGATACTTTAAGAATATCTATGAAATCTTAAAAGTATCTATGAATTGTTAAAAGTATTCATCAATGGTTTATGAGTATCTATGAGTACTTAGGAGTATCTATGATGCTTTAGAAGTATCTATGATGCTTTGAACTCTTAAAAGTATCTATAAATTCGTAAAAGTATCTATAAATTCTTAAAAGTATCTACAAATACTTAAAAGTAACTATAAATTTCAAACGAGAGATTTATAAATTTTTAAAAGTATCTATGAATTATTTTTAAGTAACTACGACTTTCTAAGAGTATCTATGGAATTTTAAAAGTATTTACAAATTCTTAAAAAGTATCTATGAATAGTTTGTGGGTATATATTATTTTTTAGAACTATCTATAAATTCTTAAAAGTATCTATAAATTACGAACAAAGTATTAATAAATTCTTAAAAGTATCTATGAATTATTTGTAAGTAACTATGACATTTTAAGAGTATCTATAATTACTTAAAAGTATCTATGAATTCTAAAAAATATCTATAAATTTATAAAAAGTATTTGTAAATTCTACAAAAGTATCTGTTAACTCTTAAGATAAACTAACATGTTTTATGATGTACATATGAGTGTTTGGGAGTATTTATTATATTTATTAATTCTTGGGAGTATTTTTTGTGTTCTTGGGAGCCTTTATTAATATATCAATAAAATTTTAAAAGTATCTATAAATTATTTATGGATATCTTCTATCTATGACTACTTAAGAGTATCTATGATGTTTTAGAAGTATTTACAAATTTTTGGGAGTAATTTATAAGTATCCCTGACTACTAGCGTGTATCTACGAACTTTAATATGTATCTATCAGATGAGTAACTAACTTCTGCGGCAATATATCAAAGCTTTTGCGAATTAGAAACAAAAATTTGGAAAAAAAAACAACAACAGGTAGTTTTTTCTGAACACTTTTACCAACATTTTTGTAGGCTAATGAATGACGGCGCTGTAGCAAATAGTTTTAATAGTGTTTATAGTAAAGATGGAAGAATAAGTCTAAACAAAAAAATACAAAAAAAAAACTTCATGTAATTTCTGACTCTTTAGCTTGTTTATTGAACATTAACGAATCTCGCACTTTTCGCGAGTCTATCTGAGGAGAGCGCAAGCGTAAAAGTAACGTTTAAAACGGATGTTATTTTTATTGCCAATTACAACAACAATAATAAAAAGCACTACCTCTTTAAGCCCAAATTAAAACAGTTAAATGTGTGGCGCGTCGGTTGGTTTTGTGGGCAGGAAACAAATACAATCGACAATTAAGCAAGCTGCTGGGAAAATGATAGAGAAATTTTTAAAATTGTATTTTTAAAATAGTTTTCGCTTTAATTTTTATTGCTTCTTTGCTATTTAGTATTTATTTAAAATTCTCCTCAATTAATAGTATCTATGAAAAGAAGTTGTGTTGAAGTTTCATTTTCATATTTCAACGTATAGCAACAAGTATAGCAAGAATATACTTTGATTTATTTCGTGGTATTTTATGCATTGTTTTAATTTACAGCTAAACTGTATTGTTTATAAATTTATATGAAATTCTTTGTATTGAGTATGTTTTGTCTTATTGTGTTACGAATTGAGTATCACGCACATTGCAAAGAATTCGTAAACGATGCCATCCATGCACAATGTGGTATATGATGACAATGGTGATTTTAAATCAATATTATTTACTGAAAATTAAATTGAAATTTGAGATGTTTTTATTTTGTATTTTTTATTTTTTTTTTATTTTAGTAAAAGTTTAAGATTTTAAATAATTATAATTATTCAAAAATATATAAATGTTAAGATTTTCGTAGAACTATTTTTTTAAAAAATTTAGAATTTCGAAAAATTAAGTTTTGTCAAAATTGATTTATGTAAAACAGATCTTCGTAATAATACATTTACGAAAAATAATAACAGAAAAACAATATTTTCGTAAAAATAAATTTTCGTGAAACAACATTTTCGAAAAATAAAGTTTTCGTAAAAAAAAAAATCGTAAAAAAAAATTTCGGAAAACTAGATTTTCATAAAAACAGTTCGTAAAACTTATGTTCCTAAAATTTGATTTTAACAAATATAGATTTTTGTTATACATTTTTGTAAAAAAAAATTTCGTAAAAATTAATTTTTGTAAAACTATTCGTAAAACAAGATATTCGTAATAATACATGTTCATAAAAAATAAGTACAGAAAAAACATATTTCCGTAAAAATTAATTTTCGTAAAACTACACTTTCGTAAAATAAAATGTTCGTAAATCTAGATTTTCGTAAATATGTATTTTCATAAAAACAGTTCGTAAAACTAATTTTCCTAAAATTTGATTTTAACAAATATGGATTTTTGTAATACATTTTTGTAAGAAAAATGTCGTAAAAAATATTTTTTGTAAAACTATTCGTAAAACTATATTGTCGTAAAATTAGTTCTTCGTAAAACTAGATTTTCGTAAAACTCTATTTTCGTAAAACAAGATTTTCATAAGAATAGATTTTAGTAAAGTAGATTTTTCGAAAAAATTAATTTTCGTAAAAATTAATTTTCGTATAACTAGATAATTGAAAATAGATTTTCTTAAAAAAGGTTTTTCGTGAACAATATTTATCATCAAAATGGATTTTCGTAAAATTATATTTACTTAAAAAAAGATTTTTATAAAACAGATTTCGTAAAAATAGATATTTGTAAAAAATATAAACTTTATAAAAATAGATTTTCTTAAAAATGAATTTTTGTAAAAATTTATTATTTCCGTAAAAAATAAATTTCGTAAAACTAAATTTTTGTAAAAATAAAAATTTCGTAAATATGTATTTTCATAACAGTTCGTAAAAACAATGTTCCTAAAATTTGATTTTAACCAATATGGATTTGTGTAATACATTTTGGTAAAAAAAATGTAGTAAAAATTAATTTTTGTAAAACTATTCGTAAAACTATATTTTCGTAAAACAAGATTTTCGTAAAACAAGATTTTCGTAAAACAAAATTTTCATAAAACAAGATTTTCGTAAAACTAGATTTTCGTAAAACTAAATTTTCGATAAACTAGATTTTCGTATAACTAGATAATTGGAAATAGATTTTCTTAAAATAAGTTTTTCCTGAACAATATTTCTAATAAAAATGGATTTTCCAAAAAATATATTTACTTAAAAATATATTTTTGTAAAACAGATTTCGTAAAAATAGATATTCGTAAAAAAAAAGCATATCGTAAATAGATTTTCTTAAAAAAATTTCGTAAACATAAATTTTATAAAAATAGATTTTTTTAAAAATAGATTTTAGGTAAAAAATGAATTTTTGTAATAATAAATTTACGTAAAAATAGAATTTTATAAAACTAGAAATTCGTGAAACTATATATTCGTAAAAATAGATATTTTCGTAAAACATGATTTGATGATTTTCGAAAACCTCGATTTTCGTAAAACTAAATTTTCGTAAAAGCAGATATTTGTTAAAACAGATTTCGTAAATAAAGATATTAGTAAATAGATTTCTTAAAAAAGGTAATTGTAAAAAGAGTAAAGTTTTTTTGTAAAGATTTTCGTAAAATGATTATCGTAATAGATTTTCGTAAAATAAAATATTTCAAAATTAATAAAAATAGAAAATTTTAATAATAACAATCACAGACAAATCAAGACTCGAATTCACTTATGTTTTCATTCCCAATTAATCATAAAATTAAATCAATAAATATAATTTGTTTAATGCATTTAATTTACAAAACACTTAATGCACAAATTGTCAATTGTTATTGTTGGTCTGTTGAAAATGAAAGTTTAAATAAATGAAATATATAAAAAAAACAAACATTAATTATTACACCGAATGATGTTTGGTATATTTACCTACAAATCATAGAAGAATGAGAAATGCGTCGATTACTTAATTGAATAGAAAGTCGTTGTTGTGGTGGGGAGTTTTCTTTAAGTAGCTTATTTTCTCATGTAACATGACAAATTGTTGGTATAGGTACTACTATTGTCTTTTTTTTTGTTGTTGTTTTTACAATGCATTGTTGAGCTGATGTTTTTTTTTTGTTAATATTGTGTGCAGCATAATTCACACAATTTAAACAATTTCGGGTTCATCGGTGTGCAGTCGTCTTTAGCCACAAAAAGGCACTTTATCAATTATGTCGGAAAGATGCAACCACAAACAAGATAGAGACAGCTAAAGCAATTGAAATGTCAAATGGCAGAGTCAATGTGGGTGAGTGGGAGGGCGAGAAACAGAATCGAGAAAGGGCTTGAGATGGATTGGCGTTCAAAGTGTTCAAACAATGGCATCGAATTAAGTGAGTAGATGATAAATGTGTTTAAAATAGTTGAGGTTCCGGTGATATTTATACAAATATGTTGTATAGAAGAAAGTAAAAGGTTATTTATTAAAAACTTTTTTTTTTATACAATTTTATAAATTTTTCATAATTTTTAAAATATTATATTTTTAATATCTTTTTTTATTTATATTTTTTTTATTTTTTATATTTTTTTATATTTTTGTATTTTTTTTTATTTTTATATTTTTTATATTTGTTTTTATTTTTTTATTTTTTATATTTTTTTTTATTTTTTTATATATTTTTATATTTTTTATTTTTTTTTTTTATTTTTTTATATTTTTTTATATTTTTTTTATTTTTTATATTTTTTATATTTTTATTATTTTTATTATTTTTATTATTTTTTTTATATATTTTTATATATTTTTTTTTAAAATTTTTTTTTTTTAATTTTTTTTATTTTTTATATTTTTTTTTATTTTTTATATTTTTTATATTTTTTTTATTTTTTATATTTTTATTATTTTTTTTATATTTTTTTTATTTTTTTATATTTTTTTATATTTTTTTATATTTTTTTATATTTTTTTATATTTTTTTATATTTTTTTATATTTTTTTATATTTTTTTATATTTTTTTATATATATTTTTTATTATTTTTTATATATTAAAAGAAAAATATGTTATAACTTTTATAGCTTTTTATAATTTTTTATAAAGTTTTGTAATTTTCGCCTATAATAAATATTTTCGTATAAATATAAAATTCGTAACAGAGATAAAAAATAGTTTCGTAAAATGTTACAATTTTGTAAAAATATATATTATAGTGATAATAGATTTTTGTAGAAATATATTTTCGTAAAACTATATTTTCGTAAAACTAGATTTTCGTAAAACTAGATTTTCGTAAAACTAGATATTCATAAAATTAGATATCTGTTATATTTTCAAACAATACATTTTTCGTGATAATAGACTATCGTAAAAGAGAAAAAAATCGTAATCATATATTTTCGTTATAACTAGAATAGTGTAAAATAAAATTTGTTGTAAAAATCATTAACATATATATTCGTATAAACATAAAAATAGATTTTTCGTAAAAATACATTTTTCGTAAAAATACATTTTTCGTAAAAATAAGTTTTCGTAAAAATGGATTTTTGTAATTGATTTTCGTAAAAAATAAAAAAATACTTTCTTAAAATAATATTTTTCGTAGAAAAAGAATTTCGTAAAATAATATTTTTCGTAGAAAAAGAATTTCGTAAAACATAAATAAAATAGCTTCGTTTATTGTAAAAATATACTCTCGAAATATTAGATTTTCTAAAAAATATATTTTCGTAATTGTTACACACAGAATAGAGATTTGTTGCGCCAACCAACTTATTCGGTTCTCTCAACCGCTAACTCGGTTGTTATAGTCAAAAATGAAAAGAGTTGTAGTTTGTAATGCAACCAATTTCGATCTTAGTACAAATTTAGAATCATTAGGAATATGTATAGACTAATATTTCAAGTGTATAGGCAGATCCGCCAGCAAATTTTGTAAACCACTCGATTTAACCGAATGAAATTAATTGGTACAACTAACTTTTTCTTTCATCCAACCTCATTCCAAAAGAGGATTTTTCTGTGTGTAGAAATGTTCATAGTGAAGCGATTGTACTTCTAAAGGATTAGAAAGTTCATTCAACTTTATGATTTTTAAAAGATTTTAAGTGTCATTTGAAGTGGCACTAAAAGGGTCTAAGTGCAAGACTTTATTCTAGATATTATCTATATTTCAATTTCTAGTTTTTTTTGTTACATATTTATTTTAGTATTGAAGAATGTATTTAAAAATGATAACGAATTTAATGCATATTCTCAATAAATTCATGTTAAAAAATATAAAAAAATAGTACAGAAATGTGTTAGATACACTCAGAAAAAAATACTATAAATAAAATCAATAGTTTTTTGCTATTAAAATTAGTCAATATGACAAATTATTATTGTAATAGGTAAATACTATTAAATACAACAAAATACTATTAAATACTATTAAATTGTTTTTGTTATTTATTTTTTTTGTATACACTCAAAATAAAAAGTCTGCTATTAACATCAAAGTCTGAATGCTAAACTTTAATTTGCATTTACAGCATATTTTTATTTGCAATAGCGAACGGTTTGCTGGGAATCTTAGTACTGCTAGTGATCAAGATCGTGCTAGTGTCACTGGTGTGCATATCGCTGGTGTAGCTAACCTGCACTAGATGGCGCAATAGTCACGAGACGCTGCAGCTAAATATGTCTATAATTCGTAGACTCTTATTCGACAATATGTTTATTTCAAAGAGATATTTCTTCAACGTAATAATAATGCACGCATGCAAGAGTGAAATAAAGGTAAAATAAAAAATATATATATATATAATAAAAAAATAATATAAAAATAAAAATAGTAATTAAAAAAATATATATATATTAAAATACAAAAAAATATATATTTTTTTTATTTTCTTTTTTATGAATTGGAATTAACAGCAAAAAAAATTAGTTAAAACAACTAAAATTGTCTGTCATTTGCTGTTTCAGCAAAATCCGGCGCTTTCCTTTTTTCAGCAAACATTTTTGCTATATTAGCGACCTTTTTATGTTGATTGTACTATTGAATCAATAACTGTCCTACTGATCAATTTGAATAGGATTTTTTCCGAGTGTATGTTTTACATGAAATTATGTCTGTGGCATTCAGCAGTACTCGAATTAAATCCATTTTTATAATTTTTCACATTATTCTTGGGCATACCACTTAGATAATTCTAATACAAAAACTTCGACTCTTTATACCCCACACCTATGAGGTACAGGGTATATTAACTTTGTGCATATATTGTAACGCCCCTTAGGAGGCGTGTCCGGTATGGAAAAGTATATATATATTCTTGATCAGCATCACTACCCGAGTCCGTTTAGCCATGTCCGTCTGTCTGTCTGTCTGTCCGTCTTGCTGTCTTGCTGTCCGAATACAGAATAACTTGAGAAATACTGATCAGAATGCGATGAATCAATATATTTTAGCCAAAAGTAGGAACTGAGTTTGAAAATGAGCAAAATCGGTCAACGGACACGCCCTCCTCCCATACAAGTCACTTTTATATAACTCTTTCGAAACTAATATTTCGAAAAGTATTCAAGGTATAGTTATAAAATTTAAAACGTATTGTTAGAATTTACCTAAAAATATGTGGTCCAAAAATGGGCGTGATCCGCCCACTTTTTTTTTTCATTATATCCCGGGTTTTCATAGTAAAAATTTGATCCGCAAATTATTAAAATCAAATCTATGAAATATTAGCCTTTCAATATAGGCGTGGTCCGCCCAATTATATTTTTCAATTTTTTTATTTTTAATTTTTTCAACATTTTTATATTTTAATTTTTCAAAATTAAGAACGTAAGGTTTTTGAATAAAATGTGTTGAACAAAACTTGTCCGAATAATAGCAACCCTACAGTATATTAATTACATTAATAACTACCTTTTGCGACTTTACCCCTTTTTTTAGTTAACTTCCTCGTCTCATTTATGCTTGAGCGGCAATTGTCAAGGCCAAGTTTAAAGCAAAAATAACTACGCGACGACGTACGCAATATTTTAAAATATAAACACATATCTAAATATTATTGCCAAAGAGTTAACTTGGCTCAAATCACTAGACCATGTGATGTACAATATGCATATAGTTTTTTTTGTTGGTTTGTTTTGTTTTTTTTTATGTAGCAATAACGTCGTTTGACTTTGAAAACATAGCAAAGTCGTTGTCGTTACTTTAACACAGAATTCAAAAAGATGACAAACAATTAAGTCAATTTGTCACAAATTTGCACAAACACTTTTGACTTTATGCGACACAGAAAAATTAACAAAATGTATTAAATGTCAGTACAACATTAAAAACTGTTATTAAAAAATAAAAAATAAAAAATAAAAATGCATTATAAGTAATAATAAAAAAAAAAAACAAAAAAAAAAATTTAATAAAATAAAATCACGAAATAAAAAATAAATAAAAACAATACTTTTAAATTTTCTAAATATAACTTTTAAATTTTATTTCAAAAATAAAAGAAAAAATAATTAATTTGCATTCACAATAAATACAATTTCTACAAAATAAACTAAAACTGAACGACATCCGTCTATACAAAAGAATTTATTAAAAAAAAAATTAATAAGCAGCATAGAAAAATAATAACAAAATTATAAAATGAAAAATAGTAAAAATAATAATAAAAAAAATTAAAAAATAAAAAATTCTATATAAATGACAGCATAAAAATTCTAATGACCGGATATATGACGACAGGTTTTTATTACGAATAAAGAAAAACTATAGAGACACATGGGACACGCACGGGCCAACTATGGTAAACATGGCTAAATATATGCAACAACATTTGCTGGCAACAACAACAACAATATAATAGCAACAACAACAATAAAAATAGTAACAACAAAGTAAGGTATATGAATGACTTGTTTTATGAATCTGGGCACAAGTTATAATAATTGCATTAAAAACTATGTTCGGTCGGTCAAGACTAGTTGTTGTCTATCTGACTGACTGACTGTCTATATGACAGTCTGGTCTTTCTGTTGGTTGAATGTCCGTCCATTGTGCTGGCATTACAATTAAATTGTTGTGGTTGTTATTGTGATGATGTTGCTCTCATGATGTTGCTGTCATCATGTTGCTCGCGGACTTACTGCTCGCGACTGACGTGTTTGTTCAATAACTTAATAGGTGAAACCGATCTGTGTTTAGTCTTCGTGGGGGCACGAAATAATGTGCTGAGTTGGGGGAGGGGTTTGGCTATCAAATCAGTGATCAGATCAAAGTGCTTTATTAGTGCATAAAATGTTGTGCTGATTTTCACTCGTTTTAAATTACAAATCTTAGTTGTTGAGCACTTTAATTATATTTAATTTTTTTAATATTATATGAAATATAAAATGTGTAATTATTTAAAAACATAGAAAAGACAAATTTGTGATATCAATTTAAATATTTATTAAAAACTGTTTTTATATATTTTTAATTTCTTTTTTTAATTATTTATTTTACTATGTAATACAAAAATAAATTACATATTAAAAAAAAAAAAAAATCAACTTTAAGAAAATTATGTATATATTTTTTGAAATTTGATGTATTTCTTTAATGTTATTATAATATATTTTTATTTTCATTTTATTTTTTGTTTTTTTTTTTACATTTTAAAAATTATTTTATTTTTTGTTTTTTTTTACATTTTAAAAATTATTTTATTTTCTCTTTTTATATTTTTTTTTTTATTTTTTTTTATTTATTTTTTTTATTTATTTTTTTTTATATTTTTATTATTTATTTTGAGAGTTTTTAATATTTTTGTATTCACTTTTTAAAATTATGAATTTTTGACCTCTGCACAATGAATGCTTGTCCGACCAATATTTCTAAAGAAACGTATTTTATTTTTTAAATTTAATTTTAATATATTTACGGAGATTATAATATTAATAATTACAAATTACCTTTCTTTGAAATTAAATTAATTTGGAATTATTTTTAAAATGATTTTTGTTTTTTTGTACGCTTTCAATCAATAATAACGTTTTGAGTTTAAACGTTTGTGCTGTTTATTTTTGAGGTGTTTCCATTTTAACATTTTTGAAATAAGACATATTCACAATATTTTCTTGCAAGTGATCGCCACATTCTTAAACGTAAAAGATAAAAAAAATCATTTTATTTATTTTTTCTTTTTATTTCTTTTTTCTTTTTATTTCTTTTTTTTTTCATTTCAATTTTTATATTCTTTATTTGGAATTTTAATATGCTTTTTTCATTTTTTATTTTAATATTTCTTATTTTTTATTATTTTGATTTTTATTTTATTTCATAAGATTATTAATTTTTTTAATATTTATACAATCTTGGTCAATTTCGATTTCGCTTTTGGTTTTTGTATCGGCTTAAAAATCTCAATTAATTTCTAAAAAATAGAATTTTAAATTTAAATTTTAAAATTTAATTTGATATTCTTTTTACTCATTCGTAAAAATTGAAAAGAAACACCTATTAATGGCGAGCAAAAAGCAATCAAGAATTTCGAGAATATAGCATGTGTCACAGTTTGAGAAGCATATGCGTGTGTATTTGCTCAATCAAAGAGTGTGTGTATTTGCTAAATCAAATAGAGTGTGTATTTGCTAATTCAAATAGTGTGTGTATTGGCTAAAGCTATACCTTTCGAAATTTACACTGATAAGCAAAAATAAAAATCTACTAAAACAAAAAAATCATCAAAATGAGTGCAGAATAAAATTCAAAAATCGGCTGTAAAAAAACCTAATTTTTGTTTATTACAATTAAGAACAAAATTCGATTTGATTTTATTTTCTAATAATTTCAAATAGTAGAAAAGTTACGAAGAAGTTAGCAACTTCTCGATGTATGTTCTCGATATCGACCATTTGCTTTTCTATCATTACATCTTAAATAATAAAAAAATATATTCTAAATTATTGTAGCCGCGGTAGCTCAGTGGTTAGTTCGTTGGACTTCGAGCCGAAAGGTCCCCGGTTCAAGCCTGGACTGGGGCGAACAACATCTTTTCATAGAAACATTTTCTATACCGCGCTACCTCTCGGCAGTAAATGGCAAACCTCCGAGAGTAAAAACATTGCCTATGAAAAGCACTCACCCGCCGTTCGGAGTCGGCAATAAACTGTAGGTCCCACCACTCTGAGTACAAATATAAGACGCACAGCTCAAAATGGTGAGAGAGCTCGGCCTAAGTTCTTATAGAACTGTAGTGCCAAACTATTATATTATTATTCTAAATTATTGGAAAAAAATGTGATGGCATTTATTTGTATATTAAAATTTCGTTTGCCAATTTCATTTCATATTTTATGGAAACCACTTTGGTTTATTGATTATTCTTTTTTGGTATATTTTGTATTTGTATTGTATGTTTGTATTTTTTCAAAAAACAAAAATTTCAATTGCAATACTTATTCGGTTCTCTTAACCGCTTAGTCGGTTCTTATAGTCAACACTAAATGAATTGTAGTTTGCACTTCAACCAATTTTCAAATTTGTCAAATATTCGTTTAACAACTAACTTTTTCGTTCTTTCACTCTCATGCCAAAAGAGGAATTTTCTGTGTGTTGTCGGTTTTGCAGAAAAAAATACAGCTTATGGGAATTTTCTGAGAAAATATTTTTCTCTAGGGAATATTGTAAGAAATATCTGAGAGAAAAAGGTATATCGTGTGAGAATTTCATCTGGCAACCGTGGTGTGTACACATAGAATAGAGATTTGTTGCGCCAACCAACACTTTGCCCAACCAACATATTTGTTTCGCTCAACCGTTTAGTTGGTTGTTATTGTCAAAACTCAAACAAAACTACAACCAATTTCGAACAGTTTTAGAACAATTTAGTACATATTTAGAACAAATGGGAGTGTGTATAGGCTTATATTTTTGAAGCGCCAATCGAATATGGCAGTGCCGCCAACAAATTTGTAAACAATTCGATTTAACCGAATGTAGTTAGTTGGTACAACTAACATTTTCGTTCTTCCAATCTCATGTCAGTCATGTATGTTCAATATAGTTATAAAATGAAAATTATTAATTTATTCTTCAAAATCAATTTCAGCCCTTTTAAAGTAATTTGCCTCCGATGCAATGTACGCATCACACCAACTGTTTTTTCTAATCCTCGAAACAGTTGTGAAATTTCGATTTCTTCAATACCTTCATCGATTCAGCTTTTATCTTCTCAATTGATTCAAATATAGTGTCCTTTAAACGGTAAAAAAGAATATCGAAATTTTAACTTAGAAACATGAAATTTGAACTGGTGGGTGTGTTTCCCGACGTATACGCGCAGAAAAAGGTTTTTTTTTTAATTTTCCCCCAAGGTACAAATATGGGCGTGACAAAACTGAACGTTTAATTCAAAATATCGATGTACTTAAGATGTACAGTCAATAAGATGTACAGTTGATGTACAGTCAATAAATTTGGCTTAGTGATGTATTTTGTGATTTGTTATATTTTTGTTAAATTTGAGTGTGATTGGACAAAGCGGCGTTGCATCTCCCATAACTTTAATAAAAGCTTGTAAAAATGTTATAACTCCAACAAAAGTTCATATTTATTATTAATCGGCACGTTTTTTGATCTCATTTTATTGAGTATTGATATCACTACAAACTTGCATAATTCCAAAGAAAAATGTATTTATAAAGTATGCCGCGAGCAATGAATAAAAAAAATGTTATTTAACTGAAGATATTTTTAAAAGTAAAAAAAAACTATCTAAAGACCAAATATAGAGAACAATTATTATTTAGAAGAACAACAAAATACAAAGAACTGAAAAAGTGTAAAGACAAATAAGAGACAGAAATACAGACACTAGATGAATAAGCAAATAAATGCAAAACGGCTAAATATACAAAAAGTGTTTGAGCCAAGAGAACTAAACATTCGGACAGAGAGTTAGTAAAAAAAATAGAGAGATGAAGAGTGAGAGAGGGAGAGGCAATGCTAGTGCAGAGCGAGAACACAATACAAACCGGTTTCGATTAATGAAACACATTAACTGACAAATGGCAACAACAAAAACAAACAGCAACCGCAATGACTAAATACAACAATAATCAATAACAGCAAAAAAAAAAAAGAAAAAAAAAACAACAACACAAATAACTAGACAGACAACAACAACAGAAAAAAAATCGAAATTGCATCATTTTAGCCAATGTGGTCAATAGCAACAACAACAAGAAATGGCAACACAAGCAAGTCAACAGGTCAACAAGAGGTAAAAAATATAATTATGAAAAAAAAAAAGAAAAAAAAATATTTTAGCAGCACAAACATTTCATAAATATGGCAACAGCGCCAAAAAGAAGAGGCAGCAGTAGCAGCAAACACTTTGTCAGGTGTTGCCAACGTGGAATGCAAAGTCAACAACAATTACATGGAGAATAATAAAAAAAATAAAAAAAAAATAAAAAAAAAAAATAAAAAAAAAATAAAAACAAAGCATTCATCACGCATCTATATAGAATAAATGAATTAATTGCTTGTGGTTGTTGTTTGCGTTCGTTCATCAGGCGGTTGGAGGTGGCAACGACAGGAATGTCAAATATTTGATGAGTTGTTGCCTTTGCTGCTAGCATGGCAACATTTTTTTTTATTTTTTGCATTTACCACATGTCTGCGAATAGCAGCATAGGCAGAACTATTCATTAACATTGAATGTGAGTCAGTCAGCACAAATAAAATATTTTTTCAATATGATAAACGTTCGTTCAAGGATGAAAAATTCATTAAATTAATTCACAATATTTATAGCACACACTATTTATGAATGTTCTTTTCCGTAGTAGAAATTTACTCAATTATGGAAGGGATCAGATCATGTTTTTCATGTAACTCGTCGGGTTATGACAAACAAATACAGAATTCGACAATTTCTATTAAGGCTGATGTTCGTTCATATAAACAATGAACCGTTTTATGCACGCAAAGAAAAAAAAAAGACAATCCTTCCCTAAAAAAACAAACATCGTTTGTGATTTTTTTGCGATAAATAACATTGTTTGTACAAAACAAGTTTTTCGTTTGCTTTAGTTTAGTTTTTTTATTCATTTTTTTTATTTGTTAATTTTTTTTTTTTTTTATTAATTCATTATTGTTTTTTTTTTCATTTTGTCGTACACCTTGGAATCCTCTTATGTTCCGGACCAATCAATAATCCGTTTCTGCAAACTGCCATGAGCTACCAATATTACAAACACTTATTATTTAGGTTTCACACACATTTTTGTATAAAACCTAAAGAATCTGAGTATTATATAACGATCATTTCTTTGAATGTTACAGTTTTAAATACACTTTGAATATAACAGTTTGAGCATTTTTCCCACAGTTTGAAAATACCTGAAAATTGCTCCCAGAAGTATGCATTTATTTTTTTTTTAAGTTTTTATTTCACAATTGTAGGTTCAATATAAATATAACTTTTTATAAACGAAAATTACGAATAACTCACACACTGAAAAATCCGCTTTTTGCATGAGGTTGGAAGAACTAAAGAGTTAGTTGTAATACCCACTATATTCGGTTAAAACGAATTTTCTACAATTTTGTTGGGGGCACTGCCATATTGAGAAGGCGCTTGAAATAATAGCCTGTACAAACGTCCAATTGTTCTAAAACTGTTCGAAATTGATTGTAGTCCAAAATACAACTCTTTTAGTTTTGACTACAGTCGCAACAAATCTTAATTTTGTGTGCAAACCAGTGATGCTGCCTCATAATTTTATTTTCGCGATATTCTTAGCAAAATTCCCCAATTGACTATAAAATTCCCCGCACAAATGTAATTTAAATACACTGAAAATAAATAGTGTTTTCACTACATTTTTAATAAAAATCGAAATAATCCATAGAACAAATATTACGAATTATGTTATTCATTTAATTATTAATTTTTTTATTTTTTGATTTCTCTAATTTTTGAATGACATTTATCAGCCATTATAAATTGAGAAAAATGTTTGTTATTTCCTATATTTATTAATAAAGGTCCAGTTTTTCAGTGAAAGTTTAAACATAGCTTAAATAATTATTTCAGAAGTCTATAGTTCCAAATCAAAATGTCCGAATTTCTTAAACTTTACCGACAGATAGATAAACAATTAGTACAACTTTAAATATATGTGAAATATTGAGTATAAAGTGACTGAAAAAATGGATCATATTAAACAAATTAATTATATTAAACTTGGTTTAATTTAATTAATTTTTTGGAAAAGATAAACATATTTTTTTTTTATTTCGAAAATTTAATTTAACCATTTAAGGACCTGTATAAACAAATGTGCAGTTGTTAATATATATTATTTTCGATATTTTTTAAATTTTGATCATTTTTAGTACATTTTTGTCATTGATATTTTTAGTTTCGAAATTTTAAATTCCCAATAATCGCAATATTTAAAATACTGAAAACAACATTTTTCAACTATTAAGTCGCATGTCAAATTTGCAGGTCTTATATTAAGTAAAAATTTATCATTTATTTAAAAACATAACATTAGATACATAAAAGAAACCTTAAAGGAATTTATCTAGATCTAAAAATCGCATTTAATAGATTGTGTTTATTAGAAGCCAAATTATAATCTTAATTGACATATAAAGGTATGTTCCAGTTTTCGATCGAATCCGATTTTACCTGCATAATTTTAGAGAAACGATTTTGAATTTATTATTTTCAAACGACTTGAAAGCGTTGAAGTCACAGCATGCTGTTTAAATACATTTCAAAAATTATTTATTGTACTAATATATCGAATCTAAAAGTAAAAACGTGTTTTAAAATTTTTATATGAAATTCGATCAAAAGTTGGAATATGCCCCTATATTCTAATCCTTAAAAATGTAGAAAATGTAACAAATCCCGTTATATCCCCCGATTACCCACTAAGACTAAAATTCCCCACATATTGGGGAATTCCCCTTTAGTTGGCATCACTGGTGCAAATGTGATTATGTAATTTCAGAATATTATTAAAGTTGAAAATATATCGAATAAAAGAATAATGCATTCTTTCCATTTCATTAATAAATTATAAAAATAGCACAATCTTTTTTTTTAATTTGGTTAATCTAGATAGATATAAAATAAAGCACGTTTTTTTAGCAATCACAATATTCCTATTGTGTGCTTTTATTATAATATAACGATTTTTCAGTTTCGTTTTTTGTATATATGCAAACGGTAATATATGTATAATGAATCGGTAATATATGGATAATTAAAAACGCCTTTTGAAGACAGCTTATTCGGGTGTTGAATTTATTAAAAAAACCTTTACCGTGATCTATCAGTTCTCAATATATGAGTATAAATAGACAATAAACGACAATTCTAAAGAAATTTTAAATAAAAGCATTTATACATAAATAAATAGCGAATGATAAAAGTTATTGAATAAAGTATATTGTCAGATTTTAAAAAAATTAATCTAATTCATTGATATGAATTAAAATGTTGTGCTATTTAGCTGTTTTTGGCTTGCAAAAATGTTAAGAATTACGAAAATATTAAGAATTATTGGTTTTTAATTTTTTTTTTTTTTCAAAAAAACAGTTTACGAATTGTAGACGCATTAGCTGCAACATGCAAAAAATGTCTTGTGACGTGTGGCCCCATCTAGTGCATTTTCTCGCTACACTAACGATATGTTTAGCAGGGACACGACTCTTTTTTGTACACACTAGTTCCCTTGCTAGTTTTCTGTCATATAAAAGGATGGCTGTGTAATTACTAGTTAAAGTTTGCTAAAATGTATCAATTAAAGCTTATTATTAATAGAAAACAATTTATTTGAAGTGTTTGAATCAGTTTTAATTGAAAAATAGTGAAATGTAAATCAGAAATCGTCCACCATTTCAATTAGAATTCCCAAATGAAATTCGAAAACCAACAATTAAATCAGAACAACCACATGGAATTCAGAAAAGGTCAATTGTAATTGATAAAAGTCAAATATGATTTGGAAAAAGGCATTGTAATTTAGAAAACATTTATTTTGCAAAAAACATCAATTGTATTTTAGAATATATCAAATATAATCCAGATATTGGCATATATTCAGAATAGTAATTTATAATAGTTAAATGTAAATCATAAATCGTCCATTTTAATTCAGAAATCACATAATTGAGAATAGTCAAATGTAAATCAGAAATCGTCAAAGCGACCAGCTCGTAGTCCAATGTATATCCCGAATAGACATCAAAACAGCTGAACCGAATCAAATAAAATTTTGACACAATATATATGTGGGGATTGGTGGACTGGGCGTGGCACCTCCCATATAACATAATAATAATAGTTTGGCGCTACAGTCCTGTATAGAATTTCGGCCGAGCTCTCTCACCACTTTGAGCAGTGCGTGTTATAATTGTACTCAAAGTGGTGGGACCTACAGTTTATTGCCGAATCCGAACGGCGGGTGAGAGCTTTTTATAGGCAATGGTTTTACTCTCGTGGGTTTGCCATTTATTGCCGAGAGGTAGCGCGGTATAGAAAAATGTTTCTATGAAAAGATGTTGTTAGCCCCAGTCCAGGCATGAATCGGCTCGCAGTCCAACGCACTAACCACTAAGCTCACTGCTGATTAAGTTAAAAATAAACTTAATCAGCAATAATTATAGCAAATTTAATGAAAATTTTGCTAAGAGTTATATTTATCCACCCCGAATTATGTAAACTCACCTCATCGAAACTCACCACACCGAAACTAACCACACCGAAACTCACCACACCGAAACTCACCATACATTATATTGTCTGGGGTTTTGGAATATAAAAGATATATATAACTTAAAAAATTATTAAAAATATTATATAATGTATATTTTAAAATTAATATATAAAAAAATATAAAAAAAAATTAAATTAAATATCTCAAAGAATGATCCAAAGAAAACAAAAAAAACTGTGCCTAGGCCAACCAGAAAGCAACACATTCCAATGTTAATAAAATTAATTTATGAACTTTCTTCTAAAACTATCTATGACAATATATCATAAGATATCATGACGGTAGGCAATATCTCAATAACAAAAAGAAAAAAAAACTAATACCCAACAAAAGAATGCAGTTGTTGCACCTGTTTATATGAATTCTCTTCTATTTCGCTTTCATGACTTTCTTTGTGTTATTTTTATTATGCATTTGATACAAAAGAGGAGTAAAAAAGAAACTAAAAAGAAAAACATAATAGAGAATGTATTTTATTTATTCAAACGGACAATTCGTTCAAGCACATAAATATGAGAGATATCAACAGGTCAGTTAAAGATATATGCAGCAGCCAAAGCAACAACAGCAAGGAAGACCTCCAATCGTACGATGTTTGGAAGGTAGGTAGATTTTTGAAGAAGAAAAGGTGAAGAAAAGAGAGTGACAAGTATAAAAAAAGAAATAGAAACCAGCCTTGATACGTACCCTGCACGATACAAGTGTGGCAAAGCGACGCAATTCTAGAAGCTACCATTTCCACACAATATAGTAACTTCTACTTCGGCTGCATAGGTCTTTTATTTTGGTCAGCGCACGAACGAAGCCCATGAGGCTTTATTCTTCTAGTTAACAACGACGACACTATGAAGTTCCATTTTTGTCTCGCTTGAGACGACGGCGACGACATTGAATAAATAAGCAGCACTATCAAAACTAAAAAAAACCCTTTTCAAGGTTTTATTTATTTTATGGTTTTATATTACTTTTTGTTGTTGTTGTTGTTTTTATATCTTTTTCTTATTGCATCTTTTTGTATTTGTATCATTTTTGGTTTTGTATTTTTTTTTTTTAATTAAACCGGTTTTTTTAAAACTATTTCTTTTATAGTACATCGTCTTTTCAAACCTTTTCCTCCCCCACTCTACATCTTAGCCACAGAAATGCGCACAAGTAGCTAGCTGCCTGCGCTCAAGCGCATCTTATGGATTGTTTTTTTAAGCCGCTGCACAGTGGTCGGTAGAGTCAATATTGAAATGGAAAACGTCATTTTGTTGGGAATGGTCAGGAACCTACACAGAAAAAAAATAAACGACGTAAATATAGCAATCGACATTAATTGCATTCATTAATCAATCCAGCAATGAAATTCACTAATTTAATGAAAACATTTGATATTCTTCGTTAATTCTGCAATTATATTTGCTAAAACTGCGCCGACTAAATTATTTGCTGCATTGACGTACAAATATTCATATTAGCAAACAAAATTGCTGAATTAACGAAGAATAGCAAATGTTTACATTAAATTAGTGAATTTCATTGCTGGATTGATTAATGAATGCAATTAATGTCGGTTGCTATATTTACGTCGATTATTTAGTTCTGTGTAGAAAACCATTTTATTAGATTTAACAAGTTACCGGAAAATGTATAGTTGCCAATCAAAAAATTTAGTTTTATTTGAAACCGAGAATTGTTAGACCCTACTCATGGGATATAGGGTATATTAATTTTGTGTGGATATTGTAACGCCCTAAGGAGCCATTGTCGGTATGAAAAATTATAGGTATGTGTTCCTGAACAGCATTACTTTCCGAGTCATTTTATCAGGTTTGTGCGACAGTTTACACGATTACTCGAAAAATACTAACGGACACGCCCATCTCCCATACAAGTCATTTCAAAGAGGTTTTGGTTCATCCACGTCAATATTTCTGCAGCATTTATTGCCAGGTTAAATCACTGTGAATGGTAAGAAAATACTGGGAATAAACTGGTCTATCATTATAAATTAGAAGAACTTAGAAATCGATGACAAAGTCAAAATTTATATGTTTATTTTTGAAATTTTCAACTTAACGTACATTTAAAAAAGGATGATATAATGCGGTTTGAAAATGTAATATACCTTTTGAAAGGTAATTTAATTGTCTAAAACACGAGTAAAAATTTGATATTCATTTATCAACGAATTATACTTGATAAGCAATTTTCATGACTAGGTTATATAAGTAATATGCATTTCTTAAACACCATGTGTCTTAAACTGGGTACAAAATTAGACATTTTTTATTTTCTTTTTTTTTATTTTTTGAGTCATAGAATGACGCCCTGCATTATTGACATGGATGAACCAAAAACCCTGTATATTATGCTTTAGAAACCCCTAATTCGTAAAATATTTAAAATATTGTTATAAAAACATATTATAAATATTATTATATAAGTATGTATTCTAAAAATGGGCGTGATCTGATGACTTCTTTAGTTTTTATACATTTTTTTCGTTTTTGAAATCAAATTTTGAATTTTTGACCATAAATTACACACACAGAGTAAACCAACCAACTCTTTGCCTAACCATTCGGTTCTTTCAACCACTAACTCGGTTGTTATTGTTCAAAATGAAAAGAGTTGTAGTTTGTACTGCAACCAATTTCGAACTGTTTACAACAATTTAGTACAGATTTAGAACCATTGGGAGTGTGTATAGACTAATATTTCAAGTGTATACGCTAAAATGGTACTTCCGCCAACAAATTTTTGTACAATTCGATTAAATCGAATAAAGTAGTTGGTACAACTAACTTTTTCGTTCTTCCAACCTCATGCCAAAAGTGATTTTTCTGTGTGCAGAGAGAATTCGTTCTTCAGTCGCACGATACGTTTGTAGAACAATCTATCTGCGTCTGTTTTTTTTCGACAGTTTTTATATTGAGAAATTTAAAGCAAACACTAATCCATTTTTCCTTCTCCATCTTGCCTATAATCCTTGCTTACGATCAACACTGTGCATTGCATGAATAATAGCAAAAAAAATGCAGTACGAGACAAAATTTTTGGCACGTTCAAAGCAGTTTAGAATCATTTTTTCGAAATATTTCAAGCAGTCTAAGGCGAAGTTTGCATGTATCAAAAGCTGTCTGTTTTCTGCCTCTACACAAAATATGTCTACCTTTGAAATTCTAGTAAATTACATAATATACCATACGCCTAAGTAGTCCGTCAGATACTGAAATATCCTCAATTCAATCCGTTCAAAAGTTCTTTAGTTTCAAATCGAAATTTTTCATTTTCGACTACTGTGCGATGCTGATGCTGCACGTTGGCAACACCAACCAACCATCCAGCTGTCATTCTGACTTGGATGCTGCGGCAATGCTGCTGCCTGCACTGACCATGGCTAAGTAGAACTGGCCTGTACCGCGGAGTACATTTTTCTGTGTTTTCGTTTTGCGCTCGTGGCGGTCTTTGTATCTATGCTATGCGCTGCCATTGTATCTTGTATCGTAAGCTAGCGCAACTTTTGTATCTATGCGCAAGAATGTATCGTTCGTTCGTTCGATTGGAATTCCCTTTGAGACATATACGATTTTTTTTCTGTTTAGTTCTTCAAGTCGTTTTTCATTTTCGTTTCGATTAATTTTATACTCTACATCATACATACAGCCAGCCAGGCAACTAGCTGGAGATACCTACAGAAATTAATTTCTCAAAGCCGATTAAATCGAGTTTTCTCTCGTTGCTTTATTTTTTCTTTTATTTTTATTGGAATTTTATAGAATTATTTATTTTACTTTTACAAATTTGCTGTTTCTTTAAAATGTTTTCGTTCCAAAGATTAACCTGTCGTCTCTAGCTTCAGTCATTTCACAGTATTCTCTGATAAGCCATCAATCTATAAGATATCCGTGCTCATCATACAATTAAGCGTATTCAGGAAGTTTGTAATTTAAAATTGAAATTAATTTATTAATCCAGGCAATCAGGCAGGCATAGAGACAGACAGACAGAAAGTCAGGTAGGCCGTACGATCGCATCGGTCGGTGGAATTATTGGTTGTTTGTCTCGTTGGTCGACTGTCTGGTGGTACAGCAGTCGCAATCTAAAGGGTTATCTAGTTGAGCTCCAGACGCAACATTTTTTCTTAATCCAAAAAATAAAAAAACTGAAACTAATTTCCATTAAGTTTTATTGCCTTGATTTTCATTGGCTATGCACAGTGGGTAAATTGTAATATTTTTGAGAACAAAATTGATTAATTTCAATTTGATTCAAAGATCTGTAAATATTATATAGACTTATCTAATTTATATCTTATTACTTTGATTTATAAACTTACTTGGATCTATAAACTTCTCTAAATTTTCAGGAATATTTACGGTATATTTCTGGTTAATACACAGATAAATAGAAGTTTGTGGAGGCGTATGGCAGATTTTATGAAAATTTAGAGGCAGATTACCGGCACATTTTGGGGAACGCACAAGAGAGCTTTTGATACAAACTCCGCCTTCGTCTGCTTAAAATATTTTTAAACTGCTTTGAGCCTGCCAAAAATTTTGTCCTGGGCTTTAGATATTTTGCAATATTAAAATCGTTTAGAGTGGAACTAATTATTACAATACCATTGTATATCACCCAATAGTATATTTGCAGTCGCAATCTTTGCCCAAACAACTTATTCGATTCTCTCAACCGTTTAGTCGGTTGTTTCTGTAAAATCTAAAAGAACGTGGTTTCGACTACAATCAATTTCGAAATGTTTTTCGAACAATTAGTACAGATTTAGAACCATTGGGAGTGTGTATAGGCTAATATTTCAAGCGCCAAACGTCAATATGTCAGTTCCGTGAACCAATTTGTAGACAATTCGATTTTGCCGAATGAAGTTAGCTGGTACAACTAACTTTTTCGTTCTTCTAACCTCATGCATAATATATTTGATTTCCTTTTGGACGATTCTATATTTGGAATTTAAAATACGTCCAAACTATGTATTCAATTTTTTACCCTTTTATGCCCATTTCTGTATTAAACAGAAAAAGGATGTAGTTTTAAAATTCCTCGATAGTATAGTGATCAGTGTTATGTGTATTTGTACATACAGAATAGAGATTTGTTGCGCCAACCAACTCTTTTCCCAATTAAATTATTCGGTTCTCTCAACAGCTTAATCGGTTATTGTCAAAACCAAAAGAGTTGTAGTTTGGACTACAAGCAATTTCAAACAGTTTTAAAACACTTGGGAGTGTGTATAGGCTATTACTTCAAGCGCCAATTGAATATGACAGTTCCGCCAACAAATTTGTGGACAATTCGTTTCAACTGAATTGAATTTGGGTATGGCAACTAACTTTTTCGTTCTTCCAACCTCATGCCAAAAGAAGATTTTTCAATTTATCATTTCTAAATTTCATTTGACCGGCATATTTTATATTTTTAATGTTATGAATTCCGATTTACATTCGACAATTCACTTTCTAAATTTGTTATAACTATTTGAAATTCATTGTATCCCTTTTTATAGTTATATGTTATTCTCTTCTTCTCCACACTTTGACAAAAATACTACTATGCCTTAATTTATAGACCTCTAGATCAAAATCAAGATACCTCTAAACTTTGGATTATACATAAAATACAAAATAGCTTTTGTACACTTATTATAACACCAATTTACTTGGGATTATAGATAACTAGTCTTTGAATATAGATCAACGTATACTTTTATTTCATACATACGCAATACTTTGATGATCTGTAAAACATATACCTTTGATCTATTTCTCGAATTAGTATCTATAAAAGTTAATACTTTGATCTAAATACTTTTAGACATTGGCATTTAAACCAATATACATTTAAAAAAAAATATTATCTATATTTAAGTGAATACACACTTTGAATAGATACTTTGATTCATTAACCTCCGAGTGATCTATGGATCGAAATATTCTTTGAATAGTTTGCTCAATAGATCGCTTTGGGTACTTAGATCCATTGATCTATTTAAACACTTTGATCAATAGATCACTTTGAGTACTTAGATCCATTGAACTATATGCACACTTTGATCCATAGATCCCTTTGAAAATATAGACCTTTCTATGTAAATTCAAATATATTGATTGCTCTAATACAAAATAAAATCTTCAATAATTATATTCAAATAAATTTAATATCATTTCCTATTTTACCCACTGTGCAATCAAATTTATTAAAATTCATAAACGAAAACACATTAAGTAGTACATTCTCTTTCCAGTCACTAGAAGAAGAATTTCTAATTATAAAAAGTTCTTTCTCATCAACAAAAACACGTTGATTGGTTTTTCCTAATAATTACCACAAACGTGTCATCAATATATAACCCTTACCACATACAACTAAGTATTTAACTTAAGAAAAAAAAAATTAAGTTCTAAAGACAGACGACATTCTTAGTTGTCCTTTGTGTTGCTGGATAAAGAATCGAAGTTGATTAGTTTAATTGTTCTACGGAAATTCAGTCGTTTTCCTTTTTAGACACTTTTATGTTGGAGGAGTTTTTAATCAGCTTATACCATATAAAGTATCTTAATTAAAACACTTTCTCAAACAAACACAAAAAAAAATAATTCTTTCGTAGAAAACGATAATTCGTGCTTAATCGTCTAATAAGCGCTAATTCCAGTTTAATAGAATTACTGGTTTTAACGCTAGTCAAGATTTCAATTTCACTGCTGGAAAGAAAAAATGTCTACTCAAATCAAGCAATAGTCACAAATAGTACAGGCCACTGTATTTCAAGTGTGTAACCTGAATACGCGAATCTTGCTGCACTATTGAAAATTATATTCTTGCAAAAGAGTCTTGCATCGTCTTCAATTTTATTGAACAGGCATAAATTACAATTTCATTTTATCAATAATAAACCAAAAAATAACTAAAGAAGTATAATAAAATCTGCAAAAAGCCACAGAGCAGTAAATACTGTCTGATGTTCGTAGTTCTACGTTTTTCATTCATGCGCACAAATGGTCCTTATAGGGCAGAGGTAATGAATTCCTGCAATTAACAATGGAATTCCGAAAATGATCTGACCAATTGTAATGGGGGGAAAACAAAAACAAATTATTTTATTTCCAGCCAGCATCAGCGGCGCATCACAAATTTTATTGATAAGGTAATTTTCAGTAAAAAATTTAAAAATTGTTCCCAAAATTATTGTATAGTAAAAATATTTAAAATATTTAAGATATATACACAATATTTAAGATATATACACAGAAGAAAATAATCGACGTACAAATATTCATATTAGCAAACGGAATTGCTGATTTAACGAAGAATAGCAAATGATTTCATTAAATTCGTGAATATCATTGCTGGATTGATTAATGAATGTAATTAATATCGGTTTCTATATTTACGTCGATTATTTTTTCAGTGTAGGGAATGATAATTTTTGTATATTTTGATTGTATAGATTTTTTTTTCAAGTTATAGTAAACTCTGGAATAGTTAAAATTTGATTAGTCAAATTTACTATAATCACATATTCTTGGTTCTTATATGATTCTACTATTTTATAGTTCAATACATTTGGTTCTAATGATAGTTCTGAGAATAGAGCTTCGAAATTCCTGCGATATTCCATAAAGACCACATGAAATTTCAAATACATTTTAGTGTAAAAAGTAACGATTGCAATAACATTTTTATATTCCTCGATAGAATAGTGATCAGTATGAGTTAAAGGGTTTTTCAATAAGAGCGCTACAAAAGTTTTTTTCAAGGGTGCCATTTCATGATGGAAAAATATACGAGCCAAAAACGAGTCGAAATTATTAAAATTTACTACCAAAATTCGAATTCGTGTATCTTTCCATCATGAAATGGCAAACCTTACTGAAGAGAAATGTCAAAAGAGCGGCAAGAAATATGGCGTCGTTTGCTGTCCCTGTCGCTCTACTTTTGTAGCGTCCCTGTTAATAAACCCTTTATAATCATAAAAACCTCCTAAAACACACAGAAAACTGATTTGTTGCCAATTTCCCCACCGAATCATTCGGTTGTGGCAACAACTGATATGGTAGTTGAAACAACTTCCAAATCGGTGAACATATGGTTGTGGCAACCTCCAAGTCGGTCATCATGAGGTTGTGTCAACCTCCTAATCGGTGAACATGACATAACTTATCATGAGGTTGTTACAACCTCCATATTAGTGACCATGATGTTGTCGCATCCTCCTATTCGGTAAACATGAGGTTTTTGAACCTCCAAATCATATTTTATTTTAACAAAGTCATTTATGTATATAAAACTTATGTATGCAAAATATTCTATATGTATTCGTAAATATGTCGCGCACATAATTTAAACGTATATCCACTAATTTGTGCTCCCTAAAAACCAAAACACTATTATATGATACATGTATCTGCATGCATTTATTTTTTTATTTCCTCATAACCAAAAAAATAAAACAACTATTTTTTATTTATTTTATATTCCACTAGTTAAAGAGCAATTTGTATTGAATTAATTCATTATTTTATTAATATGTATATATTTATTTCGTAGTTTTACTTAATTAATGAATTTCCTATTGTTTGCGACTTGTGAAAATTTTTGACGTTTCTTTATTTCTGTATGTGTCCATAATAGTTAGCAAGAAACTGGCAACCGAACTGCTGATAGACATGAGGTTGCCATTTGTCATTTATTTTGTTGATACAATAACGTACTCAGTTGACGTAACAAATGCACAAACGTCAAATTGTGGCAGAATGAAAAATGCAATCATGAGGTTATGACAACCGAACGTGCGGTTGCGCAGACTAACATTTTGGTTAGAGTAAAAAATGATACGTTCATTTTAATGTAATGAGGTTACAACAAATGTATTTCGGTTGCAACTCTGAAACGTTGGTTCAATTAACCTCATGCCAAAAGAGTTTTTTTCTGTGTGTAGGAAAAAAAAACCAAAATTACAAGATAATGAATTCAATATTTGAATTTAATTCGCACATTTTTGAATTATATCTGTGCCTTTTTAAATTTAATCTGTCCCTTTCTAGATTCAATCATGAACTGATGTAGTTTTTAATTCCACGATAGCATAGTGATCGGTATTAGATGTATTTGTATCATTATAAACGTATTTTTCAATAGCTATAGAAATTTATTATTAGGAATTATATTTGACCGTTCCTGTATAAAAGTCAATCCAAATATTCTGAATCTAATTTATTCCATTGTGAAGTACATTCAACCGTTATCATTCCGTATCATCATAAATGTCTCGTAAAACAGATCTAGAAACCTGTGTTTCTGACATTCATTTCATTATCCTAATCTAAATTCAATTTAACACTATTCTGTATCCAATCTTGCTATTTTTAAATATATTTGAGACTCTTTGAATATAACCAAATCGGAATTCAATCTTGCCCTATCTGAATTCAATCTACGCATTTCTGAATTCAATTGGATAATTTCGAAATTGATCATTTCGAAATACAATCTGTTTCATTCTGTATTTAATCTTTCCCTTTTCGAATTAAATATTTCCCTTTCAATCCGCTGTTTTAATTTCCTCGATAGCATAGTGATCAGTATTAAAGTATCTATCATCATAAAAATATCCTAAAACAGCTCTAGAAACCAATTCACATTAAATATTTCTCTTTGTTACTAATATAGCAAAATAAAAGGTTTAATTTATTATAATAATAAAATAAAGCTTAGCTAATAAAATCGCTCATTGAAGCATTTTTGTACGCTCATCACGATTCATGTACAGACCAACCGACCGACGGTCACCATACTTCCTCTCGAAACCCCTCAAAGACCCCCTTTAAATCCTTTTATTTGCCATTTTGTAACTGGTCGCCACGTACTAAAAATAAAAAAAAAATAGAAAGAAAAACAACGTTGACGGTTTTCGGTAGCTGTGTTTGGCTCGAATGCAATTGCAATAATTTTCGATGACTCAACGGATTTGGTGGAATTCACCAGCGCAGTTTTTGTTTTTGTGCTTGGTTGGTAACGCGAGATGCTGCTGCTGTTGTTGTTGGAACCTTATTAATGTTTGGAAATTGGCGATCGTGGTCGTCGTCGTCGTCTTCCTTGCGAGACTTAAGTTAAATCAGCAGAATAATGTGAGGAAATTGGAGAATAAAATAAATTCTAAAGAAATGGGGGACGCTGCAAAATATGGTCAACACAATAATAATAAAGTTTAATGTAGCTTTTGAAAGGAGTTGCCAGCCAGTTGGCAGTAAATAACCGAATTGGGGAAGTTTGGAAATTTGTTGTGTTTTTAATTTTTTTAATTTAAATATAATAATTTACATTATTGGTCAAGAAATTAGTTTCCGAAACCAAGCTTAATAATTATTAAATTCTTTTGATAGCCTATAAATCGGAAATATTTTTTTGGAAAACTAGTTTTGTAAAATACTAGGAAAAAACGGAGTCAAAATCAGCACCTGTGAACTATATCAATGTATGTGATGTCCATAGTAAAAATCGTGTTTAGAAGGGAAATCATCAATCTTTTTACAGAGTTCAGTTTACAAAGTTCAGAAGAAATCAATTAATTCATCAAAATATTTCGAGTTTTGGAAAGTTATTTTTTTCTTAATATAAAGAGGCTGTTGTTTAAACTGTATACACGAAGAGAAATAAACTTCTAAAACTGTAGAGGAATGCAACTCGAATGAAAAATAGCAAAATTTCACTAACATCAATAAAATGCTACTAAAATTCTAGAATTTATCATCTGTATATTAAGAAATCAAATTACTTAGTTATCAAAAAAGTAGACAAGATTTATTCTCCTGGATTTTGAGAAGATAATTTATTGATTATTAAAAACTAAAGATAAGACGCAAAGTAGTTGCTGTATTCTTCGCAAGAAGAACACGTGTTGTTCATGTTTCTGTTGTTGCTTTCATCAATCTTGCTTTGTCTCTAATATTCGTTCATATGCTTTGTTTTGCGTTGTAGGTTTCTCATCGTCATCTACTTGTTAGTTAGTGTGTCTGTCTGTCGTTATGTTGAAAGTAATAAAGAACAATTATGCTTGATATTATTATGTCCTTAGGTATCAAAAAGTAACAGACAGACATACTAACAAACAGAAGGCGATGACAGACACACAAAGCAAAACAAAACACAATAGGCGAATATCACAGACAAAGCAAGGATCGAAAAAAACTCAGTTATACGAACACGTGTTCTTTAAATTGTGAGAAGAAAACAGCAACAACATGTTTGCTATTAACCTCTGTATTATCAAGAATAATTGCTCTTAGTTAAATTTTAATAACTAAGTGGAATTGTTTCTTAAAATGCAGAATGTTTCCGTTTTGCTTTATATCACTTCGTATATTTCTTGATTTCTTCTGAATTTTAGAAGTTTTTTCCCTCCTTGTATAAATAATAATAATAGTTTGGCGCTACAGTCCTGTAGAGAAATTCGGCCGAGCTCTCTCACCATTTGAGCTGTGCGTGTTATATTTGTACTCAAATTGGTGGGACCTACAGTTTATTGCCGAATCCGAACGGCGGGATAGAGCTTTTCATAGGCAATGTTTCGTAGGTTTGCCATTTACTGCCGAGAGGTAGCGTCGCATAGAAAAATGTTTTCTCTGAAAAAGATGTTGGCAGTCGCTGGGGATCGAACCGCGGACCTTTCGGCTCATAGTCGAACGTACCAGCGACTTTTCGCTCGTAGTCCAACGCACTAAGCAGACGAGCCACCGACGCTACACTGTAAATAATTCTTGATCTTAGAAATTATTTACTATTTTTTGCCCCTTATGAAATAATGCCGGGAATTTACCGGGAAAAATGCAAAAAGAAATTGAAAACCTGTTAGACACCTCCCAAAATATTTCATTTATCTGGCTGTTTGTCGAAAATATACCAAAAATATTCCTGAAAACACCAGAAATTGTGTCTCGGGTATTGTTGAATCATGTTGAACACAAAAATATTAAGTAAAATATTTCATAAAGCAAATGCAAACCCAGAGATAACACATTGAGTGTCATCATGAAAATATGTTTTTAATGATGTTTTAAATAATATGTAGGTATTATTATAAAATACATGAGCGTTATCGTCGTCTCTAATATGATTAACGGCATAAAATGACAAAACATGCACTCCGGCTAATCACTTGTTCAACACACATAATAATCATAAAATGAGCACAAAAACTCGTTGAACCCAATAACAATCGATCGCATAACATTTGACTGACTGATGCACAAATCAGAGACATAATAGAAAAACAAAAAAAAAATACTTTCACAGAAAGACAGACAGATACACCGACCTACCGACCGATTGATAGACAGACAATTCGTCAGTCAGTCAGATAACTCAGACAATAGGCCGCGAGATGGCGTTGGTTGCATCATATAATTGAGACTCGAATTAATTTAAACAACACACGATTCATTCGTATTTGAACTTTGTATGATTTATCAAATTGTGTAAGTGGTTCCCCCCACTTTGTGTAGAAAATTTAACGAAAAACCTACAAATGAAAAACTTATCAGTATTTCGTGTATTTTATTATTGGTTCATTTAGTAGGGTAACGTTGAAATAAAAATATTTATTTAATACAAAGTGGGGTCTGATAGGAAAAATGATTTTTCCGTCAACAAAACTTTTGCAATAAATTAAAGAATAGACCGACCGACCAAATGTCATAAGAGCTACAATCAATTTTGGGCTGGAATTGTAGTATTTATTTGGACTCTATCTAATCACGAGTCTAGACATTAAATTTTGTATGCCACAGTTGGCCGTAACCGTAGCAGGTAAAAATATTTCTCAATTGATTTCGTCAGTTTTTAGAGAGATAAAAGTCTGTTGTTGCTAGTTTGTGATATCAACAACAATTGCTGTTGCAACAACGTGCGTATTTATTGTGTACTTATCTGCATTACGTTGAGTTATGTTGGTTGCACATGTTTCATAGATAGATATGGTGATATTGCTTACCTGAAAATAGAAAAAAACAAGAATTAGAAAAAGTTAGATAAACGCATACATTTGGTAATAGATATGAAAAGGGCAAAATAACCATATTTTTGGTATAAGGTTTCATAAATCAAATATTTTTTTTAATTTTTAGTAGAAAAACAAAAATTTCAACCGTAATAATAAAGGTTTTAATTTATATTTAAAGGTTTATTCGATTTCGTTATATCGATTACATTGCGAGACATAATTTTTGACATTTTTCAAGAATATTTGTGGCATATTTCTGCAAAATATAGGGTATAATTCCGACAAACAAATAGATAAATAGAAGTATTTATTTGGTGAACAGTTTTTTCCGATAGTTTTAAACATTTAAGGCGTATTTTGTATCCCATATATACCAGGAATCTGCCTTAAAAATTTGATAAGCTCTCCGACACAAAATTTCTTTGATTTTTCAGAAATATTTTGGCATATTTACGGCAAACACAAAGATAAATGGAAGTATTTGCGAAGAAGACATTTGGCAGAATTGAGGCGATTTAATAACAGTTTTTCCGATTGTTTTAAGCAGACAAGATGGAATTTGTTTCAAGTGCTGATTATTTTCGGACCGTTGCCAAAATATACCAGAAATCTGTCTTAAAACGTTGATAACTTCTAAAGACAAAATTTCAGGCATTTTTAAAGAATATTTGTGGCATATTTCTGGAAAATATTGTGCAAATACACGTATACATTTTTGTATTTGGTGAAGAAAATATTTGGCAGAATTGAGGTGGTTTAAAAACAGTTTTCCGATTGTTTTAAACCGACAAGGCTAATTTTGTATACATACAGGAATCTGCGTTAAGAATTTGATAACCTCCCCGAGACAAGAATTGGTAGCATTTTTCAGGAAGATTTTGGGCATATTTATGGCAAACACACAAATAAATGGAATGTGTATAATAGGATAGTGGAATTTGAATGGCAGAATCATATTTTGGGAACGAGCAAAAAACAAAAAAATTGTTATACACCTAGAAAAAAAAGTCCCTCAAATCCCATTAACATTGATCAATAGGACAATTATTGATTTAATAGTATACAAAAAATAAAGCTTTTCATATAAACTCAATGGCAATGTCATGGTATTTTATAGTATTTAATGGTATTTTCCGATTTAAATAATAATTTATTCTATTGACTATTTTTAATAGTAAAAACTATTATTTATATAGTATTTTTTTCTGGGTGTACAAACTTCGTTCGTTTTGGCCGTTGAAAATATGTCCTTAAATGTTTCTAAACTGCCACGACCCTACAAAAAATTGTGTCTAACCGTTTCCAACCAACTGCCATTTATCTTTGTGCTTGCGGTAAATATTCTCCAAATATTCAAATGTTATAAAATATGCCTCAAGAGCACCCGATAAAATTTAAAAAGATTTTTTCGCAAGATTTAAAGCATCCAAAGGCGTAGTTTACATTTACGGTTTCAATATCTGTTCAAACCACATATTAATGTATAAAAATGTAATGGAAAAAAATTATAATTTAAATAAATCTAATAATTAAATATAATTAAAATACAATTAATTTATTATAAATTGAATTATTGCATGTGAGTTTAAATTAAAAATACTATAAGAATTATAAAAACAAATTATAATGTGCACATTTGTTCACATGCTGACAAAAATTAATATAATTGTTGTGACATGTTTGTCTGTCAGTCTTGTCGTCGTCATTTTTATTAATTTGGGTAACAACATTTTTCCATAAAAACTACACAATATAATTTCTCTTATATATATTTTTAAAAATTACAAATGTGTTTTGTTTTTATTGTCATTTAACAAGCAGCCATTACTTTATATTAAAGAAAGTAGTAGTTTGAAGTTGCTCTTGAAAAATTCAGTAGGGTTTTTTTTGTTGTTGTGATTTAATGCGCATGAGTTACCATTGTAATAACTGAGTTAAGCATTTAATTATCTTGTTTTTTCGTGCACAATAAATTAGTAAAACTGCAAAATTAATTTTTCTCAAAAAGAAAAAAAAATAGCAAATTTTATATATTGCAAAGAAAGTTGTTGCAATTATGCAGAAAAAAAAAATAGTTTCTCTCTGGAAATTCAAATTATAGGCCTGTGCAAAAAGCTTCTCATTTTAGTAAGACTTCTAAAAGCTTTTTTTTGTAGAAAATCGTACGTCTTTTTTGTGAAACATTAGAAAATAAAAATTTTAATAAAGCTTTAATAAAAAAAAGGATTTTTTATAAAAGGTTTTTTTTCATACTTTGTGGAAAAAAAGCTTTTTGAAGGCTTTATTTAAAAATGCCTTTATGAAAGCTTTATTTAAAAAAGCTCTTATGAAAGCTTTATTAAAAAAAAAGCTTTAAAAAGCTTTTAAATAAAAGCTCTTACGAAAGCTTTATTTAAAAAAAAGCCTTAATGAAAGATTTATTTAACAAAAAGCTCTTATGAAAGCTTTTAAATAAAACTTACGCATAAACCACACACAACGCATTTTAGAGTTTTTTTTTTTTTTGAAAAAGTTTCTAAACAAATTGCAGTTGTCAAAAGAATTAAATAAAAATGTTTTTGTAAAAAAAGGGATACAATATTTTCATAAAGCTCTTCAACAAGTTTTATTCCAATTTTTTTTAAAGTATTTTATTATAAATTTTATAAAAATTCGCTTTAAAAAAATAAATATTTAAAAAAAGCTTAAAAAGGTGAATATAATAAAAATTTAAAAAGGTTCTTTATAATTTTTATTAATCTTCAAAAAGTAATATTTTATTAAAGCTTTAAGAAATTTCATTCAATTAAAGCACTTCAAAAATACGTTATTTTATAAAACTTAAAAGCTTTGTTGTCATTACTAAAATAAAGCATTAAAATAAAATGTTTAATACCTGAGACAGACATCTAGTAAAGTTATTATAATAACAATACTATAATATTATAAATACAGATAGGTGACAGACATAACGTAGTATAGTTTGTGTAGTAAATAAAGCTATGCGAAACAAATATTACAGCATTTTTATTTTTGTTGGGTACCACGGTTACTAGAGAATAATATATTCTAGTCCGCTGTAAAGAGCACTATTTTTTGAAAGTCGTGACAATTTTTATTTTTTGTTTTTCTATTACAGACTTCTAATAACAGTGAAAACAACGTTTTTTTACACGATAGGTTTCCTTTACTTGCAGATCCTCAGTGGACACTTATATTTTTTCTTAATATTGTAGCTTTACTACATTGAAATTTGCAAGGTCGTGGTCATTTTATTTTTGTGCTGCCAATTAAATGCAATTCAATAAAATTCAGTTTCTAATATTCATTTTTCAATAAAATTTTGAAAAACAATTTCAAATAATTTATTTATTTTTTGAATTTATTATGACATTTCAGTACTAAGAGCTTTTTTTGACCAAAAGCTTTCGGAAATCTTTTGAAATTTGGCTGTGTTTAAACGAAAACTACAAAAATACTTCGAATAGTTTCGTGGAACCAGATAAATACCACAATGAAATCAACGAATACTACAAAAATATTATAATATTGTGAGACACACATCCAGTATTTCAAATACTATGATATGAATACCAGATGTCTGTCTCAGGTATAAAAGGCATTACTAAATAAAGATTTTTTAAAAAGCTTATTATATAAACTTTCCTTTAAAAGCTTTATTGTAAAAATGTGTATAAATTCACAGAGCTTTTAAAAAGTTTAAAAAGCTTTTAAAAAGTTAAGTTCGGTCACACTCGTATTATTTTTATTTTTTTAATAAAAAGCTTTAATTACAAATGTTATATTGAAAAATATTTTTTTATATGATAACAATGTTTATATAAAAGAATTTTTTGAAATGAAAAATAAAAGGAAAGGTTTGAAATAAACAAAGCTTTGCAGACGTTATTAAAACTTTAATAACGAACTACATATTTTATTTTATTATAAAAAAAACCCATATTAAGAAAATGACTTCCTACCACTAAAAATTCCCACAATTCCATATAATAAATGAGAAACACGTCTTAATCGTTGCACCTATGCACCACTGACAAAAGTAATTCGTGTATTTCTGTTGAAAAAAAAATGCAAAAAGCTATTATCAACATAATCGCATTAAAGCAAATTTAGAGCGCACAGCATACGAAATAAGAAGTGCAGCAGCCGCCTGCCTGTATTGCTTGCAATTGTTTCAAAATAAGACAAAATATCATACACAACCTCCCCGCCACCACCATCATCTGGTATACCGCCGACGACGCCGCTTCTCGTCAACATCACCCAAAAGAAACGAAGATACTACAACGACTACTTACTTATTGCATGCTTTTGAGGTCTCTGGGGCAAATTCCAAACCAAGAAACAGACGACGCCGTCGTCGACATCACCATAAAACCCATAAAACAAACCTCCCGATTTTAGTTTTCGACACGCTCGCTCATTCGTTACGTTACGAATTTTGTTATTACGCTGGAGCGAATTAAGTAGAGGCGAAAACGACAGGCACCCAACCACTCACTGCACTCTAGAGATTTCGCGTTGAAACAAAAGTGAAAAGCAGCAAAGTGTTGCCAGAATCGCGAGAAAAATCTCGATAAAAACGAGAACAATTGCAGCTAACTAAAAGACAAAACAAAATTATAAAAATAAAAATCAGTCAACTAAAACAAAAAGCAAAAATAAAAAAAAACAAACTGCACATTGAAACCACTAAATGAGGTCAGTCAACCTCGTTCGAATAGGCGGCAACGTTTTGCGACGATGCGGTGGTAGGGCTTATATTGGCGGCAGGGCTGCGCTGAGGTTAACAATGTGTCACCCAAACCACATACTTTACTATCGAGATTTTATTTTATGCTTCATGCAACTTGTTGCTATTTTTTTTTCAACCCACTTTGAGTAGAGCCCGCATAATTTGAGTGCTGAGTGACCACATGAGACCTGAACAGAACAGAATGGACAGTGGAAATATCGTACATTGTCGTTCGTAAACACTGCGGGTGTTGGTAGGTGACCTCATCGTCAGTCCACAACATTAGTGCTTTGGAATTCCGTGCAAAAATCACTGACGACTTCAATGAGTTCGAGAACGGGAGGGCTGCAGAACCTATGTTGATAGTGTGTCCAAAAGGACAAACGGCCCACAAGGTTATTAGTCGCATTCCTCGTCGGTCGGTGGTTAGTTTCTCTTTCGATTTGTTTGGCTTCCCTTGAGGTGGCTGCCTCGACTACTAATGTGGTGGAAGGTTGAATTTTTCTTCTTTTTGTTTTTGCCAAATGATGGGTGAGAGAGTAGGAAATAAATTACCATAATATGAAATGCTCTATGCACTTGGAAAAATATTAAAAGTTTTTCTAATTATATAGTTGAGTACTTTATTTTTAACACTTTATTATATGATGTGAAAAAAAAAATATATGTAAAAAATAATAAAAATGTTGCTATCATAAAAATGAATTCGAAGGTAACCGAGACAAAATGTCTGATATTTTTCGGGAATATTTGGTGCATATTTTTGGCAAACAATATTTTGGAAAGCGTTCCCAGACAAAATTTATGGCAGGATCGAGGCAGTTTAGAAACATATTTTCGACATATTACAAACAGACTAAGACGGAGTTTTATCAACAGCTGCCTATTTGTATCAACAGTTGCATATTAACTGCCCGTTCCCCAAAAATGCCATGAATTTGCCATTAAAATTCCACAAAATTTACAACTTCTAAATACATTTCCAAAAATATTCCATATATCTGTGTATTTGCCGGAAATATGCCCGACATATTCTTGAAATATGCCAAAAATTTTGTCTTGTGGTATAAAATGTTATGGAGGTAGCGCGCTGGACTTGCATTCTAAAGGTCTCGGGTTCGAATCCCGGCTTTGGCATGGGCTCGTGGTGATATTAACCACAAAATTGTAGGGAATAGATTTCACAGTACAATGGATATAGTCTGTCTGAGTGCTGTGGATCTTAGTAGAAATTCCAAAAAAAAAAAAAAAATTAAAAATGCCTTTGTCAGACCCTTCCAATAATGTTGTGTATTTAAAATAGCCTTTAACTATATTTCTGGAATTTTTCATTGAACTGTATAGCAGGTTCCAAAATTTTGTTCTAATGGCAGTTCACGGTATATTTTGAGAACGGGCAGAAAACAGACAGCTTGTGATACAAACTCCCATTGTCTCGACCTTGCTAAAATTTTGTCTGGTGTGTATATTGCAAAAAAAAATGTTTCTAAACAGTTTTTACCCTGCGCACAAATGACTCCTATTTTTTTCTACACATCTCTTAATTGTCGAAAATCTGTCCATAAAATTTTAGAAAATTTGTATTGAGAAAATGTATGTAGTAAAATTTAGTAACTTTGTGTATTTGTTTTGAAAAAAATTACAATTACATACTTTTTAAGTATATTCCTATTTATTTGACTTGATTTTACTACACAATGTATTAGAAATTTCAATTTATACATAATGTAAAAACTGTTTCATTTGGTTTATTATATTTATGCACACAAGGCATCTCTTAATTGTCGAAAATCTGTCTATAAAATTTCACAAAACCCGTCTTGAGAAAATGTATATAGTAAAATTAAGTAACTTTGTGTATTTGTTTTGAATAAATTACATTTACCTACTCTTTAAATGAATTCCTATTTATTTTACTACACAATGTATTAGAAATGTCAATTCATACATAATGCAAAAACTGTTTTATTTGTTCTATTATTTTTATGCACACAAGGCGTTGTATGCATAAAAATAATAAAACAAATAAAACAGTTTTTGCATTATGTATAAATTGAGATTTCTAATACTTTGTGTAGTAGAATCAAGTAAAATTCTTCGAATGTCAGCAGATACACGGAAGGAAAAAAGTTATAAAATCTAGAAGGAATCTAGAAATATACGGAATGATATACAGCTAAACAGAAATATTCTGAATTTTAAGAAACAGTTCCACTTAGTTATTAAAAAATAACTAAGAGCAATTATTCTTGATAATGCAGAGATTAATGTCTTAGATATCAAAAATGTTATGTTGCAGTTGTCTTCCCAAAATTTGAAGAACACGTTTCGATTTTGCTTTGTCATATTCGCGTCGTTGTCTGTCTGTCAGCGTCATATGTTTGTTAGTGTGTCTGTCTAAGAGCAATTTTTCTTGATATGTAGTGATTATTTTCGTAGATATCAAGTAAGTAAACAAGATTAATTATTTATACAGACAAAGCAAGAACGATGAAAACAAGGTATTTTATTGATATTAGTGATACTACTTTTCTTTCGAACCGAATTCTTCTCCACATTTAGAAGTTTATTACCTCCGTGAACCAACGAAACAAATGCAACTGTATAAAACTCGTTGAAGATAAAGACAAAATTATAGAACAAAGAATTATCTGCGAGCGCGCATTTTATTTTATGTTCCCATATAATTCATATTAGGTAAAAACAAATACATTTGCATTTGGACGTAAATCAAGTAGATATGTAGTAATTTTTAAAATATTTTTTTTCTTCCTTTTAAATGAGCTTGGAATATTTTCTTCGAGGGTTCAAGTATGAATATACTAACAAATTAGTGAAATTACTTTGCACAGTGTATTGTTACGCTTAAGTGGATTTGTCACTCACGTGATTTACACATAGTGACGGCGGGTATGAGTACTAAGTTCGCGGTATAGCATAACATCATCGTTTTGCGTGTAGGTGGCAACACCACGCTATCAATTACAATTTAAATGTACGCAATGAGTTTGTCTTTTCAGCAAACTACTGCATAAATTAATCATATGCGATGAAGGAAATATATGGCAGAGATTAAGGAGAGATTTTAGGAGAAGTAACGGCTATATTTTGAGGAGAAAATGTGACTCATACGAAATAAATGGAGTGGTTTAAGTTAAATGTTATATTATAAATAGAAAAAAAATACAAGGTATTCGAATTTAAAATAGCATAACAAATCGTATTGGAAGTAAAATAATGGCATATAAATATAAGTATTGAAAATAGAAAATGATACAAAAATAACAAGAAAAAAATTTACTGGAATTAAAAATGGTATATAATATAAAAAATTATTATGGTAAATAATTAATGTTATGGTATATTAAAAATGAGTATTGAAAATAATAAAAAATATAGAAAGAAAATATTAATAATAATAAAAATTCTATGAAATTGTTCCAATAAAAAATAAAGTATACGAAAAGATTAATAGGGAAAAAAACGTATTTTAGAAAGCTTTTAAGGTACCACATAGAGAAGATATATATAGCACATAATTTAGCAGATCATTAAACTCTTGAGAAAGACTGTTGAAAGCAGCTAAAATAAAAATTGATTTTAAAGAATAAGGAAATATCTGATCAAATATAAAACAAATTCCGCATTTTAATTACCTTAGACTCAAGGTAAAGCAACGAACAAAGCAAGACATCAAATGAACAACATAGAGAGGATCTACAAAATTAATAGGGAACGTATAAAAGAAGGAAGGGAGGAATAACGATATTTGTGGCAGAGACAAAAAGATTACAACCTAAAAAAATGACGACCTGTTTTGAATATAAAAATAATAAAAGTCTTCCCAAGCAGACAAAGAATATATAAAAAAACCCAAAGGAACAAAGAAGGTTCTCTACTAAAACTTGACAGACTCTTGTACGACGTCGTCATCGTTATCATCATCAACTTTTCGTCAAGAAGACAAACCACTACCACGATTTGTAATTACGTTTCATAGAATTTAAATTTAAAATAACAACAACAGGATAGACCACAAATACAAACCTAATAATAATAATGATGATGATGTTAAAAAAAAAATTCAAGCAACCACCCTTTTCCGTTCTAGTTTGCTATATAAAAATTGTAAGACAAATTAAAAATACGAATCGTGTTTATTTTGTAGTCGGTACGTTCCCTAAGGAAATCGTGCAGTTCTAGAAGTAGGTGTTTCAACCATTTCCTTAGTGTTGTCGGTATCATGGTGGTTGAATTATTTTTTTTTTTTGATACAAAGCTTGCTTAAAGTAATAGTATAGACCCTATTATGAACTATCAATTGATATGCAAAATACGTACTGTATACATGATTTTTTTTCTGTAGAAAAAATACTTCAAAATGTTGTGTGGTAAATTCAAAACATTTTTTTTATTTGATATACAAACATTTCAAGTGCTTCTTTTATTTATTTTATTTTCAATAAAAGCAGTTGACAAATTCGCAGAAAGGACTATATCGCGATTTTGTGTACCATACACATCATATGAAATACATAAATCATATGGTGTGTGGTGTGTTTTATGCAAAGCTACCTGTTTTATTTTTAGAACTTGTCCGGAGTAATCACTTGATCGAGACAATAAATCGAGAGGTTGCTTTCAAGATAATTCCAGGAATATACATACTACACAGCACCACATGTACTTGAAGATATTGTGAAAAAATAAAAATAGATTTTTTGATATTTTAAATGCTAGTTACACAGAAAATTAAAAAACTATTTGAAATCATAAAACCTTCAAAATGCTTTAATTATTACATATAATTTTAAAATTATAAAATAATTAACTACATATAACATGTACTCTTCTAGCTAATCTTAATGCATATTTAATGTGCAAAGTCTAACTAAAAACTATAGCCTTTTAAAATAGCTATCTACTGAAAGCAAAACCTCTATATAAATATCATTGCATTAGTGTGTTTATGACTTCTTCGTCTGAAAACGTGCGTTTAACTGCTTTAAATCTATTAAAAGAATGCACACACAAAAAAAGAGATTAGGGTCTTAAGATGTTGTCAGGTACCTTCTAATAGCAGTCAGTTCCACCATTAGGATGTTTGTAATTAATTTAGAATTAAATATTGATGTAGCGGCGTCGGTGACGGCGAAGGATAATAAAGGCCAACTGTGGAATGCGACTTTATCGAATACCTGTCATTAGGTTATTGTTGGGTTTTTATTACCACCTACACACACAAAAATATTCTGTATATTACTAATAAAGTGTTAAAACCGCAATAAAAAATATATATAGAGATTGACATGTAAAGAGGATTTAAATTTCGAAAGAAAAAAATGTGAGAAATATATGTGGGAAGATATTTGAGGGTTAGTTTTTTTTTAAGACATTTTTGTAATTCAAATTTTTAAAGTTCTCTATTGAAATGGGATTCAAAACGACAAATTACAAAACACATACAAAAAAATATAAATGGGCATAACAAGTTATATAAAATTTAACAAGCTAATAAAAAGGAAATACAAATTTATAATAATAAAAGCGGAAATAAAAAGTTATAAAAATAAAAAAAAATAAAAAAGTTATAAAAAATAAAAAAATATTTTCCGATTAATTTCTTAAATATTTTGTAGAATAAAAAAGTCTCGGGAAAGAAAATGATTAGGAGAATAATTATGGGGTTGAATTGTTACCGGAAAGAATTGTCTCGGGGAATTATGGATTTAATGATTTGTCTCGGGGAAAAATTATCGCGAGAAAGAATGTCTTGGAAAGAATAGTCGCGGGGAAGAATTGTCCGAAGATGATTTGTCTTGGTGATATTTCTTAATACTTTTTTTTTTTTATTTCTTAATACTTTTTTTTTTATTTCTTAATACTTTTGGAGAAGAAATGTCTCGGGGTAGAATTTATTCTGAAAGAAGTTTCTGCAAAGAACTATTTCCGATAATGAATATCTCAAGGACGATTATCTCTTTGAAATGATTTGATACGGGAATGAATGGAATCATGATAGACTTATCTCGGGGTAATATTAAATCTGAATGATTTGTCTCGGGATAGAATTAATTCCGAAAGAATTGTCTAAAAAATAAGTATTTTGGGAGAGAATTGTTTCAGGGAAAATTATCTTCGGAAATAAATTATTTGCAAATAATTGTCCTCGGAAAAAAATTGTGTTTGCAAAGAATTGTTTCCGTAAATAATTATTTCAGGAAAGAATTTTCTTTGGAATAATTTGTTTCGAGGAAGAATTCTATCGGACTGGAATTATCTCTCAGTCATCGGTAAAATTGTCTCGTGGTATAATTGTTCGGGGAAAATTGAAAGAATTATCATAGAAAATAAATGTCATATTAAGAATTGTCTCGAGAAATAATTGTCATTGGAAGAATTGTTATTTCTCAAAATTTTTTGGAGAAGAATTGCCTCGGGGTTGTATTAATTCTGAAAAAATTGTCGCGAAAAATAAATATCTCGGGGAATATTTTGAGGGATCGCAGAATAATTCGTCACTATCATGCCAAAGGGGTGAATGTGCAATTTTTCACATTTGCGTTTTTTTTTTACATTTTTGAATGTAGTTTATCCTCAAGTAAGCTGTGCCAAAATCGCGTGTCATTTTGATGGATATTTCTAGCCACAAAAGACAAAACCAAAAGGACGAATTTGAAAAATTGAAAATCTTGTCATGCCAAAAGGGCGAATCTTTTAGTTTTTTCGCCATAACTTTTTATTGGTATAAGATAAAATAGTGGTGTAAAGGCATTTATTGTTTGTTTTCAAAGCACCTATCGATCTGCATCATTAATTGAAAATATTTTGCCAAATATTAATTTGCCATTTATTATTTGCAGGAAATTTGTTTTGGAAAAATAGTTGTAATAATTAATGCAGATCGATAGGTATTTTGAAAACACACAATAATTTACATCACTATTTTATCTAGTACCATTAAAGAGTTATAGCAAAAGAAAAGAAAAGAAAAGAAAAGAAAAGAAAAGAAAAGAAAGAAAAGATTCGCCGAAAATATCTACAAATAAAAAAAAAAAAGCACTTGAAACGCAATTTTAAAAATCAAAAAACATAAATGTGAGAATTTCAAGTGTAGTTACATTTTTTTGAAATTTTTTTTGGATATTTTTTAACTTAACTATATATAGAAAATAAATATATATATTATATATAATATATAGAAAAAATTTAAAAGTTAAAAAAAATAAAATTAGTATTCTTTTTTTAATTTAAAATAATATTTTTTTTTTTTTAATTTAAAAAAAAAATAAAAAAATATAATTTTAAAAAAATAAAAAAATAAAAATATAAAAAATAATAAATAAATAAATAAAAATTAAAAGAATTACAAACCAAAACTAAAATCTAAATACCCAAAAATCTTTTTAATTTTGATAAGAGCCCTACAGTCAAATATTTAGTACAAGGACAACTAAAAATATGCAAAAAAAATTTAATATTATATATAAAATCAGTTTTATGAAAAGAAAAGTGTATATTAAAAAGAATTTATAGCAATGAAAGCTTTATTTATAATAAAATTAATTGATCTGTATTTATTAAAGCATATTTATGCATATTTTCTTCTATTATGAATATATGGCGCATATTTTAATAAAAAAAAAATATTTTATATTAGCATATTTTCTATTTGATATGCATATTTCTAAATAATTATATTTTAGAAGTTAATTAAAAAAAATACATTTTGCATATTTTCTAAAATCAATTTTCAAAAGCAATTTATTATTTAAAGCTTTAATTTTTTAGTTTTGAAGCTTTATTAATACATTTTTGCATATATTCAAAAATCATAATTTAAAAAACTTTTTATTTAATGGTTTATAATATTTACATAATAAATGTATATTTATATATAAAACAACACTTTCATAAAATAATTTTTATATAAAATGCTGTTTTTTATTTGATTAAAAATGCTTTTAAAATAAATACATATAAGTAAAATAAAAATATTATAAAATTGAAATATACAAGTGTTTGTTTAAATATGCATTATGTGCATAAAATATGCAATTATAGAATATCATTTTTTATTTAAATATGCCGTAAAATCACTATAAATGAAAATGTACACAAATAAATGAAGATAAAAGTGCATTAAAAAATAGCATTAATACATTATACAGTCATGCATTATAAAAATCTCTTTCATCATAATTTTTGCAATAAAAAAAAGCATATTTAGCATATTTTTGTTGACCCAGTTTCATCTAAATGATATTTTCCCAGAAGTTTTTTAATTATTAAATAAATTTATAATTGACATAATGAAAAATTCAAAGAATTCTTTTATAAAAAAAAATACTTTCAATAAACTATAAAAAAAAGAAGCTTGACAGAAAAGTGTTACAAACAAGCAATTAAAATGATATGCCTAAAATTCAGCAAAAATTATAAGAAACGCAAAAAAACACAGATTTGGCAACATTTCAAGGTAATAAAAATGCCGCAGACAACGTTTATTTTCAATTAAGTAGCCAAAATAAATGCCTAGCATAAAACTGAAAAAATAATAAAAAATATAAAAAATATAAAAAAGTAAAAAAAATAATAAAAAAAAAAACAAAAAAAACAAAAAAAAAAAAGATATATGTTAAAATTTAAATTTTATGGCAAGCAAAATAAATTTTAAGATTGCGCATGCGTACGCGCAATATTTTGGCCAAGTCGTTAAATGTGCTGGAGAAGGGCTGTGGTGGAGGAGTTAAAAAATTACATTATAAATTTAAAAAATAACAAAATTTAAATAATAATTCAAAAATACAACTCAAATTTAATTAAACAAAAAAAATGTATTACAAATGTTGGTGGTCAACATGTGAGAAAACTATTTTTGGGAAACTGAGCACAGCTGCCTACTTATTTGGAAATCAATAAATGCGTGGTTGATGGAAGTGCTCACTGAGTCTACAGATTGCTCAAATATGGACAACATTTTTTAAAGAATTTAATTAAATAGTAAAAAAAAGTGAAAAACTATAAAATAAACACTTTGCTACTTCAAAACTAGCTCAACAACTAATGCGCAAAAGTAATGAATTTGAAATTTACACAATTTTTAAAGAATATAAAAATTCAAAACAATAAAATGTTAAAAATAAATAGAAAATGCTTAAATAATTACAAAATTTAAGCAATGTCAAATATGTCAAGAGAACGAGCACAAGTCAAAGTCAAGCAATGAGCAACTAGAACGAACGTCAAGTAACTATAAATTTTCAATGCCAACAAACAGCATAAAATAAATGCCTCCCATCGTACATGCAGCAGCAATTTGTAACGCCCAATAAAATTATATTGAATCTATTATTATAAAATGATAAAAACTAAAATAGCAATTACAAGAAATATATTAAACTAAATTAAAACTAAACAAAGCAATGCTTAGCACGCGTGCAAATACTAAATGAAGAAAAGCTCACATCAAGCGTGACAAATATTAAAAGCAAATAATACATAAAAAAAAAAATGATCCACTTAAAAATTGCAATTTTGCAATAAAAAAGAAAAAAAATCCTATAAATAAATGGAATAAAATAAAAGTCATTGAACTGTGAATAAGTAAAGACATCGGAAGGAAAAAGCAGCAGCAACAATAACAACAACAAAAACAAAATAAAAACTATAGCGTAGCTGCATCAATGAAGATGAAGACAGCAACAGCCGCCGCATCAAAACGAGTTCGTTGCCAAAGTCTTTTGTTTTGTGCCAAGTCGCTGCTGCGTAAATGCAAAAAAAAAACGTTCGTTGCTTAAGTCTTTTGTGCAAGAGAACAACGTGGGCGAAATTATTTAAAATGTTTTAAAATAGTAGAAAACAAAATTTAAAAATAAAAACAAAAATATTTAAATTAAAACAAACAATGTGCTTGCTTTTAATAAAATATGTTTACAACAAAATTAAATATATTCTATATAAAATTAATAAACAAAATGGCATAAAGAAATTTAAAATAAAAAAAATAACAAACAAAAAAAAAATATTTCAAAAATTAAAAAAGTAATACAGAAATAAATAATAGATAAATAAAAAAATACATAAATACATAAATACGTAAATACATAAATACATAAATACATAAATATATAAATATATAAATACATAAATACATAAATACATAAATACATAAATACATAAATACATAAATACATAAATACATAAATACATAAATACATAAATACATAAATACATAAATACATAAATACATAAATACATAAATACATAAATACATAAATACATAAATACATAAATACATAAATACATAAATACATAAATACATAAATACATAAATACATAAATACATAAATACATAAATACATAAATACATAAATACATAAATACATAAATACATAAATACATAAATACATAAATACATAAATACATAAATACATAAATACATAAATACATAAATACATAAATACATAAATACATAAATACATAAATACATAAATACATAAATACATAAATACATAAATACATAAATACATAAATACATAAATACATAAATACATAAATACATAAATACATAAATACATAAATACATAAATACATAAATACATAAATACATAAATACATAAATACATAAATACATAAATACATAAATACATAAATACATAAATACATAAATACATAAATACATAAATACATAAATACATAAATACATAAATACATAAATACATAAATACATAAATACATAAATACATAAATACATAAATACATAAATACATAAATACATAAATACATAAATACATAAATACATAAATACATAAATACATAAATACATAAATACATAAATACATAAATACATAAATACATAAATACATAAATACATAAATACATAAATACATAAATACATAAATACATAAATACATAAATACATAAATACATAAATACATAAATACATAAATACATAAATACATAAATACATAAATACATAAATACATAAATACATAAATACATAAATACATAAATACATAAATACATAAATACATAAATACATAAATACATGAATACATAAATACATAAATACATAAATACATAAATACATAAATACATAAATACATAAATACATAAATACATAAATACATAAATACATAAATACATAAATACATAAATACATAAATACATAAATACATAAATACATAAATACATAAATACATAAATACATAAATACATAAATACATAAATACATAAATACATAAATACATAAATACATAAATACATAAATACATAAATACATAAATACATAAATACATAAATACATAAATACATAAATACATAAATACATAAATACATAAATACATAAATACATAAATACATAAATACATAAATACATAAATACATAAATACATAAATACATAAATACATAAATACATAAATACATAAATACATAAATACATAAATACATAAATACATAAATACATAAATACATAAATACATAAATACATAAATACATAAATACATAAATACATAAATACATAAATACATAAATACATAAATACATAAATACATAAATACATAAATACATAAATACATAAATACATAAATACATAAATACATAAATACATAAACCAACAAATAAAAAAAGCAAATAAAATAAGAATTAAAGTAATAAAAAAGTGGAGAAAGAAAAATAAAGAAATACAGAGAGGAATAAAGAAATTATAAAAGAAAAAATAAAATAATAAGAGACAAAAAGAAAAAATGTGTACCAACTGGACCTTGAGCACGTTAAGACAATATCTTAAAATAATCAAAAGAAGTCGGTAAACAAAAACAATTAAGAATAAAAAAATAAATAAAGAAACATGTATTAAAAGAAATAATGAAAGAAAAATAAATAAATATGTTTAAAAATTAAATAAAATAATACAGAAATAAAAAAATAATTATATAAATAAGTAAATAAATAATCAAATAAAAAAGCTAATAAAGAATGAAGGAAATAAAAAAAAATAAAGTAATAAAGAAATAGAGAAAGAAAATGGAAAAAAAATAAATTAATAATTACAATAAATAAATTTATTTATAAAAAATAAAAATAAAGAAACAAAGGCTCAAATAAATAAGGAAATAAAAAAGAAATAAAACTAAAGAAATCAAGAATATTTGAAATATAAAAGTAAAAACGTTATACATACGACAATTTCAACCGAATTGTCCTATTTTTAATGTCAATTAAAGCGAAGTGAACAGAAGGGGGATCAAATGAGAACCAGATTGTTAAAATTGGTTCTGAAAAATGTGTTTTCGATACAGATTCAAATTTTGTTCAATTAATATATTTATATAAATAAAAATAATTTAAATGAACATTACAAAAAATAAAGCAATTATCTAATTACTTACTCATTTAGAAAAAAAAAAAAATTCCATGCATTTCGAGTAATTCAAGAATAGCGTTAAATGACCGTAATTAATAGGCTTGTAACCAGCTCATTTAAATGGAAGCGTTGGCGTTACATTTTAAAGTACAACGTAATAGTGGTAGACACCAAACAAACATCAAAGAAAATAATTCTCCCCTTTGTAGAAACTAAAAATTATTGCGTAAGTTGTTTTTTTTTTTTAATAGTTAGTTGGTGTTCAAAATCTGGTATTCTCAAACGCATTTAAATTCCATTTGCGTAACCACAGACGAACAAAAACAAATAGGTACAAAAAGAAATATCGACGGCATGACGAAGGAACAATTTGAACATCGTTTTGGGGGTTGAGGTTGAGCAGGAGGGCAGCCAACGTGACGAACATTTAAGTTGATAATTTTTATTTTAATCACGCATTTGAACTTGACGACTGACTACGACAGCGACGACAACCACGACGTGATTCCATGTGCCTTTAAACATTTGCATGGAATTTTATATTTTTATTTATTTTTTGTTTTTTAGTTTTTGCTATTTTTCTTGTATGTCAATTATATGCCACGTTTTTCGAAAAAGACGTTAGGAATGTCGTGTACAATTTCAATCTGTGTCGCTTATTTAAGGCCTAAATTATTTTTTTAAAATATACATTGATAAGCTGAATATTGAATTCAATTGTAGGAAACATTAAATATTATATTAAATGGTTTCAGTTGTATAAATATATTTTTTTTATTTCTTTATTAAATAACAAGTACTAACTTTTTTTTGGAATTTTAGTTTTATTTGTTATTTTTTTATACTAATTTTTAATTGATTTTATGTTTTATATTTTTTCTATTTAATTTTTGTTGTTTAAGATTTTTTATTTAATTTTTTTTTGTTTAAATTTTTTTTATTTAATTTTTTTTTATTTGTTTTTATTTAAGTTTTTTTTTGTTTAATTTTTTTATATTATTTTTATTTCTTTTTTTTCATTTTTATTTATTTTTTAATTATTTTTATTTATTTAATTTTATTTTTTATTATATTCTTTTATTTTTATTTTTTTATTTAATTTTTTTTTTATTTAATTTTTTTTTTATTTCATTTTTTTTATTTTTTGATTTTTTTTTTATTTTTTTTTTATTTTTTTTTTATTTGATTTTTTTTTTTATTTTTTTTTATTTGATTTTTATTTGATTTTTTTTTTATTTTTTTTTATTTGATTTTTTTATTTTTTTATTTGATTTTTATTTATTTCTTTATTCTAATTTTTTTTTAATTTTATTTTATCATTTTTATATAAATTTATGTAATATTTATTTAATTTTATGTTTTTTTTTTTTAATTTTCCTTTGATTCCCACTCAAATGGCAAAAATTCCATTTGCTGGGCACTCCCTGTTTTTGTGCCAACCACAACCACGTTCCTACCTCAAGTTGCCCAGGTGTCCCTACTGATCACAGCAACCCTCGCAATAACAAAAACAACATGTACAATATTCAGTTAACACAATTAATCACTTCAAAATGGAATGAATGCCTTCACTTTGACTCCAGATTCAGATGCCAGGAAAGCACAAAAAAAATAAAAATATAAAAATAACAAAAAACCCTCATAACTTCGTCTCCAAAGACTCCTCAAGCAAGCAACATTGATGACAGTAATTTGCAGCTGGTTAAACAACAAAAAATAAAAACATTCGCAAATTAAATCTTTATTTTGTATGCTGCCATTTCTGCTACTTTGGCAACATTGCCCCCAGAACATTGTTGCCAAATGTCTGCTTTTAGGTCTCCACGCACAATAATAATAATAATCACACCAACAACAACTTAAACAACAACAATATAAACTGTTGAAGGCCACAAAAGGTCGGTTGAAATTCTTGACTTGATGCCGCTGCTGCTTCTTCTTATTATAAGGCATTAACTGCTAATACTACGTTTTATGGGTGAACTAATCACAAGAGGCTTAAAATTACAGTCAAAGGTTTTAGCAGTGCGTAGAAACTTGAAAATATCTAGGTAAAGTTGGAATACAAATCATTATTCTTATTTTTAAATATTTTGTTATAATAATTTATATTTATCTTCTTTTTATAATTAAAAGAAACTATTTTGAATATTTATTTCTATTTTTGTATATTAAATATATACAAATATGTTATTTTTTATATTCTATTTTATATTTTTTAAATATTATATTTTATTATTATCAATTTTTTATTTATTATTTTATTTTTGTATTCATTATTTTCTTTTTTTATGTTTTTTTTTATTTGGTTTTTCTTTATTTTATTTGATTTTTACTTTTGTTTGTGTTTTTTCATTTGGTATTTCTTTTTCCATATTTGATTTTTATTTTTCTATGTTTTTTTTTTATTTTTCTATTTGACTGTTTTTTATTTTTAATTTTTCTTTTTAATTATTTATCAATTTAATGTTTTTTTCCTATTTTACTTGTGATTTTTTATCTATTTTATTTGTATTTTGTTTTTTCCTTTATTTTGTTGTTTTTAATTTTATATATTTTATTATAATAAAATTTTATATTATTTTATTATTCATCATATTTTATTTTCATAGGCTTTTTTTATTTTATTTTGATTTTCTTTTATTTTTTATTTTGTTTTTCTTTTATTTTTTATTTGGGTTTTCTTTTTTTTATTTGGTTTTTACTTTTGATTGTATGTTTTCATTTGGTATTTCTTTTATATTTCTATTTTTTAAAATTGTGTTTCTTTTTCCATATTTAATTTTTATTTTTCTATTTTTTTTATTTTTTTTTTTTTATTATTTTTTTTTTATTATTATTTTTTTTATTTTTCTATGTTTTTTTTTTATTTTTTTTTATTTTTCTATGTTTTTTTTTTTTTATTTTTTTTATTTTTTTTTATTTTTTTTTTTTTTTATTTTTTTTTTTTTTTATTTTTTTTATTTTTTTTATTTTTTTTTATTTTTTTTTATTTTTCTATGTTTTTTTTATTTTTTTTTATTTTTCTGTTTTGTTTTTATTTTTTTTTATTTTTCTATGTTTTTTTTATTATTCTATTTGACAGTTTTTTATTTTTCTTGCAAAATTAAAGATTGTTTATTCTGTAAGTTTTTAAACACATTTTTATTATTTATTTATTTCAAAATACGTTTTAACTTTATCTGTTTTTCAGATCATTTTTTTTTAATTTTTATATTTTTTCATATATTTTCTTATTAACTTTAATTTTGTAATATCTTTATTTATTTCTCTAAAATTTATTTTTCTATCTAATTTTTTATTTATTTATTTTTATTTTTTAAATAAAATTTTGTATTAATTTTCTGTATTTTACGTTTTTTTTTTTAATTTTTATTGTTTGTTTTTATTTATTTTGTGTTTTTTATATTTTATTCTGTTTTTTTATATTTTATTTTGTGTTGTTTTTTTATATTTAATTTTTTTGATTTTTGTTTTTTTTATGTATATTTTTTTATATACATTTAATATATTTATTTTTGAATCATTTTATTTTTTTAATATATTAAAAAAAAAAATTAAATTTTAATATTTTTTTATCTTGTTTTTAATATTTTTAATTTTTTTTCTTTTATTAATATTTTTTTTTTGTTATATTAAAATTTTTAATATTTTTAATAATTTAATTTAAATATTTAAATTTTAAATAATTTTAAATACTTAAAAAATTGTCTATACCTTACATATTTGTTGCCTGTTTCATTTTCACTTCTGCCTACTGGAATTTCGAGAAATTCCACGTTTATTTTTATTCTTAGCCGGTTTTATTCTTTTTGCGCTTTATTCCTTTTATAGCCATGTTAAGCGTTTAAATTGTGGCGGCTTAAGCTGTGTGGCATTTTTGCTGTTCTTTTTATTGTTGTTGCTGTTGTTGTAGCTGCTTCTTTTAGGTTGCATAAATTCGGCTATATTTTGAGGTCGCCATAATAACGTAAAACGTAAAATTCATTTGGCTTTAATACGTTGTTATTTTTGTTGTTGCTGTTTTGGCTTTAAAGGTGGATTTATCGTAGTCAACAAGAATCAGAACCACAACAACAACCACAAGAACAATAATGCTCATTGTTGTAATTATTATTATTATTGTTGTTGTCGATTGGCAAAGAGTGGCATGACGAGAATTCGACAATGTTGCTGTGGCTAGTAGTAATTTTTTTATGTTGTTGTTGATGGGAGGTTGTTGTTGTTTTTATTATTGTTATATAAAACCGCTTTATTTTTGGGTCAAAAGTGTGCAACGCAAAAATGCGAACGCAAAAGGGTTCAACTGACAAAACCACAAGAAAAACAAGAAATCTGGACACACGCGAGGAAGTTTTTTTCTGCCTTCAATTTTTATTTTTATATTTGTCTCTTTTATATATTATTTTTTTGTAAATACAATATATAATTTTTTTAATTTTGTACATATTATTTTATTTATTTTTTTATATTTATTTTGTATATTTTTTATATTTTGTGTTTTGTTATATTTTGTTTTTTTTTTTGTTATGTTTTGTGTTTTTTTGTTAAATTTTGTGTTTTTTTTTTTTATTTTGTGTTTTTTTGTTGTTGTTATATTTTTGTTTTTTTTTATAATATTTTGGTATATTTTTTTTTTAATTATTTTTATTTTTTAAAAATTATTTTTATTGTTTTTAATTATTTTCATTTTTTAAAAATTATTTTTATTGTTTTTAATTATTTTCATTTTTTTTAAATTATTTTTATTGTTTTCATTTTTTAAAATTATTTTTATTGTTTTTATTTTTTTAAAATCATTTTTAATTGTTTTTATTTTATTTTTTTATATTTATTTCGTTTATTAAATTTTTTTTTATATTATTTATATATATTTGTTTGTTTTTTTTTATACTTTTTTTGTTTTTTTTTTTATTATTATTATTATTATTACTTTTTGTTTTTTTTTTATAATTTATACTTTTATGTTTTTTTTATTATTTCCCTTCTTTTTGTTTTTTTATTTGTTTTTTTAATTTTTGTTTTTTTTAAATACAATATATATTTTTTTTAATTTTGTACATATTATTTTATTTATATTTATTTTTTTATATTTATTTTGTATATTTTTTTTTATTTTGTTTTTTTATATTATTTATATATATTTTTTTGTTTTTTTATACTTTTTTTGTTTTTTTTTATACTTTTTTTGTTTTTTTTATACCTTTTTTGTTTTTTTTATACTTTTTTTGTTTTCTTTTTATTATTATTATTACTTTTTTTTTTTATTATTATTATTACTTTTTGTTTTTTTTTATAATTTATACTTTTTTGTTTTTTTTATTATTTACACTTTTTTGGTTTTTTATTAGTTTTTTTTATTTTTTTATTATTTTAAACTATTTTAATTGTTTTTATTTTTTAAACTATTTTAATTGTTTTTATTTTTTTTTTTAATTATTTTAATTGGTTTTATTTTTTTTTTAATTTATTTATTTCGTTTATTTAGATTTATTTTGTTTTTTTTTTATAATATTTATATATATATGTTTGTTTTTTTTTATACTTTTTTTTGTTTTTTAATATTATTATTACTTTTTGTTTTTTTTTTTATAATTTATACTTTTTTGTTTTTATTATTTACACTTTTTTGTTTTTTATTTGTATTTTTTTATTATTTGTAATTTTTTTATATTATTTATTAATATTTTATTTTTGATTTATAATGTTTTTATTTATTTTTGCTTTTTTATATTTTTATTTCTTTTTAGTTATTTTAGTTTTTTTTTTTTTTTTTTTAATTAATTTTGAATATTTTTAATATTTCTAAACATTAACATTTTTTTATATTTTTTTTAGTTATTATAGTTTTTTTTATATTTTTTTTAGTTATTTTATTTTTTTATATTTTTTTTAGTTATTTCAGTTTTTTTTTGTATTTTTTTATTTACTTTTTAATATTTCTTAATATTTAAATTTTTGTATTTTTATATTGATATGTTTAAATATTTATCTGAATATTGAAAAATAATCTCAATTAAATAAATATAAAAACTATTGAAAGAAAAAATAAAAAGTCTGAAATAACACTTGTCAAATTAATAAATGTTGTTTCTTTTAATACCCTTGACCTTTGCCGTCAATTACAATCATAAAAATATGCAAAAACAATGGCAAAATAATTGCAAAACTATCGCTGAATAAAACAGTATTAAACAGCGCCGAAACACTTGCCAAAAAATCAGTGGCTTGGTTCATTAACCCGCCTAAACATGCTCGCTACACAGCCGCCCACATAAGGCCAACAACCACAATAGTAATAGCAACAACAACATCGCAAGAAAAAAAATACAAATTAGCAAAAAAAAAAAACAAATACCGGGTACTCAAAAACAAACTATGCGGTTCACTGCTGCCGCTCTGCTGGCTGTTTCATTCAATTAAAAGCATGTGAAAAATATTTTATCTTACAATAAAAACTTGTTTTATCTTTTTAAAAAATATCGCTTCATGCACAATTCATAATTATGATATATTTAAATTTTAACTGATTGACAAATCAACTCTGTTAATGTGTGTGTCTTAATTATGTCTATGAGAATTCAAGACGATAGACAACATAGGGAAATTTGTATAAAAATCGAAAAATTCCCAGGAACGACATGTATAAAATTAAAAAAAAGATATTGAGAAAAAAAGGTTTCAACCCAAAATAAAAAAAAACTGCGTCATTAATGAGGGTGTTTAAGACGCCACCACAATATGGTGACGCACAACCAAAGAGACGAACTCAGGTAAAAGCATTTCTAAGAATTGAAATTAGCTAAAGTCGTGGTATAAAAATTTATTTAAAATTGTATTTACAATAGAGATAAGAGGGAGAGAAATAGATATGCATAGCAAATTTCAAAAGAATTTTGTAATAAGTCAAATAAATTTAATAATCAAGAAGAATTGGAATAAAAATGATAAAAGACATATATTAAGTCATATAAAAGAAGAAAAATAATAATAAAAATAAAAAAAAATAATAAATAATAAAAAAAAAACAAAAACAAAAAAAAATACTAGGAGAAAATATACAAAAAGAAAAATATAATAAGAAAAAAATCTAAGAGAAAAATACTAATAGAAAATATATAAAAAAAATACTAAAATAAAAAATAAATACTAAGCGAAAAAATTACGAGAAAATACTTAAAATATATTAAGAGATAAATCTGAATACAAAAATATACAAAATGAAAAAAGAACAAAAAAAAATAAAAGGTAAATCTAATACAATAAAAAATAAAATACTAATAGAAAAAAATAATATATGATATACTTATAGAAATATACTAAAAGAAAAAATATTAAAAGAAATACAAATAAAAAGATTAAAAGAAAAATACTTGAAAAATAATACTAAAGGAACAAAAATAAATCTAAAAGAAAAAGAAAAATGAGAACAAAGACTAAAGATTAAATTCTAATAGAAAAAGAAATACTAAAAAAATATACTAATAGAAAAATAATAAAATTAAAAAACCAACAGATAATTACTAAAAGAATAAAATATAAAAACTAATGATAAAATACTAAAGAGAAAAAAAAATTAAAAATAAAATAAAATACAAAAAAAAAACACTAAATAAATTACCAAATGAAAAATACCAAAAGAAAATAAAAGAAAAATTATCGAAAAACTGTAAAAGAAGACAAATTAAAGTGAACAGACCAAAAATAACAGAAATAATATAATATAAAAAATAATATAGAATAAAATAAAAATAATATAAAATAAAAAATAAAAAAAAATAATAATATAAAATAAAAATATATAATAAAAAAAATAAAAAAATATTAAAACAAAATGAAAAACATTGATTGGTAAAAAAATCTATATGATGCATTTATAATATTAATGAATATTTAATCAATATAATACAAAATAAAACGTTTTTAAATATTAATAAAAAGTCATTCGTCATATTGATGAATTTGATTAATAATAAAAGTGCAAAACAAAAAATAAATATAAAAGAAATAAAAAAATAACAAACGAAACGAATCCAAAAATACTGTATAATAAAATCATCATATTTATGAACAACTTAATCATGTTAATAGACAAATTCATAACATTGATGTACAAATTAATCACATAAATAAACAAATTCATTACTTTAATGAATAGATTCATCATATTAATTAACAAATTAATAAATTTGATGAATAGTTAACTAACATAATACAAAAAATTCTGTCATTCAATGTTATAAAGATGATTTTCATCAATAAATGATGATTCATCATATTAATGAATTTTTCGTATGTGTTCGTCAATGTTAAATGATTTTTGATAATTATATTTTAAATAATATATTTTTCGATAAATATTTTTAATTTATAGTTTTTGATGAATATTTAATTTAAAAAATTATTAGCACTAAATTTAGCTTTTTTCCATTAATATGTAATGTAAACATCAATATGTTTACATGTAAATGTTTTTCACATTCAAATATATCGTCGTTGTAGAACGAAAAATCACCATATACATTTTCAAAATGCCAAATATTAATTTACATAAATGTTTATATATCTGTCAATTTTTAATCGATGACCTCAATTGATAAGAAAATGTAAATCTATCAATTGATATTTCAACTTTAAAAATCCATCAATTACTTTTTATAATATTAATCAACAAACTCGAAATTTAAGTTTTTCATAAAAATGTATTTGGGGACTTTTCGTTCTACAACGACGATATACATATTTGAATGTGAAAAACATTTTATTTACATGTTTACATTTCATATTAATGGAAAAAAGCAAAATTTAGTGCTAATAATTTTTTAAATTTCAAGAATTTTTTAATTTTCAAGATTTTTTTAATTTGCAAGAACGCCGAAAATAATTCATACTGAACATAAATATGTTTGAACGAAAACAATGATATGTTTGGCTGTTATTATAATAATGTTTTGCAATGCAATAATACTTTTGTTTGCATAAAGCTCCAAAGACATATGTAATGTCTGCAAGATTATGTTTGGGAGAGCACTTTTTTTGCAGCGTATACTTTAAAGTTTTAATTCAAAATTCAGAATAACTACGATATATTTGAAAAATATAATTTTATACTAATTTTTGTGATATTAAAGTAAAAATTGTATTATTGAAAAAAATCATTATTGAAAATTAATTAATGATAGTATTGCCCTTGAATTATTCTGCGTAATGTTTATTTGAGTTTCAATAATTATAAAAATCATCATTATAGAAAAGGTGTCCATTTGAAATTGTTTAAAAACAGCTGAGTACACATAGAGGGTATAAAATTAAACAAAGTCATGGTGCTAAAAAAAATACTTGAACGCAAATATTTTCAAAACATGCTATATTTTAGTTGTACCCTAAAAAAACACAGAGTTATAATATCACTGAAGCATGACTTAAAACAATACGAGTCGCATGATAGGCAAAACTTTGACACAAGAGAGGGTATTTTTGGCAGATTGCTGTTGCATCGCTGCTTGTTCAAAAACATATTAACTACAAAATATAAATCGATGATTATTAGCTTTTAACACGCAGAAGGTAATTCAAGGGAAAATTTACAAATAAAATACATTTTTTTAGGGTTAATAAATTGCAATGACAAACACCAACGAAAAAAAGGTGCAATACGTGCATTTTGTGAGCGGAAATGCATTTCTAAAAATACATATAAAAAACACCCTTACTTTTTGTATAGGTTTTATAAAATACCTAAGTAACAACAAAATTTAATTGCTGGCACTACTATTTTTTTTAATAGGGTTGTAAGTTTTAATAAAACGGAAATGTATATTTATGAAGAATATAAATATTTAAAAATAAAAAAGCTTTTTAGCGATTTTGCACGTTTTTTTTTTTTTGAAAAAAGTATTAAATCTGTTCTTTTATTAGCTACAAAACTTTTTTAGAGTCATTAATGCCGACAAAACCGCTCGTATTTCCGTTACGTACAAATGCCAGTTCGTTAACTATACGAACGTGTTTTATTTTATGCTTCAGATTTTCAAATTACGTTTCATATTTTTGTTATTGTTTTTGCTCTTAATATTAGTTATTTATTAAAAAATTTTAAACATGTGTGACAAATATACGTTTTAATTTTTATATATTTTTATTTTTTAAGTTATTAAACCGTGACGTATTCAACTGAATTTTTGTTGCGACTACAGTCATTAGTTGTTGCCCTGTTTTACAGTCAGACAGAAAGAGCTACTAGTCGGTCAACATTACTATTGGGTTCTTTTTTTCACGTTTCAGCAGCAAAAGCACTCATTAAAAATTTGTTTAACGTTGGAGTCACGTTTTATTGCGTTTTGCGGTTTATGTCGCATACGCAATCGCAAATGTGTACCGTTTTTGCACAATATGTTTTTATTAGAATTCTACGTATTTTCTTTTGTTATAGAAACAAACAAACAAACAAAAAAAATATAAGAATAAGAATTTTAAACTGGGTTTAAATGGGGCAAAAAGATAAACGAAATATAAAATGCAAATTTTAATTTTTAGAGTTTTTCGTTATTTTTAGTGAAAAATTGAATTTTTTAAAGAAAAACTGAATTTTTAGTGAAAAATTGAATTTTTAGTGAAATATTGCATTTTTAGTGAAAAATTGAATTTTTAGTGAAAAATTGCATTTTTAGTGAAAATTGAATTTTTAGTGAAAAATTGAATTTTTAGTGAAAAATTGAATTTTTAGTGAAAATTTGAATTTTAAGTGAAATATTGCATTTTAGTGAAAAATTGCATTTTTAGTGAAAAATTGAATTTTTAGTGAAAATTTAATGAAAAATTGAATTTTTAGTGAAAAATTAAATTTTTAGTGAAAAATTGAATTTTTAGTGAAAATTGAATTTTTAGTGAAAAATTGAATTTTTAGTGAAAATTTAATGAAAAATTGAATTTATAGTGAAAATTTGAATTTTTAGTGAAAATTTTAATTTTTAGTGAAAATTTTAATTTTTAGTGAAAAATTGAATTTTTAGTGAAAAATTGAATTTTTAGTGAAAAATTGAATTTTTAGTGAAAAATTTAATTTTTAGTGAAAAATTGAATTTTTAGTGAAAAATTGAATTTTTAGTGAAAAATTGAATTTTTAGTGAAAATTGAATGAAGTGAAAATTGAATGAAGTGAAAATTGAATGAGTGAAAAATTTAATTTTTAGTGAAAAATTAAATTTTTAGTGAAATATTGCATTTTTAGTGAAAAATTGAATTTTTAGTGAAAAATTGAATTTTAGTGAAAAATTGAATTTTTAGTGAAAAATTGAATTTTTAGTGAAAAATTGAATTTTTAGTGAAAAATTGAATTTTTAGTGAAAAATTGAATTTTTAGTGAAAATTTGAATTTTTAGTGAAAATTTGAATTTTTAGTGAAAATTTGAATTTTTAGTGAAAATTTGAATTTTTAGTGAAAAATTGAATTTTTAGTGAAAAATTGAATTTTTAGTGAAAAATTGAATTTTTAGCGAAAAATTGAATTTTTAGCAAAAATTTGAATTTTTAGTGAAAATTTGAATTTTTAGTGAAAATTTGAATTTTTAGTGAAAATTTGAATTTTTAGTGAAAAATTGAATTTTTAGTGAAAAATTGAAATTTTTAGTGAAAAAATGAAATTTTTAGTGAAAAATTGAATTTTTAGTGAAAAATTTAAATTTTTAGTGAAAAATTGAATTTTTAGTGAAAAACTGAATTTTTAGTGAAAAATTTAATTTTTAGTGAAAAATTGAATTTTTAGTGAAAAATTGAATTTTTAGTGAAAAATTGAATTTTTAGTGAAAAATTGAATTTTTAGTGAAAAATTGAATTTTTAATGAAAAATTGAAATTTTAGTGAAAAATTTAAATTTTAGTGAAAAATTTAATTTTAGTGAAAAATTGAAATTTTAGTGAAAAACTGAATTTTTAGTGAAAAATTGAAATTTTAGTGAAAAACTGAATTTTTAGTGAAAAATTGAATTTTTAGTGAAAAATTGAATTTTTAGTGAAAAATTGAATTTTAGTGAAAATTTGAATTTTTAGTGAAAATTTGAATTTTTAGTGAAAAATTGAATTTTTAGTGAAAAATTGAATTTTTAGTGAAAAATTGAATTTTTAGTGAAAAATTGAATTTTTAGTGAAAAATTGAATTTTTAGTGAAAAATTGAATTTTTAGTGAAAAATTGAATTTTTAGTGAAAAATTGAATTTTTAGTGAAAAATTGAATTTTTAGTGAAAAATTGAATTTTTAGTGAAAAATTGAATTTTTAGTGAAAAATTGAATTTTTTGTGAAAAATTGAATTTTTAGTGAAAAATTGAATTTTTAGTGAAAAATTGAATTTTTAGTGAAAAATTGAATTTTTAGTGAAAAATTGAATTTTTAGTGAAAAATTGAATTTTTAGTGAAAATTTGAATTTTTAGTGAAAATTTGAATTTTTAGTGAAAAATTGAATTTTTAGTGAAAAATTGAATTTTTAGTAAAAAAAATTGAATTATTTAGTGAAAAATTGAATTTTTAGTAAAAAAAATTGAATTATTTAGTGAAAAATGGAGTTTTTAGCAAAAAATTAAATTTTTAGTGAAAAATTGAATTTTTAGTGAAAAATTTACTTTTTAGTGAAAAATTGAATTTTTAGTGAAAAATTGAATTTTTAGTGAAAAATTGAATTTTTAGTGAAAAATTGAATTTTTAGTGAAAAATTGAATTTTTAGTGAAAATTTGAATTTTTAGTGAAAAATTGAATTTTTAGTGAAAAATTGAATTTTTAGTGAAAAATTGAATTTTAGTGAAAAATTGAATTTTTAGTGAAAAATTGAATTTTTAGTGAAAAATTTAATTTTTAGTGAAAATTTTAATATTTAGTAAAATTAGTGAAAAGACCAACAATAAATTTCAAAAAAACACCCACAACTTAAATAAGGTGCCCTCGTTAATCCAACTTTAGTAACATCAAACTGTAGCGAAAGAAAGCACCAAATAACTATTTAATTAATTAGATATTTCCGTCTATTAAACGTTACCATTTACGAACAGAACCGCAATTTATATTTCATTAGCTATTTCCTTTTTGAAACCCACATTCAATTTAAGACACGAAGATGATTTTTCAATATTTGCTGCAGTTATATTTTTATTTTTTTTAAATGTAGCCAATTTTATTTGTGTTGATTAATTGTAAACGTTTGAAATATATTTCATGTGGGTGTTAAATAAAAACTACTTAAAAAAAAGTCCAACTAAAAACTAAACAAATATTTTATTAACGTAAAGAAAATTCAACGACATACATAATACGGATATTGTTTATAAAGAATTTATTTAACCTCGCTGAAATACGTTGCCTTTTAAGTGCATCGAAACAAATACGGAAAGAAAATAAAATAACACATTTAATGAAATATCAATTATAACTTTTATTATCGTTTGCTGCTGCTGCAACTACGTATTATAAAAAGCAGTTAAAAAGAAAAAAAAACACACTTGACGTGACACATTGTTGTGCTGCGCGACTGCGTCAAACTGACAGATAATGCATTTCAAATTGAATTTTTGTGTGGGTTGAAAGCTGTTCGGTATCAGCTTTTTATAATGATCATTTTTACTTTTGTTTTCTATTTTTTTTGATTTAAAATTCTACGTATAAAGTTCGTATTAGGTTTCTGTATAATAAACAATTACACTATTCTACAAAAGGAGAACAAAATTCCTAATAACAGCCAGTACATCATTTCGATATAATTGAAGAGTGCTAATTTTGATTACATACTCAGTTTTTTTTTCTAGCACATAACGTTTTTGAGAAACCGGCAATTAAAGTTTTTGAACTCTTTCAGCTACTTTTTAGAATAAAAAAAGGTTAGAACTTTATAAAACTAACTTTTCATAAAATTTTAAATGTAATTTTTCTTTTAATTGTCAGTGACATTTTTAATATAAAAATAAATACCAACATTCCAAGTAGATTTCAAGTTATTTTGTTCTAAACTTGAAAATGTTTATTTTTTCTAACAATTTCTGAATTATTTTTAATACTTCAGATCTAATGATAAATCGTTCATGTTTATACAGAACACAGTCTAAACTAACGATTAAAATAACCAACTTTCTGATATCAGTTCTAATTCTTTCAATATAAATTGCTTTTAAAAAGACAAATGATATTAGAAAGTTAATAATTTTGATAGTTATTTTAATCAATGTATAATCATGAACTGTTTTGCTTTGCAGACCATGATCGAAAACTGATTATTGATTTTTTTTTATTTCTTGTAACAACCCCTTAGTAATGGGGCCGATATATTGTAAATACTAAAGTCTAACAAATTAAATATTTTGATTTTAGGTTTATATATGTTGAAACCTACAGGGTTTTTGGGCATTTCCTTTTAAATTAAAATTAGCCTGAACAACTTAGATAAAACTTGTGTTTAAAAAGTGGTTGTAAATTAATTTTGTAAAATTCTGTAATTATTTTACTCTAAAAACTGTCGCAAAAGAACCCAAAATTTCGATTTCTTTTTCTTCAAAACGGTACATGATAGAAAAAAACTGAGTATGTAGTTAAAATCAGCATAATCGAGTTATATAGAAATGAAGTCTGGAATACTCATTGACAAAAAATATATAGAGTAGTGTTATTGAATGAAACTTTAAATTCATTTCACATTTAGTATTCTTCCAGTGTCTTGAATTCAAAATTCTAAATTAATCTTGTGCTTGATATAATCAATCAAAAAGTATTTTTTTTTATATTATTTCAATTATATTATTTCTTTTTTTTAATACTTTGTCAAAAACAAAAGTGTATAAAAAATACGACGACTTTGTTTTAAGGGGCGTTTAAACTTCAACTCTGTAATGTAATAATTTTAAAAACAACACCCATTAATCAGCAGCTGTTCATGCTGCGTGTTACCTCCCTGTAGCCTTGATAAGCGCCAAGTATTTCTCCCACTTTGAGTGGTGGACACAAACAAAAAACGTGTTTGGCAAAATAATTAACTCATTACAATAAACATTTTTATTTTGTTGTATGCATTTTCTTTAGAAAAGAAATCACGTACGTCTATATAAATAAAAAAATATATATATGATAAATGCACAGATTAATCTTTAGAATCTTTGTTGAATTTTTTATATTATTGACTGACATTTGCGCACTTTGGAATTTGATTCTTTATAATTTGCAATTGCAGGTGGGCGCACTTGAATTAAATGCATTTTAAATGCAAATTATAAAAATTGCTATGCAGTGACAATGCGAGCATTGATTAGCATAATCATATTTAGTTGATACACAGTAAAAAAAAAAGTGTATTTTTAATTTTAAGCTTGACACTCTTAATTTTAAATGTGTAGAGAATTTAAAGAGCAACACTTTTAGACTCAAAAGAAAATATGTCCCATTAAGTATATAATGATACGACCATTGATTTTATGGTTCATGGTTCATTAATCGTTTTTTCATATAGATTCAACAGTTTTCTAGTGAATTTGATAGTATTTTGCAAAATTCAGTAACAATAATTTAATAATTTCAATATTATTGAATATAACGGTATAAATACTATTGTTTTAATGTGTTTTCTCCTATAATAATAAACGGTATTACTATGTGATATATAAAAACATAAACACGAATAGAAACAGATTACATTATAAAATGTGTGTTGTAACAACATATTGTATTAACCGTTTTAATATTATTGAACTAATGGTATGCATACTATTGACCAATTTTAATAATATAAATAATGGTTTTTATATTAAAATACTATTAATTTAACATGTATTTAAAATATACATATTAAACTTTAAAAATTTGAATTTAAAACGATTTGTTACCATGTCATTTACATATAGTTCATAGCGCATAATTTGACAATGATGAAAAGATGCTCATGCAATGGTTTATGAACTTATGCTATATATAAAAAAATAATAAATATAAAAATTACTCTATAAAGAATTAAAAAACACTTTAATGCAAGTTTTAATATATAATTATAGAGCACTGACATTTTGAGTGAATCACTCGTTAAGTATTACGTGCTCAAGTAAACGTATTTAATACCAAAAAAAAAACACAATGTTGAACTTTTTAAAATTACACTTATTTCGCTATTCGTCGATGGGAAGTTCCATCAGTTCCACCGTACATCCCACAATTGTTAACTTTGCAGGCGTTAACAACTGAGATTAACGAAGGTGTGCCTCACCTACTCGACACTTGAACGAAAATTAAATATGCAAAAAAGAAGCCAAATACACAACGATATCATTGTAATAACAATTTGTGTGGTTGGTACGCAAATTTCAAGGTTAAATTATATATTTTTTTTTTGAATAGCTTAAAAAAATAAAAATAAAATATTTATGTTTTTTTTTTTAATTTTAAAAAAATACAGTCAACTTTTGAATCAAGTTTCAAAATAATTTAAATATCAATCGTGTGATTGCCTTATTTTCCATACAAAAATTGGGTAATCACACGATTGATATTAAAATTATTTGAAAATTGATTCAAAAGTTGACTGTTTATTCAATCGTGTAATTCGAGCTTATGTATTTAGGGTAAGTAATGAAAAATTTGAAAACGAAGAGGTTAAAAATGAGGAAAAATAGATTGAAATCCATTAAATCGACGCCCCTTACGAAAAAGAACAACCCAGCAAATCAAACGATATCTTAACGAAATTGTAATAGGGTCATTACAGGGAACTGATCATTGCATTTTATTGTCATAACCCGATCAGTTACATGAAGATCATGATCTGGACATTATCATGTATACCCTAATAGGGTAAATTTCTACTAGGCTCATTTATAGACCCAAATTGTCGTTTTCCATATTCTATATTGATACGGGTTCTCGATAAAAATGAACCTATCTAGAACGATAACTTTGTTTTTGTCGTTATATATATTGAAATTATCGTCATATGGTTTGTAGGGAAGTTTTTAAATTTGTATATGAAAATATTCATAAAAATATTTGAAAACTATTGATTTTCGTAAGAGGCTTCGAAATAATAGTATCGATTACGGTTTTCTGCTTCTTTTAGTATTCGCTTTCACTTTAAACGTAACGTTTTTATTCCTTAGTTTTTCAAAACTGGTGTTATAAACGATTTCTATAGTGATTTTGGATATCCGTTTATTTTTGATTCTTTTTTCTCGGTTTCCGTTATAATTCTGAGTTAAAACGGCTATCAGTTATGGTTTTGTTTTCAAACAAAAAAAAAAGGATTAAAATAGCTATCGGTTTGGGTAACGATTTCATTCCCTGCTGTTAACCATGCCTTTGAGAATATTTGATCAATAATTGTGCGGTAGTCTAGCAATGTCAATATAAGGTAGCAATGACTACCACAATAAAAATGTCGATATGTGTGCAAATAAGTCTCGATAACATAAGTTTAAGCCACCTTTTTGCTACCACACAACATTGAACATTTGTTGTAGCTGTTTGCAGTTGCTATAGCAATATACAAGCCAAACTATTGGAAGTTTTTTTCTATTTTGTCGTTTTGCTATTCTTACATTGGCTCAAACAATGAATAACGATGTTGACCGACCTACCAAGTGTTGCCAAAGTGCGTCATCAAAAGCAGCCAATTCTTATAAAAATAAAAAGTATATATAAAAATAAAACAAAAAAATATGTTCAGAAAATTCAAAACTCTGGAGACATGAGTAATAAATTTACATGGATCGGTTGCGCGAGCTGATCCAGTGAATCATGAAAACGTGCGCGCGACGATAAATCGATGAGAACAATACAGAGAGAGAGCAAAACTAAATGTACTGAGAGAAATTTTATAAAAAAATAACTAAACTTTTTGATAAGAAAAATATATATATATTAAATAAATGAATCAAATTTGTAACACAGTGTGACAATAAAAAATATATTTTAAACAGGGCATACTATACACAGAAAAAAAGGTACATCATATTGATGAATTCCGTTTTTCAAACCATGATTCATTGTATTGAAGAACCATTCATAATATTAATGACTAACGCCATCAATGTTATGAATGCTTTTATAAATATGAAGAACGCTTGGTAACTGTCGAAAAAGTGTTCTTCAATATGATGAACTGTATGTGAAGAATACGTTTCATCATATTAATGAACCAAAATATAAAATACAACATATATGTTCATCATATTCAAGAACGCCGTTCATTAAACCAAATTTCTATCAACATATTTTTTTTCGCTCATTTTTTGCCGTACTTCTCAGTTCTCAAGTAGTTCTTGTATGTTATTTCTTTTATAATGCTTGCTCGACAAGCATAAATTAGTAAAATGTTTTATAATATATTTATTATAATAACAACTTTTTACACCCAGAAAAAAGTTCTCTCAATTCCCATAAAAATTGGTCAATAGGACAATTATTGATTTAATATATAAATATATATAATATATAAAATAAATCTTTTCATATAAACTCGATGGCAATGACATGGTATTTTCTAGTATTTAATGGTATTTTCCGATTAAAACATTCATTTGACCTATTGACTATTTGTAATAGTAAAAAACTATTATTTATATAGTATTTTTTTCTGGGTGTATTAATAAAAAGTTATATTTATAAAAAATATATTTTTAAAACAAATTTTTTTTTTCGAACAATTTTTTTTTTCGAACAAATTTTTTTTTGAAACATTTTTTTCAAACAAATTTTTTTTTCAAAAAAAAAATGTTTTTCAAAAAAAATTTTTTTTTTCGAAACATTTTTTTTTATCCGAAAATTTTTTTTTCGGATAACTTTTTTATAAATTTTTTACTGTTATTTTTTAAATAACAGTATTATTTTATAAAAAAAAAAATATTTTTTGAAAAAAAATTATCAACAAATTCATCAATATAACAATTCAAATTCATTGTATTGAATATTTTGTTTAATGCATTCATTAATATGTCATTTAATGAACGGTGGTATCAATATGATGAATCTGGTAGTTGGTGAAAAAATTCATAATATTTATAATAAATTCATCATATTGAAGATTTTTTTCTGTGTATATTTTATCTTAGAACTACAGCTTAACCGAAATTTTGAATACACCCTATAATTAGTAATTTTATCATGTATTCTATCAGAGCTGCAACAAAATCCCGAGTGGAAATTGGTTAAGGTTAGCCTTATTTCGCATCCGTCACATATTTTTGTGTTTGATATCAATGTAAAATAAAATATCTTATTGTAGAGCAAGAATTTGAGATATAATGGCACGCTCCAAAATACATGTTTTGGTCTTTAAAAACAGGTTTTGAGTTATTTTTTTGTTTCTTAGATCATATTTTGAGTGTGTATTTAAAATATCAAATATTCCTTTTGGATTCAGGGCTGGAAAATATGGAATTTTTAAAAAATCTAGTCCACCAGACTTTTTTATAGGGTTTTATTGGCCTTTTTGGGTTTTATGGGATTTTTATTTTTTTATTTTTACGAATATAAAAATTTTAATAGGATTTATTGGTTTTTAAAGCCTATACGTCCCAGAATTTCAAGAACTGCTCAATAACATTTGTTGAAACACGCTTTGCGGAAAAAATCACCGTCTTTTTACGAATACAAAAATTTTAATTGGATTTATTGGTTTTTAAAGCCTATACGTCCCACAATTTCAAGCACTGCTCAATAAAATTTTGTTGAAACACGCTTTGCGGAAAAAATCACCGTCTGGGATCTGGAGGTGGATATTCTGGGTTTACATTTTTTAACTTGTTCTTCATATTTAAGCCGTTTTCCTCTGTATACTTGATCCGTCATATTGCTGAGAAGTGTCTGATCAAATCTATTTTAAATGTCTTCCTTTTAAAACAGGGCTCTCATCTCGTAACTTAAAAACGATCGTCGTTGAAACGATAGTCATAAAATGCTATCGTTTTTGCTTAATTAAGAGTATCGTCTAAACGATATCGTTAGACGATTATCGTCATACGTGATTAGAGTCCAGGACTATTATTTTTTTTCTAATTTTAGAGATAAAATACATAAAAATGGAAAATCTGGTTTTTATTTTTTTAGAACTAGGTATAAAAGAAAACTAGTATATTTAACTTTTTTTGTTGTTGTCGCACTGTGTAATTTGTGTCATAATTTCCGCCTAATGAGTTAAACTAATAAATGTTATAATTTATTGTAAATATTTAAAACTTTAGTTAAAATACAATAACAAAAAAAAATGACAAATATTTAATTTCTTTGAATCTTTCATTAAATGAAACAACAAAAGCAAACATTTTGAAATTTGAATATTTTACACATTTGTCAGCATTTTACTATCAGCTGGTAACACCTCAGTTGACGTTCGTTCATCTGTCATATGGGTTGTTGTGAGTGTTTTTGTTTACAGATCATTTTGGTATATTTCATTTTTTTTATAATGGTTTTTGACAGTTGCGCAGTTCTTGTAACTTTTCTGTGGTTTTACAAAGCTGTTATTTTTTGTATTTTCTTTTTGTTTTCTCTTTAAAGCCTGACTAATTGAATTTCCAACAAACTATTCAAAGGCACAGAGAAGATCAAAAGCAAAAAAAAAAAAGAGGAATAATATATAAAAGTGTGGCTCTCGAGAATGAAAAATGCAAGGTTGTCGGTCGGTAAGTTAAGTATTTTGTATTTCTTTTGTTTTTGTTTCAAAAGGTTCCAATTTGTTACATCAATAATAGAACCGCCGCCGACACCACAGAAATAGACGGATGGGGCAGCATGACTTTGAGTTAAAAAAAAACAAAATATGTTAGCAGCACGCGACGTTCTTATAATAAACAGAAAATAGAAAATATAGAAAAAAATAGAAAAGAAAAGACCAGACCGACGACTTAACCACAAGATAAAAGACAGACGCAACATATGTTTGTCATTCGTTGGTGGTTTTCGCAGAATGTTCTTGGGCTGCTGACTAATAAAAAATAAATATTTACAATTGAAAAAGTTTTTTTCAAGTAGTTAGCTACTACAAATTGGAATATTTCATGTTAGTAACTTTTATTTTTAGTTTACTTTTTTTGATATACTTCAAAAATAGTTCAAACTAAGTCACGTTGAAACCACGTCATATAGGAAATGAGTAGCTTATTTATTGAGTGTCAAAGGGTTGTTTTTATAAAACGACACATGGCAAAAATATATTTATTTTCCCATTTTAATCGAATTTATATTATATTGTTGTTGTTTAATGTCAATCGAAAGCAGGGCTGACATATTTTATCGTATCAAACAAAAAAAAACCGAATTTAAAACACTCTCCCGCGTGTTTGGACTTTTTTTTGGATGCAGTTGATTTCCGTATTAGATAAACGAAAAAATCGATTAATCGAATTAGATTGTTTAATGTCATCGAAAGCAGGGTTGGCATATTTTGTCTTGTCAAAAAAATCCAATAAAATCAATTAAAAAAACTTAAAACTTATTTAAAAAGTACATTTTTTCCATCCCCGGTTTATTGGAATTTATTTGAATAATAAAATGTATTTAAATATAGCTTTGTAAATTATTCTTCTTTTAAAAGATTTATAGCATTGTAAAATAAATTATAGCGCTATAATTTGTTATATAAAGGTATCCTTGGTAAAGGCATTCTGATTTTTAAAATCAAATTTTGAGAGTGAAATATTTATCTGAGGTATTTTTATTTTGGAATTCATACTTAATACCAGACAGATAAAGTCCTGTTCTCTAAATAATACTTGTTAACTCAAAAATAAATGCGCTGATAATTGAGAATTAACAAATGATTTAAAAGTTTAATCATAGCATTTAGCATAAATGCAGTTTAATTAATTTTACTAGTTACAATAGGCAGTTTAAACCACAACCTATCTTATAATAATTCCCAACATGCAGAACGTGGGAAATTATTTCCATATCAAATCAATTAATTAATCAACCAATGCATGTTGTCAATGACAAAACAAGTAGACGACGGCAAAGAGGCAGACAGAAAAAACAGTACGACAGACAGACAGATAGTCAGTCGAACAAAACACGAGACAACAAATACAAATCAGTTGACTGAATATAGTCACAACTATCTATGGATAGATAGATAGATATTCGCTTGTAACAATATGCAAAATAGTAGTGAAAAATAAATGTAAAATTTGCAGTTTTTTATGGTGCAACTACTACTGAAGCAGACTGTAGGAAGTCTCGTTACAAAAAATAAAATCTAAAACTGTCTCAAGAGTCAAATTAATGTGTCGCATTGCGAAATTTTGAATGGACTTGCAAGTAAAATGAAGCGCAAACAATTGGAACGTGAATGGGCGGTTATTTTTGGGAGAAACATTAACCATTCTTATTTATAACTCATGAACTAATAAGAATAAACCAATTGGCACAAATATTAAAGACATATCTAAATGTCTAAGACAATATCTAAATCATGTGATAATGACCTTCAACTTTTGGAAACAAAAATCAATTCATATATCGTCACTGCCAAAGGGGCGAATGTGCATTTTTAAAAATCTAGGGAAATCAAATTTTATAGTTTGAAGTGCTTTAAAAATTAGTAAAATTTAGATTTTTTCAATTTTTCAATTTTTTATTTTGGTTTATTCATCAATTATTATAACGTATATAAAATATCTTTGGATTTGGATAACTTACTGAATTATAAATACGGATTTCGTGGGGCTATATCCTGACCAAAACGCAAATATTTTTGTTTTTTATGCTAATATCTTTTTATTAGCTCAAAATAACATAGTAACGTAAAGGCATTAAATGTTTGTTTTTAAAACATCATTATTTAAAAATATTTTTCCAACATTAATTTGCCATTTGTTAAAAATTGCAGGAAAAAAATGTTTTGCAAAATTGATAGGTGCTTCAAAAACAAACGATTAATACCTTTACACCACTATTTTATATTGTACCAATAAAAAGTTATAGCAAAAAAACGATGAAATTGGAAAAATTTAAAATATTCTCATGCCAAAAAGGCGAATCTTCTCATTTTTTCGTCATAACTTTTTATTGATACGAGATAAAATATTGGTATAGAGGCATTTATAGTTTTTTTTTCAAAGCTCCTATCGATCTGCATCATTATTAAAAAATATTTTGCCAACATTAATTTGCCAATTGTTATTTGCAGGAAAAAATGTTTGTCAAAATATATTTAAAAAATCCATAGGTGCTTTAACAAGAAACAATTAATACATATACACCACTATTTTATATTGGACCAATAAAATATTATAGCAAAAAAACGAAGAAATTGGCAAAATTGAAAATTCTTGTTATGCCAAAAGGGCGAATCTTTTCGTTTTTTTCCCCATAACTTTTTATTGATACGAGATAAAATAGTGTTGTAAAGGCATTTATTGTTTGTTTTCAAAGCACTCATCGATCTGCATCATTAATTAAAAATATTTTTATTAATTAAATTTTTTCCTACAAATAACAAATGGCAATGTAATGTTTGGCAAAATATTTTTAATAAATGATGCTAATCGATAGATCAATACTAGGGCTTCCAATCCCGAAGCATTTTGGCAATCCCGGGACTTTCGGGATTAGAAAAATAATTCTGGGATCCCGGGATATATCCTGGATTATGTCCCGAATGATTGAAATTTGTATTACAGGTACCAAATAAGTAAATTTTACACATTAAGTCGGATCGGCATATTTTTCGCATAGTTGTAAAAGGTCTTAATTTACATAGTGCTGCTAGAGTTTATCTCAAGAGCATTTGAGTCGGAAAATAATTTCCTGTGCTTGAGTATTGCAGATGAAATTAATAAAGTGTTTTTAATCAATATTTCATCATTTAAATAAAGCTGTTTTGGACCGAAGTAGGCTTAAAATTTTAGAGATTGAATCTATTATTGTCTTATATTCGCGCATCGTCTTTGAAGTTTAAAAAGAACAAAAATTTTACATTTTCTCATTTAAAAAAAAAAAACAAAAAAAATAATTTGTTTTTAAATTTATCGATCAAATTTTTATGTAACTTTTAGGCCATATTACAATTTGATATTAAAACGTTTTCTACACGTTTTTTGATTGGCAATACCGAGATTTCATTTCGGGATTTTCGGTACAAATATTCTCCGGGATCCCGGGATTGGAAGCCCTAATCGATATCATATATCTTTTTAAATTAAAAAAATAAATTCATTTACAAACAATTTGTAGAAAATACAATAATCGTTCTAAAAGAAATATCTACTATAAATATCTACTATACTTTTGACTTCAATGTCTTTGGTAACACCATGTGAAACGCACCTTAATTTCTAGAAATTCTCTAAGTCAATAGCGGCATCCGTTATACAAAATCAAAGACTTGCGGCAGCTGTATTTCTATTTTGTATGTATTTAACATCTTGTACCTTCAAAAATCAGGTTGGAATTTCGAAAATGTTATATATTTTTTTTAACTGTTAAAAAACCTGTGTGCATAGTATACACGTCTGTGCTCTAAATATTTTTCATTTAAAATGTCTTGACAAAGTTTCCGGTGCAAGTGTTTTTTTTTTATGTTTTCTTTGCAACATGTTTAAATATTTAAACAACCTACAGTGACATTCTTTTACGGTTTATTTATATTAAAAAGAGTAAATGAAAAATACAGTATAAAAATTTGTTAAAGAAATGTATAAAATGGGAAATATGTTGCTATATGTTTCACATTTGAGTTGCAAATTGGGAAATTACTAATGTTTTTAATATTTTTGTGTACCATGGACTTTAATTATACATTTCTAACAAAACTCCCATGAAAAGTAATCAATAGGACAGTTATTAATTTAATAATATATAAAATATAAATAATTTCATGTAAATTCAAAATAATCGAATAGTATTTTGTAGTATTTAATGGTATTAACCGATTAAAATAAAAATGTATACTACAGACTAATTTTAATAGTAAAAATAATATTAATGTTATGGTATTTTTTTGATGATTGAACCAGAAGACAAGGCATGCGCGGTTTGGAGTGGTATATATAATCTTGATCAGTGAGTTACCATCTGATTCAATTTATCCATACTCATCTGTCTGTCTGACTATTGAAATCAGCACTACTGGAAAACAAGAAGAACTAGATTGGTGAAATTCAGAACTTCGATTATTTGTATGCCTACGATGTCTGGTATTAAAAATTGGCGTAATTGGTCGATTACGAAATGTGAACTGCTCAATTTAAAATATGTATCTCATATTAAACTAAAATTTACGTGGAATTTTTACTTTACCTTTCTTAAATGCTTGCAAACAAATTTTATAAAAATGCTAAAAAATAAATATGGTAAAAAACAGATTTTTTCCAATTAAAAACGATACAACTTATGCAAATAACGCAAAACACAGAGGAAGCGCTTTATTAGGTAGCTAGTATTACTCATAATGACAATAATGAGCTGAGCAAAAGGTGTAGATAAATAAAAACAACTAAATAAATAAAAACTTTTATCTTAAAAATAATTTTTGATGTGGTAGATAAGACAAAACAAAAAAGTCTGTGTAAGAACTGTATAAGGGGAGATAAAACGAAGTTATCTCCCCTTTGGAATACTAATAAAAAAATAAGGGCAAATCATTTACAGTTTAACAAATAAATGATAAAAAATGATAGTTATTGGAAAAAAAACAAGAATAAAAGTTGAAAAGTGTTTAAAACAAAATACTTGAACTTTGTTGAACTCGTCTATACTAAGAAAAACTCGAAAACATTTTTAAATAGACCAAAAGATAGCAAAGGTGTATACAGAAATATATAAAAATATGGGAAATAATAAAAAGAAAAGGCACACAAAAATAAATAAACATATTTTTGATAGATTGTAGGACATTAATTGAACCCAAAAGCAATTAATCACACACGCAAAGGTACAGCGCACATAACTCCTACTTAAATTCAACTGTAGAACCTACAAAAATAAAAATGCAGGTAAAGAAAAATTTGAAGATTGAAGTGTTACAAGAACCTCAAGAATAAAACAGAAAAATTCTAAATAAATTAGTAGCTTAAAGGCTACATAAAGCCGGAACCAAAACAAACTTTTTTTTTTGCTTTTTTCTATTCTCATTTTTTATAAGCATTTGATTGAGTGATTTCACAAAATTCATTTTAACATTAAAATAAAAATGAAAAATCATGCAGCTCCAACAATAACGCGCCGTCGATCAAGTGAATGAAAACATTTTACGCGTAGGTTTTTTAAAGCCTATGGAATTAGAGTAGTGTTTCGATTCTTCACCCAAAAGTTGGATTCTTCGAAACGACATGCACTATATGCTTGACACACCCACATTCAATACAAGCTGAACGTCATGTTGTTCAAGAGGATCAGTTGATAATAATATTTATAATGATGATAAAAAGGCTTAGGCATTATAGCTGGTTTTTTGGTATCTTCAATAAAGGTAAAAAAGAACAACACTCGGAAATATGTTTGATCATTTTTGATGCGCATCAAATTGATTGATATTTTGATATATTTGAGAAATATGTGTAAAATTTATAGGGTAATTATTTCCGTTGAGACAGGTTTGAGGCGTTGTCATGGCATGGCGTAGATTGTGGGGGCTGAGCACGAATCGAGGCGTAATTTAAATGTTAAGGTTGAGGTCTTTTAAGTTAGTAAATGAGAAAAAATATTTAAATTTATGATTTTTCAATAATTTTATAGCAATGATTGCACAAAATTTAAGCTAAATGCAGAAAAACGAAGAAGCACTTAAAACATTTCAAAAAAAGTGATGTTGTATGACAAGACGTTTTCTCAGAAATGAAAACAGGAGAGGAGAATGATTTTAATATGATACAATAACAAGGTAGTAATATCCCAGAGCGCCTCTCACAAAATTTTCTTATCCCATACAAAATTTTGACATAAGGACGGGACGTTTGACAGTATTTACAGGCGTTTGACAGAAGTAGGGAACGCATTAGAAGAACAAGAACTCTAATACTTCTACCTTGAATAATTGTGTAATGGCTTTTAATAGCATTTTCAAATTAAAAAATAATGTTTAATTCAATTGACACTAAAATCGTCGTTCGAAACAATAAGAAAATGTCAGATATATGATGGTTTTTACAGGTCACCTAGATAAATTTTCATCTGTATTACAAGGACTTTAATTAAATTTAAAAAATGTCTTTACTGTAGTAAAAAGCTATCCTAATAGGATTTATATGATCACGACTAGATGATTTTGGTGATATCATAAGAAAAAAAATCAGTGATAAGTTCGCCATCATGACCCTATCTGAAATTTTTCTAATTTTAATAGTAAAAAAAACTATAAATTGTATGGTATTTATCCTGAGTATAGGAATTATAAGGTCTTCTAGTCCAGATATTTGTTTTGAAAATATTGAAAAGTAGAATTTTTACGACTTACCTTGCCAGCTGCTTTCTTATAACGCCTGGTGGCCTCGTTGATGAGATCTCTGACCAGAAGATCACCGCTGCCGCAGGGTACCACGATGCGCAGCGCGCCAAAACACACGGTAACTTTCATGATTTCGTATTAATTTTTATCAGATAGATTTTTATTTAATAAATATTCAAATAATTCACTTTATTTTGCATGGAATGTTTCACTGTAATATGTTGCACGTTTATTTTTATTTGTAGATTACTTTATATTTTATCAAAAATAACACAAGTCAAAAAAAAAAACAAATTGTTAAATTGTCGTTGTTGCGTGGTCGCGCAACTCACCCTGTGAACGACATTGACAACAATGTAGTAGTTGTTGTTGTTGCTGCTGCTACGTCTGTCAAACAATGCAGCTGCATTGCGCGAACGTCAAACGCGCATATAATGTTTAAGAGCAAGCAAGACAGTTGCTGGCAGGATTCAAACAAACACTTGACAGCTGCGCTTCCTGTTGCCGTTGGACGTTGTGCGTTAGAATGAGAACGCACTATTATTATGGACACGGCGCGCACGCGATGTTAATTGAAAAAAAATATAAATTTTTAGCAACGGACGTTTTTATGATTTTTTTAAATATTTAGCATTTTATTTGATTTCGTTTTTTGCATTATATTGTTTTTTTTTTTATATTTCTTTGTTTTTTTTTAATACGATTTATTTTACTGACAAATTTTTGTTAACTGCTATTGCGTCAAGCCTGCAGCGCACTAAAACACAAGAGGTGCGCAACAAAAAGTAAGAAATAATGAAAAAAAAAACACTAAACTGGATTTTCCACAATTTTCAGAGCACTCAGAATCGCACAGACAGGTATTAATTGCGAAAATTTTTACTTTTTATAAATTTTATTCCATTGGTTTTTGTTTGTTCAGCATTTGTTGTTAAATTCCATTGCACATTAATGTTCGTTATTTTGTTGGCCTTTTTGCTTCTTCTTCTTTTATATTCGATAATTCGTTGATTTTTTTACAATTTCACTTGTTTTGTCGTCGCTGTGTTTTTTTTTTTTTTTTGTTTATTTTACAATTGGTCGTTATTAATATTGAGTTCGTTTATTGAATGAAATTCAATTTTCAATTGAATTTTCGTTTTTTTCTTCTTTAATTATTACACATCGCGCCACGGAACCGTTCGCCTTCATGTCAACAACTCGATTGTCATTCGCTTTCATGGAATTCGTTGCAGGGTTTACATTCAAATCCGTTCGAATCAGGGTTGTCATTCTACTGCAATCGGAGTAGATCTAATACATTTCAATTGCTTCACATCATTTTGTGGCATTCATGTTTGGGCGCTTTTGTAAATTAGTTCTGTAGGGCGATTCTGTAATTTATTAACGACAAAAATCGATATCGTTAACTATTTTTAACGACAAATATCGTTAAAATTTACATTTTCTGCATGCCACAATTGTTGTTAGTTAACGATATAGATATTTGTCTTTAATAAGTTACAGAATCGCGCCTCTGAACTGAGCTCGAACTGTAATAAAAATATCTGCGTTTGTTTTTAAACTCTGAACATTCAGAGTCAGTAGTTTGCGTTTGTTTATTCACTCAGATAATCGAAGTCGGTTGTTCAGTACAGACTGGATGTGCTCGATTTCATTTTATCGAGCTGGCAGAACAGTACTGATTTTGACATTCATTTTACTAGTCGAAGACATATGAATTTGACAAATGCTGCACAAGTTATTTGTAATTTAAATCAGAGTCTTCAGGTTGAGTTCAGATTGCGTTCGACTCTGACAATATTCGGAATATTCAGACCATGTTCAGAACTCTACGCCCTTTGAAAAATTTTGAAATTTGTAAAACGGTTTCACCCACTAAGTATAACATATTGTATATCATCACCTTAGAATTAGTTTGCCCCATACGCCATTTTTTCGGTGAATAGAGTTAACAATTGGATTTATATGACTTTTTCAATTTCTCGTATTAAATCTTGACTATTGCAATTTTATTCAACAAACTAGCTCAAATTGGCGAAAATTGATTCAGCAGTTGACCGATCATTATTTTTTTTTTTTAATAAAAAAAAATTAACATTTTAGAAGACATTATTTTTCAAAAGGGGTATAAAAATATATTTCTACTTATTTAGATGGATGCAGTCATTAAAAAATACAAAAATAATCCAAGTAACTCAGAAGGGTATAGCAATGCGTTGGCCCACTATTCAGATCTAAACTCTCCGAACCGACCGTAGGCCAGCCATTTCGGATCGAATCGACCGTAGGCCTACTTTAACTCGGAAGATGTTGCAAGGCGTCAACATGGATTTTTGTATGATCTTGTGGTACTGAATGTCTTATTTTAACATGGGTGTATCCGCCTATTTTTGTATAAGGGCGTGGCATGTCCCTTTTTGTGCTATACCCTCTTTTAAAAATTGGGTTATCTAAAAAGTTATTTATTTATTAAGAGAGATTGTGGTGGGTTGATTTTTTGGTGGTATATGAAGCTCTCATTTCTGCATAAGTTGGCATTTTTTCTTAATTTTTTGAACTTTGACACACTTAAAATGCACTCTTGTTCTCGAAAAACCAGTATCATATATGTTATCAATGTTTTTTTTTTACTTTTGTGAGATGGTGGATAAACTGTTGTTCCCTTTTACATAAAACTTCTACTTCTTGCAATATTTTTCTAATCTTATTTCTTATGCCTGGTTTTCACTATGTCATTTTGTTATATTTGTTTTCTTTACATTGTGATTGCGACGCAGAAACTGACCAAAATTAAAATGTTCATTCACCATGTCAGTCGTTAAAAAAATGCCAACATGTTGGCATATTTTTAAAACTTTGCCATATCGAAAAACAGCAAATTTGAAAAATTTTCGAACATGAAAATGACACAAAATGACATAGTGAAAACCAAGCAGTACGCTCGGTTTTCACCATGTCATTGTGTCAGTTTCATGTTCGAAATTTTCTCAAATTTGTTGTTTTTCGACATGGCAAAGATATAAAAAAATGCCAACATGTTGGCATTTTGATTTCAATTGACATGGATAATAACATTTTAATTTTTGACAGTTTCTGCCTCGCAATCAGAATGTAAAGAAAACAAATATGACACAAAATGACATACTGAAAACCAGGTATTAGACTCATTTCTACTCACTAAATTTTCCAATTCTACTCCATTAATTGTAGCGAAATGTAACAACACTGAACGTTTGTGCAGTGAAAAAATATACCTCGTGGTGACTTTCGGTAGATTGTCAGTTATAACCAGGGATGGCATACAATGATTAATGGTGGTGTGCTGTACAGGGTTGCATATTTCATTTATAAAATATAAAAAAAGTGGAAAATGAATCAAAAGATTATAAAAAACTCACGAAATGGTCAATATTTATATATTATTTCTTGAAACATTCGCAAACGAAAAGGATAAAAATTTGTTTTAAAAAAACGATTTTCTGCGCCAAATGTTCGGAAAAAGAATCAATGACGCTGTTATTATTTGAAAAAACTTGAGAGAAATCAATGAGAACAATATTCAATGTACAACCAATTTGCCTACTTGATATATTGTCATCTATTAATGCAATGTAATATATGAAATAAGAAAAGAAAATAAATACAAAGTTCAAGTATTATTATATATAAGGTATGATTTTAGACTTCTCATTCATGACCACCAACAATTATATGGCACACCTTTTAGAAAATATTGTCATTAGAAAATAGGCTAATATAAGTCTGAATTTTTCATCCTAGGCTTGTGGTTGTTAATTTATTTGAATTTTTATATTTTGTAATTATTTGAATTTTTTGATGTAAGATGTAATATTAAATAATTGCACATGTATATTATTTTTAATCATATGTGGCCCAAATGGGCTCGATTATATATAGAACAAATAAAAAAGAAAAAATTCTACTCTAAATTTAACTAAATTTAAAGAATAAATTAATTTTGTCTTTTTTATACCTAAAAGCACGAACTGTAAGAAAACGAGCTAGAATCAAATCAATGAATCTTAGAAGTTAGGTTATTGGCACTTCTTCGATGTCTGGGATTTAAAATGGGACTGATCAGTTGGACTTGACATTGCTGTTGGATTTGATAAAAAATATACTGAATGAATATTTTTTCTTTAACGGTTGGAGTGAACATTTTTCTGACGAAGCATAGAAAATGTCACACACATCCAAGTAATTCAGCAATACTTTTGGTACATTAGATGTTTTGTATTTTTTACTAATTCAAAGAAATATATTTTAGTATTGCCATTTTTTAATTTAAATAAAAAAGAAGATACAACTAAATTATTTTACCAAAGAAATTTTAAATAATCTTAAAATGAAAATAAAAAAAGTTACCAATTCAAATTTTTAAATTTTAATTAAATAAATCCGCCGTCTAAATGGTGAAAATATAGATATTTATAAAATTGTGGTTCCATTTTAAAAGCGGAGCGAACACCATTATTTTAGTCGAAATTGTTTTTTTTTTATTTATACAATAACGAAAAACTTAAAAATAATGTAAGAAAATTCCTTTATACATCAAAACGTGCCATCTGTCCCAAACCACACATAATAGCAAATACAAAAACCCATTTGTAGTTTATTTGCGCCACTATGCACCAACAGATGGCGCGCAGAAATTCAAAAAATTACCTCATACACTCTGCTGCTGTTCTTTGGTTTTCTTTTTGTTGGTCTTTTTGATAAACTCACTCTTGTCCAGATTATTCTGGAAGAATGTAGTCTCCTTGCGTGCCTGTGAAACCTCCGTCATGAGACGCTGCTTATGCACCGCCTGCTCGTAGTTCATGCGCTCCGTCAGATGCACCCATTTGAAACGCGGCAGATATTTCATGCTCCACAGATAATCGTAGAACTGTGATTTTTTGCGCGACGATATCTGTTTGTTGTTCAAAAACTCAACGATTTGTTTGGCTACACGTTTCGACTCAAACTCAATCCAACCTTCGGTAAAGTGACGCGCAAAAGGTTTGCGTTTCTTTTTCTTCTTTTTGTCAGCATCTAGTAGTAGAGAGTATTAATGAAATTTGTAAAAACATAAATATTAAGGCAGTTAAAACCTCCTGGCAACTTTTCTGGTTGTAGATAAATGCGTCCAATTTTGCCATGTTCTCCCAGTATTTCACGCACTCGTGTGACATTCATATGTTTGGGAATATTTGAGATGTAGATGATGCCCTTCTTGCGCTTCTTTTTCGCATTGACTGGCACAATGTCGTCGTCGTCATCATCATCGTTATTATCACTGTCTTCAGGTTGCGCCAGGCCATTTCCATTGTCACTATCTTCATCGTCTGCCACTTGCATTTCCATGGTTGCTATTAATTCCTCATCACTTTGGTCTGCAGCCTCGGCATTATTTTCCACCTCCAACTCATTGGCGCTGTTTTCCGGAGAATCCTCCGGTGGTGGTGGCGGCGGCAGGCTTTGCCGTTTTTGTTTCTTAATGCGTGGTGACATTCTTTTGTGTTTATTGCAAAATTTTAAATTAGTTTTTAATAATTTATTTAATTTCTGCGGCGCTTTCTGCTGAAAAGTTTGACGTTTAACACAAAACAACAGCAGCAACTGACAGTTGACAACACGTGCGATGACAGTGAGACAGGGTTGCCATGTCATTTATGGAACGAAATCATGTATCATGGAACGAAATCTAACCCGATGATACCGTGTAAAAATATAAAATAAACAATTTTCTTATTTAAAAAAAAAATTAGAATATTTTATTTATGTAAAAAAAATGTGAAAAGCGTACTTTCAGTGTTTTAATTTATTAAAATTGTGTGCGTTTTTTTTTTTGTAAAACATTTTTTAAGAAAAACCTAAATTTGTTCATATAAGTTTTATTTTAGTTAAAACTGATCATTTAATCATAATTTTTATATTTGTACTTATTAAAATTGATTTTTTAACAAATATTTTTCATACAGAAATTACTAGTATTTTTTTTTAAATAAAAATAAATGAGTTTTACATTTTTTTTTTTAAATTATGTTTTTTATATAAAATTTTAATCTTTTTACCAAAACATATTACGAAAATAATATTGGGAAGAATATATTTTATTAATTCGCATTTTATATAAAAAGTTTATTTTTCATTTAAATTCAAATAAAACATGACAAAAATGTAGTTTTTATATGTATTTTTATTAAAAAAGATTTCTTTTGTATATATTATTTTTTATAAAAATCCATAATTTTTAAAAACTTTTCGGTTGTTTATAATATAAAATCGATTTTAGTTTAACAATTTATTTTAACATTTAATATATGCATTAATCTAAATCATTATATTAATAATAACATAAGGCAACTATAAAATAAAATACAAAAAAAAATAAATACGTTTACGAAAAAAATGTAACAAAGTTTGTTAAAATAAAAAAAATAAGATTAATTATAAAAATTATAACATAAATTAATGAATACTTATATGTATAAATAATAAAGATAACAATAACAATTAAAGCATTCATAATTATTAAACTATTTACAATACATATACACTAAATTTACTAAATACAGACTTAAATACGAAACGCTTTTGTAATCTCAACTATACTTTGATATGTGCCCATGACAATGCCCAAGGCGGCTATCATAAGTATTAGTATATTTTTGAAATACACCCAGCCATTGATGCCTTTGATTGTTTGTGAACGTATGGCAAAATCAATGACTACTGGAAAGACAAACGCCAAACAAGTGGAGCACATGGCGCCAATCAGCGAAATAAAAAGACCCAATTGTGGCACCACACTAGCGACACCAACTGCAATTATTTAAATTTTATAAAATTATACAAAATTATTGGAAATTATTTTATAGGTATTATTTTCTACACTTACATGTCAGCAGTACCATTATGAAACGTAGTAATACTTGTGCTGATATTGGATATTTTTGGGCACAGCCCATTGAGGATTTAATTGGTGGCCAGATGATTTTGATCATGACATAGAATTGTATGGGATAACCGAAGAAAACGCCCACTGCGGCTACAATTTTAATGATTTGTGCAAAGCTGCAATGAGAATCAGAGATTATTTAATATGTTTAACTTAAAATTTGATTTAATCCATTTTTGGATTATGTAATGAATTCAAAACGGTTTTTTTTTATTAAGTATTTATTTTTCGTTTGGAAATGAATTTTAAAACATGCTCGATATGGCGATATCAATCGTTATGAATTCAAATTTCGAATACACAATAAAATAGCTATAAAATTTTTATTTAAATATCAATTTAATCTAAAATTCAACTATACTTTAAAGGTAATAATACAAATTTTTGAATTGAGAAAAAATTGTAAAATAATTGTTTTTTGTCATCAACAAAATTAGAAAAAAGTCATCCCATAAATCATTTGTATATAATTCGTGTTTGCTGATTTTGACTGCATTTTTCTATTACTTAATGTTTTTAGAAAAATTGTTATTCAATTTATAATTTTTTGTCCGTGTAAAACAACGTATAAATACAGGATAAGTTTAGTTTTGTCGACAAAATTATAATCTTTCTACTGAAGTAAAGTAACGAATTAAATTTGCGCTTTCTTGCCAAATATGTCAAAGTTTTTAAACGGAAATGAATTTTAAAACATGCCCGTTATATCGATTTCGGATATCGAACGTTTTTTGTGACATCGAACGATTTCAGATATCGATTTTTAAATTTAGCGTGCACATTTTAAAATTCACTCTAGAAACCTCTCAGACAGTACTTACACATCGGTCACATCCAGATTCAACGTAATACTGCCCTCCACATCCTCGCCCCAGCGCGTATATCCCACAAATCCGGTGAACATTAACATGCCGGTGATCAGGATCATCGTAAGGTTCAGCACGCCAAATCGACCGCTAAACTTCTCCGGATAACGCATCGAATTGCGCAGTGGCAAAACGACGGCAATGCCCTCAAACGAGAATAGAGCGGTGCCAAAGAACAGCGCCATCTGTGAGCCGTTTGTAAAGTAATGACGTTCGGTCGGTGATGGCATCGGACCATCCTTAAAGGCCAACACCAATGTAGAGATCACACCAAAGAGCAGCGCAAAATTGGCAAACATCGAAACCGGCGAAATATACTTGAGATTCGTTAGAAGCGATGGTAACATTACACAGGCCAAACATAGCGACATCACAACTTCCATATCTAAATAGATGCCATTCTGTTGCAGCACCTGATGCAAATTCTCCGTCACAAAGACAAAATATATCGAACAAAAACCGAACTGTGTCACACACAAAAACATCTGCACTATCAGACGCATAAGTTTAGAGAAACGTCGCAACGGCAATGGACCTAACTCGAAACATTGCTTTACTGTTTCCGGATAATCGTAGAATGTGGCGCCGCCGGTAGCTGCTGTTTTGCCCACAGCGTGCACAGATGCCGCGATTAACATATGTTCGCAATGTACGGAGATTATGGCAAATACTGGCATGAGTAGAGTGGCACCCACGAGACCGCCATTTTTGAAACAATCACCCATGGCAAAAAGTCCGGCACCTACATTGCCCTTAAAGAGATGCATTGCCGTATCGAGATTGCTGCAATAGGAATTTGTGAAATGTTATAATCGAAATTCTTGTCAAAAAGTTTAGTACATACCTTGTATAGTTCTTTTTCTTGACCTTGGACTCGATATCGGTGGTTTGATTATTCTGTGTGGAGGCAGCAGCTGCTGCGGCGGCCGCTTTCATTTCAGTACAATCCACATTAGCACCCATTATGCATTATCTGTTGTTGAATTTGTTTGGTGGTTGTTGTTTTTAATTATTTGACGAGGTTCTGTGGAGAAGAATTAGTGGTGTAAATTATTTAATTAAACATAAATTGTTTAATTCCTTGTCGTTTTGTATTACATTCCGTAAGTAACGGATTTAAGTTTGGCAAATTCGCCGCATTTAACGGCATAATCTGAATTACTTGCTAGTGTTGCAACATAGTCGGTTTATTTAAATGTAGTGTAAATATTTAATAGTAGTTTTTATTTAGTAGTTGTTACTAGCACCTAATTATTTAATATTCAAGTTTTTAATTTTTTTTATAAAAGGAGTTGGGAATCCAAAATGTCTAAGTCCATGCTATGGCAAACGGTGATTTGAAATGTTAAATAGGATAACGTAAACAATCAAGTTTAACATTTTCACGGAATAAGGGCCCTTAATCAGGGTGCTATAATCTAGAAGAGATATGGTTATAAATGTTGACTTAGCTATATTTGAACCGGAAATATGGATTTTTTGGCCAATTTTAAACTTCAGTTTATGTTTTTAATAATGTATAATAAATAATATAATAAATATATCATTAGTATTATTTATTTATTAACCAATTAATCAAAAATCAAGAATCCTGATTAATTGATTAATCAGAACCTTATTAAACAGAACACTGATTAATCAGAATATTGATTAATTAAAAATGAAAAAACTTATTATTTGAAAATGTTGTCAACTTAAATAATGATGAAATATGGATTTTTTTTGCCAATTTTAAACCACACTTTTATGTTTTTAAAGTATATCAATTTGAAAAATATTATCATATTGATATTTATTTAATAACCAATTAATCAAAAAACTGGATTAATCAGAATCCTGATTAATTGATTAATCAGAATCCTGATTAATTGATTAATCAGAATCCTGATTAATTGATTAATCAGTACCCTGATTAAGCAGAAACCTGATTAATCTGATTAATCAGTATTTTGATTAATTGAAAGTTAAACAATTTAATTATTTGAAAATTTTGTCCACTTAAATAAAGTCCAAATATATTTTTAAAATAAATAAAAAAAAAAATAGAAGGAACTGTTTTAAACGTTCAAGAACTATGTATATAGTAAAGTATTTAAAAATATTACGTGACGCAGAAGTTTATTAATCGGAAATTCTCATTAATAAAAAATGCTGATTAATGAATAAATCACAATTTGGATTAATCAATGTTCTGATTAATCGAAAAATCTTGTTTAATCAATTAGTCTGAAATTGATTAATCAATTAATCAGAAATTCAAATTCAAACAAATATTACGTATACAAAAATATATAACGTATTCACAGTTCGTTGTGTTTTAGTATGATATTCGTATTTGTTGTATTTATACGATTCAATAACACAGAAACGTCAATTTGTTGTTGCATCCAATAAAAAAATTGAAATATCACAAGTGTTGTATTTGAGAGTAGCCCTGAGGCATGTTTTTTGGTGTCGTATTTTGTGAAATGAAGAAAAATATCAAATTGAAGATAAATAGTGCGCATAAATGTTTTTTTGTTGTTGTTGTTTGTAGAGGCATATTTATGATAATTTGATAAAAAATATTAAATTTATAAAGACCAGTTGCATTTATTTGACGAAACATTTGAACAAGCGCACAGTTTAATTGCCGTGCTGTCGTATTCAATGAATGTCGTACCAATACCATGAAACTGCGAATACACAAATTTAAATTAGAACTTTTTGATACGAGATTCTGGACTATGCGCATTTTGATATGCAAACTTTTGTGACTTTTAAATTGTTTGATTTGCAACTTAACTTTTACATGAAATTTAATTGTTGAAAATCTTAAATTCTGAAAATGTTGAAAATACAATATAAGCAATATACAATATACATATTATGTACATATGTGTAACAACAGCTCTAGAATACCAATATAGGTTGAACGTTGAACACAATTTTACAAAAATTACCATTTTTGATAACCAATTAATTCGTAGATAGATTTTAAATATTATTTCGACGGCCTCAAATAATTCGTATATAGATTTTAAATGTTATATCGTAAAATTAATTTTCCAAAAATTCAAGAATGTTGTATATAAATGAAATATCAGTAATTTTGGAATGAAATCACTTTGCGAATATAAATTTGTTTAAATTCGTGAAGTACGAATCCTTATTATTCAAGGAAATTTAAAAATAACGAAAATTGGACCATATTAATAAAAAAAGTATTTACTTTTAAGCAAGCCTACATGTCATGAGCAAATTTCGTTCAATGTTTTTATTAATACCTTTTAATTTTAAAATTTATATTTTAGAACATGAACTAATGGTTTTCAGCACAGAAATTGAAGCAAATGCGGAACATTTTGACAATTCGAAATATTTTCTTTAATTTTTGAGCAACATAGATTTTTATTAATCTAACCCATTGAGTCAAACATTATTTTACAAACACCGAATTAAAGAAAATGCATTTTGTAAATTATTGCAGAATTTTTTTTTTTTAATATTTTTTCAAACACAATTTTTTACAAACACAAACACGAACACGAACATTTATACACATACATTTATTTTCACAATGAACACTTTGTACCGTATCAAAATCGGGAATTGAAATCGTAAATTTTAGAACGGAAACTGTTATACAACAGTACATAATAAAGTGATCTTCAAAATTGAAATAAATTATTCGACTTTTAGTTGTCTGTGATAATGCGCCAATACTTTTAAGGAAACTATAATTTAAAATCGGTATAACAAAGTCGGTTCATAAGGACTCTTTTCAACGAATATTATAAACATTAAACCGTAACCGAAAACAATGCAAGGAAGAAAACTGATATCAAAATCGTTACGCCTTTGAGTTCCAATTCTTGATTCTTGAATGCGCACCATATGAAAGGTGAACATACATTTTGTACTTAAAACTTTTAAGTTTAGAGATACTACAAAAAACACACTTTGAAACTGATCAAAAATGTTATTAATTAAAAAATAATTAAATTAATTTAATTATTTTTATATTCGAAAGATATTCTTATTTACATTTATATGTTATACTATAGTATACGCGAAATAACTGAACGTGTCCTTTTTATTTAATACTGAACAAATGAACGACTGTTCTGATCGACTGTAGAATCCTATGTGAACTAGGTGAATTTTAAAATTGTTCATTGATAATATTATAAAGTGCTACTATGAGTGCCATTATCATATCAACAGCCTCATATCAAATTATTGTCATAATATTTTATGTTATCTGGAACATCAACGGACACAAAAAACAGAAAAAAAAACAACCTTTCCTCAATGAGGCTAAGATAATCAGTCTCAGATATTATGTAGTCGGAACTTTTCCGTTCGAAAATATTTTTTTATTCATATTTTTATCATAATTACATTTATCGAATAAATCTAAACAAAAAAAAAAAAAAAAACTAATCAAAAATATCAAACTTGTTATGAATAATAATCATATATATTTGATTAGCTAGTAATAGTTTGTAAATTTTTATTTTTTTTATTACTACTTAGTTTTTTATTTAACTTCACCAGTTAGTGCGTTTGTTTGTTAGTTAGTCTGTCTGTCGTACACGGTTTTATCAAACACTGTTTATATCCGATCGAGTGGAAACTTGGGAAACATATATAGTATTCGATATGGCAAACATTATAATGAATTTTAAAGTTCGAATTTTGACCGATATGGAGAGCATTAACTATAAATGGACCCACTTAAGTTCGTTCTTCAACTCGAATGTTGATATTTGGAATATGTGTACACTAGACTGACAATGGAAAATAAAGAATACGAATCGAGAGGAGGTCACTTCCTAGAAATGCTCTATTGGATGAGAAAATCAATGTAAAGAAATTTCAGCGAAATCCGAATATGGGAAATAGACCCGCCGGGACCTCAAAGTATGCGTTTTCGTACCTAAATCGATAATTTCAAAATTGTATTGAAATTATGTCTCTCAAACGCATTAACTAAAAAAAGTGTGTAAGTCATCACTTGAAAAATTTTATTAGCTTTTCAAGAAACCATAAATAAATAAAAATCAAGAAACCAAGAAACCATAAATAAAAAGTGATTATTTAAATCGTTTTATATTTTCATTAGTCACGCCTAGCCTGAAACACTGTAAACTCATAAATTCGATTCCCATCTAATATTTATTTTGAATATGTTTTTGACATCCCTTGCCATTTTTTTTAGGATGAAATAAAAAAATTGCAGAGTTTTTAAAATGCATTAATGCATTTTTTTATGCAGTTTTTTTACTAATTTTTTTTTTAGTAATTTATAATTAATTTTAATAATTTAATTTCATCTTAAAATAATCGCAAGGGATGCTAAAAAAATATTCAAAATAAATTATAAATGGGAATCGAACTTTTGAGTTTAATGAATGCAATTGATTCAATAAAAAAATCGGGGTTTGTTTAGTTGTGAAGCCAATTTAAGACATCAGCCAATTTACACGAAGTTAGCTCAAATGAATATTATTTTCTGGACAGTTTAATAATTTTTATTAGGCCATCGTTGCCAAGCTCATTCGGAAGGGCATGGTCATTCTATAATTTTGACATACCATGTTCTTCACCGAAATATACGGTAGATTCTGCATGATCTCTATTGGTCATGAATAAGGCTACCAACCGTACAGTTCTGGGAGGACAGTACTTCTTTTCCATACGATATCCTCCTAAAAATCACCTCGAAAAAATCATCGAAAAAATCAGAATCCTGAACTATAGGATTCTGATGAAAGTAATGTGTTCTTCTGCCATTTTTCCGTGATATTCTATATAAGGTACCGCTGTTTTTAATAACGATTTTTTCCAATTTTGAGAAATGTCGAGTAGCAAAAACGTTCTTAATGATGAAAAAGACTATGAATTAATTCAAATAATGAATTTAAATTAAAGCCGCAATGATCTCCAATATTTTCATATATCCAATATTTTTAAATATATCTTAAAACTAATAAAAGCTGTTTCGCTTGTCCTTTAGTTTTTCCAAATTTAGAGATGGAAGCGTTAAGCTCGAATCACACGATTGAATAACAGTCATACTTTTGAATCAATTTTGAATTCAATCGTGTTATTGCCCAATTTGTGTATGGAAAATAAGGCAATCACACGATTGATATTTAAATTGTTTTGAAAATTGATTCAAAAGTTGACTGTTTATTCAATCGTGTGATTCGAGCTTTAGTCATGAAAAAGACGTTGTTGTTACCGCATCTACCCTAGTGGAAATTTACCCTATTAGGGTATACAGGATATATCCAGATCATGATCGTCATATAACTGATCGGGTTATGATAAGGAAAAACTGCAATGATCAGTTACCTGTAATGACCATATTACAATTTCTACTAGGGTAAACCAAACTGTATGTCAGAGCAGTTTTGAATAAATTAAAAACCCCACCGTAATCGCCAAAAATACGCAATCCTGTTGACAGCAGGAAAGTTGACAATTCTTAATTAATGTTTAGCATTCTCGAATAAAAATAGACAAACTCACGGCTGGTCTTTAATAAATATTTCAATGCAAGACGCACTGTTTTAAAAAGTTTTAATTGTTTTAATATTACAGAATAATTAAACACACCTAAGAAGTTTATGTCAGTTTATGGTTATAGGTTACTAAAATTACACATTTAGCGTATTCACAGTTTAATGGTATTTGTACGACATAGTAAAGCAATAAAACTGTTTGCACCACTTGTTCAAATATTTCATCAAATAAATCCAGCTGATTCTTATAAATTTAGGATTTTTTTTTCCAATTGTCATAAATATGACAAGAAAAACAAATAAATTAACATTTTATGCGCACTATTTATCTGCAATTTCACAATTTATCTTGATTTTACAAAATATGACACCAAAAAAAGCATGCCTCAGGGCTACTATTCACAGTTTCATGATATTGGTACGACATTGTACGAATACGAAAGTACTCCAATTGAATTGTGAGTACCACTTTTCTGCTTGTTAAAATATTTCAAATAAATTCAGCTGATCCTTATATAATTAGGTTTTTTTGAAATTATCATAAATATTTCTCGATTTGAAAAGAAACATTTTATGTGCAGTATTTATGTTCAATTTCACAATTTTACTTCATTTCCCAAAATACGACACCAAAAAACATCCCTCAAGGTTACTCTGAAATACAACACTTGTGGTATTTCACTATTGTAAGGGATGCAACAGCAAATTGACGTCTCTGTGTTATGAATCGTATATATACGAAATGGTTGCGTACCATACTAAAATACGTGAACTGTGAATACGCTAATGTATCGTATATCATACTAATATAAGAAAAACTGTGAATACGCTACTTAATAATGTAAACCTAAAACATTCATGTCACATTTTGATTATAGATTTCTTTTTTAATATTACGGTTTTCTGGTTTAAATTTAACATTTTTTAAAATGTTTATATTTTTAAATTTATGCATATTTGGTTATTGAACTCATTAAAATTTGGTAGAAACTGGTTTAAACTGAATTTACAAATTATACTGTACACACATGATTTTCTTTTATATTTATTAAAAAAAAAACAATTAAATTATTTCAGTCGCTTCAGCATGACGCACTTTTTTACCTTTTATATTTAATTGTTGCTTAGAATATATATTTTTTTAAATCAATGATTTTTGTATCAACTTTTTAATTTACTTTCACTTTGTGTACTTTTACAACATCACATTACAATAATTACAATTGTTTTTAATTGCTTAGTTACTGTATAAAATGTATAATTATAACAACTTTTGAAAATAAAAGTCATTGAATTTATTGTAATTAATTAAAACATTTTTGCTGTTTGTTCCGCGAGTAACTACGACAAATGTTAATTTTAAACTTGACTTTCGAGTGAAAAAACCAACCGCGCGCATCAAGAACTGATCGAAGACTCAGACATGTTGTTGGCTAAAATGCGCCAACGCTCTAAGCCAGTATTTGTCGGTTGGAATCAGTGTGTAATGGTATGTGTGTGTGAAAAAAAAAAAACAATTACCAGAACCGATCGACGAGTACAATAACCAGGAACAATACAAATTAATGTAAATAAAATATTGCAGCAAATAAAAAAAATTTCAATTACAGAAATTTGCACAAATTGTGGAAAATTTAAAACTTTTTATTTTTTAAATTATTTTTTGGTTTTTTCGATATAGTTATTTTTAGAACTTGAATCCTTAGTATGAATGAGTATAGATTTCGGTACGATATGTAAATGAGTTGTCGGTTATCAAAAATGGCTAAGTTCATTTTTGGAAAAAAATGAGTTAAGCTCTGATTTGTATTTATTTTCAACATATTCAGAATTTTACATTTTTACCCACTAAATTAAATTTTGAAATTACGACGAAAAAATCGATAAGTCTTAAAAGTTTGCACATTAAAATGTCCAGAATATTGTATCAAAAAGCTCCAAGTCTAAGAATCTCGTATCAACAAAAGACCTGTATTTTTTTTACATTTTCTTAGTGCACAATTATGTCGAACTGTGTATTTTTTATTTATCCAATAAATATATATTTAAATTTTTCTTAATAATGTTTCTAATATTGTTAAATACTAAAATTATGTTTTTAGTGTTTATCAATATGGCAAATCAATATGCGCATCAAAATTGACATTTATATCTTCAAGATTAGGGAACCCTGATTTGGGAATATGTTCTACAAAATATAAAGTTTGATTTTTTACGGAATCCTATATCACATTAACATTTTAAATTTCGGTTTGCTTAATACACATTTTTCTTAAATGACTTAGGCATTTTTGATTCCTAACGCCTCAAATAATAATAATATAATAGTTTGGCACTACAGTCCTATAAGAATTTAGGCCGAGCTCTCTCACCATTTTGAGCTGTGCGTGTTATATTTGTACTCAAAGTGGTGGGACCTACAGTTTATTGCTCGAAGGTTTGCCATTTACTGCGCGGTATAGAAAAATGTTTCTATGAAAAGATGTTGTTAGCCCCAGTCCAGGCTTGAACCGGGGACCTTTCGTCTCGCAGTCCAACGCACTAACCACTGAGCTACCGCGGCTACGCCTCAAATATTTTCGTTAAATTCGTCACGACAAATTATTTAGATATATGTAGAGAAAGTAAGCTATTCTGTATTTCAATTCTCGAGTCTTGTTGACAACAGAATAGAATATTTCGATTTATATATATAGATTTTTATTTAAACATCGAAATAAAATAGTTCATGATCAGACAAATATGATCAGGGGGCATATTATGGATCTGCTTTATCGTGAAGTGATAATGATACTTTTTCACTTCACTCTGGTCGAAATGCGATTCTTGTTCACATTTTAAAAACTTTTTAAAAAAATCATTATTTAAAATTTCATAATCCAAATTACGTAATTTTGTAAATATTTATTAAAATAAATAATACTTTTCTTGCGAAATCTAGTGTAACACTGAGTTTTCAAAAATTACTCTCTGCACAGTTGATAAATTTTCTCAAAGTTTTAATCATAGTATGGTAATATCAATCATTCGTTGAGGCAACATGATTTCTGAAACCATTGCATGATTGTAACAATCAATACTATTATTCTGGCAATCATTCATACTTAAATAACATTTTTGCAACAATCATTGGCTATTCCTATCATTGAATTTTATCATTCTATGATTCTAGAAATCATTAAATGAATGAAAAAATCATTTTAAAAAATTGGGAATGATGATTGCAATCATTTATGATATAAGATAATCATTCCATGACTACTCCAATCATTGTTTTGTTGCAACAATCATGTTTTTTCTTTGAGTGTAAACACCGACTACACAAACATTAGAATCGCTCGGAAATTTGTTATTTTTATTTTAAACAACAACAAATTGTTGTGTCTAATTTATTATTGTTGCCAACTATTAATTGTTTTTGTTTTACGATCTCTTCTGATTATTTTTAGAAAACTATTTTTAGAAAACCAAATTTGGCAGCATTTGATTGAACTGGATTGAACCAGCTTTTGAGCTGATTCAAATTATTTGTTGCTCTGTTGTATAGAAAATTGAGCTGTGGCTCTAGGTCACATGCCACTGGAGCACAGCTAATGATATCATACTGTACTAAATAACTTTATATTTGTTGTTTGTATATATATAAATTAAATATTCAAATGAACGTTTATGAATTTATTAGGTATTTTTCGAAGTACATACATTTTTTTAATACGGAAACATTATAACACTTCGTCAAGACAACAAAAAAAAACTGAATATCTTACCGATAAAGCCAATAGAAAACTAAATTTATACAAAGAAAATATTTATGATTCCATGTATAAAATTATTATATTAAGATAACAAATTAATTGTTTATTAACATGTTATGATAGGTATTAACCATATTTTGAACGGTACAATATTTATCATAACCATTAATATAGTTCTTATCAACCATATTATTTATATTCAATGCGTCAATTATTTTACAATAATATATCAATTATAACATATCGTCACTAAAGGCAAAGGGACGAATGTATAATTTTGAAAGAGCAATATTTATAATAACCATAATATGGTTCTAATCAACCATATTTCTTATATTCAAAGCGTCAATTATTCTACAAAATTTAATATCAAGTATAACATATCGTCACTATCATGCCAAAGAGACGAATTTGTAATTTTTGACATTAGCGTTTTTTTTACATTTTTGAATGTAGTTTTTCCTCAACTGTACTGTGCTAAAATCTTGTGTGGTTTTGTTGGATATTTCTAGCCACAAAAGACAAAAGCAAAATGGCGAATTCGAAAAATAAAAAATGTTGTCATGCCAAAAGGACGAATCTTTTGGTTTTTTTGCCATAACTTTTTATTGGTATAAGATAAAATAGTGGTGTAAAGGCATTATTTTTTTGTTTTTAAAGCACCTAACGATCATCATCATAGGTGCTTTATAATCAAACAATTAATTCCTCTACATCAGTATTTTATTTTGCAGCAATAAAAAGTTATAGCAAAAAAAAACGAAAAGATTCGCCCTTTTGACATGACAAGATTTTCAATTATTCAAATTTTTGAATTTTTTAGCTGTAACACTTTATTGGTGCAAGATAAAATAGTGATGTAGAGGCATTAATTATTTGTTTTTAAAGCACCTATCATTATTTAAAAATATTATGCCAAACATTTTTTTGGCAAATAACAAATGGCAAATTAATATTTGGAAAATTATTTTGAAATAATGATGCCAATCGATAGGTGCTTTAAAAACAAACAATTAATTCCACCATATCACTATTTTATCTTACGCAAATAAAAGAGTTATAGCAATTAAACTAAAATATTTGCGTTTTGGTCTGGATATAGCCTCACAGAATCCGTATGTATAATTCAGTAAGTTGTCCAAATCCAAAGATATTTTATATACGTTATAATAATTGATGAATAAACAAAATAACAAAAAAAAATTGGAAAAAAATAACTTTTACTAATTTTTTAAAGCACTTCAAACTTTAAAATTTGATATCCCAACATTTTTAAAAATGCACATTCGCCCCTTTGGCATGGCAGTGACGATAAGATTGTAGGACCATATTTATGTTTAAATAAAATTATAAATACAATACTTGTATTTGTAAATCTCACGATTTATAATGTGATTTGACAATAAAAAAAGGGTTAGCATAGAATTATAGATATAGTTATAGAAATTATAATAATATAAATAGGAGTACCATTTACATTCATCCAAAAGATATTGAAAACACGAGAATTGTTATTTATGTTATGTATTAACCCTAAATCTTTAGGCAATATCCAAAAACTTAGTATGAGGTGTAATTAGAAACTGCTATTCGTTGGAATATCGTAAAATGATGTCGGATCGAAAAAATGTTGGATCGAAAAAATATTGGATCGAAAAAATATCTGTTCTTTTTAATCCATTGAAATTATTTAAATTGATTTTTTTATTGCTGTTTTTTTTTATTTTTTATATATTTTTTTATTTTATATTATTTGTATTTTATTTTATATATTTTTTATTACTTTTTCACATTTTTTTAATTATTTTTTTTTCTTTTTGCTATATTTTTATTTGCTTCTTATTTATTTTTTATATATTTATATTTATATATTTTTTATATTTTCCATATATAATTTTTATATTTATTATTTTGAATATTAATAATTTAACATATTTTTTTGTTACACATTTATTTTTGCTATTTATTTAATTTGTTTACACTTATTTCATTTGCATACATTCAATTGAACCGCTTAATTGCTATTGACAGACAGAACAGAGTTGCTTTACATCGCATATCAATTGCGTTCAATTAACCGGCAGTCAAAACGGGAAGGAAGCAACGTCAAGGACGCACATGACACCACTCACGGTTGTGGCCACTTCGCGAAAGGTCACACGTGCGTCTGGTTTTTTTTGGCCAAAATACTTTTGCCAAAATTAATATTCAAAGCGCCAGCTTAAGCGGCAGTTTGAACACATTTTAATTATCGCAATCACTTGACTGTAATATATATGTTATACAGGGTTTCAATCCCATGGTATTTTGGGAATCCCCATCAGATTTAATACAGTGAATCAGATTATTATGATTAAATTTAATTGAAGTAATTTAAAGAATAATAAAAAGGTACGTGATTGACATAGTAATTTTTTGTCAATCTATTTCACAAATAATTTGTATTTAATTGTTGAATAATGTTTAGATTACGGCATTTATTATTATAATAATACTTCATTAATTATAATCTGTATGTTAAAAAAAAAATGCATTTTTTTTTAATTAATTATTTTATCAGTTAAATTGGGAATAAATCTAAAGTAAAATTTCACAATTCTATATACATTTTTTTATCAGTTAAATTATAAATGGAAAATTACGTTAAATACACGAAATCGTTTCGAAGTCGTAGAACTAACAAACTATCCCAAGAAACATTTCTACGGAGCACAAAATAACGGAGATCTACACTAAGAAAAAATATTTAAATATTTAAATATTTTTGTAATAGAAAACGTAATACTCCATACAAAAAATATTACGTGCGTATTGAACTTTGAAATAAATAAAAAAGTATTTAATTTTATTAAAAATTTCTAAAAAAATAAAATAACGTAATAATTTTGTCTGTTCCTAAACTTCTTTATATGAAATAAATAGTTTTAAAAATACCAATTTACGTATTTATGATGATGTGATCAAACTAAAATGTTATAACCTTATTAAAAAGTGATAAAAAGTACACGCTATGAAAAATCAGCTTGCAGGCAACATATTTATGTTTGCAGCCATAAATTTTCCGAATTGGCTGTTGCTTCTAAATGAAAATTTTTAAAATTATTTTGGTATTCATTTCATAACTTATAGCTATGTATTATTATAAATAGATTTATTTCAAAAGTCCAGAAATTCAAAAAATATTGTAGCAAACATAATATGTTGCCTGCTAAATTGATTTCTCCCTGTGTGTATTTACTTCAAATTTTATTACATACATAATAAATTACGTACGTAATAAATTTGAAAAAAAAGTATTTATATCAAGTTTAAATAAAAAGTATTTAATTTAAATACAAAAGACTACGGGTGAAAAAAGTGTCGAAAAGTATTTAAATTTATTACTTTTTTATTTAATTTTATTACTTTTTCCCCTCAGTGTACAAATACAAATAATATTTCAGTAAGCTTATATTTTTCCACTCAGTTTACAGCGCGTTTATGGTACGTTTTGTTGTATTCCTCTCCGTTTTTCTTATAAAATTCAATAAACATTTGTACTCAGTTTACAGTTCGATACAATGACACTTTTTCGGCACGTCAAAACGGATTTTCAACTGATTCGAATACGTTTTCGTTGTTCCTTAAAACCCGCTCTCCAACACGTTTCCGGATTCAGAAATCGGCACGAATATGATTTCGTTTTGCTGTACCGATAACGGAACATAAGCGGAACGATTTTTTTTTTCTTGGGATACTTAAAAATTTTAAGAACAGTACTCAAAAAAAGGAGAAAAAATTCCCATGAACATCCAATACATTAATCTACCCGAATGGATATTGGTTAAAGTTAGCCGTATTTTGCATCCGAATCTGATCAGAATACAATAAGGCATCACTACAAAAGGCCAATGATCCTGACCAGGGTCGACTTATGTAATCCTATTTTGATTTCCATGAAAGGCATTCTGCTCCACCCTTTTCAAAGAATCCTGATCTGAAGTCTACTTTGGGCCAATTTTTCAGTGCTACACCCAGAACAAAAATCACTCAAATACCATTAAAATTGGCCAATGGGACAATTATTGATTTAATAGTATACAAAAAATAAATCGTTTCATATAAACTCAATGGTAATGTCATGGTATTTTCTAGTATTTAATGGTATTTTCCGATTAAAATAATAATTTAACCCATTGACTATTTTTAATAGTAAAAAACTGTTATTTATATAGTATTTTTTTCTGGGTGTAGTTTAAAGTCCGTTTAATTATTCTTCTCTTTAAATTAAAGCTACGTTTAATTTTGTTAGCTATTTTTTAGTGATAGTTTAAAAAGAACACAACCATCGTTTAAAATAAGTTTAAATGACGGTTAAAGTTCACTGAAAAAAACGATTCTGATTTTAAACGCAGTTTAAACCACAAACCATGTTCAACCAGCACTAAAAAACTGTTGAATTAAATCAATAGTGATATCAACTGATTATTTAATGTAAGTTTGTTGAATTATATTTAATATTTTCAATTTTTAACAATTGATTTTTGTAATATTTATTAATTTAACCCACTTATTTTGTAAAACGAACAAAACGTGATGCTTCAAAAAAAAGTCAGAAATTCCTGTGACAGAATTTTTTGCATTAAATGAAATAAAAACGACTACAAAATGCTGTCACTGGAATTTTAGATGACTCACATTACATTTCGTTTTACAAAATAAGGAGATTAATCAACAGTTTTCTAAAATTTTTTTTTTTAATAAATTGTTTTTTTTTTAAATATAATACATAAAATCCCCAGTTATTGCAATCACACTGCCACTGAACATTATACCAATCAATCAATAAAACTTGATTTAAATAGACTGCGTTTTGATTGCGCCTTAATTATACGTTCCAACTATTCAATTGAAAATCAATTAAAAATGTGGAAATTGTATTTTGAAATAATACTTTATGTGCAGAATGAAAGTCATTCTGCGGAAGTGTAGGCAACCTTGAGACAGGTCAGTAGCTAATCGAGAAAAACTAAAAAAAACCATACTTTCTACAAATTGGTTTTACCGGAGATAAGCATAAAAACAGCTGACTCGCTGTGCCAGAGTGTCTTGTAGAAGATAACAAAAAAAAGGTAAAGCCAAACTCAATGATCAATGAAAACATGTTTGCCACGTTTATAGCGATTAAAAAGAACACATTTTTAATCAAACTATGATTTATTAAATGTTATTTTTTTTATATTTTTATATTTTATATTAGGTATTTATATTGGTGTAAAAATGTGTTAATCCAATTAATTTACCCAAAAATGTCAACAAACTGAAATGAGCGAAAACTAGTTTTTTTTTCTCCACATAAATATTGCAAATTCATATAGGTTATTGGAACATTATTATATGGGTTATTAGGACATCCTTAGTTGAAATAGTGCTAGGGCCATGCCATGGTCGACTAGGTTAATCATGATTCCAAATCCACGTAATGCAACCTAAACCATCTTTGCTATGAAAAAGTGAAAAGTGCCCCAAACAAAATTTTTGGCAGTGTCAAGGCAGTTCAGAAACATTTTCTCGACATATTTCACACGCATAGAACAAATTAGTTTGCAGCAAACATAATATATTTGCAATCATACATTTAATGACTTTACTTGGATGTAACAATTATTTACAAATTTTTCAAATTGTTTTGTTTTTCATTTTATAATGTTTGATTATATAACTATATTAAAATAAAAGTTTTAAAAATTTAGAAATTCATGAAAGTTATTTGTAACACAATATGTTGGCAGCAAAACATATTTTCCCTGCGTGCAAACAGACATAGACGGAATTTGCAGCAAAAGCTGTCTGTTTTCTGCCCATTCCCAAAATATGGCGTGAATCTGCCATTAAAATTCGATCATATTTTACAACCTGCTATACACTTCCCAAGATATTCCATTAGCTGTGAGTTTGCCAGTAATATGCGCGAAGTATTTCTGAAAAATTCCAGAAATTTTGCCAGAAAAATGCCAGAGAACTCCTATTTTCAATTTCAAGTAGCTTAATATATAAGTATTCGAAATATCAATGTTTCTGCATTTTAACTTTTTTCGTTTTCGATTTCCTGTATTCATGAATTTCAGAGACGGATAGACTATTCCATTTTACGTTACATGTGAAAGGACGAATTGGTATAAAATATACAAATTTGTTTTAAAAAAATATATTTTTCAAATTTTGTCGATTCTAACAATTTGGATATTACTCGAACATGAGTAAATAATAACTCAGCTATATAATATTAATAATTATCATAAAAATGTTCAATGATTTGCGACAAACTCTCGTAGGTGCCCGCCGAGAAGCCCATTACAGCTAACACTAGTATGAAAAAGTTCTTGGTATAGACAAGTGGACCGGGACCCTTGGACGTATCATCGATAATCAGCATCTCGATAATGGGCGGAAAGACGAACGCCAAGGTGGTGGCACACAGTGCACCAATCAACGAAATGAAGAGATTCAGCGCAGGCACCAATTCGGCAATGCCCACTGCAAGAGATTAGATGGGGAAATATGTAATAGGTGGTAATAAAAATTATAAATTGAAATATAAAATACAATTTTTGATATTGTATAAAATAAAGAGTTGTAATTGCAAATTTAAAAAAAAAATGAATTCATATATAATGCGACTTACGTGTGATCAGTACCATGACAGAGCGAAAGATCAGCTCACCCGACATTGGGCGATGTTCAAAGTGACAGGCTTTCATGACGCTTGGCCACATGATCTGGATGGCGATGAAAAATTGCAGCGGATAACCGAACATCACGCCGCATGACACCATAACCTTAACACATTGCGCCAAACTGCAATACGTTGTTGTTTTATTAAAAATATTTCAAGTATATCACATACAATATCATGCGAGAATCAGGCGAACATTTTCATAATTTTCGCATGTAAGCATCTCAATAATATTCCTAGTAGAGATTTGCTCTATCCCTACAGAATATTTTCCATATTAGCAAATATAATTGCTGAAATGTTTTAATTAAATTAGTGAATTCCATTGCTAGATTGATTAATGAATGCAATTAATGGCGGTTGCTATATTTACGTCGATTTTTTTTTTACAAATTAACCAACGCTCAGGGGATGCCCCCTATTCATGCAATACACAGTGTTGATCGTAGGAAGGGATGATAGGATAAATGGAGGGGGGAAAGATGGAGTAGTGTCGGTGAATGTTTGTTTTGAACTTGCCAATATCAAAAATGTCGGGAAAAACGGACGCAGGGAGATTATTCCACAAACGTGTCGTGCGACTGAAGAACGAATTATCTCTATAATGCGTGGTTCTGTTGAGAGTCGAGTGGACTAAGAAGGGGTGGGCTTGATTTGATGCCCGAGTAGAACGAGAAAACACACGACCTGGTGGAATCAGGCCATGTATTTCACTCGAACACTTACCGTTGTAATACCTATAAAACAGGCTTACACACCCAACGGTCCTTCGATGCTCAAGAGAACCAATAGACGATGAGATATTTTCAAATATATCAAATATATCGCACGTTGTTGAATTCGGTCCAGGAACTCCAAGGAGTTCTCAAACTGTTCGAAATTGTTCTTAATCTGTTTGAAATTGTTTGTAGTCCAAACAACAACTTTTTAGTTTTGATTTGAAGAACCAAATAAGCGGTTGAGAGAACCGAATAAATTGGTTGGGCAAAGAGTTGGTTGGTGCAACAAATCTCTATTCCGTGTTGTAGGGATAGATTTGATATGATCAAAGCAGAACATGATAATTATGTAACTAATTAGGTTATGACAGCTAAAAATACAAAGCCTCACTTACATTGTATTGCCCAGATTAAGTGTTAAACTGCCGCCCACATCCTCGCCCCACTTGATGTAGCCTATAAATCCGGCAAACATAAACATGCAGCTGACCATAAACATTCCAACATTGAGCACTCCAAAGGGGCTCTCAAAATTTTCTGGTTTTTTCATGGCATTCTTCAGCGGCAACACCAGAGCAATACCCTCAAAGGCAAAAATGCTGGTACCGAAGCAAAGCGCCAACTCCATCGGGGTCGTGTATATATTGCGTTCGGCCACATCGGGCAGTTCTTCGCATAATGCATAGTACAGGGTGATGCCAAGGCCCAAGATCATACAAAGGTTGGCGATCATTGAGACAGGCATCAGCCACTTCAAATTCATGATCAGCGAGGACAGTAGTATCGGCGGAAAAGCGAATAACATAATCAGATGCATATCAATATAAATGTCGTAGGCAATGAGAATTTGTTTCACATTAGTGCTGATGAAGACGAAATAGATGCAACAAAAACCCAATTGTGTGACACATATGAAGACATTCACAATGATGCCCATGTTATGGGCCCATGATTTTGTTCTGTCAGGACCATTTTCGAAGACCTCCTCCACAGTGTCCGCATAATCGGAACACACATCGTTACCGCTGATCTCACGCATGCGCTTCGAGCATTCGATCAACACATGCTGGCAGTGGATGCTGATCAATGCGATGGCTAAGGTGAGCGTGGGCGCCACCGCGAGACCACCGTTCTTGAATGCATCACCCATAGCGAAGAGGCCGGGACCTATGTTACCCTTGAAAAGATGTACAATCGTCTCCAAGTAGCTAAAATTTAAAAAAAAATGAATTCAAATCCATTATGAAATTAGTTGTCAAAGTACTATACCTTGTTGGCGGATGTCCTGGATGCTCCTCGATTTTAAAGAGTAGCGTCTTTGAAGGCGCGAGTATTAAGGGATCATGATGCGGGTGGTGAGGAGGATGTTGAGGAGGGTGTTCAGCCATTCCCGATATGTTCTAAGGATCTTGTGGATTCTAATTTTTTTTTTACAAAACACGAATATTTAATAAAAAATTGATTAATCGATCGGGCGGTATTAATAAAAACAAACTTCAAAAAGATATTTCAAACATGATGGAAAAATCGAACATTAAAAAAAACAATATATAACACAACTCAACAAATAAACTGACTGTTAAATATATAAATAATTTAAATTTTTAGTCTAAAGAATTTTACTTTTAAAAATTGAATTTTTAGTGAAAATTGATATTTTTAGTGAAAATTGAAATTTTTTATGGAAAAAAAATAAAATTTTAATTAAAATTTTGTACTTTTAGTGAAAAATAGAATTTTAGTGAAAATTTGAAATTTTATTGAACATTTTCTCTGCGCTTCCCTATGTAACTCCAAGAAAATAACACTTGAAACTTTGATACAATTCGCATTAAGAACTTTGAAATTAAAGTTTTGGAAACCAATTTTGAATGAATTCGATTTCTCATATTTAATTTGACAGATACTCGACGCATCTGAAATATTATATGATCTACCACTGTCTACTTCCCATCAATGGGCGTTTTTGTTTATTAGTTCTGAACTGAGTTCGAACTGTCAAAATGTGATCTGCGTTTGTTTTTTAACTTTGAACATTCAGAGTCAGTAGTTGGTTAATTCATTGAGATTATCAATGTCGGCTGCTCGATTCCAATTTATCGAGCAGTCTGAAGACTACTGATTTTCACGTTATTTTTACTTGTCAAACACAAGTCTTCTTGTAGCCGCGGTAGCTCAGTGGTTAGTGCGTTGGACTGCGAGCCCAAAGGTCCCGGTTCAACCCTGAACGGGGGTAACAACATCTTTTCATAGAAACATTTTTCTATACCGCGCTACCTCTCGGCAGTAAATGGCAAACCTACGAGAGTAAAACATTGCCTATGAAAAGCTCTCACCCGCCGTTCGGATTCGACAATAAACTGTAGGTCCCACCACTTTGAGCACAAATATAACACGCACAGCTCAAAATGGTGAGAGAGCTCGGCCGAAGTTCTGGACAGGACTGTAGCGCCAAACTATTATTTTATTAAACACAAGTCTTCATACGAATTTGACAACTGCTGCTCAAGTTGTTTGTAATTTAAATCAGAGTCTTCTCTGACAATATTAGGAATATTTAGAACATGTTCCGATCTCTGCTCCTAAATATTTTACGAAAAAGCCCAATGATCTACCTACCAGGAAGTGGCCTCATGATGAATCGAGGACATTAGAAAATTTGTCATTGATGAATATGTCTACAACAATTTCTTAAAGGACATTGCATTAAAGACGTCATACACCATATGTCATATATACATATATCAATGGCATTGTGAACATCCGTCATTGATGAAATGTTATTGATAACGTCATTGATGAAAATTAATATGTACGTGACATGCTCCTAAAGGTATGCAGTATTTACGGTGTGAAATGCATAAATTAAAACTGAGAATTTGTGCTCGATGTCACCCTGCCATATAATTCATAGGCACAAATTGAGGGACCAATTTGTATAAAATCGAGATAATAAGCAGTAGTAATGTTGATAGATGATGGCTGTTAGTAAAGTACGTTATTGACATTAGCAAGTACACATACCATTCCAACCGAGAACAGAAGAAAATAATAAAATTATGAAAAAATAAATTAAATAATACAAAAAACAATATATCCCAAGAAACATTTGTATGGAGCCTACGACACACACGGAATCACAATACCGTCATTGACGGCATGTTTACGGAGCATTGAGCAAGTGTCCGTCTTAGAATATACGATTACGCACCGTTAACGTACCGTCAAATCGGACGACTCCGTTAGAATTCCGTTTTGTTCCGTAAGATTGCCGTTTTGTTGTAGTCGTTTACGGTACCGTTGAAACGGAGAACTCCGTAAATTTTCCGTTGAAACGGAGTACTCAGTAAATTTTCCGTTTATACTCCAACTCAACGGCACTGATTTTCTTCCGTTATTGGTGTACATTTAAATTCATTTGATTTTGTGAACATGAACAATAAGCTCGGAGGATCGCAGTTGGTGAATGCATCTCCTGAACACCAAACAAGATAAGTGAATAATATATAAATAAAATACGCTTTTATTCAAAACATCTTTGCATAATGTAGATGCATTTGCAGTCCCATATTTTGCGAATCTCTGATGGCTTTAAACGACTTTCAGTTCAAGAAGGACTAAATCAAAGAGCTCTGAAAATGTGATATAAAGTTTGCGGATAATGTGCGATGCAAAATTGTCTTGGCTTTTTGGCTAATAAAACATCCATCACTAAACATTGCAGACTCATAGAGACGCATTCAAGCCCTATGACAACTGCAATCCAGTTAAAGTGATTATCTTTTTTTCATTAATTATTGTTCTGGTTTCTATTCACAAGAAATCGTTGCAGGAAATACCATGTGGAATTTCAGTAGACTACAACATTATAAACACCAATTATGTTGTTTTGTTTAGTAAAATTTGTATATTTCATGTAAAATTTTATTCAAAATAAGTTTGTTTCTTGTTAAATAAAAATATGCAAAAGGTTATTTTGTATGCTATTGAATGGTATAAAAACGGTGCTTTCAATATATTCATTCCGTTTTTCATACAGGCTTACGGTACGTTAACGGACTCTCAAAACGGAATATCAACGGACTCACTCCGTAGTTCATCCAGTATGACGGTCCGTTAACGTACCGTCGAAACGTACTCTTAACGGATTCGAAATCCGTTTCGATGTTCCTCTTCATCCGTTCACTGGACCGTTTTCGTATCCAGAAAACGGAACGTTTACGGAATCGTATTCCGTATTGCTGTTCCGTATACGGCTCCGTTAACGGACTGTTTTGTTTCTTGGGATGTACGACAATTATTTGTGTATCTGCATTGATGAATAACGTGTATGACATCGTTAATTCTACATCATGCATGATGTAGATAATGACTTGATATAGGGGAATCATTGGTGACATTTCTTGCTGGGTTTGTTCTAGAGATGGGCGCGAGCCATGCTTTTTTCGTGTCACGCCCGAAAATCTGAATTCGTGCGTGCAAATCTCCATGCGTGCTTGTTGTTGTCGTGCCTCCAAAATCAGACACGCGCCCATTAAAGATTTTTTTATAGTTTCTATCACAATTTACAAAAAAAACCCTTACTTTCAGCTTCAGAAAATAAAAATTTCGTGATATTTTAACCTTTTTATAGAAATCTGTTGTTTTAGTTTTACTTCATTTTTTAATTATTTATTACAGGGACTAAAACCCATTGGAATATCGGTTCCGGTGCGGGTTCCAAGATTTATAAAGTAGTGGTTGCGGTTTCAACCAACATATTAAATGGGTTTTGATTCCGGTTCCATACATTTTGTCGTGTTTTTCCAAGTTTCTTCGTGTCTTTTAAAATCCCGTGTTTTATCGTGCTTCTCGTGCGTGCCTGTAAATTTACTCGCACTTATGAAAACATGTCACATTTCCAATACGATACAAAAAAAAATTCTCAAAGCCTATCATTTGATGAATTTAATTTAATTGATCATTAACGTTTGTATTGTATAACGAATTTGTTGTAGGTACTTAACTTTATTTAAAGATATATTAATTCATTCATAAGTTATAGTCATATTAAAAGTTCAGAGTTCAACTGTTCGGTTATGCGAAATGTAGAATAAATATTGGAGTGGTCAGCAATTATTTTTTTAGATTCACAAAATAAAGTTCAATGTACGAACTGTTGCTTGATACAGATACGAAAGAAATCTACATTTTCTAAATAAATCCGTTGCTTGTTTAAAATTTTGTATGAAATTCGATCGGAATTTGAACGAGAGTTGGAACATGACACAATAATACTTTTTTGTATATTAGGCGGTTGCACAGAGAAAAATCCTCTTGCCATGAGGTTGGAAGAATGGAAAAGTTAGTTGTACGAACTAACTTCATTCAGTTAAATCGAATGGTTTACACATTTGCTGATGAAACAGCCATATTAGCCTATACACTTGAAATATTAGTCTATACACACTCCTAATGGTTCTAAATCTGTACTAAATAGTTCTAAAAATGTTCGAAATTGGTTACAGTACAAACTACAACTCTTTTCATTTTGATAATAACAACCGACTAAGACGTTGAGAGAACCAAATATGTTGGTTGGGCAAAGTGTTGGTTGGCGCAACAAATCTCTATTGTGTGTGTAATTTTAATAATTAATAAATTGTATTTTTTTAATACGCATAATGAATGCATTTGTGCAGAAGTGAAGGCAACCTTGTGCCAGGTCAGTAGCTAATAAAAAGTACCACTGAAAAACATACCTTCCACAGAGTTTCTTCTGAGATAAGCATGGAAACAGCTGCTCGTAGCGCTAGTTTCTTTTAGAAGATAAAGGTAAATCCAAACTCAATGATCAATAAAAACATGTTTACCACTGTTTTAACGATTACTATTAAAATAACACACATTTTAAATCAATTTGTTATCTATGTTAATTTAATTCGTTTGTCGTTTAAATTATACCGAAATGGTATATTCAATTTGGTAGGTACGCCGTTTGTAACACCCAAAAGGAAGCGTATCCAGTATAGAAAAGTATATAAAAGCGATATCCGTCTGTCGGCTGAAAACACGATTACAGAGAAACTAGAAGAGCTAGATCAATAAAATTCCCAATTTAGATTATTGATATACTTACGCTGTCTGAGAAATGATCGGTTCATAGTGACCTGTGAACCAACAACCTATGTTCAAATACCTCATATAAAATGTACATATGCAGTTGAATTTTACTTTATACCGGCTTAAGTGATGTCCCATTTACATTGTATCTCACTGTATCTCCTAGGGTTGCATTTTTTAAAATGTTCATATAAAAATAGTATTTTTTTGAAAAAATGCACCTCTAGGAGATACAGTAAGACTCATAGAAGATACAATATAAATCGGTCATGAACTTTTTTAGCCAAATATATTCGGTGGTCCGCTTTGGGGTGCAAATATTTTATAAACGAAATGGTTAGGGTCTATTCGGATATACAGGGTGTTTTCACAATTTACTTTACAAATATTGATACAACCGTATACTTAATTATAACTTCTACTATTTATAGCCCAGAACAAAAATATTACATTCATTTTACAGATAATCGATCATAGCTTGTAGTAAAGTTTTAATATTGGCATTTTATTATGGTATGCTAGGAGATTTTTCTCATCAAAGTATATAAATATTTTATTACAACTTTTTTTATTAAACTCCGTTTTTCGCGAAAGTTGTAACTATTATTTTATTTATGTTTTTTTTTTATTATTTGAATGTATCATAGAGCAATAAACAATTTTTTCATACACAATTTTTATGTCGCTCTTACCGTTTTCGTATGCGTAGCACTTTTTCACACAGAATAGAGATTTGTTGCGCCAACCTACTCTTTCCCCAACCACTTTTTTGGTTCTCTCAACCGCTTAGTCGGTTGTTATTGTCAAAATGAAAAGAGTTGTAATTTGTACTGCTACCAATTTCGAACTGTTTCAGAACAATTTAGTACAGATTTAGAACCATTAGGAGAGTGTATGGACTAATATTTCAAGTGTATAGGCTAATATGGAATTTCCACCAGCAAATTTTTAAACCATTCGATTTAAACTAATGAAGTTAGTTGGTGCAACTAACTTTTTCATTATTACAACCACATGTCACAAGAGGATTTTTCTGTGTGTCGCACTTTTTGTGTTGCTTCTCAAATTCCTCAATATACAATTTTATTATAAAAAAAACAATATCTAGTTTTTACAGAATACTATTTTATGTAGGTATTTATTTTACAAATACGAACCCACATACGTACTCAATTTTTTTTTCAAAAATGTACTTGGACCATTTTTGATTCCCATCGCCTCTATACTAAAAAATAGCTTTGACTTACTTTTCAATGGATATGAACTATTGTAGTATTTAAAGCGCAGCCTAAAAACATGTGGAAATATTAAAAGGTAAATGCTAAAACACAGTGGCCACCATGAACAAATTATATCTCCGAAAGGTGAGACAAAAATCCCACAACATTTCTTAAATAATTTTTGAATAGCTAAATTTTATGAACTATCGGGAAGAAATATTTTAACGAAGAAATATTTCATAAGAATATCACTTTTTTGACTTCCTTAAAAATGTATGTTTCAAACAACAAACTCGTATGAATATTACATTTAAAAAAGTATTATAAAAACACACAAATTTGTATTTTCATTCTTAAAAAATATATTTCTGAAATTTTTGTCACTTTTAACAATTTCTAAACTCAAACAAGAGTGGCGGGTATAATACATGGTACGCTGCTTAATTCGATGACATTTTAAATGAATAGGCGTATTTTACATATGCTTATGCGTCAATATACAGATATATAAACTAAAAATACTAAACTATGTTTAATAATAAAAAATAAATGATGATTTTTAAATCTAAATAATCTTAAAAACCTAATTACTAGTCGAGTCAGTTTCACGTTTGTTTATTGTCAAAAAAATGTTCAATGATGCGTGTCAAACTCTCGTAGGTGCCCGTCGAGAATCCCAATAGAGCTAGCAGTAATATGAAAATGTTTTTGATGAAGACAAATGGTCCAGGACCCTTGGAGTTTTCATTGATTAGCAGCATCTCGATCATGGGTGGGAAAACGAGTGCCAAGGCGGTAGAGCACAGAGCACCAATCAGCGAAATGAAGAGATTCAGTTCGGGCACCAATTCGGCAATGCCCACTGAAAGAGATTAAATTGAAAAATGGTTGTAATAAAAATTAGTAATTGAAATTATTGATATTACATAAAATAAATTATTAAAAAAAACGTAAATTAGACTACTTACATGTTATCATTACCAAGACAGTGCGAAAGATTAGCTCACCCGTGAATGGGCGATTTTTGAAGCCACAGGCACTCTTGGCGCTTGGCCACATTATCTGGATGGCGATGAAAAATTGCAGCGGATAACCGAGCAGTACGCCTGTCGACACCATGACTTTGACACATTGCGCCAAACTGCAAAAAGCAGATTTTGATAAAAATTTTAAAAATGCATACAAACATTTATAAAAAATAAAATGTACATAAATATTATAAAAACGTTTTAATATTTTAAGAGCTCAGAACAATAAGGTACTTTATACAAAGAGTAGCGCCAACCGACTTACGCGGTTCTCTCTACTGTAAAGTTGGTTCTTAGTGTCAGAACTAAAAAGGTTGTAGTTTGTACTACATTGAATTTAGAACAGTTTTAGAACGATTTGATGTGTGTACATGATAACATTTCAAGTGTCAAACGAATATGACAGTTTCGAAATTTCGTTTTAAACGCATAAAGTTAGTTGTTACAACTATCTTTTTGTTATTCCAAACTCATTCTAAACTAGGACTTTATCAGTGTGTTATAATTTGTGGGACATTTCACAACCTCTTCATGCCATAGCAACTTTTTGTTCTAACTCCTGCATTTCATTTATTTTTATATTTTTACGTACATATAATACATAAAAATAAAAAACTCTACTTACACTGAGTCGCCCAGATTAAGAGTTAAACTGCCGCCCACGTCCTCGCCCCACTTAATGTATCCCACAAATCCGGCAAACATAAACATGCAGCTGACCAGAAACATTCCAACATTTAGCACCCCAAAGGCACGCTCAAAATCATCTGGATTTCCCATGGCATTCTTGAGCGGCAACACCAGCGCAATGCCCTCAAAGGCAAAAATGGCAGTGCCAAAGAAGAGCGCCAACTGTGGTGGGTTCGTGTACAGACTACGTTCGGCCACATCGGGCAAACCATCGCGCAGCGCATAGTACAGGGTGATGCCGAGGCCGACGATCATGCAAACATTGGCAATCATTGAGACGGGCATCAGCCACTTAAGATTCGTAATCAGTGAAGTAAGTAGTATCGGCAGAAAAGCGACCAACATCACCAGATGCACATCGATTTCCAGGCTGTAGGCATCGAGTATCTGTTTCAAATTATTACTGATGAAAACGAAATAGATGCAACAGAAACCCAATTGTGTGACGCATATAAAGATATTCACAATAACGCCCATGACACGCGCCCACGATCTCAATTTGTTGGGACCATTTTCAAAGACTTCCACGACAGTGTCCGCATAATCGGAACACACTGCGTTGCCGCTGATCACGCGCATGCGCTTCGAGCAGGCGATCAAAACATGCTGGCAATGGATGCTGATCAGAGCGATGGCTATGGTGAGCAGAGGTGCCACCAGCAGGCCACCGTTTTTAAAGGCGTCACCCATGGCGAAGAGGCCAGGTCCGATGTTGCCCTTGAATAGATGTATAATCGACTCCAAGTAGCTGCAAAACAAAAATTAAACACAGAGTTAAGAGAGAGTGGTTGGTAAAATATCGCATACCTGGTGGGCGGATGATTCGGATCCTCTTCGATTTTCATGATCAGCGAACGGTTGGGCGCCAGCGTATGTGCCACCGAGGAACGCCTGCGTCCAGCAACCATGTCGGGATCGTGTGGATTCTAAAAACGTACGTGAAACAGATTTAAAATTTTGTATCAAATACAAAGCACTAGGATTTCATAAAATTTAGACTGATCTTCGATATTCTTCCAAATAATAATAAAAATAAAAACATCAAATTTGAAGGAAAATTCGAAAGTTACAATAAATAACACAACTCAACAAATATTTCAAGAAATTTCAAGGATTTTTGTGGAGAAAAAAAAATGAAAAATTGAATTTTATAGTTTTAGTGATAATTTGAATTTTTAGTGTAAAATTGCATTCTGAGTGGAAATTTGAAATTTTAGTGAAAAATTTAATTTTTAGTGAACAAATGAATTTTTAGTGAAAAATTGAATTTTTAGTGAAAAAAAATGGAATTTTTAGTGAAAAATAGAATATTTATTGAAAATTTGCATTTTAGTGAAAATTTTAATTTTTAGTGAAAATTTGAATTTTTAGTGAAAATTTGAATTTTTAATGAAAATTTGAATTTTTAATGAAAATTTGATTTTTTAGTAAAAAATTAAATTTTTAGTGAAAAATTGCATATGTTGAAAATTGAATATTTAGTGAAAATTTGATTTTTAGTGAAAATTTGATTTTTTAGTGAAAAATTGAATTTTTTTAGTGAACATTGGTGAAAAATTTAATTTTTAGTGAAAAATTTAATTTTTTAGTGAACATTTTTGGTGAAAAATTGAATTTTTTATTGAAAATTTTTAGTGAAAAATAGAATTTTTATTGAAAATATTAATTTTTAGTGTAAAATTGAATTTTTAGTGAAAAACTGAATTTTTAGTGAAAATTTGAATTTGTAGAGAAAATTTGAATTTTTAGTGAAAAATTGAATTTTTAGTGAAAAATTGAATTTTTAGTAAAAAATTGAATTTTTAGTGAAAAATTGAATTTTTAGTGAAAAATTGAATTTTTAGTGAAAAATTGAATTTTTAGTGAAAAATTGAATTTTTAGTGAAAAATTGAATTTTTAGTGAAAAATTGAATTTTTAGTGAAAAATTGAATTTTTAGTGAAAAATTGAATTTTTAGTGAAAAATTGAAGTTTTAGTGAAAATTGAATTTTTAGTAAAAAATTGAATTTTTAGTGAAAAATTGAATTTTGAGTGAAAAATTGAATTTTTAGTGAAAAATTGAATTTTTAGTGAAAAATTGAATTTTTAGTGAAAAATTGAATTTTTAGTGAAAAATTGAATTTTTAGTGAAAATTTGAATTTTTAGTGAAAATTTGAATTTTTAGTGAAAATTTGAATTTTTAGTGAAAATTTGAATTTTTAGTGAAAATTTGAATTTTTAGTGAAAAATTGAATTTTTAGTGAAAATTTGAATTTTTAGTGAAAAATTAAATTTTTAGTGAAAATTTGAATTTTTAGTGAAATAATGAATTTTTAGTGAAAATTTGAATTTTTAGTGAAATAATGAATTTTTAGTGAAAAATTTAATTTTTAGTGAAATATTGAATTTTTAGTGAAAAACTGAATTTTTAGTGAAAAATTGAATTTTTAGTGAAAAATTGAATTTTTAGTGAAAAATTGAATTTTTAGTGAAAAATTGAATTTTTTAGTGAAAAATTGAATTTTTAGTGAAAAATTGAATTTTTAGTGAAAAATTGAATTTTTAGTGAAAAATTGAATTTTTAGTGAAAAATTGAATTTTTAGTGAAAAATTTAATTTTTAGTGAAAAATTGAATTTTTAGTGAAAAATTGAATTTTTAGTGAAAAATTGAATTTTTAGTGAAAAATTGAATTTTTAGTGAAAAATTGAATTTTTAGTGAAAAATTGAATTTTTAGTGAAAAATTTAATTTTTAGTGAAAAATTGAATTTTTAGTGAAAATTTGAATTTTTAGTGAAAAATTGGAAATTTTTTAGTGAAAAATTGAATTTTTAATGATAATTTGAATTTTTATTGAAAATTTATATTTTTTGGGAAAATTTGAATTTTTAGTGAAAAATTGAATTTTTAGTGAAAAATTGAATTTTTAGTGAAAAATTGAATTTTTAGTGAAAAATTGAATTTTTAGTGAAAAATTGAATTTTTAGTGAAAAAATGAATTTTTAGTGAGAATTTGAATTTTTATTGAAAAATTTAATTTTTAGTTGAAAATTGAATTTTAGTAAAAAATTGAATTTTTAGTGAAAAATTGAATTTATAGTCAAAATTTGAATTAAATTAGTGAATTTTATTGCTGGATGGATTAATGAATGCAATTAATATCGGTTGCTATATTTACGTCGATTATTTTTTTCTGTGTACCTATCGTACCTATAAAACTTAGAAATAACTCCCGAAAAAAATATTTATCTAATTATTGCAAATATAAAAACTTTTCATACAAAGTGAAGGTCACTGATTGTCAATGTCAGACACAATACTCCGTCTGTGAAATTTGTTTACGAAAAATCTATTTTTTCATTCTTTCTTTACTAAGTATTGTTGTAATATATTTTTATTTGTTTTGAGTATAACAAAACACACAAAGAAATAAATATTTAAATTATAGGTCTTGGTCATTCTTTGGAATTTTCTAAATATTGATTAAAAATTACAAAGTAACAAAAAATAAAATTCGTGAAATCTTGTTGAAAACCAACCATTAAAAATGAACTAAATGGAATATTGCCAAAATGTTCCTCAACTATATATCTTAAACTACATGACGTTATTGGCACGGAACACACGATATCTTTTAATTTGTGAACTTGAAATTCCATAACTCAGTATTTTTTGTGCGCTTCTACACGTACACCGAGAAAATAATACTTAAACTTCTGGTACAAATTGAATGAAATAGTTTAAATTCTATGTTTTTGCAACAAATTTTGTGATCATTTAAAAGTATTAAGTTTTATAGTTCCAAGAAAAACAATGATCATCCCATTATTCATCTTTTTTTGTAATTTTAAACACTTTCCATTTCCCTTATAACCTTTAAAATAATCAAATTCTTGACTATGAACTATGATCTAAAATGAAAGAAATGATTTACATTCATCTAGTAAATCATTTTAAATGTCAAATGTTTATTTTAGAAGTATTTTCCAAAAGTGTGAGCTTTAAAATTTGAAAGTAGTCTTCTTTTCACGTTGTAGTACATTCGCGTAATTATTTGGATATCATAGAAACGGCGGTAAAGATCACAAATCACACTGATGAAAACATGTCACATTTCCATTACGATACAAAGAAATACTATAAGCAGTCTCCAAACATTTGATGAATTTAAATTAATTGTTCGTTAAAGTTTTTATTGTATAACATTTATCTTTTTTTTGTTGAGTTGTTTAATAATTTATGAATTCATTCATAAGTTATGTCATATTCAATGTCCAGAGTTCAATTGTTCGTTTACGCCAAATGTGGAAGAAATATTGGCGTGGTCAGCAATTCTTTTTTTAGATTCACGAAATAAAGTTCAATGGCATTTTTGTGTATAACATGCAGATACTGTATATGAGGTATTATTTATAAATATACAATGTAATTTTATTGAATCAGACAGTTATATTCAGGAATTAATTATCATTTTCATATTTGAATTATTTTTAGTTTGTATATCAATTTAATCACACACAGAAAAATCCTATTTTGGCATAAGCTTGGAAGAATGAAAAAGTTAGTTATACCAACTAACTTCATTCGGTTAAATCGAATGGTTTACAAATTTGTGGGCGGAACTGCGGAACTTGAAATATTAGTCTATACACAATTCTAATGGTTTTAAATCTGTACTAAATTGTTCTAAAACCATTCGAAATTGAATTTTCATTTTGACATTAACAATTGACTGAGTGTTTGAGAGAACCGAATAAGTTGATTGGGCAAAGAGTTGGTTTGGCGCAACAAATCTCTATTCTATGTTCAAATTTTTATTGCTACGAAAATGAAGAAGAGAAGAAATTGAACCAACAAATAAATTATTTCTAAATCGAACATTTTATGTACGTATAGAAAATTTAATTGAAACAATAAATGTATACACACAGAATTAAAATATGTTGCGGCAATGAATTCGTTTTCACAACTAATTAATTCCGTACACTCAATTATTAAACGGCTCTTAAAACAGCCATAAGTATTAATAGTATGGACTACAACCAAATTAAAACAGTTTACATATAATTTGTGGGGTGTATATGCTAATATTTCAAGTGTCAACCAAATATGTCAGTTCCATCTACCAAATTGTTTAATTGTAGATTTACCAGAATGAAGTTGGTAGTTAGAACGAACTTTTTCGTTCTTTAAACCTCAAAAGTAGCGACTTAACAGTTGAGAGAACCGAATTAGTTGGTTGATAAATGTGTTGATAAACACAAAAAAATTGTATTATGTGTGTAAAGATCATATATTAAACGAAATAGGTTTAATATCAGTAAAATATTGTCTGACAAACAGAATTTGTTCCATATGTGTCTATATTTGTCCAATATCAATATTTGTGATATAGCAATATTTTTCCCACTCAAATATTTGTCAATAATTGTCTATTATACGATATCAACCAACTCTTTGCCCAACCAACTTATTTGGTTCTCTCAACCGCTTAGTCGGTTGTTATTGTCAAAATAAAAAGAGTTATTGTTTGTACTGCAACAAATTTCGAACTGTTTTAGAAAAATTTAGTACAGATTAGAAGTGTGTGTATATACTAATATTTCATGTGTATAGGCAAATATGGCACTTCCGCCAGCAATTTTGTAAACGATTCGATTTTACCGAATGAAGTTAGTTGTTACAACTAACTTTTTCATTCTTCCAACCTCATGCCAGAAAAGGATTTATTGTGTCTAATATGTCCTATATCAATGTTTGTCTTACATCAATATTTTTACTATGTCAATGTTTACTATGTCAATATTTGTCCTATATTAAAACCTTGTCCTATATGTATATACATTTTATACAAATAATACCTAGGTTTATCTCAATGAAAGCTACGACCTCAATAATGCATAAACATTAATAAAATTTCTAAAACCCCATCAATGTTCGCATTTATTACTCAATAAATTTGTGAAATTTTATAGAGTCTATCAAACTGAGCACTGTCAAATCTTTATAACCGCAATTAAAATTGTTTATTTTTTATTTTATTAAACATATAAAAAATACGTTTTGATTGTGGGTTTATTTTTAATTCAATAATGCAGCTAAATTTATTTAATATAATGGGGATCACCGACTTTTGTACAATGCAAACAAATAAAAAAAATATATTTTACAAATTTGAAAATATGCCAAACAATTAATTTGAATGAAAATGCGTAAATAAAGAAAACACTTTAATCGGTCAACAATACGTCAATAGTATCCTACACAAAATAGAGTCTATTGCCACATATTCATCTAAAATAAAACATTCAAATTAAAAATGCATTGGTAAATTAAAAAGAAGAAAATACAAAAAAAAAAACAAATTGATTCCAATAAGTACATATAAATTTCAAAGCTTTAATAATATTATATATTATGATTTTTCCTAGGGCTTTCTATAGTGTAATTTCTATTTAAGTTCCTGATAGTGTTTCTTGGTCAATAAAGTTTTCAAGATCTTCTTAGATTTAAAAATACAAAGTACTAAAAAACTTTTAACACAGTTTGGCTTTCAATTAATTATGCAAATTTTAATATTTAAATGAATGGTAATACTCCGAATAAATTTCGAGATATTTCGATTTAAACTAAAGAATATTACATTTTTTAGAGTAATTTTTAATAATTTTATTTTTTGAATATTGCAATTTATTTATATCAGTATTGTCCAGCTAATGGCTATATTCGTAATTTGCGCGCACTACTAAAACTTCATGTTGTAAAGAACATTCAGAAATTGTTCTTTGTAAAGCAAGAATTCGCAAAACTGAGGACTCGCGTTTCTTTGCTTCACACTTTGGTTTCTGCGATCACATGTGTAGCAGTAAATCGAACACAACTGTAAGAACGCGGCTTTTACTGAGTTCAATTCATGCCTTTCGCAAGAGCAACAGCAAGTACATGCGAATACAACAACACAACATCGAAGTTTTCGATCGAGTTTTTCGCGGAAATACAACAAACTAAATTCGTGGTTATTGTTGTACGGCAAGGCTGGGCTGCTTTGATTTATATATTAAATGTTATCTTGACAATTTAAATAAAAATTAAGTTTAGAGTTTCTGGAAAATATAAAAGTTGAGTTTAAATTTTTTTGAAAAGCTAATTTTGAGAGGAAGGTATTTTTGCATCTAAAAATTGGTTGGAAAGGGCCTTACATTGCGATAGAAAATTTTTAATAATACGAAAAGTCATCGGAAAAAACTGTGTAATTGGTCAAAATCAGTACCCGCAAATTATATGGAAATGATGTATTGGATGTTTATAAGAGAAATTGTTCACGTTTTGTAGGGTAGTGTAATATTTAAATTATAATGTCTACAAAACCTACCTACTAACAATACAAAACTCAACAAATAAATAAATTTTAAAATTTATAAATATGAATTTATTTTATTACAAAAAAAAAATGCTCACATATGCAAAACATAATTGGGTCACAAACATATTTCGTATCGTATGTATGTAAAAATGAAAGTATACACAATAAATGCAAATAAAAAGTAATTTATTAAAATTTTAATTTAATTGTCAGTATTTACGAGATTTGTCAACATTTTGTTCAGTCTTTTCTTTTTATTTTTTTGTACATAACAATGAGACAAAAAGTATTTTGAGCATTTAATGGATCGAGGGCACGTGAAGAAATAATAAAATAAAAAAATAATGAAAAAAAAACGTCCACCCGCTTGGTTCTAATAATAAATGCAAAAAAAATAGTGGTGGCGTCTTCGCTTTTTTGTGATTATTACGTATTTGCTTTAAAGTGTACAAAACATATTAAAAACAAAACAACATATTCAAATTGTTTTTAAAATTAGCGGAAAATTTTGTGTTTTTAATTTAAATTTTATATTCTTAAAAATAATGTTTGCATACGTAGTACAAATTTTGGCAGCGCATAAAAAAATAGTGGAAAATTTATTATTTTCTTAATATATTTGTATTTTGTTTTTATTTATATAATAAAAAATATGTTTTTACCAACTAGGAATTTTTCGCAAAGAATTTCTTAATCAATTTTAAAATTTCTAGCTGTGTTAATAATTAAATAATTTTGACTTATTATCAAATATAAATAATATGGAAATTACAAATGTACTTACTGTTTAAAATAAGGCAAATACGTAAATCGTAATTTTACAAAAATTTGTTTATCGTACATGTTTTTATTGAAGTGATTTACAAAATATATTTAGGCCTAGTTTTTCAATCACATTTTCTAATTAAAAGTAGAACTAAACTAGAAATATTATATTTACGAGTTACGTAAAATACATATCTTTTAAATCGTATTTCTTATTTAAACTTTTAAAATTTATCTACTGGAATTTATATTGATCAATATCATTTCGAAATTGGCTTTTAAACAGCGGTTCCCCCCTTTTTAACTCCATATGTCTCCTGCGATCCCTTTGAAATTATAAAATAGAGTTTTTTGTTAACACTGTTCTACAAATTGAGGGTTGTTGGATTCAACCTTCATTTCGGCTTATAATTTCAAGTAGATTTTAGTCTCCTGATTCTTGCTGCGTCCTCAGTATTTACCAACCACGTCGACATTTTGCAAAAAATTGAATCAAAGTAGCAAAAAAAGGCCGTTTTTGGTACTTTATATCGCAATTTTTCGCAAGATTTCGACATGCTACAGATGCAAACTTTATCACAAAATAAAATATAATCCACGCTCTACGGATAATTGGCAAAAAGAAAATCTGTGTCCAGATATTAGTTTTTGCAAAAAATCAATAAGAAATTTCTGTTACCTAAAAAGTGTTTCGAACGTAATTTAACACTTTTATTTATTTCTTCATTTTTTTTCTTAAAATATAACAAATTGGGAAATATATACTGCATAAGTATTTGGTATGCAAATATATTTTGTGACGTATTATTGTGTTTAACATTATGTTTTAAAATGAGAAAATTACAAATAAAAAAAAAAATTTCATTTTGAATTGAGTTATTTCAAATGAAATTGGGATTTTACAATTAATATTGCAAAAATTCCAAATATAATTGAGATTTTTCCATTCAAAATTGAGAAAACTCTAAATAAAATAAAAAATAAAAAAAATGAAATTGAAAAAATTCTAAATTGAATGAAATTCAGAAATTAGCAACAGATATTGAAATGTTTCCTTATAAAATAATGAAAATCATGAAAAGCATTATGCAATAAATAGGTGTACCTTAAAATTTATATTTTTTTGTGTTTGACTGGTCATAACTATGGTCAAATCTATTCGAATTTTATGTGGGTTATCTAAAAATATTAGCTGAAGTATTCTCAATGGAATAAAAAATAAATCAAATCGAAAACTAAATCTGTAAAAAGTTGTGTACTATAACTTTTTACAAATTTAGTTTTATGTAGAAAAAACGAGAATTGCCATATATAGTATTTTACGTAATAACTGAAAAACTTGAGGCAATATGAAACCAGTTGGGAAGGTTAGATCACATGGGAAATTTTAAAGTAGGTGTAATTATGATAGTTAGAATTATCAAAATTATAGTCGGTCTAAGCCGACTATAAATACCCTACACATATGTGTGGTTACCATTCAAAGTGATATATAGGTCACCATGGTATACGAATCCTGAAAATAACTACAAACTTTCCATCCCTGAAGATTTTTCTTTCATTTGATACCCATATTTACAAATGGGTAGGTATACCGAATTTCGATTTTTTTTTTTGTGAACCACAAGTCTTTTCGCCGGAAAACATTATTATCATGTATTTGAGCATGATATCAATATATATTTGACCAAAAAAGTTTTCCTTAGCAGGTATAGATAAAAATTGATCTTTATATGTACATTTTATATGAGGTATTTGAACATAAGTGGTCGGATCATAGGTCACAATGGACCGATCTCGCCATTTTTTTCGCACATACAGCGTAGGTATATTAGTAATCTAAGTTATAAGTTTCATTTATCTAGCTCTTCAATTTTAAAAGTCTTAGGGATTTCAACAGACAGACAGACGGACAGACAGACAGACAGACGGACAGACAGACAGACAGACGGACAGACAGACGGACAGACGGACATCGCTAAATCGACTCAGGAGGTCATGCTGATCAAGAATATATATACTTTTCTATACCGGAGATGCTTCCTTCTGGGTGTTACAAACGGCGTACCAAACTGAATATACCCTTTCACTCTTAGTGTAGGGTATAAAAACTGAGTATGAGGTCGTAATTAGAATTTTAAAAGTTCGTCGGAAAATCATACTAAGATTGAGGATATTGTGTTAGTTGTGCTGCGCCAACAATATTAAATACTGAAATCGTTTAACTATTTAAGTAATATTGTTAATTTATTTCATTTTTCTTAATTTATCAATGAATGAAATATTTAGATATCTGACAGTAAAAAGATATTTTAAGTTAATTTATACAGCTGTTACCTACTTAGTTTGTAGCAATTAAAAAAAATAGCAATTTAAACAAATGAATTGCATTTCATAGAAGTCATTACGTTTTGATTTATAAGCCGATTTAAAAATCCCCTATAGCCGTCTATCGTTTGTGAAACTTGCTACATCGCCTTTGAAAATATTAAGTCGACTTTAAACCGGTTTTATTCGCATTAGTAGGGGTATCTGTGGTAAAGTGGGTCTCGTTTTAAACTAATAATAATAATAGTTTGGCGTTACAGTCCTGATGGACTTAGACCGAGCACTCTCACCATTTGAACGCACAGCTCAATGTGGGAAGAGCTTTTCATAGGCAATTTTTACTCTCCTAGGTTTGCCGTCGACTGCCGAGAGCTATCGTCGCACGGTGAACAAAAAAAAACTTTTTTTGATCAAAATTATATAACTTCAAAACAAATCGGTAGATTTATGCTTTACAAAATTAATTATTATGTTATGTAAAAGTTATGTAAAAATATTTAAACTTCGGGAATTTTGTGGACATTTTCGACAGGTTATTTTTTAAAATCTGGAGCCGTAGTCAAAAATTTATATTTTTGACTATTTTTGACTACTACATTGATAGTGATCTGAAATAATTTAGTGTTAATGAAGGATATCGTTTGCACACCCAGAAAAAAATTCCCTCAAATCCCATTAAAATTGGTCAATAGTACAATTATTGATTTAATAGTATAGACAAAATAAATCTTTTCATATAAACTCCATGGCAATGCCATGGTATTTTCTAGTATTTAATGGTATTTTCCGATTAAAATAATAATTTATCCTTTTGACTATTTTTAATAGTAAAAAACTATTGTTTATATAGTATTTTTTTCTGGGTGCAGTCTTTAAAATAAATTTACAAAAAAAAGGCACATATGTATGAAATTAGAAAATAAAATGATAATTTTTGCCATGTAATTTCTCCTACCCCGGAACGATATCAATGTCATATTTTTATGACATTGATTGTGATTAGAAAAAAGTTAGTGCCAACAAAGGATAACGTTTGCAGTTCTTGGAATAAATTCACAAATAAAGGCACAAATGAATGAAAAATGGTAATTTTTGCAATTAAATTTCTCCTAATCCGGGAACGATATCGGGATGATATATTTTTCATTTTTTATCATATTGATTGTGATTAGAAAAACATTAGTGTGAACGAAGGATATCGCTTGTAGTCCTTGGTATAAATTTACAACGAAATACACAAATGTATGAAATTAAAATATGAATGGAAATTTTTGCCATGCAATTTATCTTAATCCGGGCACGATATCGGGATGATAGTTTTTTTTATTTTTTACCACATTGATTGTGATTAGAAAAACGTTAGTGCGAATGATAATTGATATAAAATTATTAACTTGACACAATATTTCTCAAATTGAAATTTTTGACGTGAATTTTTACGAAATGTGGATGAATCAATGGAATTTTTGTATTTTTATATTTTTTTACATCAATTGGATATCAATTTGTGTCAATTTGTGTCAATTTGTGTCATTCGTCTGTCCCAACGACCGGCACAAGCCTGACACAGGCTTGTGCCAATGATACTCAGGCCTGTGCCAACGCTGTTATCTAAGCTCGTACCAAGACTGTATCAAGACTGGAATGATGACTATGTTACAAGCCTGTATCTCAGGCTAGTACCCAGGCTCGTTGACAAATGTTGTGTCAGACTTAATTCTCAGTCTAGTGCTAACACTGTGTTTTAGGCCTGTGCCAAGACTGTGTCAAGGCTGGAATGATAACTATGTTACAAGCCTGTAATTTAGGATTGTACCAAGGCATGTGCCTCAGTCTTGAAAAAAGACCTATGCTTCAGACTTGCGACAATCCTTGTAATACGCCTGAAGATTCAGGCTATTGGGCATAATTTGTCATGGGCATTGCATCATGTCATTACACTTAAGAGTTGTATTTGTAGATAAATAAATATGTAAGAGGTTAACAACCAATTTAACAGTAATACTTACGTTAATTTGCAGACTTATTGTTCAGACAACTCCAAAGAGTTGAGTTTCTCCAATATATTTTGACGTTTAAAAAATCGTCAACAAACATTTTTTCATCAGATAAGTGATCTTTAACATGGAAACAACACAAAAATGTCACCATAGTAAACTTTAATTTACTCAAGTCAAAGTCGGTACACACGCATAACTAGGCATGGGACGAAAAGTTGTCGAGACGGAATTTTGAATTTTCGTCAGCATATGGCATATGATTTGCATAATTTGACAATTTTTATATAATTTGACAATAATTGTATCAGCCTTGTGTCAATATTGGTTTACCGAGGCCTGTGTGGAGTCCGTGAATGAAAATTGTGCCAGGCTTGTGTCCAACATAAACTAACAAGGCCTGTTTGAAATCTGTGAATGAAAAATGTGCCAGTCCTGTGCCTAACTTGGTATATCAAGGCCTGTGTGGAGTCTGTGAGTGACGATTGTGCCAGGCTTGAGTCTAACCTAAACTAACAAGGCCTGTGTAAAGCCTGGGAATGACGAATGTGCAGGCTTGTGTCTAGCTTGGTATATCAAAGCCTGTGTAGAGTCTGTGAGTGACGATTGTGCCAGACTTGTGTGTTGAGTTATGATTTGTAATACTAAACACTTAAAATCAAATTAAAAAAATTCTAACGAAAATGGTTGTATTTCACTACAAATTTCTTGTAAACCGGAGCAAACCGGAATCTAATTTTTCTTCAGAAGGTGTATTTTGTAAAAGCCTAGATACAATTTTAAGGATTTGAGAGGATATACAAGGATATTTCATTTATGTTCCAATATGTATTTTCATATAATTATGTATGGTATGCAATTTTTTTTAATATCTTTGAAGGCTCATATCTCTTAAACTATTAATGTTATAAGAAAAATGCTTACAAATTATTCTTAGTTGGTCTTTTATTTATATTATAGTTAAAAAAATATAAAAATTAAATAAAAAAAATATAGTTTTGTTCAAAAATTTCATCATTTTGTTCACCGTGCGTCGTATAGAAAAATGTTTTATACAAAAATATGTTGACAGTCGTTGGAATCAGTCGAACCGGGATCTTTCGGCACGTAATCCAACGCAACTGCGAATTTTGGCTTGTAGTAAAACGCACTAACCAATCGAGCCACCAAAGCACAGTCCCTAGTAGAAATTTCGGTAGGGCCATGGTCATGAAGTGATCATGTCATTATTTGAGATGATCGGGATATGACGAGGCCCATAATGTCCTTGTAACGCAGGGTCCAGATCATGTACTAAACTTAGGCCATGATTATGTACTGATCGGGCAATTCCCCATTTTATTATTTACCCGACAATTACCTTGTCAGAGCCCGAGCATAATTGGGTTTCTAGGGTTAAATCTCGATCATTGTCTGATGCTAATTTCGTTATGAGGAACAAATAATGTAGCTATGATCGGGACCATTGACTATTTAGATAATGTAAACCCTGGTATGGTAAGCATGATAAGGGCATGCAAAGGCAATGATCATATTTTCTCTAATAGGGCTTACCCAACGAAAACCCGATCATTTCCCGATGGCGCATCGGGCAAATTTATACTAGGGGTTAGACAGCTATTATCTAATGTTGGCGAAAACTTAAAAAAGTGAAATTAAATTGTATACAATGTGGCATCACTTATTTTATATTATATGTATACGAATTTTCTCCTCACTCTTGCAAGAAAAAAAATATTGTAAAATTATTATAAATTTTATGAAACGTTTGTTTTAAAAACAGTAAAAACTTTTTTTTTTTTGTAATGCATCAGGTATTTGTTAAAATTTAGCAATATTATTGTTTTGGACATTTTTCATACTTTAGATATAAATATGATAAATATCACTTTTTTTATATATTTTTTTAATTATTTTTTATTTACACATATGAAAACAAATACGTTCCAAGCACGATCGGGCAAAACTGATTATATTGTTATTTAGTACACTCATGAAAAATTTGCTTTTTCGGAGTTATTTACATTTTAGCGACCGACCATTTATACTAATATTAACAATTTCAACAATTTTTGGTTGTATTGGGAATACTAGTCCAATCAAGATGAAATTTTATATACATTCATAACCTTACTATCTACATCACAACAACTATCACAATTTCCCTTCTTCAAAATTTTCTATGTGACCTAACCTTCTTTACTGGTATTTATTAATGTGGCCCATTGTATTTTTAATAAAACAAAAAATCAAAAGTTCATAAAATTCGATTTAAAATATTTTGAGTTTCATACCGAAATTTAATCATTAATTTATGAAATTGAAAAATGATCATCAAATTGTTTGCTGGGTTATTTTTATTTTAAAAGCAAAATATTTTTAAAATATTGTATTTTAAAATGTATTAATTAATTTTTTAATGCAAAAAAAAAATTAAAAAAGCATTTATAAATTTTTAACTACTACCAAAAATTACAAGCAAGCATTTTGATATTGATTAAACTACAGCCTAAGAAAATGCATTTAATGATCCTGTTTAATGATATTGTTAATTTTGTCATATAGTATACATTTGCCCATAGCATTTGTCTCAATCTCCAAGTTCATGTTTTATTTTTTTTATCACCTCCTTATAAATCGCAACGTGTTTGTGGTCAACCACTTAGAAAACCTCATAAACCTCAGTTTGTTTGCGGCGTCCATGATCGTGTTAATTTATAAATTAAATAATAGATAGAAAAACGTGTCATAATGCAATTGAAAAGTTCCAACGTCAACGTAATTTATGGTATTCACTGCTACATTATTGTAATAGGAGTAGAAGTAGGAAATACAAACAACGCAATAGGGATTTTTACATTTTATATAACCTGATAACGTATCTCAAGGAATTGTACTTTATACATATATAGGTATGTAATTAAAAAAAAAGTATAAAATGTAATAATACAAAAAAAAAAACTCATAACTCATGTTAAATGTGTCGTCGTCTCAGGGTAAAGTGTTTTTCATTGTTTTAATTAAATTTGCGATAGTGAGTGCATTGAACAGGGTTTTTTATTTCAATTATTATTTTATTGGCGACTAATCGCAAATTATTAAAAAAAAAAATGCTAAATATCTGTGTATTGGTTTCAAATTATTATCATTTGACACAGTTTTAAGTTGATACAATTATTGTTTTAATTCATTTAGCATAATGTATGGGCTTTTTCCAAATATTAGTTGGCTTAATTGTTTAATATTATAGAAACTAGTTGATTATTTTTTAAAAGCGTTAGGTTTTCTTAAGAAAATTAAATAAAGTACAAAATAAACTATAATTACAGGAATCATGATATTATTTATATCAATCATAACAATGTTCTGGTAATAATACAGGCACCGTTTTTTCTTTACTACAATCAATAACTAACGAAATACAATCATAATATCGTCGTCGTTGTAGAAGTAAATATAAATGAAAGGGGAGCACTCTGCAAGTAAAAGGGCAAAATCAACCTTCCGATGTAAGAACAAGACCTACTTCGCAAGTGCAAAAGCAAGCACAAGATCGACCTTCGGATGCAACAACAACTCATCAAGTACAAGAACCAGATCGACATGACGATGCAAGAACAAGGTCTACTTTGCACGTACTAAAGCAAGAACAAGATCGACTGGTCGATGCAAGCACAAGTTCTAAATTGTATGTACAAGAGCAAGAACGTGCTGCCGATGCAAGAACAAGACCAACTCAGCAAGTACAAGAACCAGTTCGACATGACGTTGCAATAACAAGTTCTGCTTTGCAAGTACTAAAGCAAGAACAAGATCGACCTGTCGATGCAAGTACAAAATGTACTCTGCAAGTACAAGAGCAAGAACAAGATCGTTCTGCCTATGCAAGAACAAGACCTACTCTGCAAGTAAAGGGTGACCAGATTGCAATTATAGTTTTTGAATTTTTATTTCTCAGCATCGGTCAAAATTGTCAATGTCTTCCAGCTATCAAAATATTTCACCATGCATCGTTTCGTGCGATTTATGGTACGGCGGCATCATCGAACCCCCTTTCTTTAGAAATAAAGAAGGAGACACCATTACCATCAATGGCCCTCGGTATAAAGCGATATTAACCGGCTTTCTGTGGCCACAGCTCAAACATACAAATATTAAATTTCCTTTCCTATCGTTCTTATCTGGCCTCCCTGTTTAAAAGAAATATTAAAAAAAAACTGGTGAATAATTTCAAAAATTGAAATGCCATTTGATAGATTTATACAGGGTGTTTGGTTCATCGATAAATAGAAAATAGAATAGAATAAATAGAAAAATATAAAATAAAGAAATGTCTAATTTTTCACCCAGTTTAAGATACAGGGTGTTTAAGAGATGCATATTACTGAAATAACCTAGTCAAGAAAATTGGTTATTAAGTATAATCATTGATAAATGAATATCAATTTTTCACTCGTGCTTTCGTCAATTTTTCAAAATTATCTTTCCAATGGTGTACCCCATCTTTAAACCGAATGATTTCTTCGTTTTTTAAAGGTACGTAAAGTTGAAGTTTACAAAAATTTACTTATTTTTACTTTGTCATTGATTTTTACCAAATTTTTTCTAATTTATAATGATAGACCAGTTCATTTCCAGTACTTTCTAACCAATTGCAGTGATTTTAAACTGGTAAGTTATGGGTAAATTATGATAAATTACTGGTAATTTATGTTTATTATCATATTACTTTACAGAACATATTTTCTGATATTTCCAAACTTAATAATTTTTTTCTTTTATTTCAATCACCAAATCACTAGACCCGCCACTGTTTAATTATTTCTGCAGCATTTCCTACCAAGTAATAATCACTGTGATTAGTAAGAAAATAATGGGAATAAGCTGGTCTATCATTATAAATTAGCAAAAATGTGGTGATCGATAACCAAATTTTGAGAAAATCAATGGCAAAGTAAAAATTTGTATTTTTACTTTTGTAAATTTCAACTTTACGTATTATTTAATAATAATAATAGTTTGGCGCTACAGTCCTATAAGAACTTAGGCCGAGCTCTCTCACCATTTTGAGCTGTGCGTGTTATATTTGTACTCAAAGTGGTGGGACCTACAGTTTATTGCCGAATCCGAACGGCTTATGAGAGCTTTTCATAGGCAATGTTTTACTCTCGTAGGTTTGCCATTTACTGCCGAGAGGTAGCGCGGTATAGAAAAATGTTTCTATGAAAAGATGTTGTTAGCCCCAGTCCAGGCTTGAACCGGGGACCTTTCGGCTTGCAGTCCAACGCACTAACCACTGAGTTACCGCGGCTACGATTTTTTTAAAAATGGATTATTTAAAAAAGGAAAAAATCACGGGGTTCTAGGATGTGAAAGGTAATTAAATTTTATAAAACATGTATGAAAATTAGATCATCATTTATTAACATATTTTATTTTATAAGCACTAGGTTATTATTTCTTGACTAGGTTATGTCTGTAATATGCATTTCTTAAACACCCTGTATCTTAAACTGGGTGCAAAATTAGACATTTTTTTAACATTTACTTATTTTTTGAATCATAGAGTCATTCTATTACTCAAAAAAAATGACTTATTGACATTGATGAACTAAACACCATGTATATTATAATCCTTGAATACAAGTAATTGATCTTATCGATTGGACATTGTCATATTTATAAAGATTTTTTGTAAATCCTCTTATTCACATTTTTGAAATTTATTTTGTGAGTTTAAATTGCACAACGACGATATGATCCTATATGATTTATTATAAACACCAACTGACTTTTTAATTGTTCTTACAACAATCATATTTTTTTCTCTGTGTTAATAGTCAGAAATATATAAATGATTAATTATTCAACGTTTCGTTACATACTTCAAGTGAGAATTTTTAAAGTATACAAACAAATTCATTTTGACGGTTTGAAGCAATTACAACTTATTTGCATTCGAATATACTTGAATAAATTTCACATGATCATTAGTCAGCAATTTCTATAAATTATTGTTAGAAAATATAGTAGAAAACAAAAACATAAAATAATAAATAAATAGTGGTTAGTTCAATCTCATAATGTTAATATTAATCTTATCATGAAATACATGACTTGTATTTATGCAACATAAACTAAAGTGCTATAAATGCTAGATATGACAAATTATTTTATATCAGCATCCAGACTACTCGTATAGTTTTTCGTATAGTTTTTTTTTGTTTAGAGATTAAGATTATTCTATGATAGGATACGGAAAGAAGTGTCACATACATTAGTAGTATGAGATAAAAACAAGAAATTGTGACGTATAATTTGCTTGCAATAATTGTAAAATAATATTTATCTTATTTAGTTTCAAAGTTCAGAAAGTTCAATTATTTGTTTTAAATTGTTAGAACTTTTTATGAATTTAAAAAAAAATAATAAATATCGCTTTAATCTGTATTTCGTCGAAATTTGTAATAAAATTTTCCAAGACCTTGTCCGGAATTCGGTACTTCACATTGATTATGATTTTTTTAAATAAAAACAAGTAGTAACAACATTTATCAATTAAATATATCTGACAGCCAAATATTGGTAAAATGTTAATCGTTCTGTCAAATTTTATATGTCAAATTTTTCAAAATTCGTTAACAACTTTTAAAATATTAATCAATTAATTGAAAACAATATTTGACATTTGATTAGCTTTATTTATTCAATGACGATATTTGTAATCTAGTCGTAATCTTTATGTATTTAAATGATTTCAATACGTTGTCTGAATATGCTGTCAGTTTTTGACAACGATAATTTGTATTTTTTTAGATATTATTAATCTTGTCGTAATTCCCAAGTAGGGACATGATTGGCATTTGATAAATGAATTTTTATTTTTCCTATAATCAGATCTGTTTAGGACATCGATTTAATAGGTCCAATTTTAACTAGGATATACTATTAATTTTAATATCTTACTTTAAGTAATAATCAAATGAAAACATCGAAATCAATGCGATGCATTTGAAAATCTAATATTTTATTAAAATTTTATAAAATTTAATTATTCTTAAAATGGAATTTATTCAAAAAATGGTTTTGGACTAATTCACGGTGTAACAATCAACAAAATACAAACTTGTCTCGCAGAATAATTTTCAGGGGAAGAATTGTTTCGTGTTTTGATAAGAATTATCTGGAAAAGAATTGTCTCAGTGAAGAATAGTATCTGGGAAGATTTGCCCGGGGTATAATAGGGGGATGATTTGTCCAGGGAAGAATTCGCAGCAGAATTGTCTCTGAATATATTGTCTGTGAATGAATTTTGTGAAGAATTATCTGGGATAGAATTTTATCGGTGTAGAATAGTCCGGGCAAGAATTGTTCGGAAAAGATTTTTCTGGAGTAGAATTATCTGTGAAAGAATTGTTTTGGATTACAATTTTCATGGAATGAATGGCCTGGGATAAATATGGGAATGAATTGTCTCCGGGTAGAATTGTCCGGGGAAGAATTGTTTTGGAGAATAATTGTAGCGGGTAAGAAATGTCCAGGAAATAATGTTCTCATGATTGTCTCGAAAATAATTGTTGTTTTTTGCGAAGAATTGTCTGGGTGTTTTCCGTGGCAGAATAGCTCGAGAAAGAATAGGAAGAAAAGAATGATAAATGAATTGTCACGGAAGATTTGTCTGATGAAGAATTATATGGGAATTGTCACGGGAAAAAATGTTCGGAAAAAATGTTATCATATTTGTCTCGAAAAAAAATTGTTGTGTTTTGGGAAGAATTATATGGGAAAGAATTGACTCGGTGAAATGTTGTCCGTGGCAGAATAACCCTAGAAAGATTTTTATGTGAAAGAAAAGGAAGAAAAAATAAGAAAGAATTGTCTGGAGAAGACTTGTCCGGAGAAGACTTGTCTGGTGAAGAAATATATGGGAATTGTCGCGGGGAAGAAATGTCCGGGAATGAATTATTCAGGATTGTCTCGAAAATAATTGTTGTGTTTAGGGAAGAATTGTCTGGGAAAGAATTGACACGGGGAAGTGTTGTCCATAGCAAAATACCCCTAGGAAGACTTTAATGTGTATGAATATGATGAATAGAATGAGATATGAATTGTCTCCGAGTTGAATTGTTGAGGAATGAATTGTCCGGAGAAGATTTGTTCTGAGAAGATTTGTTCTGAGAAGATTTGTTCTGAGAGGATTTGTTCTGAGAGGACTTGTTTTGAGAAGACTGTTCTGAAAAGACTCGTCTGGGGTATAATTGTCTGGTGAAGAATTATCTGGAGAAGAATTGTTAAAAACAATTTGCACTATGGAAGAATTGTATGCGAATTGTCGCGGGGAATAAATGTCAGAAAAGAACTTTTTTCCGTATTGTCTCGAAAAGAATTGTTGTGTTTTGGGAAGAATTGTCTGGGAAAGAATTTACTCGGGGAAGAATTGTCTGGAAGGTTAATTGACGCGGTAATTAATAGTCCTGGAAAGAATAGTCCCTGAAAGTAGTGGCCAGTAAATAATTTTAATATATAAACAAATTTGATTTAACAATTTTTCGCGGTGTATCCGCTAAGGGAACATGTAACACAAATTCCTTGCTAGTGCAGGGTATTGTATTTGTACGTGCAATAAATAGGTAGAAACAGTGATGCTTTTGTCGAAACTGCTGCACATGGTAGCGTACAGAAGCACGAGACAGACGGACGGACGGACAGACAGACAAACAAGCATGCATGCAGACGAACGGACAGACAGTCAAACAGCCTGCCCGTCGGCATGGTTAACAAGTGTTGCTGGTTGCACCGTGGATTGCGTTGCATTTGATGTTTGTCTTGCGGTTTGTTCTGTCTGTCTGTCTGTCTGCTATGTTTTGTTTTGTATATTTCTTTTTTTTTTCACTTTCCTCAAGTGTTTGTGGAAATTTTCCACTGGCTTTGGTGGGAATTTTTTTTTGTATGTTTTATGTTTTGTAGTTTTTTCTTTATGTGTTATTTTTTCTGCGAGTGCTATGTTTTATTAATGAATGGAAACATTTAGTTTTATTATCGAATTAGTATACGGCTTAATTTTATAATTTATACATTGTTGTGTTGAATAATTTTTTGTTTTGTTTTTCTTAATTTTTTATATTCTATTTTTTGTTATTTATAAAAATCATATAATACTTTTATAAATAGATAATAGGCAAACATTTAAGGATACATTATATTTTAGTTATACACTACGTGACAAATTTAAAACCATTTCAAATTTAAAGAACTTTAAGAATTCTAAAAAATCGACTTTCAAAATATATATTATTTATATATTTTACAATGTATTTTCTATAATAAGTTTTAAAGAATTTAAAATTTGATTTTTTAATACGAATAGAAGTTCAGAACTCTAAGCTCTTCGATTCCTCTCATCTTTCTCCGAACTAACTTCGATATAAGTTCGATCACGTAGCTTTATTAATTTTAAAAATTGATCGTACATTAAAATTCGATATTTAAACATTTATCTCATCGATATCATCGAGATTAAATCGAAGAATATAATCGAAGTCCAAATAAATATGATCAGAAAATATGTTATGTGAAGTAATATGATAATGATTATAATTTTAATAAATGTTTATAATTATTTCCCGATTATTTCGCATTTTTTAAAATATATCGCTGATATGGCGATAACTTTAAAAACATAATTTTAAGTGATAAAAAATATACGAAAATGTTTTTTTTTACACCCAGGAAAAAAAATCCCTCAAATTATATTAAAATTGGTCAATAGAACAATTCTTGATTTAATAGTATACAAAAAATAAATCTTTTCATATAAACTCAATGGCAATGTCATTTTCCAATTAGTATTTTCCAATTAAAATAATAATTTATCCTATTAACTATTTTTAATAGTAAAAAAACTATTATCTGACTATCTCCACAGCATTTCTAGTTCACTTAAAGTAAGATTTTCAGTTCAATACATATTAGTCAATTTCTACCTCTATTTAAACCGAAGGTATTTAATAAAAATAGATTTTATATTTCAATACTTTCTCTAAATTACTAAATCTTCACTTAACTGACCTCAACATCAATATCTGGCATAAATCCATTATTTTCTTTGGCGCCCTCCGTTTTTTGACCATTTGCCGTTTTCAAATCCGCCATTTGTGTCTGCTCAACTCTGTCATCACCAGTAACATCCGACGCAAAACCTTTATTGACTTTGGCGCCCTTTGTACTGCCATTCATTGCTTTAAGATCCGTCATTTGTGTAACTTCCATTTTGGCGGGTTCCAAAGTATTTAAAATGCTTAGAGCTGCTTATCTAAATTTCGGCATTAATATTTTACACAACGTTGTATTTTCTAATTATTTTTTTATTATTATTATTATTAGTTAGACTTTGTTTAGTAATAAATTCAAGTAATTATTGCGCTTTTTGTTTTGATTTGCGTAGTTTGTTTAATTTTGTTTATATTCCTAATTATCTTTATTTTTTGATTTTCTCTTTTTATCTTGTTTCTTTTTTGTTTTTGTTATTATCTCGCGACACCTGTTTTTTGAAATTTGGAACAATAATTTATATCAATTCGTATCATTTGTTTTCTTTTTTTTCTTTGGTTGAGCTCTAAGTTCCGTCACTCTCTTCGGAACATGTTGTTGCCTTCGCGAGATCTCGATGACTGAATGATACTCGATTCTAGCGACGACAACGGCGAAACGGCGCGAGTAGCCGCCAAGTTTCGAGTAGGTTTTATTATTTTTTATTTGTAATTTTTATTACTTTTTCGTGTGCGGGTAAATTTTTTATTCTTGTAATGTTTGCATTTAGTTCGCGCTCTTTGCAATTATTTGCATACTTCATTCAATTGTGTTCGGTTTTATTTACATAGTGTTTTTTTTTTGTATTCTTAATTTATTTAATTCAACAACTTGTCGCAATTTTCAAGATTATTTATAAATTGATTTTTTATTGTTCAGCATTTACAGTGATTTTATTAATTTCATTAGTATTTAATTAAAATTTGAATGAAAATGAATTATAATATTGACTTGAGTTGTTAGTTATTAATTAAAATTTAATATATTCGTATAATTATTTATTAGTTCTTGAATTATTATTTAAGATGTCATTAGTAATATTATTTCTCACTGGGTTACTACTGCTTGAAAAATCCCAGAACATGTTCTTTTTTTATACGAAGCTTTTTAGCGTGACTCTCGCGTCAGCTGTTTGTCTTGGTCAAATCAAATGCGCCATGTCACAAAAAACACGGGCTACGGTCTGGATCAATTTCTACTTTTAGACTACGAAGTCATAATCATAACATGATCAAACTTAACCAACGGTTGCACGATTTTAATTTATATTTAAAATGGCCGGTACAGACAGGGACGGAATGGGTTGAAAAATCTTAAAGAGCTTAATAATTAAATTATTTTAAAAAATAGAAATCATATGCTTTATTTGTATATGTATACATTGATTCCAACTTGTATAGTTTTTTCATAATAAATCACAGAAAAATTCCGGATGGGACAAATTTTTTTCTTTTTCCGTACAAATTATTTTTGGATAATTTAGAAGGATAGCTGAGATAATTTACTTTATTTTTGTATATGTACACTTTGTTCCTAAAGTTTAATAGTTTTTCGTAATTTTCAGCTAAAAATAATTTTTTATCTAACAATATTAATAATCATTATTACGAAATAAAAAGTGATGTACAATTCGAATATCCAGAGGTTTTTTTAAGGTTTACATTTTATTTTTCCTTTTTTGTGTAATCAAAATTTTTTTTTGTAATTTATTTACACTTTTGGTACTCAAAGTTACGGACGTGACAGATTTAAATAAGCTGTCAAAAATTTTCTAGAAATCCTAGTATTTCTAAAAAATTTTTGACATTTATGACATTTATCGATGTTTACATTTTAGAAAAATGCCGAGGAAATTCTGCTTTAGAAACAGAGGACTCATCTTCGTTGAGGACTCAAAAATGTTGTTAGTTTAATATGATAATAAATGTATCTTTTTGGTTACGTACGTGACAATAGGACACCCTCATAAATTAAAATTTGTTCCTAATTTTAATTTCAATGTTTATTTTAAAGCTTTAGAAATATTAATTAAGGTTTATCAGAAAATAATATTTTGTATCTGTATTTCTTTCAAACTATTTAATTTGGTTACTCAAAGTACATGAAAAATTGGTATATTTAAATGTTGTATAGTAACTTAATTTTACGAGTATTTTTTTATACAATAACGTTAACGGAAAAGAATTTTCTTTTCAGATATTTAGATTCACATATTTAAGATTCCAAATCCATCGTTATTTCAAAGATTTGATCGATTTGAATTTTTCGGTAAGCGTTATTCTAGAAATGCCCATATATGTATTTATAATTCCTATAAGGTATATTTTATTAATTGTTAAATACTGTTTGCTTGATTTATAAAATATTATTTAAAAAAAAACATTTTTTTAAATAAATTAATTGAGGAAAATACTTTTTTTTAAATTAACAAAAAATAAATATTTTGATTGAAATTTGATTTCATGAACATCATTCTTCAATATGATGTGCATATATATGTTGTATTTTATGTATTTGTTCATTAATATGATGAAACGTATTCTTCACATACACTTCATCAAATCTAAAAACAATTTTTCGGTCATTCATGACATGTATAAAGAATTCATAACATTGAAGTTTTGTAGTTATCAATATTATGAAATTCATCAATATGAAGATGATTTTTTTCTGTGTACTTCTCCGAGACATTCTTGCCTCAGCGACAAAGTACATAACTGTTTGCTTCGCATCTGTGTCCGTCTGTTGAAATCACACTTACAGGAAAACTAGAAGACCTAGATGAAACTCCAATGAAACTCCTAATTTCAATCCATATATATAAAACTCTTGGTCCGTCTGTCTGTCGGTCTGTCTGTTTGTTCCAGCATCACGTCTAAACCGCTGAACCGATTTAACTGAATGATACTATGGAGTCCGGAGGGTGTCATAGGCTATATATGGGCGGGATTGGACAAAGGGGCGTGGTACCTCCCATACAACCTAAACTTTCAAAACGACATAACTCAGCCATACACAATCTAAAAAGATGAAACAAAAAACTAAAATTCACCACACTAAAACTCACCACACTAAAACTCACCACACTAAAACTCACCACAATAAAACTCACCACGTTAAAACTCACCACACTAAAAATTCACCATACTAAAACTCACCACACCAAAAATCACCACACTAAAACTCACCACACTAAAACTCAACACAATAAAGCTAACCACACTAAAACTCAACACACTAAAAATTCACCACACTAAAACTCACCACACTAAAACTCACCATACTAAAAACTCACCACACCGAAATTCACCACACTAAAACTCACCACACTAAAACTCACCGCACTAAAACTCACCACAATAAAACTCACTACACTAAAACTGACTACACTAAAAATTCACCACACTAAAACTCACCACACTAAAACTCACCACACCAAAACTCACCACACTAAAACACACCACACTAAAACTCACCACACTAAAAATTCACTAAACTAAAAATTCAATACACTAAAACTCACCACATTAAAACTAACTACACTAAAACTTCTACTGGGAAAAACTCTACGGGGAAGAATTCTACCGGGAAAAGTTCTACCGGGAAGAATTCTACGGTAAAGCGTTCTATGGGGAAGAATTTTACGGCGAAGATTTCTACTGGGAAGAATTCTGCGGCGAAATTTTCTACTGTCTGAATTGTCTTTGAGAAAAGTTGTTTTGCCGGAGAATTATTATTTGGTTACTACATTTATAAAACCAATAAAAACTTCCACAGCGAATCACGGACCCCTGATATAAAAAATAATAATAATGTTTTTTTATATTATTAAAATCGCTTTAAATCTATGAATTCACAAAATCTTGGCACGAGTCGTGCACGGGTCCAGCTAGTTACTTATATAAAGGGTGTATTAACAGGGACGCTACAAAAGTAGAGCGACCGGGACAGCGAACGACGCCATATTTCTTGCCGCTCTTTTGACATTTCTCTTCAGTAAGGTTTACCATTTCATTATGGAAAGATATACGAGCCAACAACGAGTCGAAATTATTAAAATTTACTTTCATCGAATTTCATCGAAAAATCATCTTCAGCTCATTTCTAGCTGAATGGCTTCGTCAATAAACAAAATATGCGTTATTGGTCAGACAGCAATCCACACGTACTCCATGAGTCATCATTGCATCCCGAAAAAATTACGGTTTGGTGCGGTTTATGGGCCGGCGGCGTCATTGGGCCGTACTTCTTCCGTGATGATCAAGACCGGCACGTTACTGTGAATGGGAATCGCTACCGTTCAATGATAACCGAATATTTTTGGCCCCAATTGGATGATATGGACTTGGAGGACATGTGGTTCCAACAGGACGGCGCCACAAGCCACACAGCGAATGCCACAATCAATTTATTGGAAACCAAGTTTGTCGATTGGCCGCCTCGGTCGTGCGATTTGACGCCCTTAGACTATTTCCTGTGGGGCTACGTCGAGTCTATGGTATATGCCAACATTTTTAGGAAATAACATTTTTTGGAATTAAAAAATATTTTATTTTGCGTTTGGTACATGTTTTTTATTTCGAATAAAGGTAATAGTAATTTTTTAAAATTATCCTTGTTCAATAATGTTATTCCACATCAGGATTTGAGTCTTTAGTAATATTATTGACCAACATTTTTTAATAAAATGGAATATTCTCTACATTTAAACTCATTGCTTTTGGATGTATTTTGATCTTTGCCATATCCTTGATGAGCCTTTCCTTAACAGAGTATTTTCAATATAAGTTTCACAATATCTTATTTGATTTCAACTAGAAATCATTCCTAGAACCTTCGAATCTGATTTTTTGCATATTTTTTTAAATTAGAACACCTGTGTCTGTCAGACGTTGCCAAACAAGAAGTGGAACGTTTCCAGACAGTCTTTTAGTTTAACATATTCTTAAAAAAAAGCATTTGATTTTTTCTCTTTAGAATACATTTTTTTTTGTTTTCCAATAAATTGACATATTTTTCACATATTTTCCACTTTCCGCAACAAATTTAATTTTTTGATTTTCGAGATACACTAACATTATTTTTTAATGATGTTCAGATTTAATTTTAGCTTTATTTTGGGTGTTACTCTAAACGTAGGACACAATTTCATTACATCCTCTGCCAGACTGATATTCTGTCCATTGGTAGAAATTAGTATTTTTTATGTCGCATAAATTATAGATACATGTATAAAGGTTGCAAATATATAGTACCATATTTTCACTTCACTATTTTAAATATCGGTATGTGTTTCCTTAATTTGTTTGAAGTATGTTTTCGTTCTATAGCACGTTTTGGAAATGTAATTTTCTCCAAATGGAATGTTTTGGATATAAAATTGTATATAGCACGTTTTGGAAATTACATTTTCGTAAAATAGAATGTTTTGGAAATAAAGTGTTATTTTAAAGTCAAATAACTTTGCGAATGGTCTACTTTGAGACCTGATTTTATTTTTACTTATTCGACACCTAAGGACGAACAAAAGTACATAAATAACTTTTTATTCGAATTTTGACTGGATGGCACGGTTTGGAATTGACGGCTTAGTCCGACTACATCTTTCATAATTCTTACTAACACCAACTATCAAAATTTCTCTGGATGTTCACCATTTTCTGGAAACACGCAGATGACGCGCACAAAACAAACATGTTTCTATTAAACATAATAAGACGTTTATTATAGTAGAATAAACAATATAACTATAGTATTAATACATTTGTATTTAATAATATTGACGTTTTCAATGTATTGATGTTTTCAAATACTATGAAATTCATTAGAAAAATTTTGAATAGATATGAACAAACGATAAATACATAAACCGTAAAATCAATGGTCGTACCATTATGTACGTATGCCCGTAATTTTAACGAGTAAATATACACCAAGAAAACAAAATGTTTATGAAAGTCTTGCTGCAACTATCTGTTAAAATTTACGCCTTGTAGCAAATATTCAAACATCCCATAAGTTTTAATAAAGTTGCAGCAAAACTATTAATATTTTTTAAGTATGACATATATGCAGATACTTACGATATGTTTGACACAACAGCAATGAAAATTGAGATATTTACGGTTGACTGATAGCAAACATCCTGAGTTCTTGGACATTTGCAGCAACAATTTTGAGGTAATTTGACATTTGGCTACTATAAAAAAGGACTTTTTTCTTACGCTCGATTTGTTCACAACAATTAAGAAAATCCAATTGTGTAAAAAAGTGTCAACTCAAATATTACATTTTAATGGTAAAAGTGAAAATAAAATTCCCTGGTATTGAAATTATCAACACGTGATGGAAAATTATTTCTTTTAAGAGTTTACTTTGATGACACGGTCGGACTTAATTCTTCTGCGAAGAAGTCTTAAGTCGTTGTACAGTTTTACCTTCTAAGGATTTATAAAGACGATGGCGATGTATAACCAGGATGCTGTTTTAATCCTAGAATAAATTAAAATACATTTGATTCATTTTATTTTAATTCAATGAAAATGACTCCGCGAATTTTAATGGAGTACCTTTTCCAAATATTCCACAACTATCTTCCTATTTGTAAGATGTTTAGTTGATGGTTGCTATACGTAATCGTAAATTTGAAAGATGGTTGCTAGCAATATTTATCGTATTTGACGGATATTTGAGAGATGGTTGTCTCAAAGACGATCTAAATAATTTGTAAATAACTTGATATTTAGGGCTGTGATATTTCTGGCAATCATCTTTGTATTCTTAGAGTACCTATTAGTGTTCGTACCCATTATTTTATATTTTTACCTACTAGGTATATTTCGTTCGGTAATTTTAACTGGTTTTTTATCTACGTGTTTCTTATCAAGAGAATCTTTCTAAAATATAGCATCATTTACATTTGATTCTTTATATTTTTGGAAAATATGTTATAAAATGAACTTAAAAATTTAAAAAAAAAGTCAATTATACAGACAAATTTTGAAGCAATTTCAAAAATTTAAATTTTCAGAAAATGGTGTAAACTGGAGTACACGAAAATGTTCCAATTTGAATATTACGCCTACGTTTTGTGCTAAAAAGCCTATTTGCAAAAAAAAAAAAAAAAACACAAACTTTTTACGGGAAACAACAACAAATTTTAAAATTAATTTGAGATTTTATTTGAAGTATAACTTTCATAAATCTTTCGAACTTCCTTCCGTACACATACTATAAAAATCTCCATATTTGAACATTTTCCATGAAACCTAATCTTCCCTACCGGATTTTTCCTAAATCCCAAAAACTATTAAGTATTTGCTCACGAAACAACATTGATATCGTTTTTAGAAATTTCGCAACTTCAGATTTTTTGCTCACCGACTTCGATATAAAAATGCAGAAACGATAAATTTAATAAATATATTTTTCAAACTACTAATTAAAGTATTAAAATACGAAAGAAAGTTTATTAATGCTATTTATAAAAAAAAAGAAAAGCGATTACTTCGAATTCGAAAATTCGTAAAAAGAAAAATGTAACTAAAAAATAAAATAAAAACTATTTAAATAATCTTTTTTTTCTATTTTTAGTGAAAATAAACTGAACGTACTAATTATATAGTAAAAGTAATGTCATATCGAAAGATCAACATTAAGAATATTACTTTTTTTTTAGTTTCACCCAAAAAATATAAACTGAATAGAAAACATAATACAAGAAAAAAAAGTAAAACAAAAGCTCAGATCAGATAGCATATGTGAAGAAAGTGAATAAATTCAAAATTGGTGTCTTCTTCGTGCTACTACTGTCTACTGTCGGATTGTTTATGATGGCCAACTTATAAAATAAAAATAAAATTTAAAAAAAAAACACAATTAAACACACAACACGTCAATTATTTAAGCGGTAGCTAGTGTTACACGGTTGCACTAAGTGCTGCATAAAATAAACATGCAGATACCATCAAATACATATATGGAAACAATTTAGGATATTGCTGTGTCTATCATTAAGACTTGAGTGATGTTATTTTTAATATCACTACAAGAAACTTTTACTTTTCAATGTGGGCATAAATAAAATCAAAATATTATACAAACAAAAAAAACGAACACAACTGAAATAGAACCATTTTTAAAAAAATTATTTGTAATTTAAATTACTAAATGTTTGAAACTTGAGTTAAACTTCAATTAAAGGGTTTTTAACAGGGACGCTACAAAAGTAGAGCGACAGGGACAGCAAACGACGCCATATATATTGCCGCTGTTTTGACATTTCTCTTCAGTAAGGTTTGCCATTTCATGATGGAAAGATATATGAATTCGAATTTCGGTAGTAAATTTTAATAATTTCGACTAGTTGTTGGCTCGTATATCTTTCCATCATGAAATGGCAAACCTTACTGAAGAGAAATGTCAAAAGAGCGGCAAGAAATATGGCGTCGTTTACTGTCCCTGTCGCTCTACTTTTGTATCGTCCCTGTTGAAAAAAACTTTTGTAGCGCTCTTATTGAAAAACCCCGTATTTGATAATTAAAATCTTCGTTCAATTAATTCGAATGTTCGCTTAATTAATAAATTACGCTAACAATTAAAATTTAAATATTGTATATTTCACGAAAAATTACGATCTGCTTTTCAGTTTATGACATTCATCGAGCAAAAAGACATTATGAATTATATGATTAAAACATTAATATGCACTCAGAAGAAAATGTCTCATTAACCCTTAAAAGCCTGACTTTTCTTAAGAGCTGAAAAAAATGTATGTTACAGAACTCGCGATTCTGAACAACGTTTGTTCCACAACTTTTCTAATAGGTGATATTTACCTGAATTAGGTCAAAAATAACTCGTTGGCACACAGACTTCAAAGTTGAAAACGTGCATTTTGTACTTAAGAATGTTGTTTAAAGCAAAAACCAAGAAATTTTATTGTGAAAAATCGTGGAAAATAAAGAAATATTTTTTTTTATATTACGAGAGATTTGTTTGGAGTGTTAACACCGGCCATGTATTCATGAAAACCATTTGGACATTGAATGCTTTGCATCACCTTTTCAGTTATATTAGATATCTCCATGGTTTTTGGGCGTTTGATCATTGATCTAGGGATATGGCTTCACTCCGGCCATTGTTAATGCCATATTCACAATCTTAATTTCCTTATTCTGTTCGAATATCAGGTATTCTTTTGTTTGTAAACAACAAACTTTAAAAAAAAACATAAAAAATGAAGTTTCTATAGAATTTCACATATGCTCAATTTCGAACTTCCGGTGCCTGACGGTTCCGCAAAGAACCAACAAAAAATTCGAAAAAATCCACTAAAATAAAAAATTACATTTATTTCAAACAAACACAATAGCTTCTAGAGACCACAACGATCACGAAAATATTTTTATCAGCTTCGATTTTGGCGAATACACCCCAACAATATTTTTTTGAAAGTACGCAATTTTAAAAAAGTTAATTTTCTTTGAGGTTGGTTGCCTTTACTGGACATACAGCCGGCAAGTGAAGTTTGTTTCAAACAGGGATCGGAGCGAATATGGTGGCGCTTGGATCAATAAATATTTTAAAAATCGAAGCAGGAAGATGAAATAAAATTCGTTAAACGAAGTTTTGATTTTCGTGGGCATTTAAGGGTTAATTACTTAATGGTACGACCACTAATGTTATGGTTCATGTATTCGTATTTTTTTCATATTATTTCAAAAGATTTCTCTAATGAATTTTATAGTATTTAAAAAATTCAGTACCATTAATTTAATAATTTCAATATTAATGAATATAACGGTATATTCTTATAGGAGAATAACACTATAACAATAGTATTTGTTTTAATGTTATTCTCCCATAAGAATAAACGTCTCACTATGTGACACATACAAAATTAAACACTGAGTTTTTGTAAAATGAAGTCATATTGGTATTTTATATATTTTTTTAATTTTATGAAATGAAAAAAACAAACTTTTGTTTACCAGAACTTAACAGAAGATTCGATCGTTTTTGAAATAAGTGGCTTATCTTTTTACTGCAAAAACGTTTAACAAACATACACAATTTAATCAAAATAAAATATTTCAATTTTCTTTTAATTCAAAATATAATTTTCACAAAACTTAAAAATGCCCTTCAATCATTCAATAAGTTCTATTCAATTTCTCAAAATTTAAATTTGTACTGAATTTCAAAATAACACTAAAAATTCAACTAATTTTAAATTTCACGGGAAATACAAATTTTCAGTTCAAAATTTATAGTCAATAAAATTTTTGTTCACTTCACGAATTATCCAAAGTTACATTCAAAATTCACATTTGTACTTGAAATTTATATTTTCACTCGAAAATCCAGTTTTCACTCAAAATTCATATCTTCACATTGTCACTGTAATTTATGTACATTTCAGTCAAAATTTACATTTTCACTCAAAATTCATAATTTTACTCCTAATTCAGATTTTAACTAAAAATTTCTATTTTTCTCTCAACATTTCTAATTTCACATAAAATTCCTAATTTTACTGATAATTCACATTTGAACTCAAAATTACATTTTCGTTTAATATTCTAACTTTCACTCAAAATTAATATTTAATCTCAAAATTACATTTTCATTTAATATTCTAACTTTCACTCAAAATTAATATTTAATCTCAAAATTCACATTTTTACTAAAAATTTATATTTTCACTCAATACTTATAATATAGCTCAAAATACATATTTTCACTCAAAATTCACATTATTGGTGAACATTTACTCCAAATTCAGATTTTCACTCAAAATTCTTAATTTCTCTCAAAACTTTCTAATTTCACTCAAAATTCCTGAAAATTTACATTTTTAATCAAAATTTACATTTCTTTAAAAATTCTAACTTTCACTCAAAATTCATATCTTAACTCAAAATTCACATAATTGGTGAACATTACTCCAAATTCAGATTTTCACTCAAAATTCTTAATTTCTCTCCAAAATTTCTAAATTCACACAAAATTTCTAATTTCACTCAAAATTCCTGAAAAATTTACATTTTTACTCAAAATTTACATTTTCGTTAAAAATTCTAACTTTCACTCAAAATTCATATTTTAACTCAAAATTCACATTTTTACTGAATATTTATATTTTCTCTCAAATTTAAATTTTTCACTCAAAATTCGTAATTTCACTCTAAATTTACATTTTAACTGAAACTGCTTATTTTCACTAAAAATTCACATTTTTACTCAAAAATTATATTTGTACTGAAAATTTACAATTTTACTAAAAATTTACACTTTCACTTAAAATTCATAATTTCACTAAAAATTCTCATTTTCACTCGAAATTCATATTATGACTAAAAATTCATAATATCACTCAAAAGTCATATTTGCACTAAAAATTAATATTTTCACTCAAAATTCAATTTTTTTACTAAAAATTAATATGTTCACTCAAAATTCAGTTTTTCACTAAAAATGTATATTTTTACATTTCAGTTTCTCAAAAAATTAAAATCGTCACTAAAAATAAAAATTGTAAATGCAAATTAACTTTTCATTAAATTATATCCAAAATTTGTTTCTTTAAATATAAATGAAATATTTATTAATAATATTCATTTTTGAGTTGTGTTCATTTACTGCACAAAATTTTCTAATTAATTGGATTAAAATAATGCATGTTTTTTAATACTTACTCATTTTAAAAAAATGTTTACAACTTTTATTTTCATTTCGTTTGGCACCAACGGTTTTTTCACACTTCATCTGCCTTGTCACGTGATAAATAAATGTTTTTTCAGTTAAAACCTGTCAGCAGGTCAAAGTCATAATGAACATAAATACGAAAAACCAAACACCGTGGAACAGGTTCCACAACATTGTACATATTTATCCTACAACTATCGTAGTGTCTAGTGTGTTCACGAATGAGCGAACTATTCACCCAGTCTTCGCCGTTAAGGAGTATTTCCTGTCACGCTGATCATGGGAAAATATCAATTACGGCCATTAAGGCAGTTGCTGGCTGCCGATCGTGAGTTAAGTATGGCTACAATGCTTACATTGTAGCATTTGTAGCCCATATTAAATGGCATGTTAGTAAATTACCCGTATTTGTTGGTGCCAATTTGTTGGGTGACAAATGACGACTGATTTTTGCACTTGTACCATTAATTAAAAAATTTAGTTGAGTAGGTTTTTATTTTTTGTATAAGATGATTTGTGCAGTTAAAATAAACACAGGTTATCGTAAAGTGAGGAACTAATTATTAAATAGCTTGATGGGAGTATCATTGTCCAGCAGTAATTCATATTTTGCATTTAATGATATAAAATGTATATTATTAATATAGTCACTATGCTTACACATTATTAATACTTACCCCTTTTTCCAATTATATTACGTATATATTATTATTTATACATAATATAATTTGCTTTAATATATTTGCATAATATTATTGCTTTCAACACTTTACTATGTTGATCCGGTATTATGTTTGTATATACTAAGAAATAATAAATATTATCTATCCTTTTTATATCAGTTTATGTAGTTTTGTCTGCATTTTTATTTTATAAATCTTTGCCAGTTATTTAACATATTTTTTCTACAATATATTTTATGCAAACTTTTTTAATCGTACACTTTTTTTAATACTTTACACTTTTTTTTATATACTTTACACTTTTTTCTATACTTCACACTTTTTTCTGTACTTTTTATTTTATACTTTACACTTGTTTTTATATACTTCACACATTTTTTCTATACTTCACACTTTTTTCTGTACTTTTTTTAGATACTTTACACTTTTTTATATACTTCAAACATTTTTCTGTACTTTTTTTATTTACTATACACTTTTTTTTATATACTTCACACATTTTTTCCATACTTCACACTATTTTCTGTACTTTTTTTTATATACTTTACACTTTTTATATACTTCACACATTTTTTCTATACTTCACACTTTTTTCTGTACTTTTTTTTTAAATACTTTACACTTTTTTATATACTTCACACTTTTTTTGTCCTTTTTTTTATATTCTTTACACTTTTTTATATACTTCACCTTTTTTCTATACTTCACACTTTTTTTTCTATACTTCACACTTTTCTTAATATTCTCCACACATATTATTGTTTTCCCACACATTTTTTTCATTTTCGGCATACTTAATACTTTTGTGCAGACATTTTTATTTCATTACTCTTTTTATATTCTTCTATTCACACTTTTTTGTTATTATCTCTGCTCGACTTTTATTTTCATTGTATTTATATTTTTTCTAAATGTTTTTTTTATTTTTAATTATTTAATTTTCTTAATTTTATTACTTATTATTATTATTTTAAATGTTGACCTTTTTTCGCATTTAACACTTAATTTTTAGTACATTTATTTATTTTTCTCACACAATATTTACTTCAAACTTTATTATTTTCTTTAGACATTTTGAAATTATCATTACCTTTTTTTATTTTATTTACAATTTATATTTTTATTTTTTTCTCACCTTTAATTTCTTTTAATTATTTTTAACATTGACAATTTTTAACATAATTCGAATTATCCGCACATTTTTCTTTTTCTTTTCATTTTCATCATAATTATTAATTTTCTTCAGACATTTTTATTTGCATTGCGCTATCTTTTTATATTCTTTAAACTTTTTATATTTTTGTCTTTTTTATTTAATATATGGCTCAAATTTTTTGCAATTTTTTTCTTGATATTTTGCGCATTTAATTTCTTAAATTAGTATTAGGAATTTATATATTTTTTATTTTCAATACATTTTTACTTTTCTTCACCATTTATATTATTTATTTTTTTTCACTCTTTTAAATATTAATTTTTTCATTTCTTGATTTTCAAAGTTTTCAATTTCCGAACTTTTTGTTTACTTTTTTAAATATCTGATTCTATTTTTATTTACATTTTTTGTATTAACTTTAATATATTTTGAATTTATTATGTTTATTCCCTTTTATTTATTTTTATACAAACCCCATCTTCTAACTCTTCAGTAAAAGTAAATCTATAAGTTACTAATTTCTAAAATTTCTCGTACATTCAAATTCCCAGTCTGCCAAGTCTCAAAGCTATTCGATGCCTAAAATAGTTTTCGAACTCACTCCGAGAACAATATCGTTGTTTTTTTTCGTTTCTCGAATTCATTGTTACGAAAAGAGGTAATTTACCCATAGTGCAAGCTATCAATAAGAATAAATGAGACGAAAGACAATTCAGCGCACTTAGCAATGTGTTAGAAAGAGACGGAAGATCAGTCAGCACACTGAAGCAATGCGCGATAAAGAGATTACAAGACCTGCGCATTAAAACACATTAGTGCGAATGAGTTGCAAATAGCATGTAGCATTTACGAGAAGTGTAGAAGGTTCTCGAAACATGTCAAACATGTATCGAAACTTGTCGAACCGATTATGCAGTATATAAGGGCGCAGCATCTGAAAGTGGTCGAGTGTATCTCGTGTGTGATTAAATTCAAGTTAAATTCGGGACATGCAGCAGTTGTTAGAATTTATAGTTAGTTAAATTAAATTAATAAAGTTAATTATTGTAATTTAATCCAAACATAAGAGTGTTTTTATTGTGTACACAATCCAATGATACTTGGATTGTAGAACGTTTTCCGTAGACTGAATTTTCGTAATAATGTTTTCATTATGAAAATATGAATTCGTTGCTATTTCTAATTTGTATTAAATTTTGTTGTTTCAAATTTTGTCCCAAAATATGCGGAGAGTACCATTCTCCGATATATATATATATATTGTTACGAAAATTCAGTCTACGGAAAACTGTTAAACGAGTTCGTATCGCTGAATTGTGTACAAAATAAAAACACACTTAAATTTGGTTTTAACTAGTATTATTTCAACTAGTATTAATTAACTTTATTTAATTAAATAACAACTTAAGGAAGAATCACTTATATCAACTGCTGAATTTCTATAATTTAGCTTTACAATGTTCACTCACGAGACGCACTAGTTCACTATCAAATCACAACTGAAGTACAGTGCCTCAGATGCGCGGCCTTATATACTGCAGGCATCAGTTCGACACGTTTCGACAAGCTTCGACTTGTTTCGAGAACCTTCTACTCGTTTCGTGAATGACGCATGCTATTGGCATCTCCTTCGCACTCATGTGTTTTAATGTGCTGATCTTCCATCTCTTTCTCGCACATTGCGTAGTGCGCTGAATGATCTTCCATCTCTTTCTAACACATTGCTTAGTGCGCTGAATTGTCTTGCGTCTCATTTATTATTGTTGATTGCTTGCACAGTGGAGCAAATTACCTCTTTTCGTAACAATATATTAGATTTGTCCTTGGAGTTTCATACGAATTGAAGTTCTCTATCGAATTAAAAATAATTCTGGTAGCGAGAAAACTTCAATATCTCGTTACTATATTTGCGTACTTATTAGAAAGAATTGTAGTATGATATAGATACGAGAATCGAACGAATTCTCCGACATCTCCAGACTGGGTTCTGTGACAAGATACAAGCCTAGTCTACCATTCGATTCGATATCGCTTCGAGATGTTGGAGAATTCATTCGATCCCGATTATGATTTCATAATCGAGGAGTTTATTGGAAACGAGAATAACTAATTTAGATTTCTTATAAATCTACGCTGTCTGTTAGTGAAAATGGGTATGATCTTTCCATTGTGATCTGTGAACCGATCACTTATGTTCAAATACCTCATATAACATTTACATCTAAAGGTGAATTTCACTTTATACCGACCTAAGAGAACTTTTTTGACAATAATATATATTGAAACGGTCTTGTGGTTCCCGAAAAAATCCAAATTCAGTACATTTACCCATTTGTAAATATAAAATGAAACAAAATTCTTTCAAGATTCCATGTTTGTAGTTATTTTCAGAATTCGTAAACCATGGTGACCTCTGGACCATTTTAAATGGTAACCACACACATTATCACATATATTTAGGGTACTTATATTCGGCTTAGACTGACTATAACTTTCATAATTCTTACAAACTTCATCACACCAACTATCCCAATTTGCTTACTTCAAAATTACCCGTGTGACCTAACCTTCCATACTGGTTTATTGTTCGAATTAGAGATGACCCGTCACGTAAATCATGATTACAGAAAAAAAACTCAGAACTTGGAAAACGCTACTTCTACGCGGTCTGTTAATAAAAATGCAGATGATCGGTCAATCTATGGCATGCGATTCTCCTACTTTTGTACATATACCTCATACCTCATAAAACACAGAAATGTACCGAAGATTTTTACTGTTTTGTATTATTTGTTATTTTAATCTATTATAAATTTTTATTTGTACAATACTTTTTCTTCGAATTCTTTTCACTTTTTCAATTTTCGTACAAAAAATACACGCTAAAACCTAAGTTAACCCCAAATTTAAAATAGGTTAAATAACAAATACAAAAAAAAAGAACCGAAAAATCCGGCCGAATCGTTGACATTGCGTTTCCATTTTAATCCACGCAGCTTTGTAAGAAACTCGTATGAGTGAAAACAAAAAAGAAATATAATAAAAACTCACCATTTAAAAGAGGAGTCTTTTGAGGCGATAGAAGGCCGTATGTTGATCATGACTACTACAATGTTTGGCAAAGATTACGTCTTGGGGTCGCAGCGGCAGGTTAGGCAATACACACAGAATCTGGTTACTTCTTCAGAGGAGACAAAAAAACCAGTCACAATTATAAATCATTATAACCGTTGCCAATTTTTCCAGGCAAAAAAAAAAACAAAACTCGTATAATTTGGAGACATCAACGATGGCGGTTGCTGTTGTTCACCAAAGTGATAATCACAGTCATGGGTATGTGCGAAGAGCCACTGAATGTCTTTTTTCATTTTGTATCCAAACTAAGCCATATTTTTTTTGTGATATATTTAATGAACAGTATGTAGTTTTGTAAAAATAAAAATGTTTGTTGAACACTTTATTTTTATTGAATTGACATCTACTATCTATTTGGTGATCGCAAAGTGGAGAGTTTCAAATTTATTTATTTAGTAGTTTAAGATTTATGGTATGAGAAATACACTCGAATGAATTTCTGAAATTTGGTAAAAAAATAGGCTTTGGTTTCTTTTTATTATGTGGCAATATGCATTTGGTTAGATTAATTTACCATAGCAAAATGATCTGGGAGATAGAATTCACCAAGTCAAAATGGGGAAACTGATCATGTAGTCAAAAAATAATAATAAAAACAGGACACAATATTTGGGCATTTTTGAGGCATATTTCTGACAAACACACACTGCACTTTTTGGCAGGCTCAAAGTTTTGAGACAATTTTTTGGAAGATTTTAGGCAGACGAAAGCGAAGCTGTATACTTTCTTTTCGTACCCGGGAATTTTCTTTAAAATTTCACAATATTTGATAACCTGTCATAGGCTTCCAAAATCATCCTGTGTATTTGCCAGAAATATACTCCAAATATTCCAGAAATTTGTCAGAAATTATGCCGAAATTCCTTAGAGAAAATATTAGACAGGATCGAGACAGTTTATAAATCGTTTTTCGAATAATTTAAACGGTTCAGTTTGTATAAAAAACTACCTGTATTCTGCACATACCCAAAATATTCCGGGAATATGAGATTATCAAATTATATGGAGTTTTATAGGCAGATTTTTGGCATATTTTAGCAACGGTTAAAAAACAGACAGTTTTTGATTCAAACTCCGCTTTTATCAGCTTATAATCTTGTTTCTAAACTGCCTAAAACCTTCCAAATTGTTTCTTGGATTTTGTCTAGGATTGTTATGCTATTTTAAATGAAAATTTCAGGAATTTTTGATCAGCTTAAAATCTTGCAACAAAAAATGTTTCTAACCTGTTTAGAGTCTGCCAAAAATGTTGTCCATAGGTGTAGGGATTAATAATAATTGTTTGGCACAACAGCTCTGACGAATCTAAGCCAAGCTCTTTTATCTAATGACGAACCCGAATGGCAGAGGTGGGAGGATTTTTTTCCCATTACATCATCGATGATTTCTAGATGATTTTTGTATTACGTATCAGTTCGTATCTCCATCCATCCAGTTTTCGCATTACTTTGTTCTGGAAGAAGAAGAAACAAACAAATTGAGAATTTGGAGTAGGTCTCATCCAATCTTTTACTTACTAAGTAAAAATGTAATGCGATGAGCTGTAATCCTATTTCCAAGTTAGACAGTAATTAACTCGTAACGACGTTGTCGATTACTCTGTAATGGAAGACGAAATATGGATTTATTTTTCTTTTTGTCAACCCGGACTTTTCAGAAATGTGCGTCCAAAATTGAAAAAAGCTGAACAAAATTCTAAAAATCACATATTTGGATCAAAGTAAAGTGAACGTTCAAATTGGTGTGATTCTGTATAAGAATTGCAATTTAGTTAAATATGAACATATAATTTATAAGAAATTCGTTTATAAGGAACAATATTAAGAGAAAAAGTATAACGCAGATGAAGGAGAAAATGATAAAGAAGACATTAACGAAGAATACCAAAAGTATCAATTTTTTTTATCGTCCCTCTCATATGCATTTCTATTTTAAATTTAAAATGCCATATTTTAAATATAAGGTTATATTTTTTTTTGCAAAAGCAATTATTTGCAAAATTTAAAAACTGATTCGAAATGCTCCTACATTTGGCAACAAAACTGCATTAAAAGTTTCGGGAAACAATGAGGAACACTTTAAATTTTTTAACTCTTAACAATTTACTCTTGGTTTTAGGGACTAATATATATTGTATGATATCTTATTGGTCTTTAAGACTAGTTTCGTTTTTTGTTGTATTATAAGTTCTTAAAACATCTAACTATATAATTATCATAAAATAATATAAATAGTATGTCTACATTAGCAGTAATCTTAAAATCAAAACACACTAAATCAAACTTTTTTTAATGAAAAAAAGTAGGTACTTACTTCGAGAGTTAATCAGCCTTATTATGAATAAATTTCCTCAGTGAATTTTTGGCTTTTTTTGGGAAATAGGTATCGTGAACAATGTTCGATAAGGGAAAATTTTTCCCTAAATAAATACGTATCATGAAGAACATGTTGATCGGAAAATTATCCATATTTCGCCGAAAAAATTCCGCCACTTTTTCATCGGGGAAAATAATTAATTAAAAACAAATACACTTTAATTAACTATATCTTTATTTCTAATATGTTAAGAAATATCTTTGGATAGCGCCAAAATTATTGAAATAAAAGTTAATTACATATTTCTGCACAAATTAATTACAGATATATTCAATCACCGCAAAAGGTTCACCGGCTGGTGAATTTCTTATTTCTTTTTTAACTTAGGAAAAATGAACGCAGGATAAACACAACATTTTCTTATATGAAAAACTACAATTAAGAGTCATTTTATGTAGATGCTTTTAATTGCAGTTTAACATAATTTTAACTTAAATATTTATTTGCACAACACAACGTAATTTTATACAACACTGTTTGACATTTGGCAAAACAGCTAATTTAGCGTTGCCAGATGTTCAGTTCTAATTGAAAATTAAACTTTTTGTATTCGAACTCGAGTTCGATTTCGAACAAAATTGCGGAGGAATTGCTGTTCCTGGGAGATTGCCGATACCAACAAATTTTACCTGGGAACAAAAAATTCCGAGAGAATAGAATATTCTCCAAGTGTTCACGATAAGGCTGAATATCTGAAAAGTGTATTTTTTTTTCGAATAAAATTCTTGGACGCAATTATGGCCTGGAATATTTATAAGTGAATTATAATACTATTGCTTGCATTCTAATTAAAAAAATATTTATTGAATTTTAGTCAGCTTTTTTCACTCTTGGACCAGTATGTGTCGTCCATTAAAATATTTAGAGCACAAATGAGTTTCTATAACTCCTTAATTATTATTTGTTTAAAATTAACAAACTTACTGCCTCTTATTATTAAAAAAAATATCAAACTTACTGCCTCTTTCTGTATTTCGAAACGAAAGACTATTAGACGAAAGTGACGTCATTTTAAGTGAATTTTAAAGTTTTAAAAGTCAAAAAAATTTGACGTCAAATTTTCGTTTGGTTGTTCGTATCAAAATACAGAAAGTGGATATTAAAATTATTTTAACTTACCCTTTAATAATATTGTAGGTGTTTTACTTTGAAGAAAACACAACCTTCATCTTTGAAAATTTAGACACAAATGCGCACACACAGCCGAACACATGAACGTTTGAAACATAAATATCGATTTTCAAGGCGTCATTCGATTGACATAACGATGTAAGCGATATTTGAGATGTTGCTGGAACAAATCGATAATCATCCAGTCATTCGGCTCCACATTCAGTCCACATTACATTGTTAAAGAATTTTAAAAGTAGGCTGTTTCTTAGATTATTTTGACATTATATAAGGAGTACTTCGATCTAATGTAGCAAAATATATATGAACTCATCGATGATTTCCAAAGTACTTCGGTGGCTTTAACACTAGTTTACTCTCGAAAGTTTGGTATATTCCAAACTGCTGGAATTCGAATGCGGCAACATTCGGCTCGCAGTTCAACGCACTAACCACAGACGTTAGTAAATTTTATGTATAAGCAGTAAAAAATTGTATACAACTAAATGGAAATTAAAAAATAATAATTCTACTATTATTATTTTTTATTATTTAGATAATTGATAAATAGATTATCATTGATAGTAGAATATCAGTTGACAGTAGAATATCAAGAAAGCAAAACCGATCGTTGTACTATGTTAATCCAGTTTTTGTTTATGTATACCATACTCCAAGAAGGTTTTCTATATACAACATACCGTTAGTGCTTCCTCCATGTGACAAGTCCTTCCGTTTTGCTTTCTTGCAGTGTGTCATGTCCAAACCACTTATAAGCGATCACATTCATAGCTGCAGCACTGAGATCATTTGACTGCTTTAACATAAATGCAACAACATAAATTTAATTTCATGCTCAGAGCAGTGTTAACGCCACAGCAAACTAGCCTCTAACCACCACATGTGCCAAATGATCTGCTCCACAAGGCAGCTGGTTCAGTTTGAACTCGAATGTCCAAGCGAACGGAACAAAAGTCGCGCTAAGTTAACAGTTTAGATCGCTAAGTCGTCTTTAAAATAGAATTTCGAATACCCTCAGAACGAACTAACGACGGATCGAACGGACGCACAAACGCACGCCAAACAGTGGGATGCATAAGTAAAAGTTCGCAGTTTATTTAAGTTTTTAGTGGTCGAATGAATGCACACATGTCTATGATTAGATCGACAATTTGTAACGCTTCGATTAATATCGGTGTGTGTGAGGCGGTGGCAACGGTGACGGCGACTTCAATTTTAGTGACATCTTTGGCGTCACTGAAACGTTAAAACTCTATGTGGCGCATAGTTGTGATGTTGAACCTTATTAACTCTTTAAAGTTGGCCCACTTATGTGGAGTGCGTCTGTAGAGTGCGGCAATTTCACTGTGCATAGCATTTCATTTGTGTTTCAGACGTTGCGGTTGAAGGTTGAACAGTGAATTTGTAGTGTTTTGAATATCAACGAAAAGTTGACTTTAAGTTGTCACTAAATCGCGTGTATTTTTCGTAAGAGTGGAAAAGTTGCGAGTATCCTTCGCACTTGTAAAGTATCGAGAAAAAGCAAAAAGTTCTCTATTCAAATGAATAACTCGAAGTGTTAACTAAAAGTTGCCAATAAATTGTTATTGGTCGCGTGTGTTTCGCGATTTAAATAACCAAAAATTCCGTGTATCCTGTACCTGAAGTACCTCAAAAAGCAATCCAAGTAAAAATGCTGCATGTTGACTGAAAGTTTCTTCTGAGTCGCTACTGTATAAAATACGAGTCTCGCAGAATTTACGAAGTGTTTGAAAGTGTCGGGTATTCTTAAATATGCCGAAGCATTAAATTTAAGTTACTGCTCTAATAATACTAAACATAATACAGAGTTGAATTCAGTAACAAAACGATTGGAGTGTCAAGTAAAAGTTACCTGAATTGCGTGTGTTTTGCACATATTTTTCAATATTTTAAGAGTTCATAATACTAACAAAGCAAAGACATAGCAGAAGTGTACTCATCACAGTGATAAAACTACTTTAATGTCAACTGAAAGTTGCCTCTGAGTTGTCCCTAAATCAAGTATTTATCTAGTTTTACCAACAGTCTCAAGTATCCTTAAAACTGGCTTCGTCACAATGCCACAATTCTACGTAGTATCAAAGGTGTTAATTTTAAAAATATTACTCGCCAGTCTGGCAGGACTCGTTATCAGCTACGAATACGGATATCATCCGAGTGCCGAAGAGTTTGATCAACTCAAACGTGAAACACGTCGTACGTGGACAGGCGATTTGCTGGCAAATGAACGACGACGCGCCTGGACGAGTGGCTCCAATCGTCGTATGGGTAGTAGAAGTGACGACACTTCGACGGTTTATAATTTTGTGCCAAAATATAATTATGAAAAGGAAAGAAATCGTTACGCAGCACCAACACAACACCACTGGCCCACACATTTTATGCCGTCAAATGAAAAGATTCCTCAAGTATATGCGACATCTTCACAACAACATGATTTCAAATTACCACAACCAGAAAATGTGCGCCCACATGATCGTAATGACCAACATAGTGTGGCTACAAATATAGGCACTAGTTTGGATTTTACCATGTTCAGTGATGAAGTGGAACTGGCAGCACCTATGGTGCCAACATTCGGTCAACCACAAAATTTAAAAAACCAAAAGAAACCGCAGAATATGCTGACAGACATAACGCATGATGAAACATTTCCGAGCACTGTAGTGAAGTCAAGTAGTACTACGACTACGTCAAGTCCTTTAGTACTACTAAATGAACCGATCACTTCTGGTGATAATGAACACACATTATATAAAAATCACACGAATGCGCAGTTGCCAATTTTCTTTACTAACCCCGCAACCGGCATCATTTATGCCATTACAGAGGTCGGCAAGGTGCCGGACAACTCGACCAGCCTAGCAAACGATAGTATACCGATCTATATAACAAAGCAACAATACGATCGTGATCTATTTCTGCAGCGTAAATACTACGAGGATGCATGTCGTAAGACAGATACGAAGCAAACGTCCACATTACCAATCAATACTTCGTCCGTCATTTCAGCACCTTCAAATACTACGTTGAAACCACAAATAATACGTTTACAAAAACCCCCAAAATCTGTATCTAAGTTACCCACCGCTAAGGTACCCGTACGTGTGCCACGTCCTCCCCCCGTTATGGTACAAACCGGACTGACCGTCAGTGATCAAATACAGTTGCCTACACATGTAAACAACAAAACTACAAAACGTAAAAAGAAAAAGAAGAAGAAAAGAACTCATAAGAGGCCCGGACTTAAATCAACACCAACTACCAGCACACAATCGATATTAGTGACCAACTCGATAAACAATAAAGCACCACAAATTATTTTGGGTAAAAGACCCGTAGAAAAGCCGACAACAGGATCCGTACATAAAATAGCAACACAATTGGAAAAACCCGGCAGCTTGCCGTTGACTATATTCAGTAATCGACCGGTAACAACGGATATAATACGCGATCATTTGAATGCTGCAAAGGCGGTTCATTTAAAGAATGCAAAAAATCCTTATCCAAATCATAAAATTCATCGCAGATCGTTAACGAATGTGCGCGATTTAAACGACCGAAATATAGTTTGGAGTAAACGCATTAAGACGCAAAATTCCTGGTATCCCATATTCGTACCAAATAGTAGAGGTTTTTTGAGAAAACTGCCACGTAGATCTCGTGATATGGTAGAACTGTCAAGCACTGAAGGCACAACGAGCAAAGTTTTAACATCGACCGTTGAAGCAATAGAGATATCTACTGAAACAAGTAGTTCGGGAAATAATGTTACTGCAAACAGTACCGTTTTAGATGAAAGTAGTACAGCAACAGCAAAAGCCTTGAGCACAACTACTAACGCTAGTATAGCTCTTACAGAAGCTACGACAAAAGATTTGGAAGATACTTCTTCAACCGCAGCAGCAACATCTAGATCTTCCAAGACAAGTACTTCCTCCACAACAGAAGCATTCAGTTCTTCCAAAGCAAGCACTGACACAACAAAAGCTTTGGAAGACACTTCCACAACTTCAACAACATCAAGATCTTCCAAAATAAGTAGTTCCAACAAGAGACCCCATAAAATCACAAAGAAGAAACGCAAGAAATTGAAACGGAAAAGTGATTTAGTTGATTCAGAGTATGATGAATATGACTTTGGCCTTTTAGACGACGAAGACGAAGATGATGAGTATGAAGATGATGAAGACGATGGTGAAGATGAAGATACAACGACCTATTATGAGCATGTGAAAACCACAAAGAAACCACAAAAAATCAGAAGAACTAGCACCAAAAGACCCAAAAGACACAAAACTAAGAAGACTACTAAAAAGCCCACCACAACTTCTACTACCACGGTTATCACACAAGTAGTAGAGGATGACGACTATGATGCTATTTCGGAAGACGACCTCAAGGAGGAGATTTCCCATGAAAATAGCAGTTCCGCCGAAGAAGGTGCCGATTATGGCGCTATGGATTTTGTACCTGAACAAACCAACTATGCTGATGTCGAACAGTTGGAAATTCAAAAATATAATACAAAAAATACCCCCACCAAAAAGAAACGTATACGTAGACGTCCTTCCAAACATCGTGTACCCGAGTATGTGGATGACGAAGAAGATGAGGACAGCGGTATAGGTGGATTTTTTCGTATGCTTTTCTATCCCGTGCATATGGTGATGTCCAAACTCTTTGATACATATGATGATAGGGATTCGAGTGGTGAAAAGACACAATCAATGCCCACCTATACGTTGTATCATAAAGTTGCATATAACGATGAAAGCATTGAGGCCGATGATGAACCAGAAAATAGCTTTAGTTCATGGCTAAGTTCATGGTTTGGTTATAATCGACGCACTAAGAAAATCGGTAGCACCACAGCAAGACCACCAGTCGCACCACAACCAACGGAACAATCGGGTTGGTTTGACACATGGTTCAGTTATGGTACTGGCAAAACCACTACAGAGGCTTCTGCATATGAGGACTACGATGATGACAGTAAGTAAATGACCAATGCAAACATTTCAGACAAACTCTCACAATGATGAATGTGGAATTCAGAATAAATGCAATTAAATGTAATAGTGCAATTAGTTTATATCAATTCGATGTGCGGGCTTAGAGTTGTTTAAAACTAGTTTTAAACTATTGGGAGATACAAGAGGTGCTTGAATTAATAAAAATAAAAATCATTTTTATTACGAAGAGTAAAAGCTATTTAATCTATTTCTGAGCCGTCATTCAATAAGTTGTATTTATAAGACCGCTAATTAAAGCTTCAATTGAATTAATTATGTGTTTTATGATTATTTGTAAATTGATTTAATGATAGAGAGGTGCTTTTTGCATAATTACATATCGTCGGTGATACTGCAATACCGCCTAACTACATTTTCGAATATCGCTTACAAAATGAATTTTACAGAAGAAAAAAAACTGTTTTTAGTCTCAAATCCAAAATTAAGTGTGGCATAACTTATAATGGCATTTATCTAAATTAACCGATTAATAAAAATTCAAATGTGAATCATCCAAAAACTTCTATAGGCACTGAAGTGTTATTGAATACTTAAAAGAACCGAAAACAAAAAATTCTTCCAAAACCCTGGTAGAGAGTACGTTTTTTTGAGCTCAAAAACTGCGACATTTGAGACTTTAATACTCTTAAAACAGACATATTTGATTCTCGAAAGCTCGGTAGAGGCCAAACCGATTAAATCTTTATATTCATCATTTTAAGTACTCCACAATTACTCTATTTCTCTTCTACAAAAATTACATTAAGTGTATAGACATGGAATTAAATACATGTAAATCCACCAAATATGTATGTTGAATTTATTTTAAATTAAAAACGAATATAGTATATCAATTGTATTTAAACAGTAGGCTACTAAAACACTCTAAATAGATTACTTTTAAGTGTCTATTTGCGAGTGCTCTCAATACACTTTCAAATGATACTTTTTTTATGAACCAATATTTATATAAGTCTGAGTCCATTTACTGAGCACTCACAAACATTTTTATATTTGATGCTTTTAGGAGTCTAATTTATGAGGGTTCCTAAATATGACACTTTCATGCATAATATTTTGGAAAGCACCAAAAACAGTCTTGAATGCTATATTGATTCTTTTTTCTGAGAGCTCATAAAATATTCAAAATAAGGACTCTATTATGACACCAGTTTCAGAGCGCTACAAAATTGTTTGATGAGTTTATACCTATATCTGGGAATGATCTGTGACCTACCGTGACCTGTTCACTTTGTCTATATAGCTCATATAACACTCCATTATGCGAGAGACTTCAATAAAACCCTACAAAAAGCGTAAAAACAGAAAAAGATTTACCTTAAAATAAAAATACAAATTCGGTACATCATTCGTAAGGGAACCTGGGGTAAAGTGGAACAAAGGGTAATGTGGGAAATTGCAATATTTGGACAAATCTTTGCACTTAGGAAAATAACAATGGTTTTTCTTAATATGGAATCAACTTTTTCATCCAATCAAATTAATACCTTTTCGAATACAAGTGAAAAAAAAAATGTTTTTCAACATTTTTTAGAGTGCTGGTGTTTGCTATCAAAAAGTGGGAATTTTATCGTTTTTAATTAAGGCGGTATGTCATTTGCAGAAGAAAGCCGAAAGCAAATATTTCGGTAAAAATTTCCCACATTACCCCAACATTTTTCAATAAGTCAAAAATTGAGCTGTTTTGAAAAATAGCTCAGAAATCAATTAAAAGGCATATAAATGGTATTATTTTAATTCAAATGTTCGATCTTGAACCAGTCTATGGCATAGGCCCTTGGAAAAATTTAAAAAAATATACACGGATAGAAAAGATTTGTTTGAATATGTTTGAATGTAATTAAAAAGTAATACGAAATTACCATACATGTATTAGGAATGAAGTGTAATTAAATTATAATCGAAATAGAATTTATTTTTGTTCACGTGTAAACATTATTATATTGTCCAGCAGAATATTTCAAATTTACCATAAATATGTTACAATACCAACATAAAATTTTAATGGCATTTGAATAAACTATTTCTTGGCAATTTAATTGGTTAAAACTATGTTTCGAAACACAGAAAACGCTAATCAAATCTAAATACAACGTATGTTCGCAACGCTCGTCTTAATTCGATAATTTATCGACTGACAAAGTTGGCAACGTTGTGCAGCATTTTCCCCCTACGCCATCTTGTGCCATCGTTTAAACATATTGATGATTGAAAACAAACAATAAAGAAATTGTATTTAAATAAGTGTATTCTTGCAACATTCTTCTTGTATACGAAGTTGGCACTCGTAGAGCAGAATTTTCTACCTACGTCTCTCATTTCGTCGTTTGAAGTATGTATAGGGTCATTTTAAACATACTGATGTTTGAAAACAAACAAAAATGAATTCAAATGTAAATAACGGTATTCTTGCAGCTCTCTTTTTGTATACAAAGTTGACACTCGGTGATCGGCATTTTCTGCGTACGTGGTTTTGTTGTTCGTTGAGAAAACGTGTTCGCGTCGGTAATAATTTTGTTATTTGTAAATTAAATAAATATATAAATTCTGTTACAAAAAGTACAAATAGTAACAGAGTATAATATAGTGCAGTATATAATTTCTGAAACTAATGTAAAAAAACCACAAATAAAAATCAGTGTTCCGATTTTCAAACAGAATTTGGCATGTTTTTTTTACAAAAGCCTCCGTGAATTCCTTGCCTACGCTATGTGCTGTACTGAGATCCACTGTAACTGTACCAAATATAAAGCGAGCCTGGATCGGCTGGTTTAGTGTCTGCTGGTGCAATTGTGCATTCATTGATGGCTGTCACTTGTACTTGCAGTTATAAATTAATTAATTATTAATGCATTTAAAAATGTGTATATGAATTCAATTATTATAAATTCCCACTGTGCATGTTTAAAGATTTTTAATAAAAATTAATAAAAAAACAACATTTTATTTTAATTTTGTTTTCAGGATTTCTTTCCAAAAATATTTAAATATGTTTCTATGCAAACATGCTACATTTTGAACTGAAACAAATGATATGTTTCACTGGAAACATATTTATATTCAGGTCGTTCAAAATCATGTTTTATTTTGAATATATTTATGTTTCAGTTCAAATATTTATTTTATTTGGATGTAGTAATTATTATGTTTCGATTAGAACATACTTTATTTTAAGGGGCAACATTAAAATGTTTCCGGAATATTATAATGTAAGTCAGAGCTCATTACAACACTGTTTACAAATGATTTATCAGTCAATTATATATTATGTTTACATAAAATTCCAAACATACATGTTAATTCCTGCACAATTATGTTTGGTAGAGCCCTTTTTTTGCAGCGTATATTTAAATGTACTTTTTTGGAGGAAAATCAAAACGTGTCCCACTTTACCGTAGGCTCCCCTACAAATACACATTAAAATTAAAGACAATTGTGTCACGATCACAAGTAGTCAGTTTTTTTGAGGATTCGTAAAGCCTGATGTCTCTAAATCACTTTAAATGATAACCAAGTTAAATTTTGATTGTTTCACACATTAGTCGATTTAGGAAAACTGTAATTTTCATTCATCTTACTAAATTCAATAAACCAACTGTCAAAATGGCCCTGCTTCAAAATGTCTCATAACCTTCCTTTACGGGTTTAATTTCCATTCAAATATAGCATTTATATGGTGTTCCACGACATTTTACTTTCATCTAGCGACAAACATGTTTAGGCGTGAAAAATGTTTACGAGTCATCTTATAAAATAGTCGTAAAAAACAAACATTAGATACTAACAACATAATAGCTAATAGCAAACATCAACTATCACAGCAGACAGTAGATATACACATTAAATTACTATAAAATAATTGCAGAATTTCTTAGTACCTATTAAAGAACCATAAAAACAAAACACAGAAAGAAAGCCGTTAAAACAATCGTCTAAACAAAAAGTTCGAAGGTTGTTTTAAGTTGTCGTCAACCCATATAAAATTATATATGTGCTCTTGGTGGGCTACCCATATGAAACTGAAATAATATTGTCACGCTTTCTTCACTTTATTTCACTACCACCTCTTTCATTTCGAACGTATTCATTTTCAGAATGGTTCTTCGGCTTGTTTGACTCCAGACCGAAAAGAAAACGACGTCGATCTACAACAACTACGACAACAACACAGCCACAAGTGCCGCAAGTACCAATTTTAACAATCGTTGATCCGATGCGAAATCCACAAAATTGGATCGGAATATTGGCACATCATATCATCAATACGACGGCCACTAGCACGCACAATCCGTTGCTTGAGGCGATCACACGTGCCACAACGACGACGACAACGGAAAATCCCGATATACCGCGTAAAATTTCCTATGATAAGTATCAGATATGGCGTCTGAAGCCGCAGGAAGATGCACAAGTCAAGGCATTGGAGGAGTACAAAGAGAGCGAGGAGGGCGTCATGTTGCAGTGGCTGAAGGGTCCCAGTTTGCGGTGAGTTTGAATGGAAATGGGTGGGTCATTTATTTAGGATACGGTTCTAATTTGGGTTTTAATTTAATTCACTAAAAATTCTATTTTTCACTAAAAATTCAAATTTTCAATCAAAATTTAATTTTCACTAAAAATTCAATTTTTCACTAAAAATTCAATTTTTCAATCAAAATTTAATTTTTCACTAGAAATTCAATTTTTCAGTCATTTCAATCATTGAAAATTAAATTTTTCATTGCAAATTCACTAAAAATCAGTTTTTCACTAAAAATTAAATTTTTCATTGAATTTCATTTTTTCATTGAAAATTCAATTAATCATTGAAAATTAAATTTTTATTGAAAATTCAATTTTTATTGAAAAATCAATTTTTCATTAAATTGAATTTTTCACTAAAATTCAATTATTCACTAAAAATTCAATTTCCTTTTCATAAATATCATTTTTTCATTAAAAATTCAATTAATCATTGAAAATTAAATTTATGTTTAATGTTTCTACATTTTGGAAAGAAAAATGTTAAAATTTACCTTGATTTCACAGCGGACTCAACGATATCCTCGTGCCCCCCAAAATGCTCATCGACTTCCAGGCCACACTCAATTTCGAGTCCATCGATCACGAGGTGCTCATCTTCGATGTGGGCAAAGCCATCGCCTACGAGAAGACCAAGGAACATTTCTATGGCGGCGCCACCCCAAAGCCGCCCAAACATTCAACGGCACAACGTGGCACATTCTCGATGTCATGGCAGAAGTACAACGAGTACGATGACATTGTCAAGTATTTGGAATCTTTACGTTTGCGGCATCCGCAAATAATCGAATTAATACATATCGGACGATCGTACGAGGGACGCCCTTTGTTAATTGTCAAAATTGAATCGCGTCAGACAATGGCGGCCACGGCGGCAGCTGCCATAAGCGGCCACAAGAAACTGAAATTCAAGAAAAAATCAGGTCAGGCCAATGGCGTCTTCATTGAGGCGGGCACACATGGTACCGAATGGATTGGACCGGCGACGGCGACTTGGATGATCAGCGAACTGTTGCGCATAATGAAGAGTAACAGTGAGTATTTGTTTTTATTATTCGATGATCACTTAATGTTATGATAATGGAATCAATTGCTAATGTAAGCCGACAAAAGTTATGTCCTTTTATGCCAATGCATATTTATTGGACCTGAAAGAGAATGTCATATGTAAATAAATCAGAAACCATTATGTTTTGCTGTTACTTTGCAATATTTGTCTGCGGAATGTGTATTGCGGAAAAGTACCAGACAGATGAGTTCATTAAGTAATGATTTCTCTGTGAGATTGAATAAACTCTACGTCAACTAAATAACACTTTACATCAGGAATTGAAATGGAAATTAAAATAGAATAAGATTTGTATTTCTTTTAATTTCATACTATAAAAAAATGGGAAGAAGTATAATTTATTGGCCACAGATCCAAATGTAAAATATAAAATGGGACATGGGGTAATGTGTGAAATTTTTTGACATGTTTATGCTATGCACCCTTTTAGTCATTTGTTACCATATGGTAACAACTTTTTAAAGACATTTTTTAAATGCTCGTTGCTATAAAATTTCGACTGAAATAAGTTAACTGATAGTTTTTGATACCTTTTATGTGTTGCTAAGTAAATTTAGTTGATAAAGCGATATATTTAAGAACTGTGAAGTGATATTTTGGGAATAATAAGAAAAAAATGCATTTTCAGGTGTTAAGCCATGTTTAGTATTTGTTATATTTTTAAAAAATACGGTAATTTATACTTGTGTATGTATTTTTATTAAAGAGTAATATCGTCGTTGTAGAAAGAAAAGTCACCAAATACATTTTCAAAATAAAAATCTTTATAAATCTGCCAATTTTTAATCGATGACCTCAATTTTTTTACCACATGATAAGAAAATGTAAATATATTAGTATATTTTTCAACTTTTAAATTGCGTCAATTATTTTATATAATATTTATCAACAAACTCGAAAATAAAGTTTTTCATAAAAATGTATACTGAGACTTTTCGTTCTACAATGACGATATATTCAGTGAGGAATGAATTAATTTGAATATATATATATATTTTTTAAACTTAAAGTGATGTATTATTGGGTCTAAAATGATCCCAAAAACAAATCTTTAGAATGTCTAGGATTTAATATAAACCAGTTGGGAAGGTTAGATCACATGGGAAATTTTAAAGTAGGTGTAATTATGATAGTTAGGATTTTCAAAATTATAGTCGGTCTAAGCCGACTATAAATACCCTACACATATGTGTGGTTACCATTCAAAGTGATATATAGGTCACCAGGGTATACGAATCCTGAAAATAACAACAAACATTCAATCGCAGAAGAATTTCCATTCATTTGATACCCATATTTACAAATGGGTAGGTGTACCGAATTTCGATTTTTTTTTGTGAACCACAAGTCTTTTCGCCGGAAAACTTTATTATCATGTATTTGAGCATGATGTCAATATATATTTGACCAAAAAAGTTTACCTAAGCACGTATACATAAAAATTGATCTTTATATGTACATTTTATATGAGGTATTTGAACATAAGTGGTCGGATCATAGGTCTAAATGGACCGATTTCGACAGCGTAGGTATATTAGTAATCTAAGTTATAAGTTTCATTTATCTAGCTCTTCAATTTTAAAATTAGTAGATTTCAACAGACAGACAAACAGACAGACGGACAGACGGACAGACAGACGGACAGACGGACATCGCTAAATCGACTCAGGAGGTCAAGCTGATCAAGAATATATATACTTTTCCATACCGGAGATACTTCCTTCTGGGTGTTACAAACGGCGTACCAAACTGAATATACCCTTTCACTCTTAGTGTAGGGTATAAAAATATGGACTACAAGGGTTAATAAAATTGATGCCATTTTATAGCATTTGGAGAATAAGTGAAAAAAAAATGTTTACGTTTTTTTTTTAGTGCTGTGTTTGCTATCAAAAAGTGTGCATTTTTGTCATTTTTAACTAGGAAGATATGTTTAAAATAATCGGATGTTGTATATCTTTTGAAATACAAACGGATTTTTGTAAATAATTTAGCATTGTTTAAATTGTGGTAAGTTATGATCAAATTGTGATATTGGGGTAAAGTGGGAAACTCTTTCTGGGGTAAAGTGGGAAACGTAAGGATTAACCAATAAAAAAAACTCCAATCGTGGCTAAAAACTAATGACAACATTATGACTTCACCTGGAATAAGATCTTAATTGCAAAAGAAAGCCGAGAATCGAACCTTTAACTGTTTATGAACAAGAACACTAAAAAAAGAATTGTAATTTTTTTTGGGCTTTTCTTTTTTTAGGGTTAAAGACAGACTCACACGATTGAAGAAACGCTCAAACATTGAGGCATTCTTTAAACAATTTTAATATTAATCTTGTGATAGCCCAACTTTTGTATGGAAAATTCGGCAATCACACAATTAATGCCCGATTTACATTGTATCTTCTGTGAGTCTCACTGTATCTTCTAGGGTTGCATTTTTTAAAATTTTCATATAAAAATAGTATTTTTTTGAAAAATGCAACCCTAGAAGATACAGAGGGACTCACAGAAGATACAATGTAAATCGGGTAATATTTTGTCTAATTATTTGTCGACCGAGTGATTCAGGCTTAAGTAATATAAGTACTCTACCGAATTCAATGTACAACAAGAAGTTTTTGTTTTGTGCGGCATCACGGAATATTTCCGCGTGAAAATATTTTAGTTGTACAACAACACCGACGAACTGTGTTTGCTGTAACTCGATCTCGAGCTTTGACTGTGTTGTAAGATTCGCCTATGTTTATTGATGCACTTGCAAAAGGAAAAAAAATGAACTCAGCAGAAGACGTGTGTTTTTGTATTCGATTTACCGCTACACAAGTGATCGAATAATAATAGTTTGGTGCCACAGTCCTGAAGAACTCATCTCACCTCTCTCACCATTTGAGCGGTGCGTGTTATATTTTCACTCAATATGGTGGGACCCACAGTTTAATACCGAATAAGATTGGGGGGGGGGTCTAATAACGTAATCATGAGCGTAACTTTCGGTGGTTTGCCATTATCTGCCGAGAGGTAGCGTTACACATAGAGTAGAGATTTGTAGCGACAACCAACTTTTGTAGACAATTCGTTTTAACCGAATGAAATTAGTTGGTACAACTAAGTCAAAGTCTGCTCCTAAAATGAATGTTTCAGAAAGAAACGTTTTTGGAAACCGCTAAAAACCGCCATCGTCATAGCTTTGTTTTCGATGTCCGATCATCAAGTTTTATATATCGTTGGAAAGGTATCTGCGGTTAAAACAAAAAAATAATAATTTGCAGATTTCTAAAAAATCGCGCTAAACTTTTTTTTAATATTTTTTTGTATAATTCAGAATTTTTCTTCATTTATAGGCATAAGGGGTAGTCTTCTACTTATAAAGGTCCAAATTTTTTTTAAGGGGGACGATTTTTTTTTCTTGTTTAGGCATTAAGGGGACGAAATTTTTTATTTTTTTATCATTAGATATAGGGAGGATATAGGGAGGAAGTCTTTTACTTATAAGGGGGGCCCACATTTTTTTAAGGAGTCCAAATTTTTTAATGTTAAAATTTTTTGATTTTGAATCAGGATACTCCAGTTTCAGACCTAGTAATCTTATTTTAGTTTACCTTATACTAAATTAAGATTAGTTCTCATTTAGTGAAATTCGACTTTTACATTTCCGACACCTACTTTTTTCATTTAGAAAATGGGCTAAGCTTCAGAGGAGCACATATGTAGTAAATACAGGGTTTTTTAACAGGGACGCTACAAAAGTAGAGCGACAGGGACAGCAAACGACGCCATATCTCTTGCCGCTCTTTTGACATTTCTCTTTAGTAAGGTTTGCCATTTCATGATGGAAAGATATACGAATTCGAATTTCGGTAGTAAATTTCGACTCGTTGTTGGCTCGTATATCTTTCCATTATGAAATGGCGCTCTTATTGAAAAACCCTTTAGAAATATTGATATAGTCGAGATATTTATAGCAGTTTAAATAAATACAAAATGTAGTAATTTTTAATACAAATGCAGTAAAATTTGTGTCTAAGAGCAGTTAATTTATATAGTTGTTTTCCATACAAAAAATGTATCCCTAAATAATATGTACAATTAAAATGAAAATAGAGCTTTCAGTTTTTTCAATTTTTATAATTTTATTTGGTTTATCAAGACTTCATGTTTATGCAGACTTTACACTATAGGCATATTGAAATTTAATTTTAAAATTCAATATGTCTATCTTGAAATTGTCATATGTCTGTCGTCATCTGCCTCAGGTCAAGCTATGCCAATTAGCAAATTCAGAGCATTTTTTGTTTGTAATCTTTTTTTTTTGAAATTCCAAACGTAATTCTTAGTAATGCTTGAGTATCACATTCTGCAGATAAACCAACACTGCTGGCGGTTGTTTCATTTCTGTGGGTATAGCAAATATTTTCGACTGTTTGAAGATCTCTTTGGCCTCGCTGTCGGTTATGGTGACCGTAATGTTTTTCGACTGCATTGTCGAATTTGTCTTTGACATGGAATTCTGAAATAAATCGGGATTTTTCGGAGCCACGCTCACATTCTCACCGGCTTTCGAATTTAGATAATACGTCATCGTGACGGAACCAGCGACGGAGCCAGCAACGCCACTATTTTTCAAATTCGATTTGGAATGGTCGGCATGTTTGGCTTGATCGGCATGATCGCTGCAAGGTTTTGATTTGCGACACAGACCACAGGCACCCGCGGAGGCTTTCTCGCAACCGGGTCCCTCCGCTTTTTCTTTGGGTTTTGGTCTATTTCCACGGATACTCAACGTAATGGAGATAATGAGCAATAAGATAAATAGCAAAGCAGCGATTTGTGCATATCTGAAATTTAAATTGATAAAATGATAAACATTTTGAAGGTACTACAAATTACCGACCTGCCCGATTTATAGATTTTGATGCTAAATTGTAGAGAATAGTGAGCGACTGTAAGCCAGAATACAGTGGTTGCAATAATAAAGAAACTAAAAAAAAACTTCTTTAAAACACGCGTCACATGTGTTTATGTGACACCATTCCAACTTACGCTATAACACTTATTGTTTCAGTTATAAAGGTTCCGAAAGACCTCTCCGAGCTGCCGCCAATATTTTCACAACTACCTCCATCGCCATTTGTGCCATTAATGCTACCAGTTCCGCTACCGCAATCATCGCAAACCTCTACAGCAGCACGTCGTGATTGGCAGCCTTCACATTCACAAGGGAGGAACTTGCACTTTAATGTCGGACGCTTGTTTTGTCCACAAGAATTTGTACCCATTTAATTTATTCGTTTAATTTGTAAAAGATCTTTTTTCTATTAATTTGTGAATTTTCAACATTTTTATCAATGTAAAATTTCAAAATGTTTCAAGTTTGACAATAGACGGTGTGATTGTAAATTCAATGCTCATTGTTTTTGATATTTCAACATTATATGGTTCGGTAAAAATACACCCTACATAAATTATTTGTATATCGAACAGCAATACCGAATACGATTTCGAAAACGTTCCGTTTTCTGGATACGGAACGGTACAGTAAAAGGCACATTAAACCGATAAGAGGAACTTCGTCTTTATCAGTTTACTGGACCGTATTCGTATCCAGAAAACGGAACGTTTACGGAATCGTATTCCGTATTGCCATTCCGTATACGGCACCGTTAACGAACCGTTTCCGGTGTCGTTAAGTTGGAGTATAAACGGACAATTTATGAAGTACTCAGTTTCAACTGCACGTAAATGACTACAAGAAAAACGGATTTCAGGCTGAGTTATTTAGAAATACGGAACAAAACTGAAACCATACGGAGTCGTCCGATTGTCGTAGGCTACGTATACATATTTCTTGGTTCGTTTAAAAGATAGGGTTTTATAATTTAAATGATAGTTTAACCCTACTACAAAATAATGTGTACTTACTTAAATCATATACTACATATACATTAAAGCTTACTTACTGTTTTGGTCATTAAAACCCATATGGGTTTCGGTCGCATCGATTATGCCGTGCCAGTCGCTTCTGCGTTATCTTGCACTTGGTCGCTCCACCGGAGATTTGGACTACCTCTCTTACGTTGACCACCACTGGGTACAGAATTGAACACCTTTTTTGCTGGAGCGCTTTCATCCAATCGCTCGAGTGTTCAATCTAGCGTAGTTGCTGAATCATAATGCGCCTGAATATGTAAATGTCGGAGTAGAGCTCATACAGCTCATCGTTCCATCTGACTTTGTACTCGCTTTCTCGAGCATTCCTAAAGTTCGCTCATCGGTGTTGGCAAGCGTACATGCATCAGCGCCATAGAGGAGTGGTATAATGAGTGACTTATAGAGCGTAATTATTGACCGTCAAGAGAGGGCTCTGCTCCTCAATTGCCTACTGAGCCCAAAGTAGAATTTTTTAGCAAGAATTATTCTTTGGTTAATCTCTAGACTGTTATTTTTGTTGATTCTCGGCGGTACAATATGCTGTAGTGCATGCTTACATTACTTTAGTTGGCATTACAGTTCCGTGCGGGTTTGAGCCTGCTTCAGTAAACCTCTCCATACATCTCGATCTGATGCTTTGGACTCCCAATCTTCGATCTTATATTCCTTAAGATCCTCCTGGACAGACTCTAACCACCAAAGTCTTTGTCGACCAGGACGCCGTTTGCCTACCGGATCACTATATAGCACTCTCCTGGTTGGGCAGTTCTCCGGCATTCTAAACACATGCCCCAACCAGCGTAAGCGTTGATTCTTAATTAAGTGAATTAGATCCACATCTTCGTACAGTTTGTACAGGTCATCGTTGAATCTTATTCTCCATTCCCCATTTACACAAATTGGACCTAATGCGGAGTCCTTTTTTTTCAAAAACGCCAAGTAGCTCTGCGTCAGTTGCTGTTATCGTCCATGATTCAGAGCCATACATCACGACTGGGATTTTTAGTGTTCTATAGAGCTGAATTTTTGTTTTTATTGGCGTATCTCTCGATCTCATTTAATTGACCAGCCCAAATAGGCATCGGTTAGCGAGCATGATTCTTCGTTTTATTTCTATAGTGTTGTCATTGTCAGAGTTAACTAGCGATCCTAAGTACACAAACTCATTGACCACCTCGAAGTAGTGCATGCGCAATTTAGTAAACAGCTTCCAGTTATTATACCTCCTACACATTTTCTAGTCTCACCAACCTGAAGATAGCGTTTCAACTCCGATGGGAGTCTGGTCCGGGAAAAACGAGACTGAGATATTGGTACTTCAAAATCGGGGTTATGCGTTGTTCCTGTAAAACAAAAGCCTAGTAAACACGATACATTAACTCTATGTTTAAATTTAAATTTGCCACAACATTGCTGAAGTATTACTATTTTTTTTATAAGTCCCACATTTGGCACAACAGCCCCATATAAATTAAGTTCGACTTGTACAATCTGATATTGTCGTAAAGTTTGAAATAATGTTCACGAATTATTGGATGTACTTACCCAGTTTATTTTCTCGTTTTTCAGAAACCAGCAGCGATTTAGAGTTTATCAAAAAAACCACCTGGTATATATTGCCGGTTCTCAATCCCGATGGTTATGTGTACACGCACGAATATGATCGTTTTTGGAAAAAATCACGATCACGTCATATCTCGCGACCCGGTGGTCTCATCACATCGGCAATGACATGGCTGCAGCAACGCAAGGCACCCGAACGCGTTTGCTATGGCGTCGATCTCGATCGTAATTGGAATTATCAATGGGGTGGACGTGGTAGTTCGAGATCACCATGCAATGAGTTCTACGCGGGTCCGGTGCCGTTCTCGGAGCCAGAAACAAAGGCGCTTTCGGAATTCTTAATGGACTACAGGAAGCAGATAAAGGTAAGGAGGCGGACGGGCGGCGCAAACAATAATAAAATTCTTTACATTTAGAAAAGGAGATTCGTCTTCAGCCAAGAATGAGTTTTTTTGAAGATCTAGTAGCACAAAAAGAATAAAATTGCTTACAATTTGAAGAGATTCGTTCTCAGCGAAGAATGTATTTTTGAAGGTCTTGTAGATTTTTTTGAATTGCTTTTTTTACAAGCTCTTTTTGGTTTTAACATTCTTTTTGATATGTTGATTTGTGAGTTAGAGTTGATGCTTTAAAGTTCAGATGGTTTTCGAGTTTTGGTTGCAAACGCACATCGAATTTTAAGAATCACTAAAAGTACAAATAAAAATAAATCAAAAACTTAAAATAAACGGGTATGTTTGAGCTTTCGATCGAATTTCATATGGAAATTTGCAAAGAAACGTTTTTAAAATCAACCAAAATGTGTTTCAAGTGAATTAAATGCTTTAGCTTTAACGTTCTGAATTCGATTGGAAAAAAATTTCGAATTTATAATCGTTTGTTTACAAATTTCCATATAAAATTTGATCGGAACTCGTTCGAATGCTGAAACATGTCCGATAGTTGGTACCATACCAACAAATCAAACCAATGGACTCCTCAAACTAAGACACTTCACACCAATGCACAAATCATACCAATAGACATCTCATGATGTCTTGGTATGAGGTGTCTTGATATGACTTGTCCATTGTTATGAGATGTCTTGGTATGAGTTGTCGATTGGTATGACATGTCTTGGTATGATGTGTACATTGGTATGGGATGTGCGTTGGTATGAGGTTTCTTGCTATGCAGTCTCTTGGTATGATGTGTTCGTTGGTATGAGGAGTCTTGGCATGAATTATCTTGGTATGACTTGTCTTGGTATCAGATTTACCCAACCCTTAATTTGAGTTTCAAATCGAGTTCACGTTCAAATCGTGTTCACATTGAAATTTAAAAAATCAGAGAGTAAAAATTAATATAAATGATTACATCCTTTTAACAAAATTCAATCAGCCTAACCAAAAAACGATATAAAGTCGACATCAGCTTTTTGACAAATTAGAATATGAGAATTGATTTTTGATAACGATACTCAATATTATAGTCAATCCGATCTTTTCGAATTCTATAAGTTGTTGTCGAGTATCTAAATGGATTAGTTATACAATCCATTTACATTAAGAAACATTTTTCGGCGAATCCTAAACACGTCATTGATGCGAAGAACGAAACTATTTTTCGCTTTCGTAGCTGCTGTTCGATATTGCGGTATTATTATGTTTTAGCATTCAAATATAGATATACAAAATTAGTCTCTAGATTTTTTGGAGACAAGATTCGTATTATATAAATGACAAGATCATTTACAATGTCACTAAGTATTGGTTTGAGAATCCCGAAAAGTAGTAGATTTGGTTTTCAAGTAGACGTATTTGATTTAAGCATTTTCAAAGATCGATCGATCCCTAAAAAAATTAGAAATAGCTTTTTATACTCAAATTGCATTCATTTATAGATGGTATTTTAGGTTATGCCTTTTTGAAGCATCTCTTACAACCAGTCAAATTTCGGAATCTAATATATCGAGAAGTTTGGTTTCGAGATAGGAGTTGCAAAAATAAATGGAGATGCGATTTCGTAAATTACCGAACATTTCTATAAAGAGAGAGTGTGTAAAATATATAAAAAGCATTGTATTAAATAAATTTCATATCGATTTATCGATGTAGCCCAAGATATAACATTTTAAGAAGATACCTTTATACCTTTTTTTCAATTTAGTCAAGACTTGTGATCAAGATGTTCGAATTTGGTTCTATATGTTTTTTTTCGATGTCCTCGAGATTTGAGATCTAGAATAGACATTTTTCTATTAATAAAAATGTGATACAATCTAAAATTTATCTTTTTATATTGTTGGAACATATAAAGATATAGATTAACTCGAATTTTGTTCTATATGGATTTTTTTTTTTCGATATTTGAGTTACGATATTTTCCTATTAATAAAATATATAATTTAGCTTTTTATAATGTTGGCGAATCTCTTTATATAAGGACTGCGTCGAATAAAATTGTCCGCTACATAAATGAAAAAATCTAGAAATCTAGTAATCGAATTTTTATAGAATAAAATATTTTATTTTGCAAATTATTTTTAAATTTAAAAAAAAATATAAAAAACCAGAAATTAATATTTTTTAATAAAAAGTTTTAATTTTTCCGGAACCCCTTCCATTAATGTTGTAATGGTAGTGTCCGACACCCTCACAGCTGCTGAAGACCACTTTCTTTTAAAGTCTTGAAGGTCTTTGGCCACTTTTTTTGTTGTCTTCATCTCCCTTTTTACTAAAGCCCAGTATCTCTCAATCGGACTGAGTTCTGGACAGTTTGGTGGATTGGCTTCTCTAGGCACCAAAATCACTGCATTTTATTGGATCCACTCTAAGGCCGTTTTGCAGTAGTGACATGAAGCGAGGTCAGGCCAAAAAAATGTGGACACTTCATGTTGGCGTAAAAATGGAAGCAATTTCTTTTGCAAGCATTTCTTCACATATATTTTGCTATTACTTCTACCCGATGTCACGAATGAGCTGCTCCTTTTTCCACAACTACAAATTGCCTGCCAAACAAGGAATTTCTTTGGGAATTTTGTCATTTTTTTTATTTGAATTTTTCAGCGACATTTCCTCGAGAATCGGCTGTATAAAATTCCTGCCCAGGTAGCTGAAAAAAACTGCTAAAACATAAGTTTCGTCGTCCATTATGCAGCAATCGAATTTTTAAACAAAAATCTTGGTTCAGCTTTTTAGCTCGTTGTTTTGCGGTTTCATTCTTGACGGCATTTCTATCCGGAACTTTTTGGACCTTGTACGTCTTCAGCCCAGCTTCTTTCTTAGTCCTGCGCACGAAAGATTCTGAGCAATCCGCCTTTCTCGGCAATTTCCTTCCGGATATGCTTGGATCTTTTTTTTAAATATTCACAACCTTCTTCGACTTTTCACGATCATGTGGGCCTTTTTTTACCAGAACCTTTCTTCCGATCAATACTCAGATCTTCCTTAAAGCGGTTGATAACGCGAAAAATGGTCTTAGGGTTAGCCCCTACCTCCTTGGCAATTTTTTTAAAAGACCAACTAGGTTGTTTTTGAAAATTTTTAATTATATTTTCTTCGTTTGCCATTTTCGCGTTAAATAAATTTTGTATTGACTATAACTGACACAAATTATTTTCTGCCATTTAATTCAGAGCTACTATGATCAATTTTTTTTAATTTGAATCTTGCAATAGCACATTATGGGAAGATATGTAACGGACAATTTTATTCGACGCAGTCCTTAGCTTGTATTTTGTTCTATATGGGTTTTTCGATATGCTCGATATTTGGGATTTTTCTATTATAAAACGTGATGAAATCCATAATTTATCTTTTTATATAATTGAAAAATCTCTTTAGATAGATGACTAACTTGAATTTTATGTATGCCTTTTTTTATTTGTCGATATTCTAAAAATTCGAGGTCAAGTATAGTTTACTTAATTTAGAAGATGACGGTATGACAATTTTCCAAGTATTACAAAATTCTTTTCAAAATCATATTTTCGAACAAGCAACGCTAAAAAGAAAAAAAACGTAGAATATACTATATTTTAATTAAAATACATCTCTACTTATCGTTGCAAAAAGTGTTGCTCTTGAAATTTTTCACACAGATCATAAACTCGAATTATGTATTATTGAAATTCGAGCTCCAAGTAACACAAAGTACAGATTTCGTTACGAATTCTAGATATTTTCTTTAGTTTGGCAGTAGATACGTAACGACATTTATATGGAAAAATGTAGAGAATTCCTTGAAAATGTAGAGAATTCCTTGTCCCATAGAATGTTTTGAGTTTCAATGTGGATTTCAACATAGATTTCCATTCTTAGCCAAGATACGATTTAATTCTACGTATCGATACATATTCGCTACATGTTAATCTACAGATCCAGACTAAGTTTTGTAATGTGTTACTTGTGTGAACAATTTTAATTTGCTTAGTATGCATTCAAGATAAATATTTGCTTTTCCACACTAGAGTTTTGATTAGATTCAAAGTTGATTTGTTTTAAATTCGAATATGCTTCGTATTATAACTTCATATTTATTTCACTTTTCATATATGATGCAAGATCGAGATGAGCATTTCAAGTAAAAACTGTTTTCGCACATAACTAAAAAGAAACAAATGTATTTTATTTAAATCAATAAAATAATTTTTAAAAACTTAAATTACAGCTCTATTTATCGCTGCAATCCTATGGTCAAATTATATCCTTTCCGAATAAAGCCAATGGCTCGTACAATACCGAACGCATGGATGACTTTCTGGATGTTGCAATGGTTGGCACTGATGGGCTACGCAAAAAGGGTAGCAAATCGCGTTACAAAATCGATGCGAGCAGCGATTTGATAGAAAATCGTTCAGGTAACACTATGCGGTGATATATTGTATAAAAAATATTTGACTTGAATGTTTTAATTTTCACAGGTTGTTCGGATGCATTTGCCGCCTATGAGGTGGGTATACCGTTCAGTTATACACTACAGTTGGCCGATAACGGCGTGCACGGTTACTTGCTGCCCAGTTCCTCGATAGAGTCGACGGCACGTGATGCCTTTGAAATCATGACCACAATGTTGGACTACATTTGAGCGCGTTTTCTCTCTCTGTCTCGTATCACATCGATCTAGTGCGTTAGTTGTTTAAGTAATTTAATTTATTTTATGCATTATGCTGAAAATAGTCGAAGGTATTATAATTTTAGGGGATGGGCGAAATAATACCGTTCAACAGTGTTTTGCAAAAATGAATAACAATTTAATTTATGCTGAAAGTAAGCCAGAACATAGAATATACATGTTTTTCAAGTTTTCTAGATCAGATTTTTGTATTATATATTAAAATTTGATTACAAAAATTTGTTTTTTCTTTTATATAAAACACAGAAAATCTTTTATAATTTCGCAGCTTTGACGATGTTAGAGAACTTTAGTGAATTTAAATACTCTACAACTATAATTTTTGTGAGTTTTTAAACGTTGCATAACTTTTTTTCCAAAAGGGTCAAATTGACCCACTAAAATATATTGAATTTTATATTTGCTATTAGACAAATATTTTATTAAGTGATCAAATGTAACAAGAAAATAAAGTTTGCAGAGCATATTAACCTTCTTATGTTATTTTGAGCGTTTTAAAAAAAAAAGTTATAAAAGGGTTAAAAACTCCTAAAACATTCGCACAAAAATCGTCACAGAAGTGAAATTTTAATTTTTTTTTTTTTATATTTTATAACAAAAACTGAACTTAATACACTTTAATCAATTCTGAATACTCTACAACTATAATTTTTGTGAGTTTTTAAACCTTGCATAGTTTTTTTCTAAAAGGGTCAAATTGACCCACTACAAAATATTGAATTTTACAGTGCTATTGGACAAACATTTTATTAAATGGTCAAATGTTACAAGAAAATAAAGTTTGTTGAGCATATTTTAAGCGTATTTTGAAAAAAAAGGTATAAAAGGGTTAAAATCTCCTAAAATACAAAAATCGCCACAGCAGTGAAATTATAACAGTATTTTTTGTATTTTATAACAAAAACTAAACATAATACACTTTAGTCAATTCTTAACACTCTACAACTATTATTTTTTTTTTGAGTTTTTAATTCTTACATATCAAAATGACCCATTTAAAAATAATTCATTTGACAGTGATATTCGATAAATATTTTATTTAATGCTCAAAAGTAACAAGAAAATAAATTTTGCAGAGCATATTAACCATCTTAAGTCTCATTTAATGTATCATTTGGTGCCTTTTTTGAAAAGAGGCGCAAAAGGGTTAAAAACGCACAAAAATCGTCACAAAAGTGAATTTATATCCGTTTTTTTGTATTTTATAACAAAAACTATACATTTTCTTAATAAAAACTATGCGCTGATCTAGTAGACAAATGATATTTAAATTTTTAGCTTATTTTGAAAATAATAAATACTTTTTTCATCTCTGCAAACAAAAGTTGAACTTTGTTGAACGGTATAACATAGAATAGTATTTTTGGGGAAATCTTTAAATGTACAGCATACGCTATATTCTTAAAAAATGGAACGTAGCCACATTCTATGCATTTAAATACATTTACGTACAATTTTGTTTGTTCATAAAATCATATTCATATAAAATATATATATTATATATGTTATGTTGTGTATATTTTTGACGTACTATTAACAAAATTATTTGTAAATTAAATTAAAAAATAAAATTTATAAAATAAAAATTAAATTTTAAAATAAACATAAAATAATAAATATTTATATAATTTAATGCTAGCATATACAAAACATTAACGAAAGGAAGAAGCAACAGCAGCATCAGCAACAGCAACAATGATAACATCAAAATGATCGCCAGAATATATGAAGCACGATGTTGTTTTTAAACATTTTCAATTATTTATATTTTTTAAAGTTTCTTTTTTTATTTGCTGTGTGGTGCTTGCTGCTGCTTATGTAGTTAAAAATTATAATTTTGAGAATTTGTTTTTTTTTTTTTGTTTTATTTAAATTATTTTTAGGTTTTATTTTTATCATTATTTTAAATTTATAATTACTAATTATAATATTACTATAATTATTCATTACTTTTTGTGTAGATTTTTCTGTGTGTTTTTTTGTTGTGGTTTTTTTTTTCTTTTGTTGTTGTTGTTTTTTTTAATGTATATATATAATATTAATTTTTACTTTAACGTAGTAATTATATTATATTATTTTGTTGTTGTTGTTTTGTTATTTGAGTTTATTACTATTTTCATTATTTTATCTGCTGTACTCTGTAGTTGGTGTTGTTGATGTTTGCATGTGTGTGTGTTGTATGTGAGACTGTATGTGTGTGTGTGTAATTTAGTATTTTAGTTTTTTTTTTTCTTTTATCGATTTAATAGTTTCTATATGTATATATATTAGATTGGCTATAGATCATCGGACATGAATGAATTTTGCGATTTTGATTCTTCTATTCGACGAATTTGCTGACGCAGATACATAATTCTGTTAAAAGATAATAAAAGTTAATAAGAATTTTCGAATTTTTAATATTTTCTAAAAACCTACTTTTGTTCTTGTAGTGTTGCAGTTATTTCTGTTATTCTAACTAAACTTCTAGCACACTTCAACTCGGCAGACACTTTCGTACACTGCAGATCGCCATGATAATGTGTTTCTTCCGAACATTTCTGTGCCTGTAAGAGAAGAAATAACAAAAACAAAAAAAATATGCAGATTATAAAATTATAAAAATATATATTTCAGTGTTTTCTTATTTGGAATTAATAAAAGATGAAAACTATCGTCGTGGTAGTAAATTTCAATAGTAGCTTTACAAAAATTATAATATATCTGACAATTTCTTATTAATGTGGTCAATATTGGTATCAATTAATAAGAAAACGTTAATCTGTCGAATGATATTTAAATTTTTGAATTTAATAAATTGGATTTAATATAGTACTATTTTTTACCCCCAAATAATGAATCTTTTTATTATCGTGTGACCAGAGAGTATACATTTGATATAGAGTTTCCTTCGAGTTTGCTGACGTCGCTGCCGAAAACATTGGTTATGTGGAATTGAAATTTTACAGATTGAAGTTAACAGATGAAAACAGTGCACAAAACTGGATCTGTCCGCAGATAATTTGCAACGAAACTTTCCAAGATATATTGCAATCCAACGCCTTATAAATTTTAATTATTTTTCTGTCCAAAAATGTGGCAGAAAACATCAGAATATTGATTTGAAAATGTGTCTGTTGACAACATTTTCGTTTCAATTTCCACATAACCAATGTTTGAATTTATTTGACAAGTGGCAGCGAAACCACCTGTATGGAAACTCTATATCAAATGTATACTCTCTGGTGTGACTACGATTCATTTCCAGACCCCTTCGTCTAAAATTGGTATAACGTATTTCAAACGTTTCGTTTGTTTCATAACGTATTTCAAACGTTGAACGTTTGTTCAATATTTTTGTTTTGCCAACTATTTTGCATATACAAAAATTTTATATTTTTTTTACATTGTCGTATGATTTATATGCTGGCAACAAAAAAACACGCAAAACGAGAGTACTCAACGTTTCGTTTGATACAATGTATTAAAAATTGTAGGCCCACAATTTTCAAACAATATTCAAACGAATTTTTCACCGGGAAATATGTGATAGGGGCGTTAATGTATTTGGTGACTTTACTTCTAAAACAACGATATGTACAATAAAAAAAAAAAATTACAGTATAAAAAATTGAAATTTTATCAAAATAATTAACCAAAATCATCATTATAATCATCGAATTACTCAGATTAGTTTAAAGGCTTGTTGTTTACATGATAGAAAAAATAGCTAGAGATAGAGAAAAAATCTCAGAGTTGTCAGAGTTAATAAATACAACTTTTCTTCTATATTATAATTTGTTCTTTTGAAATTTACAGATTTTTTTAATTGTTGGAGCTATATATATATTTTTTACAGATGAACCAAAGCTCAGGAGATGCCCCTACTCATGCAAAGCATAGTGTTGGTCGTATGAAGAGTTAAAGTTATAGGGAAGCAGGAAAGATGAAGGTGTTGTCGGTGTATGTTTGTTTTGAATTTGTCAGCATCAAAAATGTCGGCGCAAGGAGACTGTTCCTCAAACGTATCGTGCGACTGAATAACGAACTGTGTCTGTAATGCGTGGTTCTGTTGAGAGCCGAGTGAACTACGAAGGTGTGGGCTTGACCCTAGTAGAACGAGAAAAAACACGACCTGATGGAATCAGGCCACGTAATTCGATCGAACACTTGCCATTGTAATACTTCTAAAACAGGCTTGAGGATGATATATTTTCATCCCATATTAAATATATCGCACGTTGTTAAATTCGGTCCAGAAACTCCCAAAGAAGATTTTGAATTCCATGCCCAAATATTTTAATTGTATTCAATCTTAGGCCGAATATAGATAGTGTAGGCACTGCGTAAGTCAGCAGGAGTGAAGTATGTCTTACATCGTTCAGATCATTCCAACGGAGGTCACTTTGAATTGATATGAGCAGAATGTCAACCGCAGCTGACTGCGTAATATTCACAACGCCCATATTGAGGGGAGGGAAGGGTGAATCCCTTCTTTTGTGATATAACAGACAACATTGCGTCTAGCTTGCATTTAAATCAACTCAATTTGCAAGACCCCACTCGAAGTTTGATTTAAGTTTATTATTGTGTGTGTCATTCATGCTGCGCCTTTTATGCTCAATCACCGAAGAATTTGGGCACTTCTTGAACGAATATGAATGACAAGTGTTACTGTCAATTGCAAAGGAATTGATTTGATTCTGGATCAATGACGCCCTTTTTCGGATGTGGCTGGATATGGCACAACTTTCCAACAAGCTCCAAACCCTTAGACCTAGAAACATGAAATTGGGACAGGGTGTTCATCTCCCGACGTAGGCGCGGACTAAGGCAAGATTTTTTTAAATTCGCCCCTTAAGGTCCAAAAATGTTCGTGTCAAGCCTGAACTTTAAATTTTAAATATTTGTGTACTTAAGATAGCCGCAGTCATGAAATTTTTCCAAGTGATGTATATTGTGGTTGATTATCGTTTTCCCAAATGTGGGCGGTATGGACAACGGGGCGTGGCACCTACCATATACCAAAAAATATAAAAATTGCTATAACTCCTGCCATACTAAGAGTAGAGTTATAAAGGGTTTTTCAATAAGAGCGCTACAAAAGTTTTTTTCAAGGATTTTTCAACAGGGACGCTACAAAAGTAGAGCGACAGGAAAAGCAAACGACGCCATATTTCTTGCCGCTCTTTTGACATTTCTCTTCAGTAAGGTTTGCCATTTTATGATGGAAAGATATACGAGCCAACAACGAGTCGAAATTATTAAAATTTACTACCGAAATTCGAATTCGTATATATTTCCATCATGAAATGGCAAACCTTACTGAAGAGAAATGTCAAAAGAGCGACACTTTAAAAATCGAATCAAATGTTCATATTTAAAACTTCAATCGTCACATAGAAGGTCGGCGGAATTGAACCACAGGGCGTGATACCTCCCATATATCCAAAACATTAAATTTGCTATAACTCTAGACCTACTAAAAGCAAAGTTATAAAAATCGAAACAAGGGATTATATTAAACATTGTAATCTTCATGTAGCATGTGAGCGGGATTGGACAACGTGCGTGGCACGTGGGCGGGAAAAGTGGCGTGAACGTATCCTAACTTTAAAAAGATATACTTTTGCATTTACAAAAGCACGGACGACGCTGTGAACGACTCCAGCTAGTATACCATATAAGCACTAACACGATTTGTGCCATAGACATCCCATACATCAATTCTATATAATTTTTTCAATCCGTCCGTTTTGCAATTCCGGATTTTATATGAAAACGAACGAATTGCAGAACACAGCCTGTATATATTTTTTTATTGCATTTAATCTAAGTTGTGAATAACTTTTGAATATATTGAATGTATTTTTTCTGTTACTAGATTCCCAACACCATCTTAATAAGAAGCGACCGATATAAACTACAAAATGTAACTCTAAATCGTCTTTACTGCATATAAAATAAATAAAAATTAATTTTATGCCAACTTACACTTACTTGTTTTTCCAAAATATCCGCCTGCCAGTTGGTGACATGCGTTATCAAGTCAGCTCTAAAATACTTTGCCAACTTGGGTGATATTTCGGGTCCTTGCGAACGTCCCGCCTGCACAGATGATGACACACAACTCTGCAAAGTGCTCAACGAGGCCGATGAAGTGTTTTCCACTACACACAAAACAAAATAAATCAAAAATTATGAATAATTAAAAATTATTATTAATTTGTTCACACTTACGCTTGCGCTGTTGTTGTTCCATAGCCGAACCGCTTATATCTAATTCTTGTGTTGGCGTTGGTGGTCCCTCACCAGGTATGAGACCAATGCCGGTGCTGGAGCTGCCGCTGGTATTGGCGGCATTTGTTAAACTAGATGAGGGACAATTGCCAACGGAATTAATGTTGCCGCCACCGCCCTCGACAGTCTTTAGACCGAATGGTGTGTTGCATGAATAAGGTCCAGCGCCGCTGACACTGCCAATGCCAACGTTATTGCTGTGGCCGGCCGCACCAACAGCGGTTATGGGACTGCTTTTTGTGTAGTTCATCGGTGACATGCCGTGCGAATGCGTCAAATTGTAAAGTGGTGAATTCAATGGATTATCTCTGTCAAAATAAAAAAAGAGCGAATAGAAATCATTTCAATTTTATTTGATTTGATTTGATTGAGAGTTTTATTTCGTTAATACTATTTAAAAGTTGTCTTTCTAGATAAATTCGATTTTTTTAAAATAATTTTCTCATTAAATTCGACTTTTTAAAAGAATGCTACCTGATTTTGACTACAGAAATTCAATGTGTAATTCTGAAATCTTCAATTTATATTCAAAATACATGAATTGAAATTCAGAAATTACATTTCAAATTCAAAAGACATACATTTTAATTCAGAATTACCATTTTAAATTCCAAAGACATCAATTTTACATCAGAAATTCCATTTTAAATTTAAAAGAAATCAATTATAATTCAGAAATTCCATTTGAAATTCCAAAGACATAAATTTTAATTCAGAAAAATTCAAAAAACAGCTATTGGAATTCAGAAATTCAATTTGAAATTCAAAACTCATCAACTATAATTCAGAAATTCCATTTGGAATTCAAAACACATCAATTGTAATTCAGAAATTCCATTTGGAATTCAAAACACATCAATTGTAATTCAGAAATTCCATTTGAAATATCAAAGACATCAATTTAAATTCAGAAAAATTCAAAATACAACTATTTGAATTCAGAAATTCAATTTCAAATTCAAAACTCATCAAATGTAATTCAGAAATTTCATTTGGAATTCAAAACACATCAATTGTAATTCAGAAATTCCATTTGAAATATCAAAGACATCAATTTAAATCCAGAAAAATTCAAAATACAGCTATTGGAATTCAGAAATTCAATTTGAAATTCAAAACTCATCAATTGTAATTCAGAAATTTCATTTGGAATTCAAAAGACATCAATTGTAATTCAAAAATTCCGTTTGAAATTCAAAAGACATCAATTGGAATTGAGAAATTCGATTTGAAATTCAAAAGACAACAATTGTAATTTAGAAAATCTTTTTGAAATACAAAATACAGCAATTGAAATTCAGATATGTCTTATAAAATTCAAAGGACATTAATTGGAATTCATAAAATCTATTTGAAATTCAAAATACAGCAATTGGAATTCAGAAAATCCATTTGAAATACACAAATCATCAATTGTAATTCATAAATTCCATTTGGAATTCAAAACACATCAATTGGAATTCAGAAATATTAATTTTGTATTCAAAAGACATCAATTTTAATAAAGAAATTCCATATAAAATTCAAAAGACATAAATCGTAATGCAGAAATTCCATTTGTAATTCAAAAAAATAAATTGTAATTCAGAAATATTCATTTTATATTCAAAAGACATCGACTGTTATTCAAAAATTCCATTTGAAAATCCAAAGACATCAATTTTAATTCAGAAATTCCATTTAAAATTCAAAATTTAATTTAAAAATTCTTCAGTTTCGAGTTCTATCGCTGCCAAAGACTTACCTTAAACTTATCACACCGGAAATGCCGACAGCTGAACTCGTCGCATGATTCGCGCCATCATGCATGGCGCCAGAGACACCAACGCCGTGCGCGTCTACATGCTGCGACATATGATGGTGATGATGTTGCTGCTGCTGTTGTTGCTGCTGCTGACGCATATGCATTGCTGCTGCTGCCTTCTGCTGTGAGTTGTGCAGCATCTCCTGCTGATCCTGCATCATGGCTTTTTTCGGCGGACCCGGCGCATTTGAATTTAAATGATGATCCGCAGCGCCAGCGCCAGACTAAAAAAAAAAGAAAATTAAAAAATATTAAAGAAATATTACACTTGAATTAAAAATATTTACCACTGTTTCCAGTTTTCTGTGATTACTATTCAGCGACTGATGCGCTGTGTTCGCTGTTGTCGCCGATGCGCCGG